>OX375881.1:47523000-48723000 GCA_947359465.1 Metellina segmentata | reverse complement strand
ACTGAAATTAATTTGTGAAATCAGAAACATTTTAAATTTGAAGGTAATTTTTTTCATTTTTGAAACTTTTTCGCTGAATGGCACAAGACAGGATGGCCAGGAAATAGGAAAAAATAACTACTCTCCAATTCAAAATGGACAGTAGTTATGGTCATTCTACTTTGAATAATAATTGAGTTTTGATTTGATAACCTTTTTGTAAACCAGTTTTCCTGGTTGAATTTTTTTACTCAAAGTATAATTTTCATTTTGCCTAATTTCAGTCTCTGCAACGGATTCAGACTCTGCAAAAAATGCTGATATTATATATTCTCTGGATAAAGAGGATTTTATCATTGATTCTCGGGGTGTCATCTATTCAAATAAGCGTCTGGATGCTGATATCATGAATACATATGAGCTGACCGTACGAGCTGTCGATAAAGGGGATCCACCCCTCACTGGAACCGCCACAGTCCGTGTGTATACAGAGAACAGAAATGATGAAGCACCCAAGTTCAGTCAAGATGTTTACACTCCAAGTGTTGACGAAAATGCGGGTCCCAATACTCTGGTTACAACTGTGGTCGCAAGTGACATAGATGGTGATAATGTGATGTTTGGTTTCTCTGGTGGCAGCACGAAAGCTGGGATGTTTGAAATTGAACAAAGAACAGGTAAACATTTTTAATTACCAATTTTTATTTTTTAACCTCTGAAAAAACTCAGAAGCGTATTAATTTTCTTTATTTTATGTAATTCACAAAAATATTTTCTGTATCGAATGTTGTATAAAATAAGTTGGAGATTTATAATTTCCAAAAAGGTGTCTTTTATATCATTTAAAAATAACACATTAGAATGAATTTAAATATCACTTTCCCCTTTGTTTTTGACATCCAAAAGTTTTGAGTTTATATTTTAAGCAAAGTTAGTATTGAATTTTAAGAAAGTTATGGGGGGGGGTCTACATTAATTATTGAACGCCGTTTACTGTTAAAAAGAAACTGAATAATCACATGGGAAAGTTTCAGTTACATGCTTTGTCTTAGAGTTATGGTTTTTTACAATTTAGCTGTATACAAGTTGTTAGGTTTGTCACTACAAAATTTTAAATTTGAGTCAAACACCCGGAAAAGGAAAGATGGTGCAAAGTAGGACAAAGTATGTAACTGAAAAATAAGAATACCATGACTTTTTTATGTAAAGAACATATATTATAAATACACACACACACACTACTATGTTTGACTTTAAAAACAACTATTGAAATGATGTCAAGTTGAATGGAATTAGTTTTTAAGTATTCATTGAGGATGGCTATAGAGTTATTCAAATTTCATTCTTATGTGAATAGTTAAATGTATTAGCCCTTTAACACAACAATTATTCGAATTTTGATATTTCTTGTTAAACCTTTTACTAAACTAATATTTAGCGCACATTTTCAGCAATTCAATAAATAGGTAGTGTATTGATGTTATGATTACATTTTTTTTGTAACATTGCACTTGTATCCTGTTTAGTTAAGTTTAATAATTTAAATGTAATTTCTATATGTAGTTTCTAATAATTATGCAGCACTTGTTAATGTTCTTGGGTTTCTTTTTTGTCGAAATACAGCTCTTTGGATAGAGGATATCAGGTATACAAGGCATTACAATACATTTACTTGTGACCTTGCATTTCTGCATGCTTAGATATATCCTTGTTTGTATGCCCTTTTTTACGAGTTCAGCATGTTTAAGAGGAAATACATTATTTTGTTTGGAATTTATGATATACAATAGGACTCCAGTATATGCAGAGCATTATAAATGGGCTTTAATGTATCTGAAAGAATTGAAATGAGTGATAAACAAATAAACGATATTAAAGTAACAAGCTATATTTCTTTAGTGGCCATATAAATAATATTTTTTGATTCAGAGATTAAGGATTTGAGTAAAATCAGTTGGGTGTAAAAAATTCACTTAAATGTTTATTAAAAATCAGGTGTTTAAATAAACTTCAGAATTTTTAAATAAATATATATTTGTAAGTCAGTTTTACATTCCAAAATTTCTATACATTTTTCACTGTTCAGTTCCTTAATGTAAAGGATTGGTACACTTTTTAAAAGTATTACGAATTTTATTTTTTTAAGTGTACCAATTTTTTTAAAGTTGAATTTTATGCTATTTTTATCGAAATCTGTATTAAATTATAATTTTTCCGTTGTTTTAACACAGATAACATTTATCAACATAAATTAATTTTCAAAGTAATAAAAGGGGGTTTTGTAACTTGTTAAAATTTTTTTTGCCGTTTGATTATCAAATTAAAATTGTCGTAATATAAAAAAAATGAATTACTCTATTGATCTTGGAAGTCTTATTCACTGTGTTCATCAGTTTTTATTTGTAGTAAAAGTATAAGAGAAGAAATTTAAATTTGTAAATTTTAATATCAAACACTATCTTGGCAATTGTTAACACTTTCCCCATTCTTGTTTTAAAAATGTGATAAATTTTTAAGATGTAATACTTTTGTAAATAGAAGTCTGCTTCATACTTAGTTTCCAAACCTCTAAGAAGTAATTTTTGTTCAAAATTTAAGAAAACCTTAAAAATGAATGCTGTTTTTGAACACGAATGAAGTGTTTTAAATTACTTTTCTCTCTGTTTTCCTGAATATATATCATTGAGAGTGTTAAATTGAAATGCTTAGTTATATGAGTTTTGTATGCATTAATTGTTCTAGATATCATTTTTTGATGTCTTATGTTGCAACTAATTTCATTGTCTGAAATTAAATTGTTCAAGTTTTAAACAATACTTACAAAACTATTCTAGATAGAAATGCGTGCTAGTGAGATAATTGCAGAAAATAGTATGCCAACTTTAATAAAAGTATAATTTCACCTTTGTACTACTTGTGTCCAAATGTTCAGGTTTAAGTTTCATATTTAATCTTACTTTATTGTAGTGTACTATGAAGAACCTTACTAATAATGGAATGAAAATACTTTCTACATAAATTTAATTTTATAGTTATAATAAAAGAATTGCATGTAAAATAGAGCTTGGTTTGAATTATACTTGGCTATTATTAATGCATGTTTTTCCAAACCTCTATTGAAATTAGTTGAATCAATATAACATAGCATGATTTTCATTAAGAGCTTTTTAAATTTCATACTCTTATAAACAGATATTTATCTATGGATATAATTTTAAGAGTACAATATTTTAACTGAAAAAGATGCTCATTATAATTTTAGCTTAGAATTTTGTTACTTTTTGTTAATGTAGTAACTGCAATGATTATTTGTGTTATAATTGGAATTCTAAAATGAACTGATTGCTATTTTAAATACATAAAATTGATGAAAATTATGCTTATTCATAAACACTTAAGTATTATATTAAAGAAAGTGCTAAATTTTTTCCTATAGAGTATAAAGTATTATCCTTATTTAAATTCTTTTACATTTATTTACTCATAACAGATTATTTGAATGTATTCCT
Organism: Metellina segmentata; assembly: GCA_947359465.1. Lineage (NCBI taxonomy): Eukaryota > Metazoa > Arthropoda > Arachnida > Araneae > Tetragnathidae > Metellina > Metellina segmentata. The sequence continues at coordinate 48,719,512 of OX375881.1, read as the reverse complement.
AAAAAACGTGATCTCACACACACACATTGTTTTAGGTGTAATACGTCTTATTGATGGTCCAATACATTTGGATAAAGATAAGTATGAATTAAATGTCACTGCCAAAGATGACGGAGCTTGCTGCAAAAACGGTGCTTTATCTACTCACACCAGTACAGCTCTTGTTGTAGTTTTCATAACTGATGTGAATGACAACAAACCAGTTTTTGATTTTTGTGATAGTTACAATCCCAAGGTGGAAGAAAATGCTGATAGTGGAACATTTGTTATTAGGGTATGATTTTAACTTTTATTGAATTCTATGTGGATATTTTAGCAGTGTTATAATGCACCCACTCTTATTTATTATTCCTAGGGCAACTTTTTGCAACAAATGGAACTTGTTTTCATATGTTCTACGCTGCATGTAAAGTGCTAAAACCAAAATTACTACTACATGTTGTGCATTGTAAGTGAGTTATAACCTGCAACATAAATGCAACTTTATAAAATTTAGCTCAAAATTAAATAGGTAACTATTTTTCCAGGATAATATTTCTGAGTATATATATATTATAAAACAATGCAGATGATTGGAGCGAAAAATTTTGTTGCCCAGAGCTGCCAAAATGTTTGCTGAAATTCAAAAGAGCTATGAATGTTTGATTCGTCTTGTAGAAAAATTGGAATCCAAAGCGTACAACATTGAGACAGCACATGAAAATATTAGATCGATGAATTTTAAAGAAGTTCCTGTCAACCTTAAAGCGTATCTTAGAAAACGATAAGAAAAAAATAACCTGACGGTTATTGCTACATTTTCCCTAGACGATTTTCCTCCAAGTTATTATTTGCTAATGCAACAATGTCAGGCAACATCAGTCTGTTGAGCGCAGTTTTTCAATGTTAAAGAGATTACTGGCGAAGGATCAACCATTCAACAATGTCAATGTTCTTCTGTATTTAATTATGTATAATAATACTTTTGTATACCACAAAAAATGTCCATAAATTCCGATTTTTTCATTTTTTACAAATAATTTATTTTAGATTTTAGTGTATCAAAAATATACTGTTTAGTGTTCAAATATATTTAAAATTTTAGTGTATAAATTAATACTGCAACAAAAAAGTTTCCTTAATTATTACCTAAATCTGTCCATTGTACTTCTATTAAAGAAGTATTAACGATTTTAAAACACTTATTTATTGATAGAAATATTTTTTTATTTGAAAGTAGCATTTTAACAAATGAAACTATTAAAGTGTTAATTTCTTACTGAAATAAACAATCAGTCAATAAATAACTTTGTCCATGAAGTAAAATTATATGAATTTTTAACTATAAATGTTTTGAAACATTTTTAGCCATGTATAAAAAATGACATCTATCCCTACAATTTTTAGGAAATGTTGAAACTTTCTGAAAACAAGAAATATTATTTAATAAAACCAAATTGTTTTGTTCCAAAATGCTACTTTTCAGTTTTTCAAGAGGATTCTTAAGACAATGCTTCTTAATATATTTGTATTTGTATTATCTGATCGCTATTGAAATTAATTAAATTTGTTTCAAGCTTTTGACTTGTTACTTCATTTCTTTTTGAGATCAATGGTGCATTGTTACTTTCTAATCTAAAAAACGCATCAGATAAGTGTTTTCTAGTCAGCAGATTTGTTCCCATCTATACTTATATAGAATTTGATGCATTGCTCCATACCACTATTGTAAGATTTAATTGTTTCAATAAGGAAAATGGAATTCATTAATTTAGATTAAAAAACTATTTAAACATGGAATCTTCAAGAGTATTTGCAAAACCTATGATTTTTTGTAACTCATTTCGATGAACTCTGGTTTAATATATAAGATTTTGGTGGAATAATGGACAATACTCAGACATTTCATCACCAACAAAAGCTAGATTTTTTTTAAAATGTTCAATTTTCGATATTTTCTTTTTTGATGCAATTAATAAAAATAATTTTGAGCGTACTGAAAAATAACATGAGTCTGCAATCATACTTAAAACCCAAGTTCCAACTGAAACAAAGTAAAACTGTTTGTTTGCATTTTGAATTAAAATCCAAAATTTGTATCTGAATCAAAATGAAATATTATACTCTTGTATGGAGGGTAAAAAATAAATGCTTGAGTGAAATACTCATTCTTTTTCGTTTCATTTCTAGGTTGAAGCTACTGATCAAGATAAAGGCTATAATGGACAAGTCAGGTATTCAGTGGTACAACAGCCAAATCAAAGAGGAACAAAATTTATTGTGGATGAAATAACTGGAGATGTCAGAACAAATAAGGTGATACTAAATTTCAAGAATATTTAGTTTTCTCTAAAACTTTGTTACCTTTGAATTAAATATGCCTTTTACTTTACTTTTTCTTATCTTTAAATTGGCGAGCATAGGGTCAGACCCCTAGTTATACAAGTTTCTTGTTTGTTGTATATGTCATGATACGTGACAAATCTCAAAATAAGCTTTCAATACACAGATTTTGTGATGTTTTTTAGCTCTTGAAATAGCATTAAAACACAGTTGTCACTTAAGACAGTACAACAAAGCCCCCCAAATCTGGACGTCCCAAATCCGGAATCGTCCAAATTCTGAAGGTTTTGTTAAGTAGCATTTTTTCCCCTCTCACTTATTTCTATCTACAATTTTTAAAGAAAAAGGCATTCAACCTGAACCAAATTGATGAAACAACGCAAAATAACATACATGTTCAGAATAAATACCACACAAAAAAATTAGATTTTCAAATAAAATTTGTTGCATTGTATTAAAAAGTTTTTCCTTTTTCAAAATTTGTCCTATTTATATATCTGCTATTTTAGTATTGCAAAAGTGTTCAGGATGTAAATAGCGCATAGTGGTAGGGTAGGGTTGACAAGATGATCCAAACTCCGGAAAAGTCCGATATCCGGAATGGCTGTCTGGAGGATTCCGGATTTTAGACTTTGTATTGTGTTGCATTTGTTGAGATTTTTCATATAAGAGGATAATAATTTAAACAGACATAATATTTAGCTATAGTACAGTCTAATGGAAATGCAGTTAATCTTTTCAGATGGATATTGCATGTGTAATGAAGTGTACAATGTTAGGGGTAGTACTAAAACAAACTAAGCTCACTTAAAAGATGGATAGAGATTTTAGAGATGAGTAACTTCAGCAATGCAATTAGAAATTGCAAAATAACCAAAAGAGTAAAACACGAACAGTTTAAGACAGTCCCCAAATGCGAACCGTTAATTACAGGTGGAGGACAAAATAATACGAACACCTGTGAAATAATGGAAAATCTTTATTAATAGGGGGTTGGACCACCCTTTGACTGAAGTACAGATTTAATGCGACGTGGGATAGATGCATAAAGGTCATGGACAATATTTAAAGGAATATTAAGCCATTCTTCCTGCAGAACGGTCTCTAATTCCGAAAGTCTGGATGGAGGTGGAAATCGAGTACGAAGTTTGGACTCCAAATATTCCCATAAATGTTCAATAATATTCAAGTCCGGAGACTGAGGGGGCCAGGCGAAATGTTCAACTTCATCGTCATGCTCTTCGAACCATTCTTGAACACACCTAGCAGTGTGGATAGGGTGTTGTCGTCTTGAAAAAGCGGTCGCTCTCCAGGGAATACAGTCTGGACAAAAGGATGGACATGATCCCCTAGAATGCTTAGATAATGATTGGATGTGATCCTCCCATGCAGAGTAACAAGTGGCCCATGACCGTGCCAAGATATCGCACACCATACTATAATGGAGCCACCCCCATGCTTCACAGTCGTCAAGAGGCATTTGGGATTAAACGATTCTCTGGGCGTTCTCCAGACATAAACACATCCGGTCGTCTGAAATAGGGTGAATGACGATTCATCTGACCATATTACCTGTTGCCACAGCTGTGGGGACCAGTTTTTGTGATCTCTGCACCATTGGCGTCGCTTGAAAGCATTAGTTGCTGTCACCAAGGGTTTACGAATTGCCACTCTGCCATAAATGTTCGCAGCATGAAGTTCCCTTTTGACAGTTTTGGTTGAAACGGGATCCTGGAGATGACTGTTCATTTCAGATGTTATCTTGGATAACGATTGCTTGTGCTTTCGGGCTACTATGCGCTTCAAGACCCGTCTATCCTTGCAAACCCCAAAAGGTTTACTGTTTCCGTAACCGATGCTCCACCTAAACGCGCTCCAACAATCATTCCTCTTTGGAACTCTAACGGGTCTGACATTTCAACCTATCACAGACAATTCGATAGGCGCATGCAACGCAGGTGACTGCTGTTGAGAGACTGATACCTTCCTCTTTATGCCCACTAGGTGGCACATTTTTTTGCAGGTGGCGCGGCTGTACTGCAGGTGTGAAATACGTCATACTTTTTCACAGGTGTTCGTATTATTTTGTCCTCCATCGGTAGGTGTAATCATAAAGTTTGTGTCCCATTCCCAAGCAAATTGACGTAGTCAACAGCGAGTGTGTCATGTGACTAGTCAGTGGAAATAGCTGCGTCTGCAGTGGAATAAGCGTTTTATATTCTTGAATTGAGCAAAATGGTATCTCTTACCATTGTGCTATGGCATTTTCAATTGCAATTTGGAAAGAAACCTCCAACCAGAAAATCCATTTACGATTGGTTTAAAAAATTTGAAACTACAGGCTGGTTGTGCGAAGTTTCAAAGCCGTGACGACCGAGTGTATTGAAAGATGTCATCGATAAAGTTTGCGATGTTATTCAATGAAGCCCTGGGAAATCAACGTGGAGGGCGAGTCGTGAAGTGCAGATTTCACAGCCTAGTGTCTGGAGAATTTTGAAAAAGAAGCTGCAAATGATTCTATACAAAGTGCAGATGGTACAAAATAAGACGATAGCGCTTTGCATTTTGTGTCGAAATACAGCGCTGTTTTTTGAAAGTGACCATTTTGCAGATAAGCTGTTGAAGCAACATTTCACGTTAGTGGTAAGGAAAACATGCAAAAAATTCGTTTTGGGGATCAGATTCGCAGATTTACAGTGCAACACTTGCGAGATTCTTCATAGGTAAATTTATTCTGTGCATGTGTCCAAAAATAAAGTGTATGGCCCCTTTTTTTTTCACGCGAAAACTGTCACTGGAAGCTCTTTTCTGGATATGTTGAGCCTTTGGTTGATGCCACAGTTGCAGGCGACAGTGACAACTTTATTTTCCTATTGGATGGTGCACCACCACACCGGTTAGGCGACATGCGAAATTACCTTGATCAACATCTTCCTCACTGATGGATTGGACAAAGCGCCAACTACAACATGCCATTGACCCAATGGCCACCCAGAAGCCCTGACTTAACACCATGTGACTTTTTTCTTTTTAGGCAATACGTAAGTGATAAAGTATTTATACCTTCTCTTCCTGTTTATCTAGCGGAGTTGAAACAGCGTATCATATCCACTATCACTGCACTTGCTTCAAATAGCCTAACTCGCGTTTGGGCAGAAACAGTTTACCGGTTGGTTGTGTGTCATGTAACTGATGGTCCCCCATATAGAACAACTGTGACTGTCTAAAAAACTTGTAATAGAAATGTAGTTTAATGTTTCATGTAACATAAAATGTCTTCCATTTTCACTGTTATATAGTGCGTTGAAATTGTATACTTATGAATCGCCCTGTATTATGTTAACAAGCTGTTATTATGTCAACAAGATCGTGAAATTTAAATTACATTATCTCCAAATAGATTTAGATGAAACTGTCTTTATTATTGACAGTTTAGACTAACGGTGCAATTCCTATAGTTCGTCTGACACAGTTTAACTATTGCAGTACGACGGGCGTGTAGTTGGCGCTTCCGTAGCTGACACGTTGTAGGAAACAGTTCCATAATCGTCCCAACTTAAACATATTACATTACTTTCGTTGCTTAACGGATTTTCATGTTTTATAGCTCATTTTAAAGAACAGTTTGTTTTCTTTAATGTGATGTATTTACCTGTATAAATCGGTTGAGGAATGATGTAATTGACCCCAATGTACCCGTAACATTCCATTGTAGCAGTGCTCTGCGTCAGACTCACTATGTCAGCCGCATGCGTCAGACACGCTATAGGAATTGCTCCTTTAGAGGTACCCATCCATAAATAGCGAAAAAATATCGTAATAATTGACAGAAAGTTTAGGGGGTATACTAATTAATAGTGGGATATGTTTCCTGATTATAAACAGGAAATGTAGAGCTAAATTGGTTCAATATTTTCAGTGATTTAAAAAACAAATTGATGTGCTGATTCCTTTATTGATGTGCTGATTCCTTTTTTGTTGTGTATTTCCAAATTATGTAATCATTCTAGATCTGAAGAAAGTTTTGCTTTATGACTTTGTTTTTAATGAAAGGAGCATATTTTAATAGTGATAAAAGAGATTATTTGATATTCTAACATCAAATTTTTCATTTCTATTGCAGGTTTTCAATCGAGAAGGAGAAGATGGCCGTTCTGTAAGTGTTACTCTAAAGGCTACCGATCGTGGCAACCCGCCCTTGGAAGGTGTTTGTTCATTCAAAGTAGAAATTGCTGATGTGAACGACAATGAACCATTATTTCATCGTTCTGAGTACCATGAGAATATCAAACAGGACACTCCGGTTGGAAATAATGTCTTACGTGTGGCAGCCTCAGATGAAGATGCTGACAACAATGGTGTTGTAGTATACAGCCTTTTTGCCAGATCTGTTGCTGATGATGGGTATTTTGAAATCAACCCTGAGTCTGGATGGATCCGCTTAAAGAAATCATTGGATGTAAGGAAGATATTTTTTATAGTATAAAACTTAAGTGTTTGTTGCACTATTTCTGCAAAGTATGCACATATTCTATCTAGTAAGTTAATACATCTGTTCTGTTGATCAATTAAAAACCTAACTTTGTGGAGGAACTTAAATAAAAAATATATTTACCATAAATCTAGGATGTCTAGTATCATAAAACATATTAGTGATATAACTTCAGAGCTGTGATGAGGAGAGAATTATTTGAAAATCTGTTTGTTTTGAAATTAATCAGGCCTTCATAATTCTATTGACAATTGACTAAATGTTCTCGCATCGAATGAAAATGTAAAAAAAAAGTGGACAGTAACAAAGCAGAAATTAAACGTTGGCCAGACAAAAACTGAAGTAGACTGTGAAGCATTTAAAAAATCTAATGCTCAACCAGAAAACTCTGGTCTTTGGTTCAAGGGGTGAACTGATGGCTATTTGTGAAGTAGGACCCAATGGATAAGCATGTGCTACTAACAGGAACAACCACAAACATCCATATGTCTACAAGCGGTAGTTCAAACCTGGGACATACTGGGTGACTGACAAATGCAATAACCACAATACTGAAGCATTTCTACCTTGACATTAGATAGCTCATTTGTTAATCCTGAATTTCTCCAATCTTTCTTCTCTGTTACCGATCTCTTTTCAAAGCCAAAACTTTGAGCATCTTTCCAAAATAAAATACAGTAGTGTCTGCAATCTTTTTTGTTAGGCTATTGAGTTCAGATATATCCTGTTAGTATACTTTTGAAACAGATGTCTGTTTACAATATAGCCTGAGATGAAAATTCAGGAACATCTTCATGTAAATACTATAGAAATGCAGTGTGAACAAACAAATATGTTAATAGTAAATAAACCATTAAAAAAAGATTATTATTGAAAATAACTAACTATTTGAGAAAAGTGCAGTATTTATGAATGGCTAAATTAAAATATCTAATTTACCTATTTTCATAACCTGTCAATTTATACTTCAATTAGCTTCAAGAAATATTTAACACTAGCAAAATATCCGACCTTACTCAGTTTGAATTTGTTTACTCTAGATTGAAGAGATGATAAAAATATATAATGACTTACGTTTTTCGTAGAATAAAATAATATTTTAACGCCTTTCGCCATCTTTATAATTTCTACAACTTACTTTGGACACAAATCCTACAAATGCATATCCATTCATGTAACGCATTTCACATCCATCGCACCCTTACTGTATGACAAAGCTACAAAAGGACGAAAGGTGACACTAAGGTTACTACTACAAAAGACGATTTTGAGGGAGATTTGGAATTCCCTTTCTGAAGTTTTTTCATGTTCAACTCAATTAATAAAAACGACGACTTGCGGTGAGTGCTCTCGCACTCATAGTCAACAAAACAATAATTTTTTACTTGTGGCACTCTTGCATCCGGCATGCGACATTGTGGAATTTCGCAATCTTTTGCTGTCATGACAAAAGTATTTTAATATTTAAAAAGTTCTAGTTCGAATTTTTTTAGACAATTTTATTTCTTCAATAACAGCATTATTCTTTCAATAACAGCATTATTCTTTCAATAACACCATTATTCTTTCAATAACAGCATTATTCTTTCAATAACAGCATTATTCTTTCAATAACAGCATTATTCTTTCAATAACAGCATTATTCTTTCAATAACAGCATTATTCTTTCAATAACAGCATTATTCTTTCAATAATGGCATTACACTTACAATTTGCTTTGTTCTGACTTGCCTGTCACTTTAAGTAAAATACTTTGTGGTTTTGTTACGTGTGATGAAGACGAAACACAATTTATTAAAATAACAAATATTTAAAATGGATAACAAAAGAAAACAGCGAAATAAAACAAAATAAAAGATGTCGGGAAAAAGTTGTTCTGGAGATATTAATTTGTGATTCCTTTTTACCTCTTGATCTCGTAGTTACCACAACTTACAACTAAAAAATACACAAAATTTAGAAATGCGAAATTAATTCAGAGCAAAAGAAAAGGAAAATATTACTGTATGTGTGATAAACCAACACGAGTTTCCGTTTCATTCCCGTTTGTTGAAAATTATCGTTTGTCTCAAATATTCGTAAATCGTTTACATTGCGCAAAGAACAAAATAAGACTCGATAAAAAATTAATTATGAATGAAATATGATTGATATAAATAAAGTATCAGACCTGAAAAAAATTCCATATATATATATATTTTTTGAAGAATAATTGCTTTTTTAGCAGTATTGGTAAAGCAAAGTTATCGTAATACTCAATATACATTCCATTTTTTCAAAACTACCAAATTATGGTTGATATAAATATACTTATTCAGGTATTTTAGCATGAAACTCATCTAAATATAACAATAAAGAAATGGTTATTATTGCATTCACTAAACTAATAGATGATGTATAAAATAAAACACATTGTAATAAAATATCTGTAATAAAATGCATGTGATGCCTGCACAAACACAAAATCGAACATGGAACAAAAAGACAGACAGACTTTCGGAACTAATTTCACTCACTAAATGAAGATAAGTTCTCACTGTTTGCAAATTTGCATGAAAATATATTAAACCGTGTGGACGTGTATAGGGCACAGACAAGACAGACTCCAAACTCGTAAGAGTCGGATTTGGCATCAAAAAGGTCCAAAACTGATAAAAATCTTGAAATGGGTCAAAAATATTCAATGTACAAACAAACACTCCATTCCTATTTATATAGATGTTTCTATTGTAGTGTCCTTTCATTTAAATAGGCTAAGTTTTTTCCAGTAATTTATTTTAGACATCACAGAGATAAAATGCTTCTCACACACACACAAAATTGAATTGTGCACACTACATCGTAAATTTGTAACGTATCTGTTAAAATTCTTTTTAATTATGGAAATCATCAATATTGAAATAGATTTTAGGAATTGCATATCTCTGTCAACCAATTTCTGGCATCATGAAAAATGTTCCCTTAAGGTTTTCACTATCTTCTCTTTTCCTTGAAAACTCATCCATTACGATTTGTCAAATCCAAATATTGTAGGTTTTGAATTTTTTTTATTTTGTTCGAATTTAGTTATATATTTAATATGCTTTATGTAATTTGTACTGTTGTTTATATGAAATTAACTTCCAAGTCTCTCCACTTCTTTTCACTGAAAAAATAATGTTTTGTTATTCCATTTCCCTATAAAATATTTCAGAAACTTTGAAACTAATGATTTGGTGTTGCATCTGAGTAACTTGTTGGAACTAAATAATTTGAAGTGAAACTATTATCTTTCACCAATAGTGAAATAATAACATTCTTTATTGAAAAAATGTAAGATATGAATATTTATGAATTTCAATTTCATTTTGTTTAGCGTGAGCAATATGTCTTGAGAGCTGAAGCAACAGACAAAGGTTTTCCACCTCTGAAATCTTCAGTTAATGTTATAATTGAAGTTGTTGATCGCAAAAACAATCCACCGATCTGGGATCAACCCATCTATGGACCAATTTTAGTGAAAGAAAATATTCAACCAGGTCAGAAAATAGCTGCATTGAAAGCCAGGTATGAATTTTTTAACATTTTTACTTGACAAATTATCCTATTCTCTTGACCACCTGGTGTTTTCTATTTAAGACATTTGAAAATACCAGTAAATCTTTATTGTATTGCCTATTTCAACAACTGTTTACTTTTTTTTATAGGTCTGGTATACCTGATAATCCACGAGTGTTCTATACAATAATCAAAGGTGGAACAGAACAAACAAATGGAAAAGATACTTTCTATTTGACGGAATATACTGAGAATGGAGATATATGGGCTGGTATCTATGTAAACTATGTATTGGATTATGAAAAAGTGCAGCAGTACAATTTAACAGTTCGTGTTGAGGTATGTATTTTAATCATTTTTTACTGTATTATATTTATTTTAGTCTTTGTGTTTGTTATAAGTTAGAATTTGGTAATTAGTATTGCATAAAAGTATATAATTTAATTGTCCAGATAACAACTTACAATAATAGATTTACATGATGCTCAAAATGCATTATGTAACAATGCATTGCATGACAGTAATGGGTTACACAATACATTACATGACTCATTATTCTACACGCAATAATGTATTACATAACATACTAAGCATATGTGAAGTAGGTACATGTTTTACTCCTTACAACAACTACTCCTACAGGTACATACTCCTTTCAACAACTTCATATCTCAAAATACGTGATTTTTGAGGAGAGTGATTTTAAAATTTAAAAGTAGAACACAATGTATTAAAAATAAATATTTATTCGGCTGTCTAGCGGCTAAATATTTAGTGGTGAGATATCATGAAAAATCGCCGATTTTGGAAGTATGACGTTGTTGAAATTATGTGAAATAGGTAATGGGACTAGAGTTTTTATTGTGCTTGAGTTTTTGTCGACTAGATTTGCTTACTACTGGTATTTTAGTGCACAGGACCTGTCTGGTAATTTGTAATTATAATTTATATTTACAATTGTAAATTATAAAGAGCCTCAAATATGCATGTTTGACAATACATTTAATTAAGTTTGTTTCATTTTCTTAGGGGACCTTTAAAAGATAGTGGTAAAGTTGGGAAAGGCATTTATCACATAGCTCTAAATCTTGCATTAAAAGTTTTAATCTGAAAGTGTCAGATAGTGATTAGATGTTAAAAATGCATTGTTTTAGTCTACAATTTTATGTTGGCAGTTCTTACACAAAGTCATTTAAACTTGGAAGTGTTTTAGCATCTATAGCAGGTACAACTGAAATTTAGTTTTATGAGCAATTATTCAATGACATTAAATCCACTGTTTTACAATACATGGATCCTCCTCAAAATTTTCAATACTGGATTAAAAAAAGGAAAATGTGATGAAATGGCACACAAATAGAAAACAATGAAAAGCAAGTACATTTTCAGAATGAATGTGAACTAGGAAAAGTCACAAAAATTTACTTATTCTTGCTTGTAAGTCTAAATTGGAAAACATTTTTAGTTGACTGCTCTAGAGTCATCTATGGGGAAGGGTTAACCTCTCATACCAAGTGTCAAATTCAGATCTGAGTATTATAGTCTGGGTATGTGTATAGTTAAATGCAAGCTCATTTACACCAAGCTATACTGCACTGTAGTTTTAATGGTTGCAGGTGTACAACTAAAGCAAATCGACAGAGCTATGAGAAACTTAACATTTAATAAATACAACAGCAAACAAATATCATCTAAAACATAACATTAATAAACAAACAGATACACTCATTGAGATTTGTGGGATAAAGTGGTAGATCTAATCAATTACAAGGTTCATATACTAGTTGAAGTCTGACTTATGCATACTGGTGTGTCAGCACCACAATATCTTTGCTAACTAATGTTACATTTGCTAATGGTCACTATTAAATTTCAGTGTTAAAAATTAGTTAATTTAAAATAGTATTTTAAGTTGAAGAATTTTTGATGGGGAAGTAATTTATATGTGGTTTGTTTACAGAACAATGGAGCTCAGCAGTTGGCTAGTGAAGCTACAGTTTACATTTTACTTCAAGATGTAAACGATGAGATACCTCTATTTGTTGAGCTAGAACAAGAAACAGTATTAGAAGGCATGCCCATTGGAACTAAGGTTACGCAAATAAGAGCTGTTGATAAGGATGGTACCTACCCCAACAATAAGGTGTGTTGACAAATTTATATATACAATTTCTATGCATTTCAGTATTGAAATGACTTATAACAATCAAGCCCATTTTCTAATCAAATTTATACCTCTTTGATTATTCTACTTGTGTCTGTTACACATGACAAATATAGAGTGGTTGTTGAAATTACAGAACTTTTCATAACTTAAGGCTTTTTATCTAGAGTAAGAAATCTTGATTCTTTAACTGTGCATCATAATTTCATATTAAGTGCAAAGCATGTATTCGATTACTACCTTAATATTTACAAAATATCTTCCAATGTTAGCTCTTGATTCTTCAAAAAAGTATTCAATACTTTTCATACAAAAACATACATATCTGTTACAGTGTATGTAAGAAATGTTTAGTGTATCCCTAGTAACTATGTATCAAAAGCAACTGTAATTTATTTTTTCACTTGATTTTTAATTTCTGTTATGTTTGAGTACAGATGTAAGTTAGTTGGGTTAAACAGCGAACTTGCTCTAGATGCCACTTGCATGGGATTTTTAAACAAGGCATGTAAAAGGCAGTGCAACTTTGTCTACCAAAAAATACTTCATGGTAGAGATAGGTTACATTGCTATGGAAACTATTCTACCGAATATTAACTTTTGTAGTGGTAGCTAAGATCACAATACACCTCTCTAAAATTTAGCAGTGGCTGTATTTGATAAATGTTACCGCAAATTGACAGACTGCCAATTATGTGAGACCTTGAGAGCTGTTTTAAGGTCACTAGTGTACTTCCGTTTGCTTGGTCGAGCAATGAATTACTGTGTCCTTTGACAATCCAGCATTGCTTTTAGCAGTTGTGTGTGAGGCACCATGTGAAGATGGTAACGAAGAGTGAAGTTGTTATAAGATCAGTGACTTTGTAACGGTCCTGGTGTGATGTCACAGTGCCTATGCTCTCGGCATGTTGCGCACATATGCGTCTTGAGTATAAAATGTATAAAAGCCGGTCATTGGAAGCATTCAGAGGTAGTCGACCACTGTGTATGCGAAATCAACTATATTGGCCAAATAAATTGTTGAAGTAACTCTCTCCTTTCGTTATTAACTTTGGGGAGGCTACAACTTATCACAGGATAGTTGGTGGAAGTGATTGGCATCGCATTGGCAACTTAACTGTTCATCCATCAAAATATGTATTGATTGTTGTGAGCACATCTGGTGTTTTTAGAAGAATCGGCAGATTCGTTTTTTAAAGAATGCTCATAATCATGACCACTAATTTAGCAAGAAGTGTGAAAATACAGCGCAACTTTGTCTTCCCAAAAGTACTTGAAGGTGGAGATTGGCTGCACTGGTATATATACTACTGTATTTTAAATTAATTTTTATAGTGGTGGCTAAGTTTACCTCAGATATTTCATAAAAGTGTATAAAGATATTTTCAGGCTTTCTTTGTAGAAAGAGAAGATCAGAGGCAGGTTGTAAAACTTACCAAGAGTAAAACAAAGTATTATTGAGAATTAAAGGATGTATTAAACATGCCAATGGGAACTGTTGGATTGTGTTGAAATTAAATATATATATATTTTTTAGGTGTATTATTCAATAGAGCCCAAAGATGATGGTGACAAGTTTCGCATTGATCGAGAAACTGGAGAGATATTTACTATGTTGGAGTTTGATCGAGAAGAAAGGCAATCGTATGTAGTTATTGTGAAAGCTGAAGATGGGAGTCCGTCTGCGAGACCTAATGTGCCTCCCCCAGAACCAAATTCAGGTATGTTGCATTTTCTTTTCATAGGCATTAAGTTTGAACTGTTATTTATTGCTCATTGTGCAAGGTTAAATATAGGAACCAATTGAATTTCAAAGATTTGAAGAAACTGTTTTAGAAATTCAGTTCTTCATCTGGAAATAATTAATTGAAGGACTGTTTTCATTTTATGAAGCTGTGATGAATGAATGCTACAGTTTCCTTCTAGGTTGACATTTTGCTTGAATATGTATTTATAGTGTTTGGATATTCATATTTGAAAGACTGAATTTAAGTCAAATATTTAGGAGGTTAGCTCTGCATTTTTTAATATTCAAGCTGATTGTAATAAATTACTGTATCTGACGTAAATTTCTTCAAGATGCCTGACTAAAATAAAAAAAATAAAAAAACGCTACACATGGTTCGCACGTTCCTGAAATACTCCTTAATAACTCTGAAAATGGACTTTCGTTTTTAAGCACTCTTAAAACTCCTTATTTTTATGTGCTTCTCCTTAAAACTCCATATATTTTTTTCGCCTTTTCACTTTCAAAATGCGCACTACGTTCCATCGCAAGAATGGATTAAAAAACGTACCATTTCAGTTGTAAAAAGATACTTTACATTCCACGCTGTGTATTGGCATTAAGTTCTGGAAATTTTCTCACGAGAAAAGGCTATCAGTAAGGCGAAGTGGTGAAGTTAAACAAGGCCACCTGGATGTCTGACCCCGCTTACCTAATTACCTAACTTGGGCCTTGATTGGCATTTATGACTGGCTCTTTCCTTTGAAAGTATTGTGTGGCGTATCGTTTGACGCAAGAGAGATATCACTGGCGTTACCTTCTGCCTTTCCCCAAAAGTGTTAACACTTCACTAGACAGGGCCAAACAAAAGGAGGAACCTTCTTGAAGGTCAATCAGTGATCGATGTCAGCGGTCACTTAAAAGGGGATAACATTAACCGTACACAGATCTATCCCATGCTGCTGGTGTAAACGAAATTTTAGTATTTACAAGTCTGTCACAGTGTAAAAAAGTTAACCAATGAGCATCCTGGATTGGAACCATCCAACGGCAAGAGGGCGATTGTAAAAAATCAAGCACAGAGGGTGTTTGTTTTATTTTTGGATTCTGGAATAAGCAGATGGAGAATGACAGAGAGAGATTGCTTGGAGAGAGTGAGAGAGATCAAGAGACCGGACGGATCAAGTTGGTACTAACTCAATGTTAAATATTGAAGGAGCGTTGCAAACGTATTGCAAATCCCAATCTGTTATCATCAAAGTTGATTAGTACAAATTCTTGAATTTTTTTAGTGAAAACGATAGTTTATTTATTAAGTAAACAAAATATATATATTATCTCATTTAATTTATTTTGAATTTGATTCAACATTAAATCTTGATGGAAAGAGTAGTGTTGAGAATGTATTGAAAATCGCAATCTGCTATAATCAAAGCGAATTATTTCATACTTGAAGTTAAAATATAATTTACCTATTCAATTTGTATATAACAGAAATAATTGTGGATTTCATTCATTCATTTATGTCTGTCTGAAATATGTCATTTGTATTTACTTGTAGAATTCAGTGAAATCTCAGTATAACTTACATTCTAAAAATATATAATTGATATGTTATTTTGAAAAATACTTTATATTGAAAACAAATGTGATTGTATTTCTATTATTGTGAGTTTTAGCTGGGATTTGGGAGAAATGTGTACTTTAAACTAAGAAACGTTATACTGAGATTTCACTGTATAAGAACTATTTACAGTAGCATCCTAGATAAAACAGCTCCAGCGAGCAGGGGGAAAAGGAACTTGTGTTGAGGTGAAATAGCAAAGTATAATTTTATTGTTTTGTTTAATTATTAATGTAGTATTAAGTGGAACTAAATTCTTAAAAGTGTTGAAACCTTTTTATTTTTTACACTTGAAAATGTGTGTGTAAACCTTCTATGACTCCTCAAAATTTTTGAAAGAACTAGTTAAATACTTCTTAATTTTTATACTCTACGACTCCTTAAAAATTTCAAAAGAACTCATTAAATACTCCTTAATTTTTATATTCAAAATTCTGTATGAACTCTGTTTATTTATGGTATGTAGGTGCATAAAGTATTATATTCTTTAGCAACCATCTTCAATTAGTCATTTTGGTATAACTGCTTTAATTTTTACATTTAATAATTTAGAATATCAAGTAAATTCTGAATTGCTTACTGATATTTTACATTGGACACATTGATATTTTCTATTACAGGGCGGTTACAGAACCTGGAAAACCGGGAAATCAGGGAATTCTCAGGGAACTTTTTAATTCTGGAAAAATCAGGGAAATCTCAGGGAAAATTTCCAAATTTTACAAAAAATCAGGGAAATTTTGACAGCTTTAAACGGCTACCATTATCGTTTGTCCTATTTAGAGATGCACTATTACGAGCACTTTTGAGAATCGAATAAATCGTATTCGACGAAATTGTAATTCGAATAAAGAACCATGGCGTCATAATTTTTAAACACAGAGAAACCGCCGCTCCCGTTTTTTTCGCGGCTGCAGCGTCTTGTCACTGTAAGGATTGTGATACAACTGGTGGTATACAATTAGAAATTTGTGTAACTTATGATGTTTTTTTGTGTATTAAATTAATTATTTTTGTTTTACATTTGCAATTACATTTTTGTAGAATTTTTTTATGGATATTTGCATTTGGTTTTAATGAATAGTATAATAATGTAGGGTCAGGTGTAAAATGTTCATAATAAAAATATTTTGAATTTTTTCTCCATTTTTTTTGTTTTTTTCAATTGAAATTATAAGAGTTCCATTAAGGGTTCAAACCCTTACAATAACAAAAAAAATACAAAATATTTGTCAAGAATTATCCTGTTACACCCTCTGGCCGTAAATATTTAAAAACAGTGTTGTGTGGATACTGTATATCGATATCAATCACGGATCACAACATTTCTAAAGGGAATAGTTAAATCAGGGAAATTTTTGTGAGACTATCAGGGAAATCATGGCAATATCAGGGAACTTTATTTCTAGGATTTTGTTGCCACCCTGTATTAGCAAATTTTGCAGGCAATCTTTGTTTTGATTACTTCTTTTTTTTAAAGTAAACCTTAGTAATTATAAATATGGGGTATATTTTTTACATATGTTTAAATGGTTTTATCCACTTAAGGTAGTAGGTAATTCTATCAATGTGGCTCTAAATATATTGTTTGATATCTATGCACCGTGTCAGTTAAATTTCTCAAATCATGATCAGGGGATTGTGAGCCAGTATATTTTAAGAATGGTTAGTTACTATTTAGGATTCTCCTAGGAATTATAATAGAGGGCCATATTCATTCCAATTATTCTCTACTCCTGAAACATTATCATCTGATTAGCTAATCAAAAAAATTTAAAAATGAAATTGAGATTTTTTTACAGCAAAATTTCCATTTCAATCAAAGAATGGAATTAGATTATAAGAAAACTAGGAAAATTCATCCTTTTTTCTTCTCCCTCGAGCAATTTTTGGTTCAGTGGATTTTGCAAACTTTATCTTCAAAATATTTTTGTCTGAAACTCATTCCAGCGGCATAAAACGCAAAGCATAATTTCAGTGATAAAACTTTGTTCTCATGAAGTTTGAAAAAGAAAAGAAATCCTTGAGAAGAAGTTTAAAAAAATTCCTAGAAGAGAAATTTAATTTCTCTAGTCAAATGTGAATGTTTCTATGGTAAAACGTTGAGGTTTTTCTTTTTCCTCTGAAAAGGTATGTGAAAGAGATTTTTGTAACTTGATTTCCAGGTTGCCATCTAATAATTATTAGTTAAATTTTTTTACTGTTCCAATTAGAATTGGAAAATTAATTTTTATTATACTACACATTCCCTAAAGTCTAATTAAATTTTATTTGGTATTTATTAAACAGATTTTCCTTTTAATTAGGTCTGAATAGGTAATGTGAAGTCAAAATTGAGTTGTAAAATAGCATGTCAAACCTTTGTAAAATATTTTCTCTTGAATGTTATGATTATTTTCATAGTAGAAAACAAGTGTAATAAGCTCTAAAAAGATTATAAATTTCTGAATATTGAATGTAAACAATGTACATTCTGATTACCAATATTTGGGGAAATCCTTATGATTATTAGTTTTAACTAACTAGAATATCTCAAAAGTTATTGTGAAGAAGTATTGCATTAAGATGAAAACACAGTTCAGAATCTTCTGTCTAAGCTATAGTGTTAATAGCTGGTATAAAGTATTATAACGTGAATAATTTTTTGACTGATTTTGCATTGCCATGCTCTCATCTAAACCAAATGATGTACATTTTAAAATGAAACTTGTATTATTTTACTTTTCTCAAGTGCCTAAATGTGCTAAGTGGGCGACATTTCGAGTTGTGACTTTGTGTGTTAACTAGGGGGCTTCGCCCCCTGCTCGCTTACGCTCGCCAAACCAAAAAAGTAACAAAAATGTCCCGATTTTTCCCGAATTTCAAAAAAATATTATCAAGAACCAAATTGAAATTAAAAAAAAAAAACTTGACGAGCTGCAAAAATTTACGTTGAGAGGTACTCTTAAAAAAACCTCACGGCTGAAGACTGAAAATTTGTATGTGTTTTGCTCACTCGCGGAAGAAATTTCGCTTCTTCAATTTTGACACATAATAAATCCTAAACTAATTGCCGCATCGGAAAAAAATCTTAATAATTGTCCAGGGAATACAATGAAGAACAAACCATGTTAATTTCGTTTTTTTCCGATCAGTACTTTCTTGGGAAATCGTGTAAGAATCGAGCTTAACAATACAGTTTTCAATCCTGCGTCTGCGGTACCTTTTTTTTAATATAGAGATAAATTTTAGCTTACTTTTAGCCTTATCACAAGGGTATTTTTCAGTGCTTTGAACACAAAGGGAATGTTTTCAATCACCCAATCTTCAGAATATAATGTTTAAAAATGAATTCTTCCCTTCATTTGGTCTCTTTTAACTGTATTATTATTCTGGAAAGAGTGCAGACAACTGAACAAAGCCGTGAGTAACCTGTCAATTTTGTGAATACGCAATACAGGAAAGGCAGCGAGTTGAAGAAATGCCTTTTTTATGCTCGTTGGTTCCCTCAGGACAACTCGTATAATGGACCTCCAACCACTCCCTTGTTAGAGGACACAG
Organism: Metellina segmentata; assembly: GCA_947359465.1. Classification (NCBI taxonomy): domain Eukaryota; kingdom Metazoa; phylum Arthropoda; class Arachnida; order Araneae; family Tetragnathidae; genus Metellina; species Metellina segmentata. Next base: position 48,700,107 of record OX375881.1, on the reverse strand, counting down.
AGGGGACGGTCAATCCAAGATATTCGGGTCTGACACATATGTGCATTTTGGTTCACAAGATATATCGTGGGTCTACTGCTTTCCGTACAGAAAGTTATAAGGACAATTATTGGCTGTATAGGGGAGGATTATAAAATTTCCTCAATTTTAATCCTTAAATGTGCATGTAAATTATAAAAAAAAACTAAGCTTTGTTAGTGGATCTCCTGGATGTTGAAGTAAGAGGCCCCTCCCTGTCTTGTTGGCTTTTCTCCAAACATTTATGAGAAAAGAAAAAAATTGCTGTTTGGCTTTTGTAGCATGAAGACAAGAATAACCCATCAATTTTACACATGTGAAAGGCAGCAACGAGGCCCCTGCCTTCGGTTTGTCCAAAAAGAAGCATTCCTACACAGGCTATTTTCTCTATTTTTTTGTTTTTCCATGGTTTGAAAATTAAATGCTATTAAGAAACTTAGACAAACAAATGAAAATATAGATTTTTAATTGATAAAGTGAGCAACATGGGCAGTCAATGCAACGAAGAGTTTAAAATTTCATAAACTAGTTTGATTTTTTTCTTATACTTAAATTATCACTGGGGAATCAACCCTTTGAAAGACACTAAGCTGAATCAATTTTCTATTTACTAAAAACACTGATTGAAAACCTAAGTAATTATTTTTCAGCAAATGTAAAAACGTTTATATGGATCTGTCGACTGTTGATCCGGATATACCACACTTTTTAAGCAGCAAGTTTTTTCCACTAAAATTTCTCTTAGCTTTCTCTTTCCACTTAACATTTCTCTTGCAAAGGCTCATCTTGATGAATAGCCATTGACTGCTATAATTGTTACTTCCCTCCATTGAAATCCATGGCTCAATAGCCCCACTACTCTCTGAACTAGTGTCCATGGTGGGAAAGGAATTCCTTTGTACATGCCAAGATCATGACTCAATTGGTTTGCCGACACACTGCTTTTAGCTATCTGCATCTACGAGTTGTAGGATGTGATTCCTTCCAGGGAGTGTTTCTGTCTTTTGTGTCAGTAAAACTTTCTTTGTGTGTGTACCATTACTTGACATCTGTCTTGTGGTGTGACGCAGCATTCTGAAATGTGGCCCTTGTACCATGAAAACCCAACCATCCTTTGTACAAACCCTGACACTTTTTAGTCAAATTTGCTTGTTTGGTGTGTCGTTTTCTTTGACACACAAGACTGAGAAGCCTCACTACGAGGAGGGTTAATATATTTACATGGTGCTTTTGGAACTTATCGGGCCAGCTATATAAAAAATTAAATCAAATCTCAAGAGACTCGATATTACAAACGAAAATGGTACACATCTTCAAATGGACAACAGACCCTTAGCACTCTGGCTTCTTAAAATTAACGATGCTCTTGCTTTCAAATGGAACAGAAAGCAGTCACTTTCAAATAGGCACATGCAAGGAGGAAAGCACTGACATACGTACTTGAAAACAGCTGATAAACAGTTCCTTGTTCCGATTGGAGAGAACACTGGGGTGTTTGCTGCAGTACTTATTAGATCATGTTTACCTAACTATTTATAAATAATGTACTTTATCATGATTTGCAAGATAAATTTTTTCTGGACAAGGCAGCATAAGCCTTATTTGCCTTGTGCTGGACCAAAAAGTCTAACTTCTTCTCTGCATGATCTTCAAGCCATGCATGAGGGAATGATTAAATTCTTATTTAATCCATCTAACTTACAATTCTGAGGTACACTTGTTTCAATAAAATGTAATGTGATGCCTGCTAAAACGTTTTACACCGTTAGAGGTAAAGGGGATGAGTCTAATGGAAAATTTTATTTGTTGAAATAAATTTCATACATTCCGTTTTTTAATGTTTATATCTTGTTAAAAATGCTCATAACTGTCTTGTGAAAAAATCTCCATCAGCCAAAAATGCTCTTTCTAAATAGCCGAAGTTCTTTTCGTCCTAAGTATTGCATCTGCATAATCGTTTTACTTTAAGTGTAAAAATAATTTTATTCGCAAACTTGGATCGACTGAAGGTACATGGCTCGTGAAAGAATGTAACTTTTTTATCGTTCTTTTTTTATCATCGCGGTTACACCATCGTATTATTTTGCAAGGAAGAAAAATAAGACATTTATTTCTCCTCCTGAAAATTACTTTTGTGTATTGCTCCCAAATACTTTTCCTTTTAATGTTTCATGTTCTCTCTTAAGCGTTTATTCTTTACTTCGCTTTTTCATGCGAGTTGTTAGGGGCAAGAAAGAAACCATACACCTAAAATAAAATGTCCTCTTCTGAATAAAAGGATGTCCTTTTAAAAGAAGTTGCTGCAGTGACGGCTGGCATTCGCCCGGCTTGAAGCCCTATGATGGGATTTAAGTAACTTCGTTACGGTACGCCGCTTGTGAGGCTTGAACCATTTGAGAACGCTCTTTGGACTCGCGACGTTCGTGGTTTTTTTATTTAGTATTTCACTTTACTTCTCGTGCATGCATACGCGGCCAGTTTTCCCTTTACGGTTGTATAAATAAAACATACTTGTTTTTTTGCTGAAACTTGTTTGCGTCATAAAAGTTGATGTTCTATAGATCGTCTTTGCCTCGGCAAATTTAGGTTCGTGTTAGTTCGATTGCGTAGGGGTTAAATAAAAGATCTTTCAAAATGAGGAACCGCACTTTCGAAACGTGTTTTGTTAGTTTTGTATTGCGCTTTATATTCTATCCAATGTATCGCTTTAACTATTAACAAGCCCATTCTTTTAGGGGGGGGGGGGAATTCCGAATTGAGAGCTCATTTTGCTAGTTGTTTCCTTGTAAGATTTTCATTTTGTTTTAGAATAACTTTTAAATATGACCACTTTTTTTTTCTCCTACGGGGAACTTGAAGGAACAAGTCCGTGCTAACAAGCCGGCAGAGATTTTTACAATTTAGCTTAAACTAAATTGGGGGAAAAAAAAGGGGGGGGGGAAATGAATGTTTGGGAAAATGTCAGAAGAGCCCAGCCCGTATTTGCAGTGCGACCAGAGGTAGTTATTTGGTCGATGTTGAATTCTATAAGTGATGACATTAGTTGAAAAAACGATGTAAAGAAAAACAAGAAATATTTTGTTTAAAAATTATTTTAAAACAAAATGGTGCACTTAAATATAACACCTGCAGGCACAAAAGCGTAGGTTAAAAAAAAATTTTTTTTTTTCTTTGCGCGAAGTCGTTTTAGTAATTGATTTAATTTGTGTTTGGTATTTGTTTGCTGTCCTATTTCCAGCTCTTCAGAGGAAGATTGGTGTTAGAGGTATTGAAATCTTCAGCGTTAATGTTATGATGCAATTTCAGCGTTCGAAATTAGCGGTCGTTAGTCGGGGTTGGCATTTATGTATTTCGTTTTAACGATCGACTTTGTCATTTCTGACGCCAAACTTTTCTGAATATTTTCCCTTTGTATGACGTAAATTTCGACCCATTTAAGCCATTTATTCAAAAATGAGAATATTATCGTAAGTTTAATCAAATTCTGACACACATCCATGCAATGACGTGAAATTTCATCCAAGTAGAATCTTTTGACAACTGAGGGAAATTGTTAGGTACCATTTGATGCTTCATTTCCTCAATCTTTAACCCTGGTTACATAAATTTTCTAAATGAACGTGTGAGTGTTTACCTATTAGAAACTGACTTTTGAACTGCTACCACTTGGCTACCTTTCACCAAATTTCGTGGCATAATCACCAAAGCCTGGTTGTTGATTTGTCAACTTTTTTTGTTAGCTCTTCGGAGACACGGCACATGAGAGGCATTTTCTGTGAAGCTAAATGTTGTTGGCAATGTTTTTGCGATGATCCTGTTTTCTATATACAAACGTGACTTCAGATATTGTGTTTTTCGAATACGTTTTCAGCGCTTTACCAATGCAAATTCCAAATAATAAATCGATCAATACCAACTATATTAAATGCCGGACGTTGCCAAAACGGCGACAAACTACATTTGAAGATAGCCAACTTGCGTGTAATTTTTTTATCGCAGTTCACACACACCACGGCGCCGCAACTCGCCGCACACGCTTCTCCGTTCTGAAGTACCTTGTTTTCATAATTAAATGGAATGTAAATAATAATTAATAAATGGTTGTATCCAGTAACGTCTATTTTGTTTCAAAATATACTTTTTTGTACACCAAGTAAGTGAAATAAACACGTTTTCTTCGATAGAATATTTATTGCAAATGGCGCGAAATGAGTACTTACGTCATTTCGCAGTTATGTGTGCAAGTTGGGCTTCGCTGCCGCAGCGGCGCCGCACGTTGAAAAACCGGATGTGTGCATCGGGCCTTAACTAACCCTAGGTAAAACAACCCATGGTTAGCTTTCTATTTCTTTAAAATTGACATCATTTTTACCTACGCAAAGTGTTCTTCAACTCTGTATTTCATTTCTCTTCCATCCATAGATATTCTTGTATTCTTTGCCTGCCTCTTCAAAATAACAAGGGAGGGGATTTTTAAACAACATTTCTGAAATTCTATTAAACCTGAACTAGATAGAAAAAGAAGGTCGTAGGAAGTGGACGTACAAGAAACAAAAAAGGACCCTCGGAAAGAGGGATGGAATCGTGTTCTAATAAGTTCAGAATAAAGAAGTGCATCGGGAGAACGGAATCGAGCAACACGTTTCAATGGATTGCGATGTGGAGTTACTCTTTCTCTGCCATATGCTTCTCATTACGTTTTGTCGAAGTACTGTATGTTTTAAAAATCGATAAGAGTGGTTTCCTTCTCAATCGACGGAAGAGAGGGAAAAGAATACGAGACCAAATAGTGATGATATGTTTGGACAGTCGATTTCTTTTTTCGAAGAATTATTTCTGTGCGCGTTCTGGCTTAGTTTGTGCAGACTTGCTAATCTTATATATTCTGTAGCAGGAAACGCTCGAACGCTGAGCTCATGGAATTTCCACAGTTCATTCTTTTTGGAATTTCTAAATAAACGCATTAGGTCAGCTCGCTACGTCGTTTCATTCGAACTATAAAAAACAACATCAAAAGCTGCATACACCGAGCAATCGAGATAGGAAAGAACGCAAGCACGTGAAGATCATTTAGGCCCGGTGCACACATCTGGTTTTTCAACGTGCGGCGCCGCTGCCGCAACGCAGTTGTGGTCTGAGATACTTTAGATCCACAATGGAGGCAGTGCACACATGCCTCCAGCGCCGCTGCGGCAACGCACGTCCAACTTGCGTGCAATTTGTACCTCAGTTCCCCACGGCGCCGCAGCTCGCCGCACACGCTTCTCCGTTTTGAAGTACCTTGTTTTCATAAATAAATGGAATGTAAATAATAATTAATAAATGGTTGTATCCAGTAACGTCCATTTTGTTTAAAAATATACTTTTTTGTGCGCCAAGTAAGCGAAATAAACACGTTTTCTTCGATAGAATATCTATCGCAAATGCCGCGAAATAAGTACTTGCGTCATTTCACGGTTATGTACACATAGTTGGGCTTCGGTGCCGCAACGGCGCCGCACGTTGAAAAACCGTATGTGTGCACCGGGCCTTAAAGCTCAAAAAGCTGTTCGACAACGCAACTAAACTTTTTAAGTAACTGGCTCGAAGTAGAATGTGGGAAGCAGCAAAAAATCGCGGGCGAAGTAAGTCTGTAAAGCTAGTTTCATAACGTTGAAAGGTATCTTAAATACATCGTGCCACTTCTAATTGTTGAACTTACTGAACGCATTTTGTTAGGATGCATTTTTAATTTACCAGAGAAATAATCGTGGCAGTTTTGAAAAATTCATGAAATCACTAATTGGTGTAAACGAAGTTGAATTCATAGGGGAATTGTAATTAAGTTTGGAGGAATGACGCAGAATTCCGCAAACTTGAGCACAAGCCAATTGGAGATCGGTTTGAGTCACGGGATATTTTATTTCTAGACTTACCCTATCTAGAGAACCCTTATTTGTTCACCCGAGAAGATGGACATAAAACCCGCTTTAGGAACTTTTTTATTAGCTTTTAAGATTTTTTTTTATTTCGGAATTTTTTACTTGGGTTGTATTAAATCCAGTTTTAACTCTACGGTTTCATGGAGCTAACGTTCTGGGACTAAAATAATTTTGTATTTTTGTCGAACGTATTTCTGGTATATAAATTTCAACCAGAACGTTTACTGTACGTGTCTGAAACAGGCTGGTCAAAAGTAGTGTATTTTATATCTCTTGTCAATAATTTGTTTAAGTACGGTATATTTATTTTTTGCCTCTACGAAATCATAAGCTTAAAGCTTAATATGGAGGTCGTTGAAAATAATGACTTAAACCGACTTACAGTTTTCCAATTTCCATCTCATGGCTGATGATTTTAGTGCTATAAACGGCTTTCTAAATTTAGGAAAGGCTTAGACGGAGTTTTGGTTATTGCCCTTATACCTGTCGCTGCCTGATTGCACTTAACGTTCATTATTTCCTTTATGAGGCGCTTAAAAGGACTGAAAAACAAATGTAAGTGCTGATTGTGATTAGTACTTGCTGGATCAGCATTAATCACAAATGATGAAATTGGTTGGTTTAAAGTGGGAGCTACTTAGCACGATGCATTGGTAGTCATTTTTTGCCAATTAAGAAGTTTTGGCTATTGCATGGGTTTAATAACTCAATTTTGCATTACGACTTTAATTGCACTTAATGAATTTTTCGCTTTGAGACCACTTTTCTTATTTGCTTTCCAATTATCAACGCGGATGCGTTTACCATGCTTTTAGAGGCTTATAAAGGTCTATTCCAAGAAAATACGCTTAACGTTTATTCTAAGGCAAATATGTATTTTTATTTCCAATTAAATAAATTTTAATCACGATTCATCGGCATTCGGACGAATAAAGAATACTTAAGTGTTGTCTTTTTTTTGCACCCAGCAGGAGTCTGCTCTTGTTTGTTACTACACTTTTCGATTCTTGTTCTGCTTCCCATTGCTCGAACCCTCTGTTTATTATCGATACCCTGAGGTTTCATTATACCACTGGTTAAGATCCATTATTGTGTGAGGTATATGGATATAACCACTTTTAATAATACTGAGATAATATTCTGTCAAACTAAATATAGGTATATAGGTGTGACTGTTTTGGTTTTCTGCGACGAATACGATTTCAAATAAATATTCCATAGAATAAATTCCTGAGCCATCCCAACATCTTTAGGTGTGTCATGGCATCAAAACCCCCATGTACCCCAGCGATCTGTTCTGCTCTGGCCTACCCGTGTACTTTTTCTTTCTTCCTCCCTCCTTGTCATGTATTTGGCGCAGTTTGGCCAAATACGGCCTATGCGGCATGAAAATCGACCAACCGAATTTATGTATGAGAATCGATTGGTCAGCACTAGTTGAAATAATCGCCAAACTTTTCACAAAACGGCGATAAGCTACATTTTAAGCTAACCCTCATATTATCATGCGAGACCAGTTGGACAGCAGAGGTAAAATCTTCCCAGACTGTCTGGTCGTTTTTTGCGCCGAAAATCTCTCACTCCGCGCTAGCAACTTGCGAGTTGTAGGCGACGCAGGTTCGATTCCTGTCAGGGTGCATTCCTCCCTGGGTGTTTTTCTCGATTCTGTGTCAGTAAAACTTTCATTGTGTGTGTTTGTCTGTTACTTGATATTGAATGTATTGTGTCTGGCGCAGAATGGCCAAATATGGTCGCGACATTTTCCTGCGTTAACTCAAATACACAAACGCCGTGGAATGTGTTTCCTTGTGCTTGTCCATTTGTTACAGGAAAACAAACTTTTAGATTTTAAAATTGGGGCTTTGAATGGCACTTTTAGGACTACCTGTGTGCCAATTTAAATGGCTACAGATAGGTCTGAAGACAGGAAAGGAATAGCCTAAGTTTTCCGCAGTGTTTTGAAGTATAAGTGTACCAAATTTGGGGTGGATTGGTCAAACGGTACAGATTTGTTTCGTGTACTTCGATAGTACTCATGGCTTGGGACTTCAGAATTCAAATTTATTTTACCCCTTGACAAAGATTTTGTTTGTTATTATTTCCTTCGTTGTTTGTTGCTTTCTTTCTTTTTTCAAGTTTCGTATTTCGGGCTTTTATTCAGTGAAATTTACTTTTATTTTGACTTTCTGAAGAATTCTTCATATCTGTTCAAGTATTAATTAAATCGAAGTCTCAGATTCAGAAAACCAATTCATCTTTGATCTCGTAATGGATTTCTGAGAGATCAAATGGCACCCTTTTCACAAATAATCCTTACACTCTTGAAACACAAAGGTAAAATGAGAAGCACTCTTCAAGGAAATAAGAATTTCAAAGTGCTTCTTAGCTCATTATATTGCAATGCAGATAATGGGAGGCTATCAAATTTTATCAGATTGTTTGAATTGAATGAAAGGTTGGGAGAGAGATTCAGCTTGTTATTTATTAACAAAGTGGCAATTATTTGAGCTCGTCGCGTGATAAACCAAAAAGATAGAAGAAATAAAAAGATCATTCTTCCCCCCGTTGTATATTTTTCCGTAGGAAAAACCATCACAACAAATTATGCTGGAAAGTTTATTTTTTGGCAAATCCGGAAAGGGCTAACTTATTGCGTTGCACACAAAAATGACTGCAGAGAAGGGAAAAAGTTCTTATCGAGGTTTACAAAATAATGAGATGCCTTTGTCTGTAATTACCTTATGGAAATGAGGACGATTCCACCAAATATTTATAACTGCCGAATCTGTTGAGAGAATCGGAAAAAGCACTACTGGTGGTAATTGTAGCGACATTTTCCTTGCTCGTACGTGGGGGAATGCTATCTGGATTAAAAATGTGTGCAGCGCGTGTTTGTTTTCATGCTTATTTTCTGGAAAAAGGATTTTGTGTTTTTGTTCTTAATTTTGTGTTGAACTTTTTTTTTTATGATTGCGGAAACACAATTATCATAATCACTTACTGATGCTGATAAAATGCGTTTCCATACTTTGCAAATGATCTTTCCAGTCTGCTTTTGCTCTTTAATTTCGTGCTTTAGTTGGAGATAACGAGACTATTGTCTTCGCTGCATTTTTTAAAAATGCCTAAAAAGGGTTCTGTAAATGAATGACACCATTAGTTCTTGCGTAATTATCTGTGCATTATTTGTATTTAAATGAGATTTATATACCGACATAGTAGAACTACTGTTAAAAACAGCGATGTACAAAGTAAATTTTTCCAATTTTCATCTTCGTCGAAACAAAAGGGTCCGATGTTACAAGTTTTTATGATTATTAACGTTGATTACACTGCAAAAAACTGCAATTGCAAGTTTTTCCTTAAGCATTTAGCAAGATGCAATGAAAACAGTACAGCTTTGTCTTTCTGAAAATTCTTGATAACGGAGTTGGGTTTCATTGCTGTCTGTTCTATTGTATTGTAAGCTAATTTATGTAGTGGTGGACTATTTGTAAGTTGTTATTTTATGTAACAGTGGTGGACTAAGTTAAAAATACTCCGAATTTTGTGACTGAATTCGATAGATGTTACCACTAGTTGATAGATTGCCCATTGCGTGAGACCTTTAAGATCACTTGTGTACTTCCGTATGCGTAGTCATGAGTTGATGATTGCGATCTTTGACTGCTCTGTTGCTTTTAGCAGCCAAGTACTATTCACCATGCGAAGTGAAGTCATAGTAAGAACGAAGAGTGAAGCTGTTATAGGAATAGAAGCAGTGTCTGTTATGTATCCTTGCTGGAAGTGATTGGCACAAACCGACTATTGAACTGTTCATTATTGACAGACATCGAAGTGCGCACTTATTGTTGCGAGATTCATCCGACTTTTTTTAGGCCCTGTTCAGATGAGTCGTTTTCAAACGCTCGTTTTTATTTTCATATTCATTAAATTATGTTTTTTATTTCCCTAATTCAAGTTTCTATCTTTGCGATCGTTGAAGATAGAGTGAAAATTTCAACGGATTTCTAAATATGTTGGAACATTTTACAGCAGATCAATACTTTAAATGTGTTTTCTTTAAATATATATATATTTTTAATATTAAATATTTTTTAAATAATTAAATAATTTTTTTAATAATTAAATAATTTTTTTAATAACTAAATAATTAAATAATAAATATGTTTTTGGTAATGATCTGGCGTAACAATTTACGCTGATTCGAAATCCGTTGAAATTTTCACTCTGTCTCCAACGATCGCAAGGATAAAAATTGAATCAGGGGAATAAAAAACATAATTTAATTTTTTAGAAAAAGCCTCATTTAAACAGGACTTTAAAGTATGGGTATTCACATTACGTCCGACAGACCTCACTGTAGCAAGTCTTAAAAGACAACTTTGTTCACCAAAAAGTATTTGACGGAATAGTTGGGTTACACAGAAGTAAATTTATGCAGTGACAGCTAAGTTGACCACATACTAAAAATATCACGGAATTTTTAAAACATAAGTTGGTGGAATACATATACGTAAATCAGGATCTCAAATCAAACTATAAAATGCTAACCATATATTTCCACGCTTTTGATGTATTGCATAGAGTAAAAATATTTAAACTTCTGAATGCTTTTGAAACCACAATTTTGTTTGACTGGTTTTTATACGTGGAACGATTTCCTTCTTGTTGCACTTCTCTGCTTGAAATTTCAGTGCAAAAGCTGTATAAGCTCCCTAACAAAAATCCCCGCCGAAGTCCTTCTTTTCCTCACTAGTTTTATATGAAGCAGAGACCAATCTTAGCCGGCAATCGCAAAGCCATATATTCGAGCACTTCTTTTTATTCGTATCGTTTCCGCTTTTCTAACCTCAATCATCTCCACAATTTTGTTAGCAGCAAATAAACAAGTGGTCGGTTACGTTTGCGTTCAGAGGACCAGGATTCTTAAAAAAATAAATACATTCGAGTTTTCCATGAACTTACAGTGGGATTTAAAACTCCTCTCTACCATGACTAGACTTATCACAGGAATAGGAAGTTTTTTTTTATACATCATACATGTCTGAGCTTTCGCCCCCCTTTTTTTTCTAGACTTGAGCTTTCTGAGATGCTTTCTGCAGGAAACTAGGATCCAGGAAGAAGAAGAAAAAAATACTGAAAAAGGAAACAGATTTTTTTTCTTTTGCACTGGAAGGGAAAAGTGGGAGATGGAGAGTTGTAGCGAAGATGCGAGGACATTTTCAGTTTTCAACACATTTTTTTTCCCGAGGACTGCTCTTTTAGACACCTTTCTTAGTTTTTGCACTTTCTTTGTGCCATTCCATTGTCCTTTGCTATTTTTTTTAAGTTTTGAGAAAGAATTTTCATTCTCGTTCCGCGTGATATATAATGCTTTTACAAAAGCAGATACGAGGCATTTGTTTCATTTTGTTGCCATTTTCTGTGATTTTTTAAAAAAAGAATTTAATGTTAGTTGAGGATGTATATTTTTGGCATCAAGACATCAGTGTTGGATCGTGATCAATTCGTCATGGTTATGTGTGCAATTTGACCAGAAAAATCATAATTGCAGTGTAATGTGCATTTTTAAAACTTGGTTAATATTTTGCTGAAAAAGCGTGTATCTCTATTCATGGAAACAAGTGTCGCAATTTCTAAATCGGTTATGAATATATACTTTAATAGGGGGCTCCGCCCCCTGCTCGCTTACGCTCGCCAACCCCCCGATTTCAAAAATAATAGTACCGTATGAAAGAGTATATTCTGAGGTATACTGCGATATTTTAAAAATTAAAAACTAATAGTAATAAAATATAGATACGGCAGTTTTAAAAAAAAGTAACAAAAATGTCCTGATTTTTCCCGAATTTCAAAAAAATATTATCAAGAACCAAATTGAAATTAAAAAAAAAAAAAACTCAACGAGCTGCAAAAATTTACGTTGAGAGGTACTCTTTAAAAAAAACTCACGGCTGAAGACTGAAAATTTGTATGTGTTTTGCTTCCTCGCGGAAGAAATTTCGCTTTCAGTTTTGACACTTAATAAACCCTAAACTAATAGCCGCATCGGAAAAAAATCTTAATAATTGTCCAGGGAATACGATGAAGAACAAATCATGTTAATTTCGTTTTTTTCCGATCAGTACTTTATCGGGAAATCGTTTAATAATCGAGCTAAACAACACAGTTTTCAATCCTGCGGCGGCGGTAACTTTTTTTTAATATAGAGAGATGATTCTGGATGGCGTGGACAAAATTACCTTTAAATATTCCCTGAAAATATTTTTTCATATATTTTTTTTTTGCGCGATTATAGGATTCTATTGTTTAGTTTTTATTTCTGGTTGTGGAAATTAGCCCTAGTGTAGCAAAAATGACTGAAAAATACGACAAACCAAAACTTTCTCTATTTTTACCCCTTTGACGTGATGCATTTGGATATCCATTTTAACTAGATTCTTTTTGATGCGATTAAGATATTTCACATGAATAATAGAAAAATTTTACAATACATTTCTCGTCAATTTTAGAAGTACAAGCCGCTGTTACTAAATAGAGCTCTTGTTCTACAAAACTCAACCAACCATAAACTTCGGCCAAACAGAATTAAATTGCAACGACGCAAAAAAATCTAGAAACACTTCCGATTTATTTGTATCGATTATAAGTATAATCGGGTCGGCCATCATTAAAAGAAACCATTTGACGAATTCGCTAATTTTGGTTTATGAGGCATTTAAATCTGAAATCGGATTTTCTTTCGCCTTTTGGTTTAATCATTCCGACATTAAGAAATTGGTAATTTTCACTTGAAATGCGAAAGGATTTCGGGAACATTTCTGTTTTGGGAGTTTTTAAACGAGTTGTCTTTAATATTTTAGTATTAGCAGCCCTTATCAATGTTATATTTGTCGCCGCTCTTTGAAGACGATCCATTCGGTTTTAATCGCGGTCACAATAACCCAGTCCATTATCACATCTCCCCTGCTGGCTTTTATTATCTCCTGTCTGTGTCGCCGGTTCCATTGCAATGAATAGACCCTTTTCTGTTTGTTATTATTACTATATGGCCATATCGCTGGGACCATTAGGATTAGCTTTCGAAATCCCCTCCGTAGCCGTCTTCATTAGGACCTTCCTCATTAGGCAATTACCGGAACTATCCGGACGTTTATTATTCACTCCCGGACAAATCCCTCTCCTCCGGACCCGGGGAACACTTTCTAATCGAGGGGATTTTGCGGGGAACCCCCGCTCTTTTGTATGGAATGGAGGGAATGCGTTTAATGGCGAAAATAGTTTCGCCTTGGAATGCTTGTGAGATCGTGCTAATTAAGATTTTAAATGGGAGAAAAGGCGTCGGGTTCTTAATTATTGTAGCCGGTGTTTGGCCGCGTTGCCTTGTGCGCTGATGTCGGATTTTATTGTAATTAAGTCTGATGATTGTGGGATAGGTGCACGATTTGGATTCCGGAGAGTCATCTTGGAGGGTGAGCCGTTTATCGTTGTAATTACTTGGGGTGCAAGCGTGAAGATTTATGGCGGTCTTGGCGAGATTTCTTGCTGACTGCGTTTACTTATGCGTTGGTATTAATTGCAGATGCTCTCTCTTCGTATCCATTTGCTCACTCGCAAGCTGTGACGTCTAAAATGTGACCGAATTTATTTAGTGTGGACGGTTATTCGCGTCTAAAGCTTCGGTTTCCTAAGAAAGCGTAGCCGTGATGCATCGGTGGGTGACGTCACTGAAACGTTGTTTATACTAACACATGGTGTTGGTTTCCTAGAGAGCGTTGTTTGTGAGTGTAACGAAAATGATCGGAGCCGCCATTTCCATGACTGTCGTCATAGCTGTCTCAAACAGTTGGGGAATGTTTTTTCTCTTGTAGCGGCCAGATTTCATTTCCTGCTCCAAACGATTCCTGCGAAGAGGAGCAAAATAAATAAACATTTTTGACTGCCATTGATTAATTCGTTTTTGTAAAATCGGGATCGTTTAAACACAGAAAAAAAATTTCAACAGATTTGAAATCTGCGGAAAATTTGACATCAGATCGATACTTTAAATGTGATTTTCTTTAAATAAATAATTAATTATTTAATAAATAATTAAATTATGAAATGGTGAGTAATTGAATAATAAAACTGTTTTTGATATCGATCTGGCGTAGAAATTTACGCTGATATGAAATCTGTTGAAATTTTCACTCTACCTTCAACGATCCCGAAGTTAGAAACTTTGAACTAGAGAATAAAAAACCACTTTGTTTTGTTTCTTGAATAAAATAAACCACGACAGCCGTCTGTGTTGCCCATGCTCCAACGTATTCTGTCCTTCTAAGTTGACACCTCAGGATTCTTGTGTAGACAGCCGTCTAGTTATGCCCGCGGAATCATGACGTATCACGGTTGTTTGATAACGGCTCCACTTTCTTAGGAAACCGAAGCTTAACCTTGTAGCGCCTTGAAGCTTAGGTCGCGTTTAAACAGGATGTGAACAACTTCTCTCCCTCCAAACATTGAAACTATTCCGAGAAATTTCATTATTTTTATCGTTAAGATCTCGAGTTGGGGTGGTGATTAGGAATGCGACATCAATGTCGATATTTTATTAAAAAAATTTCCTTTCGTTGTAGAATATTCTAGACCTATTGTCTGTACCTATATAAGCTTCTACCCTCGAGTTCTGATGTACGATCAGCTAGATCACCGCACACTCCTTTGCTGTGAATAAATACTGTTTGATCTAGTTAACGGCTGTGTTCTATGAAGCCATCATATAACCACTACCCCAAGTTTCTGTGACAGTATTCCTTTTCGGCTACATTCAAAAGCAATGACCAATGACATTTGCCCCGAAACAAGTAATTTGGCAATTGAAGAAGTCCCATACACAAGTGATCTTTCCTTTCATACGCTAAAGCCTATATCAGTGACACTTGATCCTGGACAAGTATCATTTTTTGGTCTAAGAAATCCCAACCCTATCACTTGTGATAATTCTTTGTATTCATGGGTTAACTATCTATTTATACAGTTATCTCGACCTACTTAAAATGCTGCCTTAAAAATTGGTAAAATAGCTTTGAAAATGTTCGAATCGTTCTTTTGGTGAAAGAGTGAGCACCCTAGTTATATCTATCCTTTTAACAAATATTATTTTGGGATCAGAGTTTTCCCGTTTTTGCAAGAGGAAAAGTTCTTAGCTTGTAGTTTTTTTATTGTGCTAAATTAGTTTTATTCTCCTGGTGTAGCTGATGTAGGAAATTTATGGAAAGAGCGATTAATAAGGAAAGGTAAAGTGACTGGGAAATTGCTACCACATATTCTGTGACCGATGCTTTCCGGATTTCTAAATTATGATGACATTTCCGGCTCTCATGTTCGGTGCTCCTTTGGATGGAAAAAACAGTCAGCAATTTCTTTTATGGAGCACAGTTCCAATGCTTATTATGGTTGGGCCAGCTGGGTTTCAGGTCTTTAACGAATTGCGAGAAGAGAATTTATCCATTATATGCAGCACATTGATTTAACTCCCTTATGGTACGAGACTGAAAAAATAAATCAATTAAAAAAAATATAGCACTCCTGTTATTTTATTCGTCGCTTTCGATCCATTAAATGTGGATTAAAATCGGTTTCATCTGTGCATAAAGAAAATTGGTACTTAAAAAATGAATTATTCCTCTTTTTCCTATAATTCTCGATGGTACTTTATTTCGTGATTACTTTGAAACTCGTTTTTTTGGGGACAAACAAAAAATGATGAAATGGTTGAAAACAAGCAATGCTACTCCATCGATATGGTGTTTTTGGTTGGTGTCCATATGCACACAGCACTGGCTAAATACTTAAAAGCTTTAATTCTTTAGAATCGTTTCGTTCAAACATTTCCATTGTAATGGCGTCATTTAGCGATCAATAGAAATTGGAAAAGCTTGTAGAATCCGGATGTGTTTACTGGGGCGGATTTTTTTTGTATTTGTCGTTGTTTTTCAAAGAAAAAAAAGTTGAGAGCTGCAATTAGTGACTTCAGTAATCCCCTCTTGTTTTATTTGACCATGGCCCTTCTTCCGTATTTAATCCCTTTTGTTTTCTCATTTTCTTAACTTGATCATTTGGCTCAGCTTTTAGTTCTTTCCTGTCCTCTGGTACCCGAACTTAATCAGCAGTTGCACTCACTGATGAGACTCGTGTGTTACGAAACGTGTGTTTAGTTCTAATTTACATTTCAGGAACTGCACGGTTGTGCAAAACTTAGGAACACCATTCAGGGTTCCCACGGGTCAGGGAAAACCTGAAATTGTCAGGAAATTTAATTTTGTCCATAAAAAATCGGAGAAAATTACGAATTTTCGTCTAAAACCTGGAAAATCGCCTCAATGACCTGGAAAATGATTGATCATGGCGTCTCAGACGCTATGTATAAAAGTAGCCAGTAAGATTCGTACACAGTTTCGTATCACTTTATTTAATTAATTGAATTTTTCAACCGATTGTAAAAGAAACGGCGTAGGGACGTGCGTCGCCGCAGCAGCGCCGGAGGCATGTGTGCACTAATCCATTGGATATGATGCATCTCAGACCGCACTTGCGTTGCCGCAGCTGTTATATATATATATATATATATATATATATATATATATATATATATATATATATAAATTCCCACAAAAAGGGTAGTGAGGAGGATCAAGTGAAAATGAGCCACACTTTATTCAATTAATTCATAATTTTATTTTTATAGCGCAGATAAAGATAACAAAAATATATAAATATTACAGTTGAAAAAATATGGATTGTATAAAATGAAAGCACTTCAAAGTCCTCAGGGTCGAACTAGGAGGGGTGCAGACGGGGCAAGTGCCCAGGCGCCGTATTGGAAAGGGGCGCTAAACAAGCCAATAATTTTTTTTTCTATTCCAGGGTGCTCCGCCCCCTTCTCGCTTACGCTCGCTAACCCATGTTTTTTTCGGATCAGTACTTTCTCGGGAAACCGTCTAAGAATCGAGCTAAACAACACAGTTTTCAATCCTGCGGCGTTTCAATCCCCTCTTTTTTTTTAATAAAGATTTTTTTTTACTATGTTAAAAAATGAAGAGGAAAACCTATTTGTTGACTACAAAAACTATAAAAGGGGCTAAATGCAGAATGTGTGAAGTGTTGCATGAGGTGGATGTGAGTAAAGAAGGGGCTGCAGCGTCGTAGCGCCCGAGTGTTTAGGATAACGAGCTCGTGTCCCATAAGTTTCCTGTCTACCAAGTGGCCTTGACGCTTAGCGCCGGCAAACGAAACTGATCTCGGTTAGCTTTTAGAGTATCTAGTTGACATGTCAGTTTTGCACTCCGATTATTTGTCTCTGAAATATCTTAGAATTAATTTAGTATTTTATCTAGTCCTAAAAATTAAAATGCTGCAAATTAACCTATTTACCTTTGAAATCAAGTCACTATCTAAGAGTTGAATTAAAAAAAAAATTGAATAGTGGAATTTATGTGCGGTGGTGATAACAGGTGTTGTCGGGAAGGGTTTTGGTTTGCTTGGTGGGTGAGGGGTGCCAAGGCGAGTTCATGCCCCGGGTGCAAACTTGCCTAATTACAGCACTGAACGTTCTCCAACTAATTGAAATTACATGGAATAATCAAAGTTTTTTCAATCTTGAACTTCGTTTTTTGTCACTTAAAACAATCTTCAATGAGGAGAAAGACCTTTCCACGTCACATGAGACGATGGAGAGGAATCGGTAAGTTTATATTTCTTGGGGTTCCTTCTCAGCTTGCATTCTAGCAGAACCTCTCCAAACGCGCCCGAGTGGTTGGAATGGTGGTGGCTGTGTGGGAGGTATCCTGTCTCTTGGTTGACCTTGATACATAGCCCCGGTAACCAAAATAGTTTTATTTTATCCTACGCCCAGCTCAAGGCCTTTCGACCATACACTGTCTTGCCGGATACTTGTCTTTCGTCCAACAGAGCGAAGAAAGTCCTTGGGGAGAACTATCCCTGTTGTCAATGTCCTGTAAATTAGAGCACTCCGCAAGGTGTTGTCTGTTCATAAGACCATCGCAACAAAGCGAACAGATCGGGGAGGTAGCCACACCAATCCTTTGTAGGTGTTGTTGAAGGTAGTCGTGTCCGGTTAACAAGCAGAAACAGGCCACTCCTACACTTGGTAGATCAGTAGGGATTCATCTCTTATCACTCAGCAGATCAAAGTGCGCAGATAGCTTACGGACTTCGTCCGACTGAGACGTCTCCGTAGCAATTCGATTATTATAAAACTAAGCAGTATGTTTTGCTTCATGCTTTCGCTTTCATTAATATTAAACCTCTGTAAATAGTCGTGTGTAACAATAAATCTTAATTTAATTTCCAGAAAGTCTGAATTCATTGAGACTACAGAACTGAACGCTAAGAGTAGGTAACAGGTGTACTTATTTAAAAAAGATGTGGGTGAAAGGGAGGGGTAAGTACCACATCTGATCAGTCACTAACCTGAATTAAGTACCTAGCTTACGTTGCAAAAAGTGGCCTTCACTTAAAATCGACCTCATTTTCCTTGGGAAGAGTAAACAGTGAAAGGAATTACATGACTGCCTAATTAATTAATTAAATTAGGGCTGAGCTGTAAGTCACAATGATAGCAATTTTTCTGTTCTATCTTATCTTTATACATTTTTGGCTAAGCAAGGAAAGGTCAAGCCAACCAACCCAAATGCGTTTTGCTTCTAAAAATCTTCGTTCCAGACAAAACACTAAGCTAAGTTCTTTGAAAACAAATTAATTTTTTTTGTATTATTGTTAAAAACTAGATAGAAATCGTCGTTATTAAACATGCAAAAACATGCAAGAAACGCCCAAACATGCAATATGGTCCCAAATATGCAAAAAACGTGCAAAATAAATTCGAGTATTTTTGGTTGCAAATTGCTAAAAAACACTAAATACGTCGTCTTTCAATCGACATTTAGGAATTAAAAAAAAAAAAGAAAAAAAAAAGGTATGCAAACTATGCAAAATCGGAGCTTTAATTATCACTATACCAGGTAGCTGTCTGTGCAAGACTTCTATGAAAGATGATTTTGTGTGTGAAATATTTGTAATAAACATAAAATGTCTCGCGTATATTCAAGGAACGAAATTTCTGACAAGTAAAAAAAAAAAAGGAGTGGGGTACTGTCGAGTAAATTTCTGAAATATGATGAAACTATTCATTTTTACCTCCTCCATATCTTCAGAAATTTTTACTCAGCAGTATCCGATTTGTCAGATTCGTGCTTTGCTTATATACGATGATCTAATTTACTCTCGTGTAGGAAAAGATGGCTATAGTGACAAAATCAATTGATCAAAATATTGAAAGTACTGAAGATTCTTTAACTTGGCTCACACACACACAGCTTCATGAAATACACTAGCAATGCTCGAAAATACAATTACTGTGCATGCAGTATTTGCCTGATGGTACATGTGTGTTGAATTAATTTGGGAATACTTTTTCTATTAATAATTAAGCATTGCAAGTTTAGACGTAGCACTGCTATCCGATTTTGAATTTATCATTCATGCTCGGGATTAGGTTATTGAATTAATGAGCGCGAAATGTCGTTTATTAATACAATTACATTTGCTCATTCAATCATTCCATCCTATTAGGGTCTTAAGGTACCACAAGTATCATTACAAGCTAGGAATAACACTCGAATTGCATTTCCGTGGATTTCAAGTACAGGCAGATTGAGTCATTTAAAGAGGACGATTAAATCTGATCTGCGGCAAGATAAATTTGTTTAGTTATTGAAATAATTTAAAATGTGTACCAGATAAAATGTTCTATATCAAACTCGAGATATGTGATGTAGAATCTATTTAAGATGTTACCTTAGTAATCAGTGTCAAAACATTATAGCCAATTATGTAAACGAAAAATTTTTAACGGCGTATATACATTAAGGCCCGGTGCACACATCCGGTTTTTCATGACGTGCGGCGCCGCTGCCGCAACGCAAGTGCGGTCTGAGATACATTAGATCCAATGGAGTAGTGCACACATGCTTCCGGCGCCGCTGCTGCGACTCACGTCCGACTTGCGTGCTATTTGTTCAACAGTTCCCCACGGCGACGCAGCTCGCCTCAAACGCTTCTCCGTTGTGAAGTACCTTGTTTTTATACATAAATGGGAATATAAATAATAATTAATAAATGGTTGTATTCAGTAACGTCTATTTTGTTACAAAATATATATATATATATATTTTTTACACCAAGTAAGCGAAATAAACATGTTTTCTTCGATAGAATATTTATGGCAAATGGCGCGAAATGAGAATTTGCGTCATTTCACGGTTATGTGTGCATAGTTGGGTTTCGATGCCGCAACGGCGCCGCACGTTGAAAAACAGGGTGTGTGCACCGGGCCTAAGATTACAGCGAAATCGAATTTTTAAACTGGAAGAAAGATTGCATTCGAAGGAGGATAAATACTATATGAATCGTGTAGTCACATCTTACACGTTCAACGTGCTACTAGATTCAACAAAAACGTTTAATGAATCTTTTGCACACACTTCATTAATTTAACCTGAATTTGAAACCTAGTTGATTTTAACCATGATATTACGATTTTAAAAAACAGCTGTGACTCTGCTTGTCCTGTAACAAAACCAGAGTTAGTTTACAATATTTTATGATCCTCTAGTGATCTACAAAATAGCCTCACGTAAAGTTAACTATCTATGCTCTAAAATTTGTTGGGAACTTCTATTTCGAGTTGAGATTTCCATGACTCGTGTTATTTCCAGCTTAGAATCGAAAGATCTAACGAATTGTAGCGTTAAAGATGGTCAGCGTTGAGACCCAATAGAAAATCTTTGACGTTTGTGTAATAGATGAAATATTATGTATTACTGGTTTATGAGATTCACGAGTGCCTCGAAAATTTCTATGAGGCTGTTGACTGCATGTTAAACAGCCCGTAAGTGGTCCGAAGCCATTTCGCATGTTCTTATGAATATTTAAGACTTCTGAATCCATCTATTGCTGCTTTTAAAGGAAATTTGTTTCTTTGTGTGTGTGTGTGTATATATATATATATATAAAATCTTAAGCCAACGTTTAATCTCGTTGTATCCGGCCGTTTACTTTTATGGGACATATATTCTTCTCGAGCAGTACTTTTAACTGAAGTCGAAGTGTTTTTTTAATCTTGTGGGAAGTTGTATGTTTTGTGTGGAATACCTCGGCTATTATTTGCTCGTCTCCTCCCACATTGGACGACGGTCGGTATATCAGGCACCACGTAACTTTGATTTTATGACCAATAAAGTTGCTACAGAAGTGCCCAGCCGTTCCGCTGCTTTTTAAGCGCGTTAAAAAATAAAATTGCCTCGGAGTTTCGTTTTGTTTATATTGCTGAAGAGGCAGGGTGTTTGGTGATTCTGTCCGGACCCTAATTTAAAAAGAATATCTTCCCTGTTTCAGAAAGGGAATGAATTGAAACAAAAGAACAAGCAATGGCAGGTGGATATATATTGGGAGCTATCTCCTCCCCTTGTTTTGAACATATGAGAAATTCAGCCATGCGTTGAGATTCTTTTTCGTCAGGTTTTAGGAATTTTTTTTGGCTGAAGTTTTTCTTTCTATTGCGTCAATGGCCACTGCCGCAGATGTATTTTTGTTTTCCATGTTTTTAAATCTTGTTGCAGATGTGCTGCCCATTTCTGCCATATCAAAAACGTGAGTGGAATTTCCAGCGGCTTCTGATCATTCCTGTAGTCGGAATCGTTGAATAAAATTTGCCGCCGTATTTCGGAGCAGCATGTGTGGATTCATGTCGGACAGGGAGAACGGGAAGAGGTGGATTCCAGATTTTGACAAACGAATAAACATGGATTGAAAAGTCAGCTTCCTGTTATGTTTTCATGTAGCTGTGTATCGAGTAGCGTTTTTTCTGTCGTTGCTGCACTTTTTGCTTTGCAACGCGCTTGCATACCTGCATGTGGTTCGTGGAATGTAAACTATTCAAACTGTAGGTTAAAAAGATTTTCTAAAGTATTTGTTCTAGGTTTTTAATTATCCTATATACAGATGTTATTTCACGTGGGGAATTGCATGTAAAGTTCCCACGGGCCTTAAAAGTCGCGATTTTTTTATTTTGGTTTTTAACCGGTATGTGCGTGTAAACCCTCTGATGGGTTTACACGCATTTACCGGTTCTGAAACTCGCATGATTTCCAACCAGTTTGGACCTTGACTATTAGAAGGACCTTGATAAGAATCTTTCCGGGGATTCCTTTAGCCAATAGAAATTGTGTTCTACTATTCGAAAATATCGTATTGCCCAGAGGGCTCTTTAAACACCTTAATGTTTGTTGAAAGTCCTTGAAAATTTTCAAAAAGCCTAACCTTGATATTGTATTTCGCATGTATTCAAGATCAATGATTCATTGATCCAAGGTCGTTATTAAAAATTTATTGCTAAATATTTTCAAATTACCTGATGTATTGCTTCAGTGCTACAAAAATGTAACTACCGACAGACATTGCCATATATTTTGAGCATCTTGGCCAAATACGGCTCATGCACTATAAAACCCACCCTAACCAACCTATGTTTATTTTTTGAGTTGCGCCACTTTCCTCACCAAGATGTTATTTATTCCCGAATTTAAAGATGCCTTAAGCTAAATGCATCTGTTGCTAAAATAGGTTTTGTGAGGCGTTCTAAAAAATCGAATCCTTTAATACAGTGGTCCCCAACCTCCGGGCCGCGGACCGGTACCGGTCCGTGGATCAAAAGGAACCGGGCCGCCTAAGGAACATTAAATTATTTCCATTTTATTTACTGTGGTGTATTTCTCTCGGGTTTGTGCGGTTCTTATCTATGAAATGTCCACTCAAATTAGGAGGCGGTAAATCAGAACTTGAAATTTGTTCTATTACTAGAGCTGCAATTATGATTTCTGAATTTTGTGTGCCTCTATTTTCCAATTTTGACAAATGTGACAACTGTTTTCAAGCTGGAAGACAAAGTAGCTGCATTTAAAGCGAAACTGAAGTTGTGGGGACGGCGCGTGAACAGGCATTTTGGACACGTTTCAGACATTAGTGGGGATTTTAGGCGAGACTGAGCCTAAACTTTCATTCTCCCAGTTGGTGCACGATCACCTGCCTTTGCATTTAAAAGAGCACAACAGACCCAAGCACAAATGACCCACGGACTAGTAAGGAATGAATCCGCGATCCATTTGTCAACAAATCAGGCGAATCTAGCATGTCTGTGCAAGAAGAAGATCAACTGCTGGAGATTGCAAATGAAGGCGGCCTTAAAATTACGTTCGAGACAACAACTCTGCTGGTGTTCTGGATTTAAGTCATGGCTTAATACCCTGAGATTGCCACCACAGCACTTAAATCCATATTGCCATTTCCGAAAACCTATCTGAAGCGGGGTTTTCTGCAGTGACAGCAACCAAAACAAAACAACGTTATAAACTGGACATAAGCAACACACTTCGGGTGTCATTGTCTCCTATTACCCCCAGATGAAACCGTCTCGTCGCAAAGAAACAAGCTCAGGGTTCTCTTTGATTTAGCGTTCTAGTGAGTTAAAATGTTAAATCACTTTATATTCATTTTTTGGTGTAACTGTATTTTATTTTGAAGGCATGTTTAAATACAATCAAATTAAAATTTAAATCAAATCAATCTAAAATATAAACAATCAACGTCCCCTCCCCTCAGCGGGCCGCGTTAAAATTATCAAACGTTGATCCGGTCCGCGGCGATAAAAAGGTTGGGGAGCACTGCTTTAATACATATGAAAGTGGTCATCAATCTCATGGTATTTTAAGTTTAAAAATCAACACATAGCCAACGCATTTTGTATTCACTCTTGACATATTTCAACTCCATTGAATTCCCACGATAGGCTAATTGAATAACTGGTCTGTTGATTAAATCCGCTGCTCTGATTATATTAATTATATATGCATTGTAATTATTCCCCTCTTTCGTCTTTGATACGAGGAATAAGCACCGTTAATTCCAATTTGAAACGTTTCAAATGGAATAAGTTAGATGGTCGTAGCTTTGGGAAATCAGCGAGCTTATATTGATTGAATGAATCTTGTGATTGAAATAGTTTGGGGGCAATTGTGTCAGTAGTTTTCAATTAGGGTAATGCTAAAACTTAGCATGAAAAGGCATTGCATCGAAATATAAAACTTAAAAATTGCTTTGTTGTGCGTCTGTTAAATAGATCTGTTCAGTGATGTTTTTATTTTTCAGCTCCAAATGTTTGATCTCGACTCGCATGCGAAGCATAATCTATTAAAACGATTACTTATTACGTTGACGTAATTAATTAATTATGCCCTTTTGCTCCTTCTAATCAACTCATTAAAAAACTAACGCTGCCTAATGAAACCAATTCAAATTAACATCGCATCGAACTTTTTGCCGTCTAACCGTAATTTTGGGATACACTCTTTCATCATATTTAATTAAGTTTCTGTGCAATAAGTTATGAACGAAAGGAAAAAAATTTAAGACGTAAATGAGACTTTTGCTTGGCAAATATCAGTTTCCTTTCAATACTTTAGTATAAGTTGTGTCACGAGTGTCCTTATTTCCAATACAAGAAGTGTAAATGGTGTGAAAGATTTCTACTTCAAGACTTAACAAGCCAGCAAATAACCTATAGCAATTTGAGAATATTATCTTTTTATTTTTACAAACGTTTATGTTGTTTTTTTTACGTTCGAGCTTCAGTTTTGCATTAAATTCGCTAGCATTGAGATAGAAACATTGCTTGAAAGTTTCCGATTTCAAAAAATAGTAGAAACTTGCAGCGCGGAAAAAAAACACCGAACCACTCCTCAACACTCGAGCATTTTTAACAGAAGAGCGAGAGTACAAAGATGGCGTTTGACAGGAATTAACATCTACTGTAAAGTGAAATGCTTAAAATTTGAATTGGAGGCCGTCTTATTAAATTGAACACCAACTTCATAATTTTTAATGCAACCCCCATTTCGACGCACAATTTCGAACCTATCAAAATGTAACTTGATGTACCAAATTTCATATCATTCATGACCGTTTCGAAGTTATGAGGACAGAAACATTGGAGCTCCTAATGTTAAATCAGTTTCTTAGACTTTTAATTATATCGTTATTTTAAAACATTCAGCTCATTATCTCTTCAGGCCTGATCACCTTTTTATGTTACCGATGGAAATATCTGCAACCTAGATTTTCCCCCCACATCTTTGCATCTCATGTGTCAAAAACGATTTAGAATGACAACCAACCAAACGAAATCACGTCCCTGCATGGTAATTTCACCCCTGCTAACTTGAGGATAAAACACGCACGCCAATTGTCAGCACTTTCGGATGCATTTCCGCTTCAACTAATGTATAAAAGGGGAATTTACCCATAAGGATATCCATGCGAGTATCCTGGATAAAACAATTCCCAAAAAATAAGATCTGCTAAAAACTTTAAAAATCCCCATTGGATCAGAAATGTGATTGCATGTTTTTATGTGTAGCAGAGTGCTTATTTCATTTTTAATGGCAAGAGAAATCGATGCTTTGCCCCTGTGGTTATATATAGCGCTAAGAAGCGGCAAAGGTAATTGATGACACTGAATTTGTACGATAGTTGCTAATAGAGGATTAGACGTACTTCGGAAAGGCTTTATCTGCTGTTGTCCGATCACTCTTGCTCGTAGCTTTTAAGGAATTAAAAATATAACAAATATATTTTTGCACTCATCTGAATTTCGTTCATCTGAGATGTTTTTCTCAAGCACTCAAATCATTAAAGTGATGTCATTTGTCGAATGGAAAGTTGGTTTGATTGATAAACTGCATTTTGTAACAAAAGTAAAAATAACTTCTCCAATTTCTTAACGTGTTTTTTGTTTTTTTCCCCCACTTAAAATTGTATATTTTCTGTAAACAGTGCTATCTTTGAGTTGATCGGATTTGATTTTTCATTTTAGTTACCATAAGGAAGTTTCGACTTGCAATATGGATTTAAATTATATCCGTACATCCTCCCATACCTTTTAAAAAAAATTAAAGTTCATATGAGTTTAACGTTCCATGTCTGCGTAGAAATGTTTATATGTTCTAACCAAGAATTTATAAAACCTTATCGGGGAGAGAAACACAAAACAACAAAACATGACAAGAGAAAAGGGAATTGATTGATAAATAATGATCAGCGCTGTATGTGTATAAAACTAGCTAAATAATCCGGCGTTGCCCGGATTTCAAATATGACCGCGACATGTGAAATATTACCGCCACATTTCCCTGTGTTAACTCAAATACACAAACCCTGTAGAACGTGTTTCCTACCGCGATATTTCCCTGTGTTAACTGATATATACAAACCCTGTAGAATTAGGAAATTTCATATTTAGATTAATTTGATTGTGTAGAATCTCATTAAGGATTCGAAACATGTTACCTTTGGAACTTTTGTTGTTCGTGCGAAATTTGATATGAAGACGGCCTTTTATTCAATGTTTTTGCATTTGAAGTAGCAGAGGGCGTTATTCCCTATTGAATGATACCTAGGAATTTGCTTTGCTATATGCTTGTATGCTCGAGCTCGAATTAAAGAGGGATGGTTCAAGTTTTTTCCGCGACTGCGTAGTCCTCACGTTGAGTTGGTGTGGAAGTTTGGAGAGTGGGGTGCCAGCTCAGGTGTTGCTTCGTCATCTGACCGTGGTTCAAAATTACGAGGTGTTGTCCTCGGATCTTTCTCTTAAGGGACTGATCCCGGACCGTTGTCAATAGCCCGTTGTGTTGCTCTAGTGCGACGTTAACTAAAAATTACCAATTACCCTGCGTTAACTTAAAAAAAAAAAAAACACTGTAGAACGTGTTTTCTTGTCTATGTCCATTTATTACAGGAAAACAAACTTTAAATTTTAAAATTGGGGCTTGGCAACTTTCGAGTTGTAAGCGGCGCTGGTTCGATTCTTGTCAGATGCATTCCTCCATGGGTGTATTTCTCTCATCTGTGTCGGTAGAACTTCCATTGTGTGTGTCTATTACTTAATATTGTATGACTTGTGTCTGGCGTAGCATGGTTAAATATAGCCTTTGCGTCATAAAACCCCCAAACCAACCATGTGCACAGTTGAGCACGTTCCAAAACGCTGTTTTTATTTACTGTCACACGCACATAGTAAGAGTTTTTTAAGTCGGGAAGAACTAATTTCGTTAAACGTCCTGGCGACCGGACCCAAGTGTATATTTTCTTTCAATCGAACTTCATTTTCTATTCGGCTTATTTGACAATAGCTCTCGGCGTATTGGTGATTCCCACGCGAAATTAAATTCCTTTGGTTGACACTCATTTTAAACATTTATGATTTTTTCATCGATTCCCCATCATCTATATTACGGGAAATGCGGTTACAGACCCCCCTGTCTTCCCATTGGGCGCCAAAAAAAAAAAAAAGAAGCAGCATCCCCTTCAGATCCCGTGCCGGACGGAATATTAAACAAGAGAGTTCTCTGATATCTGTTCTCGCAGCGCAAGTAAAACGATGTTCTCCTCATCCCTGGAGACGAATTTGGAGTATTTTCTCCAGCTTCCTTGGTATTCCTTCCGCGTACTAGTCTATTACATTCCCCGTCCCAGATTACACTTTTTTTTCCTGCGGGGTTTCGTTCCGTTTCCCTTTCCCATCGCGAATCCTCCGTTCTTTCTCCTTGTGCCCGTAATTTACACATCGGTGTGCCCGGGACTAACTGCAACTGTGTTAAAACAAGGATTTAATCTTGAATGTTTCTTGGAAAACAAGACGTGGCCCATGGTGCTCCTGCTTCCTTGTTTTGCGTTTCGCATAGCAATCGGCTCTCTTTGGGGTCCTTCGGAAACATTCGTGCGTGCCAGTCTTAGTTCGCTGTTGGACTGTGAATCAGCATTTCGTATTGTATCGTGCTGGGGTAGTGGCTATCAGTGCTACTCGAACCATTATGGATTTGTGGAAGTTTTTTTTAATGCGCGACCTCTGATCTTTTCGGAACTATCGGAGGCGAACTGGTGGATGATTGCGAGGGAGTACTCATTGTGTTAAGTCACTGTTGCTCAAGACAGGGACCATCACCAACATCCACGTAAGTAGACGCTAAAATCGTCAATTATTTCACTTACAGTACACCCAGCTGATAACTGCTGGTTACACAATTCGGTTTACAATTTAGTAATACAATTATTACTTATTTATAGCATATATAGTTAAGTAAACTGCACAACACATGCCGATTCCCACCGCTGAACTTTAAAGAACCTCCTTAAGTCTGAAGTGCGCGTAAATACGTACTTGTTACGGCATGTCATATTTTTTAGACTTATCAGTTGTAATTTTTCATGTCACAACGCATAATTCTTGCGACAATGCAGTGTATGGTTATGTGGATGTATTTGCTTGAAACATTGTTTAGCATCTTATTGCATACCCTTCCACCGCAAACTCCTTATTTCTCAAAGGGGGCCAAAATTGCCATCCTAGATCCTTCAGTGCCCAGCGTCCTCTTTAGGAACACAACGGTCCGGGATCAGTCCCTTAAGAGAAAGATCCGAGGGCAACTCCTCGTAATTTTGAACCACGGTCAGATGACGAAGCAACACCTGAGCTGGCACCCCACTCTCCAAACTTCCACACCAACTCAACGTGAGGACGTTAGCGTCCTCTTTAGGAACCTATATTTCAGATGATCATCCAGGAAACCTTGGATACGAATTCGTTCTCTTGGAGTCAATTGTTCGCTGGTTCATTTCGATGGCACATTATGTTCCTGTCCCACCTTACTGGAAGCTTATTGTTCAAAGTCTAGTAGCCATTGTGTTCTAGTACAATGGTTCAGCTGGGAGGCCTAGACTGCTTAGAATGATTTTGTTTCGTGTCTCTTTATTTGCGCATCGATTTGCGCTGAAGCAGAGTAAGAATACGTTTTTAAACGATCCCGAAATTTTCCTTAACTGCATTTCTATTTTGTCTCGTGGCCGATTCAAACTTTGATTAAACGCCATTGCTTGTCAATAATTAACAAGTTCCAGAAATAACATGAACGCTCTAGGTTTAAAGTGAAACAACAACTTATCTGGTTTTAATGTCAAAGTGTCATTTATTTCAGTCCTTGTTGGTTTCTGGTGGTTTGAAATGAAATAACAGCAAAGTCGACCCGGATCAGAACAAGCAGTTGTTGAATATTTTATTGTTGAATAGCGTTTCTCCATCCGGAACGAAATATCACACATGAATTATTTAGTTACTCATCTGGGAAGTAAGACTTTCTTAATGGCTTGCTATTCTGAAAATATGTTTCCTTTCAGTGTTTTCGTGGAACGATGCGTTGTTTTGTAAACAATTTTACGCTGCAGGATAGTATTCAAGAATATGCAAATGCGCTACTCGGAAATTCAACATTTATTCAGTTTTTAGTTATAGAACTTGAGAAGAGATTTAAAAATAGCATATTATTTCCTTTAAAAAAACTATTTCTTGTCTCATTAATAATTAAAGAAGGCTTATATCGCCAAGCATAGTGCTTCTCTGATTTTGTCTGCGAATAAAATGAGAAAAGGATTATAATTTTCCATATTAAGATTCATTTTAAGAATTAATACGAATATTCATACACGAATTTCAACACGAATTTCATTTCAGAACAAACATTCTTGTTTGTTTTCTTTTGTTTTAAAATAAACGTCCATACACGCGTTCGTTTCGAATAAACAAATCTAGAATATTCGTAAAAATCTGTTTTCTAAGCTATGTCGCGATTTACGGAGTACGGCGAACGCGTTATCCCCGGTGAAGTTATATTATTAAAAGAATCTCTAAATAATGCATATGAAATATTTTTGAAAACTAGATTAATGTAATTACCCGAACGCGTTCAACTTATTTCTTACCTTTCTTTTGTTGAGTCGCGTAAGCCGGAATTTCCTGCGTGTTGTCACGAGAGTTGCCAAAAGTTTTTCTGTACCTTGTTTGCTTTTCCGACCGTAATATTCTCAGATTATATTTACAAGTCCTCCTCTCTCGCGATAATTCCATTAATGACGCTTTCTTGTAAGCAGAGGGAGGTTAAAATATATAATTTGAATATTTAATCATTTGCTCTCCGACTGATCCTTGCTTCTGCTGCCCCTTCGACTAATTCTGGATTCTCATTCTTATGCAGATGAAGTCATTTGACTAAGCGACGGATCGGGACATTTCGTTCAGGCCTTCTAAGTATACACCGGGGGTAGTAATGTCGTGGGTGATGGCCCGATAAACATTCCGACGATTGTCTCTCGCAATGGCATCTGACATGATTCCCATCTATAATGCGGAGTCGTGCCCCTCGTTAATTGCGTCTATTTTGATTTATAATTTGCATTGTGTCGCTGTCTTCCGGGATTGATTAAGTTTAAAATGAATGCGCGAGTTTGTATCGGTTCTCTTTGGAACCAAAGCTCGATCGGCTGTGTTATGTAAATTATTAATATGCTTTTAACATTCGTCTAGCTTTCATGAAATCCATCTATATAGTACGACTCCGGCGTGAAGGCAATCGACCTTGGGCCAGACGATTTTCTCGAAAAGGTGTGAAAGTTCGTTAGGAGGAGATTGTCATGAGTAGAAACACGAATGAGTATCGTCGTGAGAGCCGACCAACCGGTCTAGTGGTCAAGGTGTTGACTTCTGGATCGGAAGGTTCCTGGTTCGAATCCGAGGTCAGGGAATGGATGTAAATTGTGATGTCCTTTCTTAAGGGCAATGATAATCCTCCCACTGGGGGCCCCTTCACAAGTGACCATCAGCCTTGTAGTGACCAAGACAGGTGTCCGCCATTGGAAGTATTCGACTATCACTACCGGCCTTGTAGTGGCAAAGGATAGAGTCCAGTGTCCTCCATTGGGGGGGGGGGTATCGTCGTGAGAATACCCCCCCCCCTCTGTCAACTGGACCGCTGTAGCTCGGTTGGAAGAGTTGCGGATTTGCAACCGCAGGGTTGCAAGTTCCAACACTCGATCCGACCAAAGAACGTCGTTGAGATGGGGTAAGGGACAGGCTGGTGCACGTTAAACCTGTCGAGTCCTCAAATGTCCTCTAAAGTCCGTGGTATGGAAGTTTGGAGAGTCGGGTGCCAGCTTTAGCGTGACCTCGTCATCTGACCGTGGCTCAAAATGACGAATTCATATCCTCTGATCGATCTGTGACAGTCGCCAATGGCTCGTTGTGTTGCTCCAGTGTGACGTTAATTATCTACCATTAATGAAACGGCCCATTTAAATTAGTGTAGAGTACAAAAGACAACCAAGAAGTAGAAATAATTTATTTTTCCAAGTACGAAAACGTCCAACCTGCATGATGATGGACTAGTACGGGTTTTCCGCCGCCAACATTCATAAAAAATAAAATACAATTCCCTAATTAGTTCCTACTCTAACTACTATTATAGCGACTGCCAGCACTTAGACCACATACAGAGAATGACAGTCCGCTATTGAGTCGCTTCTTTATACTGGGTGATAATAGAATCGTTTAATAGAATTTCATGTTATGGATGATTTACTTATGCTATAAGATTTGATTTCCTCTAGAATAGTGTTAAGCATTTCAAAGCGTATATGAATCAGAATTCTGTCTTCGGCTCTTAGTATTTACTTTTCAATGATTTGCTACATTAAGTTTCTTTTGAATATGGGGAACTCTATTGTCTTTTCAATGCAGTAGTAAGAAATGATTGTACTTGATGTATGGTTTTTATCGCTTCGGTAAAAAAACAACCAATTTAATTTTTTTGTGGATATTTAAAACCCTTTTGTTTTCTTTATGTGAATATTTAAGAATCACACTAACAATAAGCGAGTCGACATTTGCATCTGAAGGGTGATTTTTAAAGTCTCTTTAGAATTTTATATACCATCTTTGAGGAAAGGAAAGAAATTATTCGCATAGAAATGCTGGCTTTTTTTCCATAAATCGTTCTTCGGCTTTCGGTTTTTTCCATGATCTTTTGCGGTCCGTTGTATTCGATATATTTTAAAAAGTAAGATTTATGAGATTAAAACTGCTAAGGCCTATATTGACATTTTCGGAAACAATATTTCTCTTAGAAGAGCTGCGTTTGGTGTGAATGGATCAAGCTGTTCTAGTGTCTTTAACGTAGCCAACCTAAAGTAAGTTAATTCATGGAAATCAGTTTTTAGGCCATGACTATTTCTTGATAATTCTCTTTTCGAGACGGAATTAATGTTAATAATGTCAATTTAGGACATAAAGTATGCATTTGGTGAATCGCTCAATGAGATGTAAGGAAGGATTTTTTGAAAATAAGTTAAGAAACATTAGGCGAGACGAAAAATTTAGCAGTACACGCGCGTGCTAATTTAAGTACGAGCCTATATGAACATCGTAGAGGAGACAATCCTATCCAAACCAACAGTTATGTACAGCAATACTACCATTTTTCTCGACTGAACAACATAGGTGACTAAGGATCAATAGATAGGGCTCCATCGGACCTTAAAAAAGACGCGTATTTTTACAAATCCTTAGTTTTTACAAGAATTTATATTTTTCAATTGCATTCAATAACCAAGATCAATGATATTTATCCAAGATCAAGTGTCATTAAAAATCGAGGGCATAGTATTTATACTTTTCAGCTATAAATCGATGTTTTTAAAACTAGGTTTATATATCAGACCCAAACCTAACTTGTCAAAGTTTCGTCATGTGCGCACTTACGTGTAATGTGTTATGACCTGAAACGTAGTCTTTAAGAAATGAAAAAAATAACCTTGGAAAGGCATTAAGAGACCCTAATTTTTCTTTCGATTGAAGAATGGAACCCCTATAATAAAGTTCATTAAATCGAATAAAATTCTTGCTGGTGAAATTGCTGTAATTGGTTACGACTTTTTATATTAGAATCCTTACATTATAGGCAGTTGTTAACGCTCTGGTGCTTGGTAGGGATGCAACATCGATGTCAATGTTTTCAAAACATCGATGTATTGGAGTCGATGTTTTTGTAACATCGATGTTTATACCTGTCGATGTTTTATTTTTAAATGAAAATAGTACCGTTATAAAAAATTAACATAACCAAGTAGCATAATTTTCATAATCAGCAAATTGAACATACTTTTAGACTCGAGTGTTCATGAGTGAAGGGTCTTAAAAGTAGGGATGCGACATCGATGTCGATGTTTTCAAAACATTGATCTTTTATTAAAAAAAAAACATGATGTATTGGAGTAGTCGATGTCGCATCACGTGTTGCTAAACCAGTTGTAAGAAATGGGGGGGGGGAATGTTTAAATCCGCTGAATTTTAAAAATATCGATGCTTTTGGGGCGATGTATTATCAACATCGATGTTTTAATTTTGAACATCGATGTTTTGCTGTCGATGTCGCATCACTAGTGCTTGGTTGAACAAGTTCTGGCTTTGAATTCCCGTCAGGGCATGTATATTTGTATTGGTCCGGAACCCATTTTAAGCCTGGTTTGTTCTAGTCTGCTACCCTGCTAAAAGATAAGTTGCTGGCCAAAAAACAAAACGATTAAAATGTAGAATATTTTGTTCTCTTGACTCCAAAATTATAAGTCACTGTTGGCATTGAAAAGGGTGTTTCCTGCTGGAGGTTAAAACCCAGAGGTTACTAATCGGTGCCAAGAACGGCGTGCGTGAGCTCTAATTCTCTTGTAGCACCTGACATTTAAGTTGTACCATTCCCGATTCCTCCATCTAACGGTTCTGCGATTTGCGCCTCATATATTATCGTTAAGCTAAGGGTCTTCGGAAAGCTTCCCAAACATTGCGAGATTCGAGGACCAGATGGTAAAATTTGCCTTCTCTTCCTACGATTTCTAATCTTGTGGATTTATTGTATTAAAGGATTCACCCCCCGCCCTTCGGAGCGGCGAAAGAATTCGGGCTTCGCCTTACGAGCTTTGGTGGCTGAATTATACGAAACTTTTCGTCCCGGGTTTCATTTAATGCATCTTCCCACTTGGTAATAATCTCGCGTCGAACAATGGATGACGGGACATGTAGCTGCTCCTGCGTGTTTTAGTACACGTAATAATGATTCTTATCTACAAAATTTGTTTGTTTATGTTTCTGTAATGTGGGGCTTGCATTATGGATTCGCGCGGTCGTGCTTGTTTATTTATGTTATGCTTGAGCATTTGCGGTAATTAGGTAATCTGATTCAAATTCTTTTGTGCGGGTCGGTGTCATACAAGGAGCTGCTGCATAGGTTATATTTTGTTTGGAAAAAGTACATTCAAGGTGACGCGGATCTCACGGTTTGTATTAATTTAGTTGGTTTTTAAAATCGGTCTTTCAGGTATTCATCTGAACCGAGCTTCTGTTAAATATGCAGGATAATTTTAAGGGAAAGAGGGGTCACTGCAAAATCTACATTTGGAAAGGAATGAGTTTCAATTTTCGAAACCATTAATTTTCACGTCAGAATGCAATGCTTTATTTTTAAATTTCTATCTAATGATCAATGGCACAATCATAATGCTAGAGAAAGATTAGGAAAGACACGATGAAAATTAACAGGAAATAATGTAATAATACATGTGTTCATACATATGTACATGTCCATTACTTGATATTGTATGTTTTGTGTCTGGCGCAGCATGGCCAAATATGGCGTATGCGCCACAAAACCCAATCCAACTTACCCTTGCTTTACAATACTAATCCACTGAGAAAGTCCTCTGGGTTTTATCGTATATCGAAGGTTCCTCTTTGAACTTAAAATAGGGCAAACCGCACATTGGCCAAACATTAGTCCTGTGACACTGCATTGGCTGAATTACGCATGCGGACCGTCGTAATTTGTGTTAAGAAACGGAATACGCATGCGCATATCGTATGTTTTGTCGCATGCTGCTCCAGTGTGTGTACGGTCTACACAGCGGTCAGCAAGACTCGGGGATAGAGATACCTAAGCTATTCGAATGAACGGCAGGGTAGTCATGTCCTTCTATCAGAACGAAAGCCACAACTGCATCTATCTGCGGCCTGTCAGTTATGTACTTGAGACATTGACTTTTCCATCGTTTTTAAGTATCCACATTGGAGCTGAAAGGGCCAATGTCCAAAATTCTTGAATTCAGTGCCGTTAATTGACGTTAATTAAAAATTAACAATTACCTTGAATTCGAGTTTAATACACTAATGAACTTAAAAACGAGAGCCACTATTACTGTAATTGGTAATTGTTAGTTAACGTCGTACTAGAGCAACACAACGGGCTATTGACGACGGTCCGGGATCAGTCCCTTAAGAGAAAGATCCGAGGACAACACCTAGTAATTTTGAACCACGGTCAGATGACGAGGCAACACCTGAGCTGGCACCCCACTCTCCAAACTTCCACACCAACCCAACGTGAGGATTTTCGGCCACGACAGATTTAAGGTGCACCAGCCGCCGCTACACCATACGCTTGCTAACATTCATGCCCGGACCCGGATTCGAACTAGGAACCTTCCGATCTAGAGGCTAACACCTTAACCACTATACCGGTTGGTCGGCCCACTATTACTGTAAAAAAGGGCCACGCTATCAGTAAACAACATAACATTACCTAAAATATGAAGAAAACAAATTATGTACAAATTTACCGAGTTTTAGAAGTTTAAAATATTATTTTGGAGTTTCCCACAGTTGTTTGAACACTTGACCCTTTTAGCTCCAAGGTACAGATATGATTCTTCACATTTCAAAAATAAGATTTTGCAGTTGTCCTTTGTGATGAAATTTGCTGATTGTTTTCTATTGAAAAGCCGACATGAAAAAGCTTAATCGATAGATATGTGTATAAAACGTGATAATTTTTTTGATGAATTTTGTGCATTCATTTCCCATTTATTATCAATATTTTAATTCACACAACAGCCGGATACCCGAACCACACTATATTCTTTCTGTTTCATCACAAGTGTGTTGTAGTCAAATCAACGCATATTTTTTAAGAATTCAAAACAATTTGGTTGTTGCTTCTTTTCCCAACAAAAGCACGG
This sequence comes from Metellina segmentata, assembly GCA_947359465.1. Taxonomy (NCBI): domain Eukaryota; kingdom Metazoa; phylum Arthropoda; class Arachnida; order Araneae; family Tetragnathidae; genus Metellina; species Metellina segmentata. The sequence continues at coordinate 48,664,105 of OX375881.1, read as the reverse complement.
GCTAACTTGGTTGCTTTTAATTCTACTGTCCCGCTTTTCATTAGTTCGTCCTCGTCATTTACGATTGTTTATTTGTCTCCTGCCTCCCTTGCAGAGCTGGAGTGACGAGGGGAGGGCAACGGCGTAAGTTTCGGTGATGTCCGTTTACCCAATAGAAAAAGTAGTCCGGATAGGTCCAAGTACACACATCTTGTGGGGGAGTCAATGAGGTGACGACTGATGTGATACCGGATATTTATCTGATCCGGTATCCGTCCGACTTATTCGTCAAGGGATGTGCCCCTCCGACGTGGCGTCTGCTCTGGTTGCCATAGAAACTAAAAGTGGAGGCATTTAGTTTTATTTTCGCTCCTGGAAGCCTTGTGTTGGGTGAAATAGTTTCTGACTCCAATCAACTATTTAACTTGTTAATCTTGAACTTGTTCTCTTGTATGATGGTATGTCACCGTACGATGTTTTTTGTTTTGTTTTTGTAGCGTGAACTAATTAGATCGGAATCTGCGGCTTCAAGTGGATTCCGAAACACTAGCTGAACTGGAATTCGAACACAAAGCCTGTTGAAACGAGAGGGAGAATATTAACCACTCGTCTGCGGTGGTCACAAATATTTCCTTGATGTATGTGATAATACGATGCGACACGTTTTAACCCTCGGAAATGTTCATACGTTCTTCAACCTTCAGTCTTCCTTCGATGACTTCTAAACGTATATCTTCACTCAAAATGCAAAAGTTCTGTCTAAAATTACATTTTTTTCTTTCATTGCAATATGCGGCATTGTGATTATCAACCTGGTGGCAAAATCTCTTGTGTCATTAGCTGATCCAATTCAAGTTGGGTACAACTACACTCTACGTTTATGAGCGGTGGCAACGGCATTGGCGATTGTTTGACGCACTTATAAGTAATGGAGTTACAGTAGATTAAGCGAATCCATCTGTCTTTGCGGTTGAAAGAAAACGAGTTTGAAATAATTCTTTCCATGGTGACTTTAGAAGTGCGCAAAAAAAAAAAAATATAATAATAATAATAATATGCCAAGGCCGTTGCCACCGTTTATAAGCGTAGACTGTAGCTGTACCAAAAGTTACAACCAAATGCATATAATAGTAATCGAATCAATTCATAAGGGAAACAATTAGTTTTGTGCTCTTCAGAAAAATGAAGCTTTTAAACATACGACCTTTTGCACTTTGAGTGACGATATTAACCTCTGACAAAAAGTATCTGTCCTGAGATTCTTTCAACCAATAGACGTTACATGTGTGGTTGGGAAAAGACAAAATTACACCTATTCGAAATTTTGTGACGCTCAAGTTAAGCTACCATCAGGATAGACCTACGAAATTCCAAGTCTAAAACTTATTTATTTTCTAATTTTAAGTACTTTTTAGAGTATCTGGTAAAACTTGATGGCTAACGTTACAAATGACTTCGGTTGAACCATTAGTCATGCAGCTTGGCCAAGTATAGCCCATTGCTCTAAAACCCAACCGACTTTACAATAATGTAATATAGCGATATTAAAATGAAGTTTTCCAAATTCAGCGTTTATTCAAGGGATAACATTCCCTTTTTCTGGAATATTTTTAGTTTGACTAAGCATAAAATATTTTCCATATTAATAACGTTATAGATTTGCATACTCAGACAAATTAAAAAATTTGAAAATTATATTAAACTACATTATAACGTATGAATCCGTGATTTTAAATTTTAATGTTTTCATAATTCTAATACCTTATAAAAATAATTATAATAAGGTTGAAGATTCGACTAATCTTTTCAATGATGGGAGGGAAATAATGCTTTTTCGTCAGTATTATCACTAACACAAAAGCTACCCAGGAAAAAGTTCATACAATTTGTAATTATTTTTTATGTGCATAATCTAGTAAGTTTTAATTAGAAATATATTGATGTTTACCAGGGTCCATGCGTGATAAAAGCTATTTTGTGTGAGAAATAAATTTATTCATTTTGGAATACGTTTTTATACGCTAAAGAATAAACCTTAATTAATTCAAATGAATTGAATTCCACACTTTTGGTCATTAACGTGTAATGAAATGTATTTGTTTCACTTTTAATTACCAAATTTGCATAAGCGTATTTTATATATATATTCATAGTTGGAGAAAATGTCATTATTTTTCATAAATAGACTTAGTTTTTTCTTCTTCCATGTTCAGCTTTCTTTTGTGGAGGAATGTTTTCATTGCTCCATTTTTAGCAATTTGCAATGAAATGGCATATTGTGTTCACATTTCAAATTATTTATATATATTTATAATTTGAGATATGACAGGCCTCGAAATTGATTTTTTAATACAGGTGCACAAGGTGCACCTAAGTTTTTAAATTAGGTGCACAGGTTATACTTTAGGTGCACTTTTGAAAAAAAAACCACGTAATATGAGAGTTAATGTTATGTAAACTACTTTATTAGTTTAGTTAGTTGTTTGGTATTAGTTAGTTGGGTATGTTTATATAGGTTAGTAGCAGATAGAAGATAAAAATATTTAAACATCTAAATTCTCCCTTCGGCGTACGGCTGTCGCAACAGTCGCTTCAACAGAGACATCTGGAAAATGTTTCGATCATCGGAAAGTTCTAGTGGCAGTGGCACAAGTAAACCTTCATCCTGTACGAACCCGTAAGGGCCCAGAGATTTTGTTTTTGCATAGTGGGTATTTAGGAATTTTAATTACGTTTCTTTAGAACGAGAGAGGTCGATACTAATATTTTGCTCAAACATCTAACTAACATAAAACACGTTCGCCCCCCCCCCCTTTTTTTTTGTTTTTATAAACTTTAGGTGCACTGCGTGCATCTAGCGGGAAAAAATTAGGTGCACAATTTTATTTTCATGTGCACAATGGACCTGTGCACCCGGGTATTTCGAGCCCGGAGATATGATATATATATTTATATATCTAACAAACAAAAATAATAAACACATTTTCTAGAACGGTACAACAATCCACCAGTTCTTTCATTTTCTATAAATTCTTTTTGGTTTTTATTTTGATTTTCCTCTTGTTTTAGAAATTATATTGCATACCATGTCATGTCTACAGCTTTCAGCTCGCTTGCATGGTTAGTTTTAACTTTCGCGTTCTGGTTGAATAGTATATAAATATATATTATACTTCGTTAGACTACATTGTGGAACAATTGATTATTTTCATACTATAAAAAAAGTGGATAGTTGCTTTCGAATAAAACTACACAAAATTTTAATCAATCTATTCGCTCAGCTTTTCGAAAAATAAACCCTGACTCATTATATGTATTCTTATTTTGTAACGCATTATCCTCTTCTCGTGGCCTTGTAAAGCGAATGAATTGTATAGGTATCCTGTAACTAATTAATATCAAAATGATTCTGTTGAGTTGCGAATGGGGAGTGTTCGTTTTGTTTCTCGTGATATTCAGCTGTTAGAAATGAACGTCTTTTTTTGTTCCGCATCTTCCTTTTTATTCCTTATTTATTCTTGGAATTATTTTCTTTTCCATTCTCCACTACCGGAATATCAAAGACAAATTACGTCTGTCTATGAGTTGTTTTTCTGTTATTCTCTATGGAACGAATTTGCATGGAAATGAAATATAAAGCTGGGGCATCGAAAAATAGTTTTACCATTTTTAGCTGCTTGAAATTTTAATGCATCCATGCTGTCTTTGCTCTCTTATTTTAAATTTAGCTTTTTCTTAATTATGTCTCAAGCACAAGGCTTTTTAAAATCAACGTTAATAATTAGGCGGGAACACAAAACTTAGCCATTAAATGATGTTCTTTTTCTGCTGAAGATGCGAAAGAAATTAGTCTGTATACAAACGAACACCGAATTAAAATGCGAAACGTAGTGTCCTTTGACAGTTTTTGACACTTGAACTTTTTTAAAATGAGGAACGAAGTTTTTTTTTATCTAATTGTTAAAAACATTTTACGAACTATTTACTTGAAATTTTTATTATTTGTGTGCTTTTTGTTTGCTATGCTCTATTTTGCTTGTAATCGAAATATTTTAAATGTCATTTGTTTAACTTATTCCATTCTTTTGTTCATCAATACGTTACGTGTTTCTGTTGTAAAGTAGACAAGGTATAGATCCCATGCTTTAATTATCTTTCGTTTCCATCTTAGTTTGATAATTATCTGTACCAATTGTCTGATAGATTTTACTTGCCACTGTATTCTCATTCTCTTTTATTTTGAGTAATACTCGACTTACCCTTCCTAAAAATTGTAGGATTTCTTTAATTCAGGTTCGTTTACTGTTTAAAGTTAAAATGTACTATCTGGCTATGTGTAGCTTGGCCTAGTATGACCCTTGCTTCATAAAGCCCAAAACCAAGCAACTAACCTTCTTGTTCTTTAGTTAGCTATTACAGTGTATTAATTGAGTCTCGGATAAACACCGTGAAACTTAAATCTAATGGTGGTAGATTTCTTTGGTGTTTGATCGTAGCATTTAAACTTTCTATGTCTTTTCCTTATTTTTAATATAATCTTAATGCTGTGATCAAAAGTAGAACCATTTTCCATTCAGTGCTCTGAGAAATCTTCCCTGAAATCTGCATTAAAAAATGCACAACGTTGTATTTATTTTTCGAGTTTCCTGTGTGTTTTATTTCCTTTTCTACCAGGACTTGATGCCTTTTCTTTGTTGCATTTGATTTTTATACCTTGTCCACCTCCAAAACGCCACTCTTTCTACGAGATTGCTTTTGAGTTCTTCCGGCGGTTTTTCCTTTACATGCATTACTGTCTGTCAACCGCTATTCCATACAGCTTGCGAGACTTACTCCTTTTCGCCTACTGTTGCAAAATATCCAGACAAGTGACCATGCATATGTTATGACGAAACTTATATCTGAAAGTATTTCGCATTATTTCCTGTGGTTACTTGGAAATGCGTGTTGGATACTAGCAATGTACCATACAAGGTCTATTGAGGCAATAATTCAGGTCTTAATATACGACCAGTCATCTATTTTCTTTGATATCCCTCACCCTCTGAACATAGGTCTATTGATTAGTTGGGGGTGACATGCCCGCAGGCTGAACGGGATTGGGAGTGCAGAAAAATGTCCTGTTGTCTCCATAACTGCTATTGCCAAGCGATATTTCCTCCTCTTCAGCCTTTCGAAAAGCGACCGTCTGTTTTGGTATGCGCTTGGCGACTGGTTTGTCGCTCTGCGGTCGTATATTTCCGAGGGTGATTTCACAGTTTAGTTGTGTGGATACTGGTTATCGCATTATTGGTTTGGAAAACTTTGATTTTTCTACTCGATTGAATAAAGGGACTTCACTGCTGTGTATTTTAAATTAAATAAAAATGGCAGTGAGCTGTATTCGTAGATTGTAGATCGGCTCGATTTGTAAGAGTAGCGGATTAGCAACCGGAGTGTCGCGAGTCCGAAACTCGTCCAAACTGTGGACCATCGAGTACGTGGGGACTGATACACGTTAAATCTGTCGTGGTCTCAAATGTCCTCGCTTTGGCGTAGTGTGGAAGTCTGGAGAATGGTATGCCTGCTCAGGCGTGACCTCGTCATCTGACGGTGGTACAAATTGTCCTCTGGACCGTTTGGGCTTGATCTTGGACCATCAGTAGCCCGTTGTGTGGTTACAATGCGACGTTAATTTAATATATCTACCTACCTGCCTAAATTGTTCAATGCATTCCCAATTTTCTGAAAAATAATTAAAGTGTCAACATCTGCCCATCCAGGATTTTTGAGTGTCAATTTTCCGAGTTAGGGTGGGTTTTCGAGTTATATCGATTTTATACTAGATGGTTCTGATGCATTCCATTTCTTATTTTAATAACGGATAAATGAAGAGACGCAACGAAGTTATCAATATATTTTTTCGTGGAACAGTAAAACATTACCATCAAAGTTTTTACTGTAGGTTTGATTAATAGCGACACGTTGTCCTTCAAAATTGCAATCACTAATTTCTTAATTTCATCGTGGACGGATGGTAATCGATTAATAAGCAATCTATATAAATAAGAATGGAGTGTTTGTTTGTACATTCAATATTTTCGACCCATTTCAAGTTTTCTATCCGTTTTGGACCCTTCTGATGCCGAATCCGCCTTTTTCTCGTTTGGTGTCTGTCTGTCTGTATGTTGTGCCCTATACACGTCCACGCGGTTTAAGATATTTTCATGGAAATTTGCATACAGTGAGTACTTATCTTCATTTAGTGAGTGGAATTGGTTGCGAAAGTCTGTCTGTCCGTCTTTCTGTTCTATGCTCGATTTTGTGTTTGTGTGTTTGTGTAGGCATCACGTGAATTGTATTCCAGATATTTGATTGCAGTGTATTTTATTTTATACATTATCTACTAATTTAGTGAATGCAATATTAAACATTTCTTTATTGTTATATTTAGATGAGTTTCGTGCTAAAACACCTGAGTAAGTATACTTAAATCAGCCACAATTTGATAGTTTTCGAAAAATTGGAATGTAGTTTGAGTATTACGATTACTTTCATTTGCTTTACCAGTAATGCTGAAAACCAATTATTTTTCAAAAAAATATTTTTTTTATGGTGAAATTTTAGGTTTGATGCTTCATTTATTTCGAGTCGTATTTTTATTCTTTGCGCAATGAAAACGATTTCCGAATATTTGGGACAGACGATATTTTTCAACGAAACGAGAATGAACAAGATCGCACGAGCAGTGATATTTTTTCTGGTTCTTTCGCTCTGAATTAATTTCACAATTCTAAATTTTGTACACTTTTAGTTGTAAGTTGTGGCAACTGTGCGAGATCAAGAGATAAAATTGAATCACAAATTAATATATTTAGAACAATTTTTTGCGACATCTTTTATTTTGTTTTATTTCGCTGTTTCCTGTTTTAAATATTTATTATTTTAATAAATGTGTTTTCCTTCTCATCACACGCAACAGCACCACAAAGTATTAGACTTAAAAATGTTAGGTAAGTCAGTATAAATTTTCAGTAAATTTTAAGTGTAATTATGCCATTATTGAAATAATAATGCCGTTATTTAAAGAATAATGCCGTTAATTAAAGAATAATGCCGTTATTGAAAGAATAATAATGTCTAAAAATACGAACTAGAACTTTTTCCAACATTAAAAAATTCGTTGTAATAATGACAGGAGAAGATTGCAAAATTTCACAATGTCGCATACCGGAGGCAAGAGTGCCACAAGTAAAAAAATATTGTTTTGTTGACTATGAGTAAATTAAATCGTAATTTTAATTAATTGAGTTGAACATGAAAATAACTTAAGAAAGGGAATTCCAAATCTCCCTCAAAATCGTCTTTTATAGTAGTAACCTTAGTATCACCTTTCGTCATTTTGTAGCTTTGTCATACAGCAATTGTGCGATGTATGTGAAATGTATTACATGAATGGATATGCATGTGTAGGATTTGTGTCCAAAGTAAGTTGTAGAAAATATAAAGATGGCGAAAGGTGTTAAAATAAATTTTTACTCTACAAAAAACGAAGTCATTATATATTTTGATTATCTCTTCACTTCATTTGTTCAATCTAGAGTAAACCAATTCAAACCGAGTAAGGTCGGGTATTTTGCTAGTGTATTATATAATTTAATTGCTTACTTTCCGAGCCTTGGTTTGCATATTTGGGTTATCCATTAAAATCAATGGTTACCTTTCAATTATTTTATTATTTCAATACCTTGAACTGATGAAGCAATAGATACAATGAAGTTTTCAATATGTTTTGCTTTGGAATAGTAAAGTATTGGAATCGAAGCATACGTATAAGTTTTTCTTTATTAAAATAATAATCACAACTTTTAGATCGTGGGCTATCTAATAAATTAGTGATGTGGTGTATTAGATGACAACACAGGTACTCTATAATTTAATGATAAGGCCATGTATTCTATAATTTAATGATAAGGCCATGTATTCTATAAATTACTGATAAGGCCATGTATTCTATAAATTACTGATAAGGCCATGTATTCTATAAATTACTGATAAGACCATGTATTCTATAATTTAATGATAAGGCCATGTATTCTATAAATTACTGATAAGACCATGTATTCTATAAATTACTGATAAGGCCATGTATTCTATAAATTAATGATAAGGCCATGTATTCTATAATTTAACGATCAAAAAATGTAATATCAAACGGATAAGAGTCTATTTTTTTAAAAGAAATATTCAACTTTTTACAATGGAAGTTAAATTTGCAAGATTAAAAATCATCGGCTTAGAGCAAAAACTCGGTTAATCGACAGCTTTTTTCGATGGCACTAAATGCCTATTTTCATGACGATGAGAAATATATTTTCATGATATAATTGACTCAAAAGATGTATCACTCAAAAATGCTTATAATTTGCATATTTTTTAAACCTGAAAGCCAATAGTTATTCTTTAAACATATGTACAGTACTTTCTTCAGTTAATGGGTTTCAGCTTTGTGTCGACGATAATTTTAACATGCATTTGTTGAAAACTAGAGATAGTTTCTTGCGTGCATCTTTTAAGCTCATGATTACTTTAATATCGACGTTTAGAAATTAATAAGAACTAAACTTTTCAAAGTTCTTTCCGAAGGACAATGACTCGCCTTTTAGATCTTTCCCCGACAGTGTATGACGCTTCTGGATCCCTGAAAATCATATTAAAGCTCTTTTTGTCAAAGCAATTACATCCCGCTCAACTGAATTTCGACAGGATTGAAGGAATTCTCACTTTTTGTTTGCCCGCTCCCTTCTCTTCAATGTCATTTATTCCCTCTGAAGCTTTCTTAGTGCTACGACCTTTAGCTCCTTTCTTCCCCTCTACCTACGGATCATAATTGATCTTCCCGCTTCTCTTATTTATTAGTTTTTCTCATGATGGCACTACGAGATGCGTTTCCTATTATTCTTGTCTGCCATTAATAATTCGTATTAGATATAGGAATCTTATAAGATGGTAGTTTGTTACAGAAGCAGTTGGCTACATTCCGCGTTACGCTTCGATCGTCTGCCTTGCCCCTCTTTTGCCAGTTTTTGTTTTGCTTTCAGCCCCCCCGTCGCTTATAGCGATTTGTTGTTAATGGGCGGACTATGTATGAAATGCTAACTTCGCTTCGCCGTCGTTTAGGTGTAATGGATTACTTGAATTGACTGTAATGAATTACTGCGGGTAATCATAAAAAGGGGGCCGTCGTGACTCAGTGGGCATTTCCACTGCGCTCTCAACCTGCGAGTCGTAGAGGCACAGGTTTGATTACTGTCAACTTCCATTTCTCTCTAATGTGTCAGCAAAATTTTACTTGTCTGTGTGTGTCCATTACTCTGTATTGTCTGTCTTCTGGACAAATATGGCCCTTGAGTCATAATTCAGTTTGGTGACCCCACCTTGGAATTAACGTTCATCTGCAAATGTTCATCTGCAGAGTTTAAGGGCACACCCGGTTTTTCAACGTACGGCGCCATCGAAGCCCAAGTATGCACACATAACCGTGAAATGACGCAAGTTCTCATTTCGCGCCATTTGCGATAAATATTCTATCGAAGAAAACGTGTTTATTTCCGCTTACTTGGTGTACAAAAAAGTATATTTTTTAAACAAAATAGACGTTACTGGATACAACAATTTATTAGTTATTATTTATATTCTATTTATATATGAAAACAAGGTACTTCTGAACGGAGAAGCGTTTGCGGCGAGCTACGGCGCCGTGGGGAACTGCGGTACAAATTGCACGCAAGTTGGACGTGCGTTGCAGCAGCGGCGCCGGAGGCATGTGTGCACTGCCCCATTGGATCTAATGTATCTCAGACCGCACTTGCGTTGCGGCAGAGATGCCGCACGTTGAAAAACCGGTTGTGTGCACCGAGCCTAAAAGTTCTTAAACGTCTTTCACAATGACAGTGTTATCACTTCAACCATTTGCCATTCATTGAGATTTTTGTAGTATGACTTTTTAAATATCCATCTATGATCGTGACTTGCATACTGACTGCCTTGATTGCTATCACAACCCTCAAAACAAGCAACCACCTTCATTTCCTATATTTTTAATAACAAACTAGCCGAACAACCCGGCGTGACTAGAATAATTTCAAATATGACCGTGGAAAGCTAAAATATGACCGCGGCATTTCCTGTGTTAACTCAAATACACAAACCCTGTATAACTTGTTTCCTTGTCCGTTTATTGCAGGAAAACAAACTTTAGATTTTTAAATTGGGGAACTTTTAGGACTACCTGTGTGCCAATTTTCATGGTTTTAAGTGCTATAGATTGGGCTGAAGACAGGAAAGAAATAGTCTGTTTTCCAGTGTTCTAAAGTATAAGTGTACCAAATTTGGTGTGGATTGGTCAAATGGTGAAGATTTGTATAGAGAATATACACCATTATATATATATATTATTCATGTTCATTCATCTGTTATGAGGAACTTGCACCCGTAAGGAAAATGCTCATTTCTGTGATTTATTAATAGATTCATCATGAAAATGTTCAAAAACGACAAGTAAAACCGATAAAATGGACTTAATTAAAATTTCAAGTTTTAAATCGCCGAAAAATACGGCAAAAGCACATGACCTCAAAACGCTACGTGACGTCATTGTGCACCACGATGTAATGTGTACGTTTGTCTGGCACGTTGAAATTTCATATTGCTTGCTCTTTTAATTAAACAATCTGTTTAAATTATTTTTCTTGCTATTTCAACGTCGCTATCAAAGTAAACACACCGTCACAGTGCATAGTGACGTCACAAGAAGTGGCGTTGGAAAACTAGCGTTTTTAAGATGAAGTAAATAGTGCGAACTTTAAATTTTTTTATTTTACCTTTTCTGGCTATAAAAGTAAAAAAGAAGTATACCTTCCATCGTATTTTTTCATTTTCAATATCATAAAAATATAAGCAAAAAACTTGCAAGTTCCTCATTGATTTTCTTTGAAAGGTCTCAGTCTTCCCCATCCTTATAGTATTGTACAATCGAATGCTTTGTACAATCGAATGCTTTAAACTCACAGCCGTATTTAAAGTTTGCTTCAAGTCTCATCTTCGTGAACCAGTGCACTACTTGAATGCAGAAAACGTTTCAGAAATCCGAAGCACATCCAACTTTGCATCCCTGGCATTGAGCATTTCCGAATAGGAGAGAGAGAGAGCGATGATGCGACGAGTGTTCATCAGCGGGTGCTTCTCGTTTTCCGGGCTGACACTAAAAGCCACTCGGCAACAACGATATGCGACTCAGCCATTCATCACGCAACTTGTCATCGCGGCGTAGCATGGCCGGGCGCTTCGTTTCTGTCCCTAACAACGTTTGGCAGCTGAATGATGTCCAAAGAGTGGCCTTATTACGAAGGTAAAGGATTGGTTCCGCGATCTTTGCGGTCGTTGGGAACCATCCTGCGATGGATGGTGTTTTGGCCTCTGATTAGAATGCCCACATAATTAGTCCTTTGGTTACCCCCCCTCCTTTGGGCTGATGATCCCTTTGGATGTGACGTTTCTACTCTTACAACAGTGTCTGATTCAAATTAGATGCATGAGGTCTGGCGATAGTTCTCTAATATAGCTGAATATAAAGAGCGATTATCTGAGTGGTGGCTATTCATATATCCCTTCAGAAAAGTGAAGGGCTGCCACGCGGACGACTAAAAGTTGACTTTTTGCGATTTGGTCAACCTTGACGACAGGGTATCTTTATTCAAGCAAAATCGTCTCAAAAACTCCTAGTTTCAAAATTTTTTTAAATTCAACTAAGGGCAACGAAAATGTAGTCCTTTTTTTAAATTAATAGCGGACGGGATAAATATTTTTCGGATATTTCCATGGTACGTCGCCAATTTTTAAGTTCATCACCAGGTCGTGACAACCATGAAAGAAGAACATTGAAAATGTGTTGCTAGATTGTCGTCAAAACATTATTTAGAAAATATATTTAGTTTTTTTTTAATTTTAAAATTAAATTTGTTGGTGAGATCTTTAACGTCTCTCATGCTTAATAAGCTCATTTTATGTTTTAGCCTAGTCAGTCATTTTGTATCTGAGCAATTAAATATGCTACTAAATATGCTTCGCAAATTAGAGTTTAAAAGACTTTTTTTGCTGCTAATTTTTTTTAGAATTTTTGTTATTTACGCTTGTGTAGTGCTTTCTAGGAGTGCTTTCGCTCTAGCCAGTTTAGACCAATAGAATCGCATCCAAAGATTCTCTCAACAAATAGATGTAGTTACGTAATCATTATGTGATTATGTGTTGTGGGGGAAAAGCGTTTTTACACTACTCGATATTCTTCTGACGCTCATGGTTAAAAAGGACTTATGCTTTTGCTGAAAAATAATTATGTGGCCGTTTAGTGACTTGTTGGTGGACAAGGTAAAGGCTTAAATTTGAATTTGTTCTGGAAACCTATACTAATTTTCTCTTAAGTTTTACCTTCGTACACCTTTGTTTGCCATGAAAAATTGTGGAAAATTCATGAAGATTATCATTAGTTTTCTGGTTGGTATGCCCCCTCTTCGGTCATTTCTTTCTGGAATCAACCTTTTTTATGTAATACTTCAGAAGTTATACAGATATTCACTTGATAACAAACCCTCGGATAGTTTCATTATATTTTTACTTCCAAAAATGATCCGGAGTTTGCTCAAAATAGTTTAGTACACGAATAACGAAACTATTGTTTAAGTTACTCGATTAAAGAGGGGATTTCTATTTTGTTATAGAGTACTATCCATGTTAGGAAAACTAACGTTTTCAGACTGTTTATTCCTGCACGCATGGAGAAAATTACTTGAAGATATCAAATTTAAGCATTCGTGTTGTGATACTTGCTCCTATTATAAAACAACTTGACATGACTTAACAGTCATGAACGAGAAAAGCAGTCTGGAACTTAATCACAGAGCTCTACTTTACAAATATACATGAATATATGGTTCTAGAATTCATAGTTCCATTAATATCCATAGGTTTCTATAATTTGCTTCATTATTTTTGCCCCTTTTTTTTTAGAGATTAACAGCAATCATAGTATTTTAACAATTGCAGTTTAGGTGCACCGTCGTAATCTTGCATTGAAATAATTTAAATTAATCTATCTTTCCTTATACATTTCTCTGGTAGAATTATCTATAAGTCGATTGTGATGTAAATTTGCAATTCGTATTCTCCAAATTCTGGATACATGTATTAGAATTCTGACTTAACTATAGGGTAACTATTAATTCTTAAACATAGGAGAGACACAGCGTGGCGTAATCCACGCTCAAACAAGGCCCTGGTTTAATTAACTGTACAATTTTCCGCCAATGCAAATACGCCCTTTAATTTAAAACCGTTTGCTGGCGCACGATTAAAAATGTTCCCCACATGCTGCGAGCAGTCGAATAACTCGGAATACCGTGGAATAATTGTTTCTAGAATGTTCCGTCTGCCACGGTCGCCATTTCTTTTTTTGATCGAATTCTGTAGCTGAACCATTTAAATCAATCTGAATGCATTCAATAGAAGGCGTTTGTGAGAATAATATGGCGTTTTCGCTTTCCAAACTGTACCCGTTTAATGCACGAACGCAGCGCATTAATTTTTCCATCGGAACCAGTTTAATTCTCTTTATTTGATATTCTCTGGGCCATCGGCTGGCGACTTAAAACCAATGTTCCCATTGCACGGTGGTAACGGCCATGCTGAATTCGTTCAGCAAGTTTTAAAAGCCAATGCGGGAGTGAGAAATTCGAGTGCTCCGTTTTGGTTTGAAGGCAGTCATTTTGTGGGTTGTTTGGGAGTTTTGCTATCTTGAGTGTGCGGGGTGGGAATTAATGAACTTGGAAGTTTCGATTGGGTTGGGGCCGTTACGATGGAGAGGATCTGCTCGCTTTCTTCGATGGGGTAATCAAAATACTTTCTCGTGACCGGCTCGTTTCAGATCGAAAATGGAATGGTGATGTTTGGGAAACTCTCTTGATTTTCGGGGAATTAAAGTTGTGTTAGCTGCTTGGTATGGTGTATTGTATAAATTTGACTTGTAAAGTTTGATCATTGTGATATCTTTATGTCACGTCTTTTATATTCAACGTTAAAGATGTTACATTTTGTACATTATACGTATAGACAGGACGACGTACATTACGTTTAGACATGCATAACGTACATTACGTTTAGACATGCATAACGTACATTGCATTCAGATATGACGTAACGTACATTGCATTCAGATATGACGTAGCATACATTGTATTCAGATATGACGTAACATACATTGCATTCAGATATGACGTAACATACATTGCATTCAGATATGACGTAACATACATTGCATTCAGATATGACGTAACATACATTGCATTAAGATATGACGTAACATACATTGCATAAAGATATGACAACGTACATTACGTTCAGACGTGACTTAAACTGCTTGTAGACGTAACTTAACGTACATTACGCTTGGACCTGACTTAAGTGCATTACGTTTACACGTGACACTGTAATCAATGCACTACGTACAAACACAGTGCATTACGTATAGACGTGACGACTTGCATTGTGTGACACTAGGTACACTATGCACAGATATGACACAGCGTCCATTTAGACATGGCGTAACGTACATTGCTTTCAGATGTAACATAACAGACAATACTTGTAGACGTTACTTAGCGTGCATTACGTATAGACTTGGCATAACGCACAATATAAGTAGATGTGACATGATGGAAGTTATTGTGTAGATGTGACATTAAGTACATCACATGTAGATGTTATCTGTAGTATATTAATTTAGACGTGACTTAATGTACCGAAGAGGACATGGCGAAATAATAGAAAAATGAACGAATAAGTCGTGCAAAAGATGTTCTAACACGATCAAGATTACAGTGGGAATTGCTCCTGAATTGCACTATATTTTATCCTATGAACAATTTACTGGTTCCAATAGTCAATTCTGGCCATTAAGTGGATTTCCTATTTGAATTTGTCAGTAACCATCGCCTTGAAACACAAATTTTTTAGTGTATTTTTACTATGTATGTAGAGCATGTTTTTTATTTTCAGACAATTCGTTATTAAAAGGTAATTTTTATGCATCTTTTAGGTCAACGAAATCAGGGCCCTGCTTCTTATATTCGATACATGTATGCACAAATGAAAGTATACCTTGTTCCATCGTCTTTAAGTGCCATAAATTAGTCTTGTTTCTTTAGGTAGCCACATTAATTTATTTCCATTTTAATTCTTTAAAAATCTTTTCGCACTAATATCTCCGAAATCTCGAACGCCTTGTAAACTATGTCGATAGATCGAAGCAAAGGGTTCTCTAGGAGTAATTGATCATCAAGTGTGTGGGATGGAATAAAATAGAAAAAAAAAGAACCACATCAATATTGATAAGATAAAGGCGAGTAAGTCGAACGCACAATCTGCGTCCGCACTGCCGGAACTGTTTTCCGAGCGAACAAAAAACTTTCTAAAATATCTATTTTTCTGGCACTTGTTACATTGACTGATAAAAATCTGGCAGCAGCCACTCAGCGTTATTTTTCCATTCCCCCAAATCGATGGAAGTCGCCTTTAACTTCTTAAAGTGGAAGATGGGAAGATCTAGATATCGATCTGGGAAATTTTCTTCATTCTCTTTCCCTTAAAGTAAATCATTGACGAAAAGTCCTGCTTTTGGAGAGGGGAGCTTTCCACATCAGCCCCCATAATGCGACCCTTCTTGCCTCTGCGAAACCCCATTATTGGCTTCGAGGTGATTAGAAGAGATGCTGGGATCGCAGAGTGCGTTCCTGTTTGCGATGAGATGTTTCTTGCCATATTAATTACTCGGTTGATTTCTCCGAAAAGTGTTTTAAGAGCTCTCCTCAAAGCGAGGACCAGCAACGAAGTTATTTGTTGTTATTAATTTTTTTTTGCCGTGCTTTCGCTACTTTTTGAATCGGTAAGTAACCGTTGGTTTTGGGATTTTGAAAGGCCTTTTTTTGCTTGCTTTTGATAAATTGGAGTGCGAGTCTTAATTGAATTTCAGAACTGGAAGATCTGCGTTTCTTTTTCGTTGGTTTATTTTCTTAATGCGACTGCGGTGAGCGTAAAATGGGAAGATAGGCATGTTGAGATCCTCGGAAGCATGTAACATAATTTAATCCATCCGTTCCCGTTTAGTTCCGGATTACTTTTCTCTTATGGTTGAGCAAATTTAAACAGAAATGGAAGCCGGATTTCGCTCCGCCGGTTTTCTCTTTTGCTGCCGATAAAATTATTTCAGAACAACTGGTTTTTTTTTGGTCTAGCTTTCCTTATGCGTATCTTCCGTGGGGCGCGGTAGACAAGGTGGAGAACTAGCGGAATGACAACCGGAGGTTGCGGGTTCGAAACTCGATCCAACGAAAGACCGTCGTGCACATGGGGGTTGGTGCACTTTTAAATCTGCCATAGCCTCAAATATCCTCACGTTGACGTGGTGTGGAAGTTTTGAGAGTGGGGTGACGGCTCAGGAATGACTGAACTCCATCATTGGATACCGACCAGGGAAGGGTTTACGGTAAACAAAATTTCCCATAACGTGAAAGATGACCAAATGAGATTTAAAAAAAACTGTAATGCAAAGCAGAAATTTTGAGGTTTATTCTATGATGTTAAAGAGACAATTAAAGTGTCGTAATCAACTAGTGAATTTAAACCGCTTGCTTGAGTTCAAACTCCCTGGAGGCCACAAATCGCACGATTTGTTTCATTTTTCTATGAACAGCCAGGCGCGTCGTAGTACTGAGTTGCTGGTTCCTTGATGTGTAGTTGAGATGTGATAGGACACAAGTGGTAACATAGTGGTCCAAGTCTGCTTCCTTGTCACAGATGACTTGGTCATCCGACCGTGGTTCGAAATTATGAGGTGTTGTCTTCGGTTCTTGCCGTTCGGGATTTATTCCTGATGGTCCCCAATAGCCTGTTGTGTTGCTCCAGTGCGACGTTAAATACTACTGTTTACCTACATTAGTTTTAAAAAGTGTGCCTTTCCTCTTGTGTATCTTTTTGTGTCGTTCCATTACCGCAAGTCCAGGTGCGTAATCCTCTTTGGGATTTTATCCGTATGGTCGGGATTTCATGCGCAATTTTGACCAAGGCTCAAGGGAAGCGCTGTGGACCTACTACGACACAACCACCATTTTGGTCTCACCAGTTTCGGTACAAAATACATTTTCGGTTTACCTTCCCAGAGCGGATACAAGCATATTCGACTGCAGAGGATACAAGTCTCTTGAATGTGTAACCATTTATTTAGAAGACTAACTTTTCATGCGCGATATCCGAGTACTTCTACTGTTATCCTGTCTATCTTTCTCAATAATTGGATACTTACTATTTTGGGTGAATTTTTAAAAGAATTAGCTTGGTGTTTTAAGATTTTAACTGTTACGCAAACAAGAAATGCAGGATGCGCTAATGTATGGGACAGTTAATCCTCCAGGGGGTTGTTAAAATATAGACTATGTTTGGCTAGATCTGAACCCTTGCATCATTAAAAACCGTCCAAACCAGGTGGTTGTCTCGACAAGGTATCTCGTCATTAGAAAAACTGAACAGATAGTGAAGGAGATATCTCGTCATTAGAAGAAAACTGACCAATTCTGGATCTCGTTATAAAAAAAAAAAAATCGGCAATATCTTAAGGAAATGTCTCGTTCATAGCACTCTAGTTCATAGCACTGTTTTAGTACATGTGTGTCCAGCTGTATCAGTAGATCGGAAGATTCCTGGTTCGAATCCGGGCCCGGGCATGGATATTTGTAAACGTATGGTGTAGAGGCGGCTGGTGCACCTTAAATCTGTCGTGGCCGAAAGTCCTCACGTTGGGTTGGCGTGGAAGTTTGGAGAGTGGGGTGCCAGCTCAGGTGTTGCTTCGTCATCTGACCGTGGTTCAAAATTACGAGGTGTTGTCCTCGGATCTTTCCCTTAAGGGACTGATCCCGGACCGTCGTCAATAGCCCGTTGTGTTGCTCTAGTACGACGTTAACTAAAAAATTACCAATTACCAGCTGTATCAGTTAGAAAAACAATTTAGGGTGAATGGAGGATGTGTGAGCGCCTGCAAGCCGTTCGTGGATTGATTTTTTTATTATGCACGTGCAGCTACTACTTTTTGCGTTTATTTTGTCTTGATTTTATATTTATTGAGCATTTTCAAATGATATAATACCAAAAATGCATTCACTAATGCTCGACGAAACTAATCATGGTATGAAATGTGATGGAAAATTAATTTGGAAATATTAGACAAGGAGTGTATAAAAGAGTTCCGTGTTCGTTGCAGTTTTGTATCGTCCTTTATTTTGTGTATGAATTTCGATATTTTAATAAAAAGTGTTCGTTTCCATGTATGCAGCCAAAAAGCTTATCTACAATTATTTAACGGAATCTTACTGATTTCTGATCAGCCTTCATCTCTAAGGTGAATTAGGATCCGACGCGAATCACCACGATATGTATGTAGTAGTATCAACGGGATAAAAAACAACATTTAAGATGAATGGAGGACATCCTATTTCATCTGAAAAAGGAGGGTGTCCTCCTTCTGGGTACCATACAGTTACCCTAGTTACGAAGTGCACTCTGCAAATTGTATTTCGTTCAACTTTTTCTTTCTGATAGTTTATTCTCCATTCGAAGTTATGTGGTTAAAATAATGCGGTTTCGTATCTCGAAACCTTTATTGCGAGGGCCATTTGGAGTTAGGATGTGGGGACTTAAGCCGGGGATCATGCTTCGGTGCTCTCAGCAGAAGAATGAAAAATGAATTTCTCTATAAGCCCGGGGCACGCGAAACTCGGCCTTGGCCCAGAGTCCGCCGTTCTTCATTGATGTGTTTTGTCCGGAATGCTCCCGCTGTTTATTAAATTATCGATCCTCTCCTACTCGCTCGTCTAAGTGTACACAAACCCCACTCCCTTTCCGCGCTGCTTTTATTTCCCCTGCTGCCTTCTCTCTACCGAGCAAGTTTTGCTGAGTGTTTTTTTTTTTTTTTGCCATCTCCTCTTTTAATTATTAGTTTTCGTGCCAGAGACTTTGATAAGAAACGGATCTCCGTGGCTAATCAGAGGTGTCTCGGTTGAGTTCGAATTGTGGAAATGCGGGATGTTGGATTGGCAAGTTTCTTCATTGGAAGTAATGAGAGGTGTCAGAGAGAGATGAGGGGCGAGCTGTTTTAGGCCATACGAGAATTGCACTGACGTGCGAAACTCGCGTATCGTAATTTTTAAAGGGTACGAAGCTGACATAATCGGAAGGTTTTTATCTTACGGAACATCACAGCACAGACACGTTACATCGACAAGAGAACACAAAGCACACTACTAGCATACAAAGAAGTAAGCTTAATGTATAAGTGCGAACTGAAACTAAAAGTAACCAATAGGAACGGTTTAAGAAGTGAGTTGAAAGCGCATGGTCAGGTCCGTTCAAAATGGTGGCGCTGTTCAAGTCACAGCAGTGATAACCTCGAAGTTAAATGAAACGGCCTGTGGCGATTTCATATCCGTCCGAGTATATTCAGCCCCTCGGGCATATCTTTAGGTGTGTACGGTCTTCATAATCCCAAGGTGCCTTAGTGATCGATTCTTTACTCATGGGGTTCACTGCCTTGGTAAGCACGGGGGTCGCACGGGAAGATATAGTGACGCTCATGCGCAAAATAGACAACTTGGTGTTGGGTGTTATAAGTTTCTGTTTCGTTTCTTCCTTGAAATTCAATAGTATTAAAGTTTTTTGTTAATTAACGCTAATCTACAATTTCTTAAGTCATAAAAAAACCCGATGTCAACATTTTGGGTCTAGAAATTTACTGATTTTAAATGATATTACACAACATTCTGACTTTAAAGTAAAAAATAAGTACGTTTTATTAAGGTTAAGGTAGATGGTTATACTGGTAATGTTTTTATTTCGTAATATGATTCTGTATTCCTTACTATAATTTCCTTAGCATTTTGAATCTTGATGATTGCAATATTTATTGCATTATTATCTCGATTTAAGGTCCATGTATATTAAAATAGCGCTGTTTAAATTCCGGTAAGCGAAAATCGCTAAAATTCTGCTGCTTTCGAAGCTCAGATTAAGTTCTGTCCCTAAAATTTCTTAACAATTTCAAAATTTTATTACAAAGGCAAATGAAAAGACATATAAGCGGAAATTATTCAAAATGAGACGCTTGTTTATATATATATATATATATATATATATATATATATATATATATATATATATATATATAATAACACCTCTATATGAGCATCATTAGTTACACGAAGCACATCAAACGGTACTCGATTTTTTGCCATGTTCGCTGTTGCATATCCTCATCAATGAGGACAATGGCGCACACGATATCTTTAACATTTCCCCATAGAGAGAAGTCGAGGGGAGGGATATCTGGTGAACGGAGTTGGCCATGGAATTGGGCCACCCCTTCCCATCCGCCGATCTGGAAATGTTTCATTTAGGAACCCACAAACAGGCAGTCCCCACTGTGGCGGTGTATCGAACAAAGGTATGCTAACTAGGTAAAGGCAACTAGTTACTACCGTCCCAGCCTAAGCCATTCGGTGTATCGCCACGTAATTTTGTACCACGGTCAGATGACGAGGCAACATCTGAACTGGCACCCAACTCCAAACTTCCACACCAACCCAACGTGAGGACCTTCGGCCAGGACAGATTTAAGGTACACCGGTTGGTCGGCCGTTGATGAGGGTATGCTACATTGAGCATGACAAGAAATCGAGTTCCGTCTTGATGTGCTTCGTGCAACTACTGAAGCCCATATAGACCTATTAAATAAGGCAAAAAATTAAATATATACACCTCCTTTTGTAATAATTTCCACTTGTCTGTCTTTTCGTTGGCCTTTTTACAATTTCAAAAATTTATTGCAGAGACTATGGACACCCTGTATTTTGGATCTAGGAATAAATTTGTTAATTCGCGTAAACGTAATTATAAAACACAACTTCAGAATATTTGAAAGAACAACATCCACATTTATTTTCTAACGAACGACTACTACACAAGAGTGTTGCCATGCAGAGACAACTAAGTAATTTTACTTAATCTCGTACCGGCGTGCAACAAAATTGATTATTGTAACTAACAAGTTGCGCCTTTCAAACAGTTAAGAACGAATTTATCTTTAAAAATTTTATGTACGTGAACCCTTTAAAAATATTTACGTCTCTTTTGTATTTAAATCTTCCGGAAAATGCAGACATATTGTCAAGACTAACACATAGTACCTCTCTCATCTTGCATCTATTACCTCAGCTTTCATGTTTTACAACAAAATGAATTTCGAAGCTTTAAAACTGTCTAAAGAATATTCGTAGTTTGATGTCTGAGAGCTTCGATGGAGCTGGCTAAATAGCCATTTCTCCATAAATGCTGCCTGTGGTTATTTTAAAATACAATCTTTAGAGGGGGGCAATTCATGTATATTCCGATCGTTACAGCTGCATTAGTAAATGATGGCCTCTAAATAATAGATGAAAATGTGCTTAATAATGTACCACAAACCGAGGGGGAAAAGAAGGAAAGGATGGATAAAAAAATTATGGAATATCTATACTTCTTTTCCAGGAATTCATGATGAATGGTTCACCGTCTTTCCCAAGTTCTGATAGATAAACAGTGAGTTATAATGAAATGGAAACGGGAAAAATATTTTTTCTCTCGGTTACTTACATTTCTGAAGTGCTTCATTTTTCATTATTACTGGAAAGCTAAAAGGGAGAAGAAGCTCAGGAAATGGTTGTTATATATTCGGTTCTGTTTTCATTTCATTTATGTAATTTCTTCGACTTGGGAATATAAAAAGTTTTAAAGGATTTTTTTATTAGGTTAATATTCTTAAAGTTTATTTTCATGTGGAATTTTTTCCCCCCCGTCTAGTTCTTAAACCCAAAGCAGTTTTATGCGCTGTTTCTTTCCTTTGTATTTTTCCCCTTCTTCTGTTGGAATGTTTTAAATGCCATTTAAGAATTGCCTCGACGGCTAGAACTCGAGAATGTTATAAAGACGAAAGAGCTGTGAAATGTTTCACGGATCATTAAGGTTTTAGTTTATATTCCTGCAAATGTATTAATTTCCCCTGTAGGTTCTGTTTTCTGTGAACTATTTAGTTTTTATTATATATATATATATATATATATATATATATATATATATATATATATATATATATAGAGCTTTTGTTCAAGACATCCGACTGCGTAAATTAGGTTCTATACACTTTTATTTCTACATTGCATTAAAATAAAACCGGTAAAATCTTGTGCGGAATGTACATTTGTACTATTCCATTTATTCTTTAGATATAAACCAAAAATAATTGTTCACAAAGTTTTTGTTGCATTTAAATGTTTATTGAATTTTTTTTAAATGTTGAAAAAATACTTCATTGGTCCTTGTGGGTTATTTACAGTCAGTCGATTTTTGAAAAGGCGTGAAACTTGTTACGAGAAGGCTGCCATTCGCATAAATGGCGATCTTTGTGGAGGGTTCTCACTCGTCAACTCGTCATCATTGTTGTCACTTTTGGCACCCAAACGATAATCTTGGGACCAGAATCCGCGCTAAAGACGCCAGGCTGGTGAGCACTTTGTGTATCGAAATAGAAAAATAGACTCGTTCGAAACCACGCGATTTCCTGCCAACTCGAAGGAGTAGGTCTACACATATATTTTGGTGCTATTAAGAAGCATATGCATTCCTTTTTGCGTTATTTGTTTGTAATTAAACAATTTACCTGGATTTTCGTTTCTCTGCTTTTAATCGCCAGTAGAATAAATCTTTCAATTGTTCATTAGTCGAAAAATTATTTCAACATTGATGCTTAATATTTATTGTTTATACAAAGAATCTGGAATGCAATTTGTCTGTGGGCTTTGAATATTTTCATGTAGAGCAAGTATTCTTTTAAAAATGTATCATTCTTTTTTTGAAGAATTAATTTGAAAAAAGATGCTGAAGTTTACCAAAAATTTATATTTTGTGGATATTAGTTCCGAGCTGCATAAAGTGTAAGTTTTCCTCAATGATACGATTACGATTATACTTTCAAAATGACACTTCTTTTATAATGGTGGTTTTTAATATGGTTCTGTTTTCTTTCGATGGAATTAATCGAAAAGTTTGTCCGATACTTTAATCATTTCGAATTTTAAAAAGTAGCTAGCTTTCAAAATACGAAATCGGATTTGAAACCGGTTTTTAATAAACCTTCAAGAGAAAACGAATTAATATGCATTTCACTGCTAAAATATAAATAAGAAACTAAAATTAATTGAATGTAATGGAAAAACTAGTGAAATGGTGAAACTGTTGAAAAGAGCTGTATCATAAGTGGGAGACGTTTTCGACTCGGATTTTTTAAAATTCGTTGCCGCGAGCATGGTTTAAGTAATTAATCATTTTTCCTTCCTAAAATAGAGTATTGTCACGACGAATATTAATTTAATTTCGAGCTATTAAAACGGCGCTTGAGAAATTGTTTCCGCGGTGTTGAAAAAATATTTTAGTATCACAGGCAATTAGGTAACGGTTTAATTAACCGTTAGGAGCTCAGAATTCTTTCCAACCGAACGAGAAACAATTTATCAAATTTCCGTGAAGACGGAATTTTATTTGGAAGTGCTGAGAGAATGAAACTGATCTTCCAAAATGTGATTAAATGATTGCGAGTAATTTTCTTTGAAAATGTTAACGCTTGTGTATTCGTTCGGGTTTATGTTTTCTGAATTTGAAGTAGTCCCCCCGTTACATAATACATCAGGGACATAGAATTGGAATGAAAGTGAAGTAAGTCAGGATGACCAAATTTATCAGAGCATTTTTGTAACTAAAAATTCAAATATCTTAAAATCTTCAAGCATCATACCGCCGTGACTAATCCATCTAATTCATCCTTGGTGCATTTCTCCTGTGTCAAAAAACTTTTCCAGAAAAACTGAAATGTCTTGAAATTATTCAACACCTGAGCCTACCATGACTCAATGAGTTTGCTCACTGCACTAGCCATCTGCGAATTATAGGCGACGCAGGTTCAATCACTCTTGCTCGCCCTGGTGTATTTCTCTCACCTGTGTCGAGGATCTTGTGTGTGTGTACTGGTTTACTAAAAAATGTAATCACTAAAACATCACAAGGAATACTCTTTTTGTGCTTTAAACTACTTTTAATAGTCACCTCACAATCACAATACAGGTACGTCACACAACACAAAATAAAAGGTAGAACATCTTAAAATCAACACATTTGAGTTTCTTTTTAAAACGAGTGTTTATACACCTGTTACCTTCTTTTTCGTCCTTGCACTACTTTAAAAAAATGTTTATGGGCATGTGCAGAGGAGCGCCATCTATCGGTCTCCGTGGAAGGCTTTACAATGTCCATGGCTTGACATTGTCTGTCTTGTGTTTGGTGCTTCGCTTCAAAATCCCATGAACTAACCATTGAACATCAGAGAAAACTTTACATCTAAAGACGTCGACGAACAGAACACAAACACGTGTAGCCATTTGATATAAGTAAATGATTTACTCTTCTGTCATTTTATCTTGATTCCGTTGTTGATATTTGTAGGAATTATGATTGATTGCTCATCTAATGTAAAATTGAAATCCATTTGTTAATTAAGCGTTTAATATGATCGGATAATACAGTCAAGTGACTGTTCATCTAAACACACAAGGAACAAAATATGAAAAGTCGTATAATTCCATATATTTAAAGCAATGACTTAATCTACTATGATTTTAGCCTCGTGATTTTGTAGTTGATATTTTAAGTAATTAAGGTTAATTGCCCTCTTTATGCAAGACCGAAATGCATTAAATAATTAACTGTCTGGTAATTGTTTTCATTTTTAAGATGATGAAGTACCCCTGTAAATATAGTTGATTAATTCTCTTATTAATCTTGTCGACGATGGTTTGTATCGTGAGGAAAATAAAATCGTAGGTGTGGTTACTGAGCGTAGGCACCCCAAATTTCCAAAGTTCTTAATTGAATTCAAATGCTGTGATAAAGTAATTTTTTCGAATTTCTGGTAAACCTAAAATGAAATATTTTATTTCGTTTTCGCAGGGACAATCAATATCGATGTATTATTATTAAAAGAATCGATTTAGAATATTTAGTCTTAACACAAACAATATTTAGTCGATTTAACCGTATGAAGCTTTCATATTTGGCGTAAAATAATTGGAATAGTTTTTTTGATTGACTATTTTTTTTTTAATATATCCTGTTCAACGAGTGTCCCTAACGGCAGGGTTGAATATCACAATGAAGAAATGGGTTATTCTGTCCATTTGCTTAGCCAAAACAACAACGTCCGTCGGACAGATCTTCTTGACAGTTTTTTTTTTTTTTTTTTTAATTTGTATTCTGGCCTCGGAACGCTCGCGATGCGCTAGCCTAAAAGGTATTGTGTAAATGGAATGTTCACTATATTTTAAGCTTATTATATCTTTATTTCTATTTATCATTTTGATGGTCACTTTTTCTGTGACCATTCAAATTTCATTTCAGAGTTCCCACGGTCCTTGAAAGTCCTTGGATATATTTTTCTGAACTAGGGGCCCTTGAAAGTCCTTAAAAATTAAGGACTTGGTAGAAAGTCCTTGAAAGTACTTGATTTTTTTGACTAGTGCAAAATTGTGTAACTTCTCTTGCGTTGGAACTTCTCCATAAGTCCTTGAATTTTTTGCGGGCAAAGGTGTGAGAACCATGGCATTTATGGTTTGTACGTTAACCAAGAAAATTAAAACATTCAATGTATTCAGTCGTCACAATGTCTAGTTTCACGCACCAATAACCTACGACTATTTGTAAGACCTAAAAAAAAATTTGATTTCATTGACTTCTCAGCGAAACAATAATTTATCTTTTGCATGCTATAATTTACCTTTTTTTTCTTTTCCTTTTTGCTTTTTTATTATGTGTTGACGAGGAATGTTAGTCTGAAATTTCTCGCAATACTGATAAATGCAGAAATTTTTCACTCGGCAGGAAATAAAATGCACAGTTGTGTGCTCTGAATTTCGTATCAAGCTATCTTTTATCTTTCTCCTCGTCTCAAAATATGACTGATGTGTCCGTTCCATCAATGCCAATGTATGGATCTTGTAAAATGTTCCATGTATCTTTACAAGTGCGCTTAAGAAGTCTTCTGAGAGGAATGGTAGTTGTGTTGTTAGCAAAAAGTATTATCCAAGAACGAGAATATTCTCCAAGCATTTAAAAAAGTGAATAATATTCGAGAATTTTCTATTTAATAAATCTTATTATTATCGAAATTGCAATTTATTGATTGCAGGAATGGAAGTTTATTTTATGTATCATTCACAGTATTTTTAAGCACTGTTTAATTGAAATGATTTTAATTGTTTTTATTGAAAACTATGATAACGTTTTTCATAGATTACTGATAATGCTACTGCCACCTTGTAGAGTAGAGATATACGAAAAGCAACACCTGCGCTTATACAATATTTTGACATAGTTGTGCATCGTACACTTTAAACTTTTCGTTGGGGATGTATTAAAAATGGACTCTGAGCGAACTCGAAATTTTTCATTCTTTGAGCAAAGTTGTTAAAAACGTAGAATACGGAATGCTTACTTCTTTTTCTTGATTTAATCTTTTAATGATTTTTCGTTTCTGTGTGTATTACCAATTAAAAAATGTATTGCATGTCATTTTTTAAATTTTTTAATAATGCCCGTGGAAGGATATTTTGAATTATTCTCCAAAAGATTATTCCCGAAAAATTTACAACTCTTTGGTTCAGAATAGCTGATCAACTGAGATTTTAAATTCGTTTTTATATGGTATAATATACAAATGAAATCTCAATCCTCAAAGCTACAGCAGTTTTCTTTGACAAGTTTGTTAACACAAGCGTTTTATGGAGTTCGATCCCTTTCACTAATTTATTTATAAAATATCCTTTTCTGCGTTAATGAGTTTTATCCCTTCAAATAGGATACTTTCGTTTTGGTTGAGCTATCCTCAAAGACCAGTTGTGTTTCCCACCAATTTGAATCCTTGGGAAAAAAAAATCTTCGAGGTATATCTTTCCCAACCGAGAATAATTGAAGGACTTGTTTTCAAAAGTGCGAAAATTTCGATGTTTGTAAGAGATAGCAGGAGTTTCTGAAATCAGTAATCAGAAGTTCTAAACATATTGTTCCATCAAGAAAAGCAGTTCAGGTTTCTTTCCTTTGAGAATTGTGAAGCGTCAAAAAAATGTCTTAACGCCTTTTTGAAACGAGTCTTTTAGTTGTGTTTGAATCTGGTCGTCAAGTAATTGGTCCTGACGCTCTACGAAAAGAAAATCCAGCGTCAAAACTAATTATGAAGCTTCCGTAGACGGGGAAACAATTTCTCTCATGTGTATCGGGTTCTCTCTTAATCTCCCTACCATCCTTTATCTTTTTACATCACTGGTTTTTTATCGTTTATATAATGCATCCTATTTTGATTCTGTTTTAAACTCCTTTAAGTCTTAGATTGGCTCCTTCAGTAATTGTATGTATACATATATACCTAATTCTGTTTTAACACGTTAGTGAAGAATACGTACGTTCTTGAAGAATGTGTAAAAAAAATCGTGTTAAAAAGAGTATCTATGGAAGATAAGATTAGTCCCTGATCTAAAAAATAATAAAATATCATGTGGAAAATATTTGTTTATTCTTATGATTTATTTCAACAAAATACACAGGTAATAATTTGTAATGAAAATTTATAAAGTAAATTTGCATTTAAATTGAAAAAATTCTTCATAAACAAAAAAAATTCGTCATTTTCCCCCAATATTTTATTTATTTTCACTTTCTGACACTAAACGGCGCATACGTTGGCTTACGACTGGAATATCACTGCTATCACTAAAAAAAGGTTGTGGACAATTCAGCACGAATCTCCTCTTGCTGATGTTTCACCGGTTTTACGAATTCAGTTATTAATGTTGTGTTCGTGTTTTGGTTTGACCGTTATATAATTCTCCGTAAGAGGCTCAACAATTTCAGTTCACGTTGAAACTTCCCAGCGCGTTCCTCATTAGTGCGAGTTATGTACAAATGATACTACTATACCACAAATGAAAATTTTTTTTAAAAAATTGGCTTGGCCTGCTCGTGTAATACCTCACCTCACCTTCACATTCACGTGATTGGCAAGTAGAATCGCGAGGCGAGGGGCGAGGCATATGTGTAATAGGTTCACTTGTCATTCGCCTCGTTCATCGCCTGGCGGCTCGTAGCGCTCACGTTGAAAACGGTTTTTTGGGCACAAGTAAAAGGCTTGGCGACCAGGGCGCCACTCAGTAAGTCTGTTCTGTTCGCAATGAACGCGTTTAGCAACAGGTGTAGGGCGGATGTCGCCACGACTCGACGAGTATGTAAACGTTCATTTGCGTTGTAGGAGCGATTGTCGGCGAGTGGCGAGGCCAAACATGAACGCGAATGTGTAAATGCGATTTTAAATCAAAATGACTCGCGTGAAGTGGGAATGAAATATATATTTTTTTTGAATTCGTGTTGAATCAAATTCGTGTATAAAAGTTAGTGCAAAAACAGAATTAAGTGTATTCCATTCTCGTACTTTTTATATCGTATTTCATGTTGCTGGTCAACATGGTTTAAGTCACCAACTCATAAAATTTTTACATGTTGACGTGTTTTGATATATTTATTTTTCATATTTTTTTTAATTAAAGTTATATTTTGGTTTTACATGTGCTCGCATATGTGCCCCCTCTTAATTTCTAACGTTTAATTGTTGATTTGGTTTACACAGAATATTTTATCTTGGGTTTGCTCAGCTAGTCCGCAACCCAAACCAACCAACCATCCTCATGAGCATGATCGGGACTCATTTCATTCGGGTGAGTTTGGTCATTGAGCTAACAATCTGAGAGTTCTATACCGTGCAGATCTGAATGTATTTCACACTTTTGTGCCAGTAAAACTTTCCTTGTGACTGTCCATAACTTGACGTTGTCTGTATTGTGTCTGGTTCTGCTAGATCAAAAACGGCTTTTGCGCCATCAAAATTCTGACCCCGTTGACATTGTCTGTTTCGCGCTGGTTCTAGCATGGCCATAAAATAAACGCAATCAAATCTCATTATTTTACGTCTGTCTTGTGTTTGGCGCAGTTTGGTCAAACATATTGGTATTATGACCGCTTCCTGTGTAACTACAACCCTATGGGTAGGCTGGGCGGCTTGTCTTAGAATCATGTTGGGATCCCTCTTTCCCCTTCCTCCAATGATAACTCTAAACATGACGGAGGGACGAGGGTACAATAAGCATGGCCCTTATGGCATTAAAATAAACTCAACCCAATCATCGACGTGTTTGTTTTGTGTTTGGCGCTACATGACCATTGCACTATGAAACCTAATCAAGCAATCGCATCTGAAATCTGAGTTGGAATCGCGAATACAAATATATTACTGCCGTAACAGAGCAAAAAAAAATTACACTCCCCTCTATACGTTTGTTAAAAGCTTATCCGCTGCCAGTAAATTTGATTCGAGAAAACATTACTATAGGGTTCCCTGGTTCCAAAAAGAGCCTTTTCTTCTCAGCTGCGAAATTATTCGCCGCTATATTTCAGCGAGTGGTGATAAATCCGCTGGTAAGGCTAGCCGAAACGAATTTATCTTTCTTAAATGAGAGAAGGGCGCTTTAGTCATTTTTAACTACCGTGAAAAATACCCCGGGTTTTACTTTTCCATCGGAACCTGCCCGGGTGAGTTCGAGAAGGGATACTTATTTCTTCCTCTGAAGCGCGCATTGCAGCGGAACGCATTACGGTTTGCGGGAAGCTCTATTTATTTTATTTACGAAAAGGGGGCGCTTTGTTCGAACGACGGCCTGCCAACAGCCGAAGATGCTCGTAAAACGAAACGCTATATTCTCTCGTCGTGGTTTGAATAAGTGAAGGCAGAGATTTTTCTTTACCCTTTTGTTCTTTGCTGCTTCCCGCGAAGGAATTCTGAATTTTTATGGGCACGTAAAAAATATAAATATTATTCAGGTGCTCAGTCTTTGTCCCTGTGTGTCGATGTGCTGGGATATTGGGTCATAAAATCCCGGGTTTTTTTGGGGGGGGGAGGTGATTTGTGATGGTCCGGTGTCGAGTTGGTTTTAATTGCCTTCTGTTTACAGCCTGTTTCACGCTCTCAGGGTTGCCCACGATGTATCTCGGCATCAGAAGAAAACTGGTCAGATCTCTATTCCGTCATCATAAAACAAATGGGCATTGTTTTGATGTGCGAGGTACCTTGTCGAAACCACTTAGATGATTAAAGGGTGCTGACGAATTCTGTTAAAATAGTTATGTATTTGTTAATCTGCTTGTCCTTATACAGGCCCCCCACAGATCTTAGTATCATGTAGAGGCAGCTGGTGCACCTGAAATCTGTCGTGGCCGAAAGTCCTCACGTTGGATTGGTGTGGAAGTTTAAAGAGTGGGATCCCAGCTCAGGTGTTGCTTCGTCATCTGACCGTGGTTCAAAATTGCTTGTCTTGTCCTTGGATCTTTCCCTTAGGGGATTGATCCAGGACCGTAGTCAATAGCCCGTTGTGTTGCTCTAGTACGACGTTAATTAAAATTACCTTACCCTACCCACAGGTCTTGGAAGCTCTTAAGGCCTATTTTTTTTATTGTTTGAAGGCTTTTAAAAAGACCTTAACTCTCCTAGTGGTTTATCTCCGTGTTTAAACTGTCCTGTTGTGACCAGACTGCAAAAACGTGTTCCAAACTTTCATCACTTCTTGGCAAGGGACAATTACTTCCTTCTGCTTTGATCTTCATTCCCATTGGAGTAATAAGACAGGCTGCCTCGTCGAGGTACTTACTCGTCCTTCTCAAAATTGACCAGATTTTCGACGAGATATCTCGTCGAAACACAAAAGGTTTATATATATATATTTGTTGAAAGTCCTATTTTTTCTCTCCTTTATGCTTGACATTTTGTTTTGTCCATCAAACACTTCTTGACAGAATGCCCGAATTTTAATAATCAAAGACGACTGATTTGGTTTTCTTCCCATCTGGAAAGACTTGTTGTTGAACCCAAACAATAAAAACTTATTTTTACTTAATCACTGACATTAGTTTTATTGGGTTAATGCAAAGTTTGTCTCGATTTTGTCGCTAGATTGCATCGCATAATCGAAGTGTTATCTAAATAGATAACACTTGTTTGAAAGAAGGAATTTCAACAAGTACTCGGGAAAAAGATTGTGTTATTTGGTTGTTTTTTAATTTTGTTAAACATATATGGCAGAAAATGAGGAGCATTTTCGACATATGCTATTTTTATTTCCGAAAAGGCAAAAATCTTCGCAGACGCAAAAGAAGATATGTGTCGTGTATGGTGAGAGCATCTTTGACGATTCCATGTGCTGTAAGGTTCAGAAAGTTTCGTCAGTTCTTTAGCCAGAAACTGCAGAACTATGAGCGTGGGATTGTGCAGCTACCGGAGAAATGGAGAAAGGCCATCCTATATTAATTAAATGTCATTTTTGCAAATAAAATAATTTTCAATCAATTCGTGTTTAAAAATAAATGTTTTTTGTTTGACTATTACTTAATTTAGAGTAAAGCTATTGAATTTTATACATAGTTTTTAAAAGCCTTTCCTTCTATTTCTATTTGGCGTAGTGTGGAAGTTTGGGAAGTAAGGTGCCAGCTAAGGTGTGGTCTCATCAGCTCACCGTGGTTTAAAATAACGAGACCGTGTCCTTGGATCTTTCTCTTCGTGATTGATCTCGAACCGTCGTCAATAGTGTGTTTGCTGCAGAGCAATGTTTATTAACTATCTACTTCTAGTTATCGATGCAAATTTGTTACAAATAGCAGTTGTGTTAAAGGTTTAATATACTAAACGTGTACTTTTCTTTTTCAGGTAAGCAAATCTATTCCAACCTCTATACGTAATCGTAGCTACAGATGGGTAAGAAGTTTTTGTAGTTTTATTTCACTATTCAGTGGCTTTTTTTCAAATACTTATGTTTCTTGGCCAAACAGCTTTAGCGCCATAAATATACAATCAATCAAATACTTAAAGTTGACATTTCGAATGTTATGTACACTCTATAACAAAAAAAAATCGACGCACCAAGAAGAAATAATCCGATTGCTTTGAAATTTCGTATGCAAAAATGTTTTGACCAAATATGCAAATGATTAAAATTTGGTGTCCAATGAATGAATAGTGCGATCTCCAGCGCATCGGAACTGCGCATCCAGCAGATGTATATAAGGAGTTGTTCTTGAACTGTTGTTAAAAATTTCTGCTGCATTGCGATTTAGGATACCTTTCAACGACTGAAAAAATGCCTCGCTGCAGGATTCGAGCTCATTACGAGCAACTTTCAGAGTTTGAAAGAGGTATTGGATTGAAAGATGCAGGTTGGGCAAATCGGAGAATCGCTCGTCATATGAGTCGAAACGATGCGGCGATTAGAAGATGCTGTCAAGAGTGGGTGGACAATAGCAGATTTCAGCGTCATGATGGTAGCGGTCGACGTAGGGCCACAACAGATCGCGAGGACAGAGTTAATGTCAGATCAGCTGTCACAGCGCCTGATTCATTGCTATTAACCATCAGTCGTGCGACCCACAGACGAGTGGCCACCATGACCATTCACAGACGGCTGAGAGAGCGAAAGCTACACTCGTACCGACTGTTACGCCACCTGCAACTCACGCCTGCACAATGACGAGCCAGATTACAGTGGTGCTTGGCTCGAACAGGCTGGAATGATGCTGACTGGGGACGTATAGGCCTTAGCGACGAATCCCGCTTCCAACTTGAGTCCTGACGATCATCGAAGACGTGTCTGGAGACGCCCAGGGCAGCGTGCCGATCCTGCTTTCACTATTGTACGCTACACGGCTTTCAAAAAGGAGTTATGGTCTGGGGTGCCATTTCCCTTGATAGCCGGACCCCTTTGGTCGTCATTAGAGGTACACTTACTGCACAGCGGTACGTTGACGACATTCTGAGACCTGTTTTGCTACCGTTCCTTTCGCAGTACCCTGGACTTATTTTTCAGCAAGGCAATGCCAGACCACATACGGCACGTGTTGCTATGAACTGTCTTCAAGCTTGTCAAACACTTCCTTGGCCAGCCAGATCACCAGATCTCTCTCCCATCGAGCATGTCTGCGATATGATGGGAAGGCGACTGCTTCCGATAAGGAATGTTGATGACGTAGTCAGACAATTGGAGCAAATTTGGCAAGAAATACCGCAGGAGACCATCCGGGAGCTTTATCGGTCTATGCCACGCCGTGTGGCAGATTGCAACCAAACTAGAGGCGGGTCAACACCTTATTGAGCTCGTTACTGTAACTCTGAAATAAATCATTCAATTGTTCTGAAATTTTAATCATTTTCTATTCTGTACATAATTTTCTTATCCACCAATTTTTGTCTCCATAGGACATTTCCTTCTTGGTGCGTCGATTTTTTTGTTATAGAGTATAAATTGTATAAAATATGAACGTAGATTTTGTCTATTTTCTTACTAATAGCCAACGAACGGGAAAAAATATTTCTGGCTTTTCTCTAGGAAGACTTGCGCCATAAACCCCAAACCAACTTACCGAACTGTAGTTATTGAACCCGTCTAGGCATGAATGTTCGTAATAAATCGAAATTTACGCAGTCTTTAGAAATATCCTGAATGAATCGGTTCTTGTGTGTAGCAAAAATTGAACGCAGTTATAAAGTATATCATCAAGTGAGAATTCTGATGTCACGAAGTCGCATTTTCGTATTTCATCAATTATTTATGGAATTTTTGAGTACAATAGGGCAAATTTCCCAGGCGTAATATTTTCTGAAGGCTAGGCATTACTCAATTCCTGCTCTTTTTTAATCGGCTTAATCGAAGAAAAGAATAGGGAGAACTGTTTTTCAAATTTATACTGTATATAGCAGTTAATCATGTCCAAAAACGTCTTGAAATTTGGGTCATTTCATTCGTCGTGATCTATAATGGGTTGAGGGTTATTTTGATGGGGAGAATTATAGCGAAATTCTTTTATCTTAGTCTGAATAGAGCACCGTGTTTTCGACAAACGAGTATAGGAGTTATGATTTGTGAGAGAATAAATGGTAATTTTTTATCGAATAAAAGAACTCATGGGCATTGGTTGAATAATTTATGTACAGAAAAATAATGTCAATGATAGCGAAAAGGTTTTGTTCCTTGTTCGAAGCATTACCGTCAGGAATCAAACTGTTTCTGCGAATTCAATTAGTTTTTACGTCGTTTGATTCGCAATTAAACAATAACGGTTTTCATATTTAACTGTCAGATCTTTTTGTTCGGGTAATTGAGTTGGGTCTTTTTGTTCCTCCACTTATTGAAGTTTTCCCTCTTGTATGATTCCTAAACGAAATGGATCGACTGAATTACTGCTGGATAGACGCTGTAACTTAATGGTCTCATCATTGCGTTTTGGCGCAGCGTCATCTGTCAGTCGAAAGTAAAAAAAAAATATACTTAATTTACAAATGACGGCTAATGAGGCTCCCCCAGATCCTGCAACGGTTCTCCATTTTGTTTCGTATTGGAAATCGAGTCTTCCTCTTCATCCAGTGAAGGGTAATAAATTGTGGCCGGCAGATTTCCCAAGTCTCGCCTCAAAGCCCCTCTGCCCGTTCTTTTGTGTCGTTGAAAAGGAGGGCGAGATTAAAGTTTTGGACGCAGTTTTTCTTCGGGTGTATCGCACTTTGTCTCGTGTCCAACAAAGGACGAACGTTCATTTACAATTGTTACTCGGGGTGCGTTGTGAGAATTGGAGGTCGTTAATGTTGGTTTATAACCACGTTCAGTTCGTTTGTAAGCATTATTTGGTATGGATCGGAGGAGTGGTTTTGCGGATTCTTTCCATTGTAATTTCGTCTCTGTCTGTTAATAGTTAACTGGATTTTGTTGGG
The DNA here is from genome assembly GCA_947359465.1 of Metellina segmentata. Taxonomy (NCBI): domain Eukaryota; kingdom Metazoa; phylum Arthropoda; class Arachnida; order Araneae; family Tetragnathidae; genus Metellina; species Metellina segmentata. The sequence goes on along the minus strand of OX375881.1, from coordinate 48,629,070 downwards.
AAAAACTATTACAAAGTAGCTATATCAGTTCATTGAAGAACACGTGTTATTTTTTCCAGTATCTATCTATATATATATAATTCTCTTACGTGGCACGCATAAAAGACGTTATTTGTTATCGCGTTTTGGCAGCATTGTACGATTGTTTGTTTACCACGAAGCCTCGCGCCTCGATTTAATTTTTAGCGTTATCGGATGAAAGTTCATTGAAAAAAAAATGAATTTTAGTCGAGCTGTTGCAGTTTATAATAGACATCAAAGAAAGCAGAGGATCTTTTCAGGGACATTTGAAATACAGCCCTTTTTAGGGCCAGCAATTATAGTTCAACAAGACGCTTACACTACAACTTTCGACAACAAACTCGATGAAAAAGTGTAGGTGACTCGAGTGCTGGGGAAATGTACATACAAACAACATGTTGGGTATTCAATTTCCAAAGCATTGCTCACATTTCGAGTCAAAATTTGGTCAAAGTTTTCATTTGAATTCCGATTCCAGAGGTACTGTTATAACTTTTCGGTAATACAAAAAAATTATATTTGAAAAATATTTTTTTTTGGAATATAATATTTTGTAAGCAATCTCTTCTGCTAGGACACATGACACGAGCGTAGCGATCATGTTCGCGCAGCGAACCAATGAGGATTGCAAAGCAATCCTCCGAGTGTTTGTAAGCGTTAGCGAGCTGGGGGAGCGCCCTTTAGTATCAAATGATATACGAGGGCTATTCAATGAAGAATGATCATAAATGAATAAAGAATAATTTCCTGTACTAAACTTCCAAATTTTTATGGTCATTCTGAAAATACTCTCCATTACATGCAATGCACTTGTCCCACCTCTTTTCACATTCTTCCATTTTTTGACAGGTCCTTCAAAATCGCCTACGCAACTTTTACTAATGCCTGTGATGATATAAACCACTTTTCCCCGAGGTGTTTCTTCAAATTCGTGAAAAGAAAAAAAAAATCGCGTGGTTCTACATTAGGACTATATGGAGGATGGGGTACACACATGACATTAGTTTTTGAAAGATTTGACGATTTTTTTAAGGCGAAAACAAAATTTAAATGCGGTGTATTGCACTTCGTGTGTCACATCCATTTTTGCCGCAGGCGAAAGTAAAACTAGGCGTTCTGGGCCGGCTGCCAAGGCCTCGGCAATGACGTCATAACCGTGAAACTTACGCTATCTATTCTCCACTTATCCCGCTACACATTCAATATGAATTTTATTTTTCTTGATTTTTTAAATCATCTTTAAAAAAAATTATGATCATTATTGAACAGCCCTAGTATGTTTTCTTTGGTGTGGACAACTAGCTGAGTAAGTTTTACACTTAGTTGCGTCTCAGTGGGTATGATCACTGCTCTAGCAACTTTTGCAGGTTCGATTCCCCTTTCGGTGTATTTCTATCTTCTGTGTAAAACTTTCCTTGTGTGTTTATGTCTATTACTAGATGTTGTCAATCTTGTATTTGGCCTACCTTGCGCCATAAAAACCATTCGAACCTGTCAGTTCTACGCTGCGTAGGTTCGATCCCTCCTGAGTTGCGATTGAGTGACCCTGCTATGAGAACCGAATTTTTGAAACCAAATATTTAAGCTTTAAATAAAAGTTCCAAGGACAAGAGTCGCACAGGCACATACGAGAAACAGAAGTCAGTTAAGGACTTCAAATGAAGTTTAAAAGTTCACATAAGAATTATTTTAAAACTAGCTGAATAACCCTGGCGTTGCCAGGGTTTTTAATACAACAGCGACATTTCCCTGTGTTAACTCAAATTCACAAACCCTGTAGAACGTGTTTCCTTGTCCATGTCCATTTATTGCAGGAAAACAAAGTTAAGATTTTAAAATTTGGGCTTCGAGGGGTACTTTTAGGACTTTCTGTGTGCCAATATTCATGGCTACTGAGTGGTCTTATGACAGGAAAAAAATAGCATATGCTTTCCGCAGTGTTTTAAAGTATAAGTGTACCAAATTTGGTGTGGATTGGTCAAACGGCGTAGATTTGTATAGAGAATATACACACCCACATCCTTGATATAAATAGATTACCAGAACAGGAACATAAGGCGACTCAAATCCGAGTGTAGATTATTTTTAATCCTTGCTTCATGAATCTTTCAGCACTAGTAGTAGAAATATGCACAGTAAATGTTTTCTGTATTTCCTAAAGCAGTTTTATGCTACTTCCCGTTATCCGAAGTGGCCTCATTCCACATTAACTTGTATCATCAAGGTTCTGCTATGTTTAGAAATTGGTTTATTTTCGCTTCTTTTTCTAATCTAGTACATTGTACTTTTCACTATAATGTAAGCTGCATTGCATTCGTAATGTTTCTTACGCCTAGAATGGTTAATTGAACGAATGTTAATTTTTGGCGCTGTTTTTACAGTGACACTTGATACTCGTAATAAAGCCTATCGTAAGTTCGTTATCTGTATTTAAAGAGAGTAATTTTATTTATGAAACAAGGATTAAAAACGTTTAGATGCCAATCATTTTGAAGTCTCGATATCCTTGAGGCTCGAATTTGGTAGGCAGGCTGTAATTTGTCTTCTATCGGTTTAAGAGGAGACGATGGAGTTTAAAATCGAATTTAGATACGAAACTTTTTCTTTGTGTAGAGATAAGGAGATAGAATCAAAAATGAATTCGTTACCGCTAAAAGTAAAGCTAGTTTTAATGATCCAATGTCTCGGCTGCTAATAGTCTGCTTGGATTTTCGATGTCATTTTTCTTCCGCCTTGTATAAGAAGCGGTATTTTAAAAATCGTTTTTCGCAGGTTATCATTTATTCGGCCGTTTTATGAAGGGAGATAAATTATTCATTTTCTTGTTTCTGACTATTTTAAAAAAATGTTTTCGACTTGTTCGATCAAATCGAAACCCGATTTTTCCTTCTGTTATTCAATGAAGGTGGATATGTTTACTTTTTTTATCACGCAATTATTGTTGGGCGTTTACCAACACGTTTTTGTTGTTGTTGTTGTTGTTGTTGTTTCTTATGCCTACACTGGCATACCAGAGGAGTGCCAGGCCCGTCGAAGACGGCAAGAGGCGAGGGGGGTGCGCCTTCCATGTTATTGAGCCCCATTGGGAGGAAGTCCGACTTTGCTCGACATACATGCACATCCGTTTTACAGGAAGGTCCCTTTCATACATCCATTCACTCACACATATCGTAATTTAGATCCCAATCAGAGGCCGATAACCCCCTGATCAGGTACCCCCAGAGGTATTGATTTGGTATGGGAACATGGGGGACATTGTGACCACGACCTATTTAACGTGCCCCAGTCACTATTAGTGAACACGACAGTCTTTAGCCAGATCGAAGCGCCGATCTCGTAATCATCAGAATTGTAGGCTCCAACGAGGACAGAACCCACAACCCTTCTGATGCGAGTCCGACACTCTACTGACTGAGCTACCGCGGCTCATAACACGTTTTTATATCCTATCATTATTTTTAACACTTTTAGTATCAACTCGTATGTTAAGAAATTGCTAGTAATCATCGTAGGCAGTAAAATCTCGTTTTAACTTTAATTTTGTAGACCTGTGCAATAATCGAAAGGTAATAAAAATAATTTTCCCTGTGTTGCAATTAATTATATTTCTCTTATTTATTACTGAGATTTTGCGGAAAAGAAGCTCGATGGGGGAAAAAAATTTACAAGAGAAAACATTTCGGAAGTTTTCTCAAATCCGAGAATGGTAGAGGTCAGCTTACTGGCCAGTAGACACTTGAGACCAATTTCATTTTGCCATGGATTAAGTTTTCCCGACCTGTCTGACATGCAGTATACAGTAGACCTCTCCTGGTCAACTTTTAAAGGGATTGATCCCGGACCGTCGTCAATAGCCCGTTGTGTTGCTCTAGTACGACGCTAATTAAAATTACCATTACCATTACCTGGTCAACTTGCTTGTATGGGACTGTCTTGGGGAGGATCTGTATTTATGGAATGTCTGGTCTGTATGTCTGGAATTTAATTGCACGAACTCGCGGACTTAGTCTAGCTTGCCCGTGATTCTTATCCCATGTGGTCTAGCATGCCTTAACCAAATGGAATAAGAAACAACTTATTTGATATTAATTTAACTACTTTTGTATGATGAATGTAGCATTTTTGAGTTCAAACACAGATTTTGTTGGAATATATTTGTTTACTCATTAATACTTGTATATAATAAAACTGTTTAGATGTCCAATATATAATTGATGCAGGTAAACGACTATAATTAAGCGTCCAGCTGGCTTCGACGCGATATCTTGTCCATCAAGGTCTGACCAATTTTTCCTACGACGAGATCAAGATCTGGTCATTTTTTGAATGACAAGCTATCTCGTCAATTGAGATCTGGTCATTTTTTGAATGACAAGCTATCTCGTCAATTGAGATCTGGTCATTTTTTGAATGACAAGCTATCTCGTCAATTGAGATCTGGTCAATGACGAGATACCTCATCGAGACAACCTACCACCAGGAGGATTTGAACTTATTTAATTTCCTTCAAATCTTCAGTGTCTCTCTAAATAGAGTACATTATGAAGATAATTCTTTAAACGTCCAAAAAACTAATAAAAAATAATTTTAACTTAACTTTTATAGAAATGGATAAATTATATACAGCAGAGGCCCGATTATCCGAGTTAATGTGGACCAAGACTTACTCGGACAACCGATAAACTCGGTTAAAGCGAAAATTGTAAATAAAATAAATCGTGTAGGTTTAAATGTAAATTCAAATACAAAAGTTATACAGATACACCACATGCAATTTATCTTGTTACGAGAGTTAAAGAGTTCTTACTTAAAAAAAGTCCTTAATTGTTTTTTGTTTTATGTTACTTTGGCGTTTTTCTGCAGCAAAAAATGTTTCGCCATTTCTTTTAAGGTTAACAGGATTGCTGGTGTCGCTTTTTATTGTTCTATATATTCAATAGCAATTTCGATAGCTTTTAGTGAGTGTTGGATTTCGTTTTTCTGAGTGTTAATGAAACCAAGTTCAGAATTTTTTTCGGTACTTTAAAAAATGGAAAATGTAGGACCAAAGAAAATCCTAGAAATATTTGATAGCTCGGTTAAAGCGGAAACTCGGATAATCGGGGTTTTACTGTAATTAGAAACATATCCGACTAAAAATAAAACAAGTTCATATTTGCTGTATTTTTAAAGATGGGTTTTATTTGTCAATTTTCAGAATCATACCTAAAATATTATAACAAATAGGGAATTGTTTTTTTTTCTCCTAATATGTTTCCAATGTGTACTTTATCATTCCTATAAAAATGAAGTTCATATTATTTATATCAGAGTTTTTAACTTTTATAAAAATATCTTTGATATGTATACTCATTTTCGTGAGCCTCTGTATGTACACTAACAGCGGCAGTGGCTCTAAAATAAGGCTTTCATGCATCCGTACCGATTATTTGAGCTAAAGCAGAGATTGAAGTAACGGCAGCTGGAAAATTCTTACTGCCGGAAAAAAGGTCTTAGATATATTTTAAATTGTTGCCGCCACTGGCGTCTAAATAATAAATTAAATTAATTAAAAGGGAAACTGACTTCGGTTCTCCATGATCCAAGATATCAATTCGGCTACGCAAACAAAATTATTTGGCATGCACGCACAAATATCTTCAGCGAAAAAAAAAAAAAATCTAGGTATACGTTTTAAAGTTAATGTAAGACTACCGCCTTCGTTAATTCAATTACTTGTAACCCCACAACGAATTAATTATTCAAATGTTTGCAACATGTTTTGGAAATGGGATAGAAGTTTGTCTTAATTTGTGTGTTAATGGATTTTGTAATGTGTAGAAATACTAAGTAAGGTAAGCAGCAGGAGGATCTAGTGCGTTGCAAATGTATCCAATATTTTAGATAGGCCCTCAGCAAAGATTATTGAAGCGAGAAATCCAGGAAACAGGTGCTAAATACTTTATTCGGTTTCTTTTTAATGAGATGTTTACGGCACACATCTTAAAAATGTTCTAAATTTAATTTCCCTTTAGTCTCTAAAGATTCCCAATAGTTGTCTTAATTTGTTAATGTATTTTTTGTTGTAGAAATACTAACATAAGTAACAGGTGAATCTATTGTTGCAAATGTATCGTTTATTTTAGTAAGTCTACAGCAAAGATTAATGAAACGAGAAATCCAGGAAACAGGTGCAACATACTGGATTATTCTTAATGGGATCTTTACGGTACACATATTTAAAAAATGTTATAGTTTTATTTTGTTCTCGGCGCTAGTAAAATTGTCTTAGTTAATAATGTATTTGTTGTGGAAATACTATGAGAAATAACACACAGGACAAATGTATCAAACATTTTACTCAGTGTTACAGCAAAGATCAATAAAACGAGAAATAAAGGAAACACAGGTGCAAAATACTGTATTTGCATTCTTTTTAATGAGATGTTTACGGCACACATATCTTAAAAATGTCATCGTTTTATTTCGTTCTCGTCTCTGGAGACGTCCAATATCGAAAAGGGCTTCTTCCGAAGCTGTCAAGAAAGAAACCTCTCGTTGCCATCCTGCATATACTTATATCCTGTTTGTGTGTTCCCTCCCTCGATTGCCATTTATCTGCTGCAGCCTCTGGTAATTTATGCCCTTCGTACGATGACATGTATTGTCCCTTCGGAAGATATAAATTCCCTTTAAAAGCGCACATGGTGACACTGCCTCCGAACACGGATTTTTAACTCGAATATCGTCTCTCGGCTTGGGGGCTGTGTGTCGTTTTCTCGACTCCCTGTTCTCTGATACACTTACTGAGAAAGTTAGTTTCCTTTTTTGGATTCCTTTTAATAGTGGGGTGTTTGATTGATTCGGTTGTTTTCGTGTTGCGGCGTGAATGGATTTGTTCGGCCATTAACTCGTCTGTGTGTGTCTCGCTGCGCGCCGATGATAAATGGCTTTGTTTTCCTGCAGGGTAGTTTTACTGTCGGTGCTGTGTGCATAAGTTTGCTAGTTACAACAAGGCGTTGTATTGCTTAACCTGTTGGACTTGAGATGTTTAATTTTGGAAGTGTTGGAACGCCTGGAGAAAGAGAGGGCTGTTAAATAGTTTGCTTTCGTACGCTAGACATAATCTTTTGTAGAAAATTTAATAATATTTACTTCCGAAGTGAGCTAAATTGGAAGGAACTTCGATCTTTTACAAAGTGGTTTAGACGAGATATGTCATCTCCATCAATATCTAACAAATTTTGCTAATGACGAAGTGCATTGTTATCAGAGTATTTGCCGATTTCTTTTTATGACGACGAGATCCAAGATGTGGCCAGTTTTCTTCTGATGACGAGATATCTCGTCCATCAAGATCTGATCAGTTTTCTAATGACGAAATATCGCGTCCATTGAGATCTGGTCAGTTTTCTGATGACTAGATATCTCGTCCATCAAGATCTGGTGAGATTTCTAATGACGAGATATGTCGTCTCAAAATCTGGTCAGTTTTCTACTGACGAGATATCTCGTCCATCAAGATCTAGTCAGTTTTCTTATGATGAGGTATCTTGTATGTCAAGATCTGGACCGTTTTCTTTTAATAACGTGATATCTCATCCATCAAGATCTGATCAGTTTTCTAATGACGAAATATCGCGTCCATTGAGATCTGGTCAGTTTTCTGATGACTAGATATCTCGTCCATCAAGATCTGGTGAGATTTCTAATGACGAGATATGTCGTCTCAAAATCTGGTCAGTTTTCTACTGACGAGATATCTCGTCCATCAAGATCTAGTCAGTTTTCTTATGATGAGGTATCTTGTATGTCAAGATCTGGACCGTTTTCTTTTAATAACGTGATATCTCGTCCATCAAGATCTGATCAGTTTTCTAATGACGAAATATCGCGTCCATTGAGATCTGGTCAGTTTTCTGATGACTAGATATCTCGTCCATCAAGATCTGGTGAGATTTCTAATGACGAGATATGTCGTCTCAAAATCTGGTCAGTTTTCTACTGACGAGATATCTCGTCCATCAAGATCTAGTCAGTTTTCTTATGATGAGGTATCTTGTATGTCAAGATCTGGACCGTTTTCTTTTAATAACGTGATATCTCGTCCATCAAGATCTGATCAGTTTTCTAATGACGAAATATCGCGTCCATTGAGATCTGGTCAGTTTTCTGATGACTAGATATCTCGTCCATCAAGATCTGGTGAGATTTCTAATGACGAGATATGTCGTCTCAAAATCTGGTCAGTTTTCTACTGACGAGATATCTCGTCCATCAAGATCTAGTCAGTTTTCTTATGATGAGGTATCTTGTATGTCAAGATCTGGACCGTTTTCTTTTAATAACGTGATATCTCATCCATCAAGATCTGATCAGTTTTCTAATGACGAAATATCGCGTCCATTGAGATCTGGTCAGTTTTCTGATGACTAGATATCTCGTCCATCAAGATCTGGTGAGATTTCTAATGACGAGATATGTCGTCTCAAAATCTGGTCAGTTTTCTACTGACGAGATATCTCGTCCATCAAGATCTAGTCAGTTTTCTTATGATGAGGTATCTTGTATGTCAAGATCTGGACCGTTTTCTTTTAATAACGTGATATCTCGTCCATCAAGATCTGGTCAGTTTTGAAAATTGCGAGGTTAGAGACAACCACCAAGAGGGTCAAAATTCTTCAACCCACCTGTAATGTTCGATTCCATTCTGGGTGTATTTCTACTATATCCGTCCATATTAACGTCATTTGGAGCAGCGTAGCAAATATGGCTCTTGCGTCGTGAAACTCAGCCAGCCTTCAGCCCAGCTTAGTTATTGCTATCAAAGCAATGGGATTCTACAAATTAAATTCAAAGAAATTTTTTATCAGCTTGTATGATGCATGTGGTGCATAGAAAATTTGTTATTTAGTTTATAAATATTTTCACGGCGTTTGAAACCAAGTTACGAATTTGTTACTAATCAAGCAATGTCCTTTTTTTTTTTTTAAATCTTGCACCCTAAAACCCAAATCAATCCTATTATTTGATACATTGGGTTGGTGTGGAAGTTTGGAGAGTGGGGTGCCAGCTCAGGTGTTGCCTCGTCATTTGACCGTGGTTCAAAATTACGAGGTGTTGTCCTCGAATCTTTCCCTTAAGTGACTGATCCCGGACCGTCGTCAATAGCCCATTTGTGTTGCTCTAGTACGACGTTAACAAAAATTACCATTTCCATTACTGGCATGATTTATTCCCATTTGTCTGTAGATAACTACTTTGCAAAAAGAGATAACACATCCTAATATTTTCAAATGATTCCGTTTCTCTTAATTTTGTATTGTCCTCGTATCTTTCCTTTAGGGGATTGATCCCGGACCGTCGTCAATAGTCTTTGTGTTGCTCTAGTACGACGTTAATTAAAAAATTAACATTACCTATTATTTTAACATTTTACTTTACGTCAACTCTACATTTGAGATAGCGAACACGTGCCGCCTACAACTCGCATGCTGTTTGAGCAGGGGTAAACTCTCACCCTCGGCAACGCCGTATTTAAACGAATTAGTCGAGTAGAATAAGTCAAAAGAAAACTACTCTGATACATCTCAAGCTGTTAAGGATTATTAAAACGTTTGCAGAGCTAGCAAATATTAATATTTATTATACGGAAGTTATGGTGTCTGAATCTCAAATAGTATAGACTTAGAACCCATTTCGTATTTTTAGCCATATTGTATCGAAATGAATTCCAGATATTTCCGTCGTCAATTGCCCGTCATGTTGCTCCAGTACGACGTTAATTAAAATACATACTTGCCTCAAGATATTTCCCCATGACTTATCCAAACACGGCTCGCTAACATTACCTGGGTTTCCCCATAAATATAATTAGACGCATGAAGTGTCAAACTGGCCGCCATCGCTTCAACAGGAAACACAAGGCAGCGAGTCTTTTACAGTTTGGAAACCATTGCTTTCGAAGTCATTCAGGCTTCAATCCAATGTGTGTGGTGGTTTTAATGAAAGGGGAAGTTTCTCGAACGCAGTGAGACTCTTTCAGCGGATTAAGTTCCCTTCCATTCGCTATCTCTGCGGTACTGTAATCGCCTCTGGTGATTTGGATGGGAACCTCTTCCGAGACTTATCTGATTGCAGGATGCGTCTTAGCGGTTTAAAGGCTATTGAACTTTGACTTTTCGTGATCAATCAGAGTGTTTAAGGGTTTAATTAATGTACTCTTCTCTCTTGACACGATCGCTGTGCGGGTATTGACTTTCAAGAACAGGGGGTCTGCCTTTAGTTTTTCTCGGATGTGATCCACACGTTAAGTCCAACTAATGTGTGGTTTACGTTTTGCATTTGCGAAGTACTGAGACGGTTTCCCGTGCATTGCTTCCACGGATAGCTCAGTTGGCAGTCGCGGATTAGCGACCGGAGGGTTTGCGAGTTCGACACCAGTTCCAACCGTCGGGTTCTTGGGAATTTGGGGCGCGTTAAATCTGTCGTGGTCTCTAACGCCCTCACGCTGGCGTGGCATGGACGTTTGAGGAGGGAGGTGTCAGCTCGGGTGTAGACCTTGTCAACCTGACCGTGGTTCGAAATAACGAGGTGTTGTCATCGGATGATTTTCCCACTTCAAGATCGATCCCTGACCTTCACCAATTTTCCGCTGTGTTGCTCCAGTGCGACGTAAATTAACTACCTTCCATGTTATCCGAGCTGATTATTTGAAACCGACCTTTTTGTATAAAACTTTATTTTCGGGGTTGATCGCCAATAGCCCGTTGTGTTGCTGCAGTACGACGTACATATTCCTACCCAACCCTCAACATACTATGCCAAACATCTATCCAAAAAAATGAAACGGAAAACAGGAAAAGTATATTAAAGTTAGGTTTTTCTGTATGGTAGGTCTGTTTTCCCCATCATTTAATTCTAAATGCATCGATTGTAAATGTGATTAAAATATTTTTAAAGGTACAAATTGTGTTAACATAGCCCTATGTATCAAATATACCGTTGGCCAAGCTGCGCCAATGGTTAAATACGTATTTGCTATCCTATGTATCAAAACTATTATACGTAGTTAATATTAAAAAAAAATAATAATAATTTTATCCGATCCGGAGATTTTCAAACTGCGTCGTGGCATTCCAACAGGAATAACACAAATGTGTAGTTTCTTTAAAAAAAATAATAATAATAAATAAATAAATAAACCCACTATAGTTTACGAGATATTAGTTCTTTCAGGCTGTTGAAAATATAAAAACCATCGTTTGATGAAACGAAACTCACGACTGTGAACATGGGGCAGATAATGGTCAAGGCGTCATCCTGGAAAATTAAAGTTGCCTGGAATTGACAGATGTGTGATGCATTTCGAGTGTAGGATTAAAAAGACAAAAAATACCATTACTGCAATAAAAAATAAACCAGGTTTCTGAGGTTTTCAGATTTTAAGAAGCAGGTCTGGACTAAAACTGTCAAGAAGGAGGATTTTTCCAATTTTCCCTCTTTATCAGATACGTTGGTTGCGTTTTTCACTTTTTGTTAATTAAATTTATACACTTAATTAAAATTAACTTTCGAGGTATTGCTGTTCGAATCGACATTAATTTGCGGCTCTGTTGAGTAGGCACACAAACCTGGCGTCCATTTCTAGAAACACTCACTGGCACATCTTTAGGTGTTCATATGTTAGTTGTTTAGGTTCATCACAAACTCGAGTACATTAGTGATCTTGTATTATTTCCTCCCTTTTTTTACTACCTCGGGTAAACATTTTGCTCTTCTATAAACCTAAGTCCAAGCTTCTCTCCCCCCCCCCTTCACAATTACTTGACTTTGTGGTTGGCGCAGCTTGGCCAAGTATGAAACCTGCGTCTTAAAATCCAAACCCAGCTATTTTTAGGAAGGTAGTAAGTTCATCAGAGAAAGGCGATGTCGTATGCTAATCATGTGTGACAAACGCTATTGGGTGGTTTTTGTTTTGTCGATTCGCAACCACTGCTTTCGCGTCTGATCCGAACCACGTAGTCTTGATTCCTGTCAGGTTCTGTTCCTCCCCGGGCGTATTTCTGTGTCAGTAAAACTGTCCTTGTGTGTATGTTCATTACTTGATATTGTCAGTCTTGTGGCATTCAGCGCACCACAGCAATAGAACGGAGTTGGACTAGGCAGATTACCTTTTTAAGCTATTTATTTCGCTTAAAGGTTTTGAATAACAATTGGAAAAATATTTACAGAGTATTTACACTGGACAAACGATGAACTAATGTTCATGAAGAAACCATAAATTTCTTTTTCACAGTTTGTCTTTTGTTCCCCGGTGTTTGATTTCACCGTATCGCTGTCTCAGCGAGAAATGTATCGTCCAACACTTGCTCCAGTGGCTTCCGTGTCTCGAATCCTATTCCTTTTTTCGGGGGAGCCCGCCTCCCGCTTGGAATGTTGATCGGGTGTTTATCCAATGACACCTGCAACACCCGTAAAGATGTCAACTCCCACACGTGCCAGTACCCTCTTGATCTTCTGGAAAGAGACCAGGTTCCATGCGCAAGAAATCGGCCCGATCGTCAGACGTGTTCTTTGTTTCTTGGGGGTCGTCCTGCTCCCCTCTCGTTGCCGGCCCACGATGTAGAAAAAGTATCCCCCCCCCATGCAACACAGTCTTGTATCTGGTACAGCATGGCCAAATGTGACCCTTACGTCATAAAAGACCGAAACCAATCAATGGCCCGAACGATTAACTCAACCGAACCCTTAGTTAGGAAGAAAATTGTGGGGATGTATTATTTGCGTTTTGAACAAATCATAATTGAACGAATTAGACTTGTTATTAAAATCACATGCTTAAAAAATACGAAGTCGCAACATAGGGGCGTACCGGCAATGTTGTTTCTCCTTGACCTTAGTGTGTGCGCAGAGAAGCCAAGGCGACGTTAGATGAAAGTCGGAGACTTCTTGGAGAAAAAAGCCTACTTAGTATTTGCTTTGAATTCTTCTTATCTTCTGTACGTTTGATGTACTTTTATCCTCTTGATAAGATGGCACGTTTTTGGTTGCATATTTAATGTGGTTGTACTTGTCCTGCCAACACTTTCGTGAACTAGGCCTATACGCTGACTGGCCGTTTTGCGTAAAAACGATTGTCACGTTTTATGTAAGACTACGTTCTTACAAATCACAGATCCTTACAAGTGTTCTGAATTGTAATTAGCAGACGTATCGTAGAACTAAAGTTTGAATTGTTGTCTACTCCAACCATAATCAATATGGTGTTCTAGATGGTCAAGAGAGTACAGGTGGGTAATTTTATTTTTCGGAGAAATGTAGAATGATTTTAAGTTTTCTCTCGCATGAATAGAAGTTTCGCAAGTTGAAGCCAGACAGTTTTCGTTTCCTGATGTATGGCTTCTATGTTTGCGAAGCTTTTTGAAGAAATTTTTCGAGAAGCAATTTCGTGTTGAGTAACATTAAGAAAGTATCACAATAAAAAAAAGACGCTTATTTATTTTAATTTATTTTTCTCGAAACTAGTTTCGAGCTTCAATAAATTATTTCACGCACTAAATCTGTCTGCAGACATTTTTGGTGTTGTGCGTGTCGTACGTTGTTTGTTTTATACTTTTCTGAATTCCAGATTACTGTTGAATTTGAACACACCAACAACACCGGCTAAAAGAAAAAAGTTCCGAATTCTTTATGTGCTCATTACCATTCTAATGCGTCGGACCGCAGGCTACATGATCTTCTAAACTGCCGCATTTTCTATCCGTACTACAAGATTATACAAAATGCTTTGTGTAGTATTATAAACCCCGCCTAGTTTGTTTTTGTTTCAATAGCATTTGCACGTATTCGAAAAAGGAGGGAATATTTTTATATGAAGCTAAAAGGAGCTGAAGTATTGTCTCGTATGTATTTATGAGCAAAATTCTTGCATTTTTATGCACCCCTTCATATTAATATTCATACATTTTATCTGTTGAGAGGTCTCGGAGTTTATCGGGGCCATCGTGACTCATCGGATGCGCCCACTGTGCTAGCTACTTGAGAGTTATAGGTGGCGCTGGTCCGAGTCGTCTCTGGGGGTATTTCTTTTCTTTGCAAGGGTACATGCATTGCTCGACGTTGTCTTGTGTTTGGTGTAGTTTAGAAAAATAAGGCTCCCCCTTGTGTCACGATACCCATCTAGCCATGGAATTTATCGACTTAGCTTGAAAAGAAAGTGAACGTTTGATGTACTTTTATCCTCTTGGTAACATGGTTCGTTTTTGGTTGAATATTTAATGTGGTTGTACTTGCCCTCGCAGCACTTTCGGGAATTAGACTTATATGCTGACTGGCGTTTTGCGTAGAAACGATTGTTATGTTTTACAGGGTGATGGACGAATTTTAAAACCTTGTCAAATTTTCAATTTTTATCGTACAGGGTTGAAAATAAGCACAATGTGTAGAGCAACTCGGTAAGTTTTATTAACAGAAGGAAGAAAATCGAGTGTGGAAATTAATGTCAGACAAATGACGACTTTCGCTGGCAATACATTCGGCTAGAGTGCCTCTATAATAAGAGTGGCGATATACGGGAAACACTTTCTGATTGACTTAGAGACCTTTTCTACCGCCCGAGGCGGCCTTTTCCTAGCTCCCGTAGATATAACATGGGAACTTTTGTGTGTTCGAGAAAAACGTGTGTATATTAAATTAAAAAGAAAATATAGCTTATTCATGTTCCATTTCCTGTTCTAGAATGGTTTATTTATTATTATTTTAGTGTTTTGTCAGTATAAATTTGAAGACTTGTAAATAGCTTTTTTTGAACAACCTGGTGTTTCTCGCAATCTAAGTTAGCGCGTTGTGCAATCCATGTCATCAATTACGCATGTAATTGAGCGCTTATATGATTTATTTATACCGAATGTATCCATATTATAACAATCATTTGCTTTTTGTTCTCCTTGAAATGATATATTAATTCGCCCAGCAACCTTCTTTAAGAAGATTCTGGTAGAAAAATGGCTGCCGAGCATGCGCATTGGGCCAAATTTGGTCCCTTGTTGCCACTTATTATATAGGCACTCTACATTCGTCTAGTCGGTTCTTGAAGTTCGCCATCATTCGCTGCACCATATCGTCCGGTGTTTTGATTTCACACACAGCCATTAAAATGTCAGCAGCAAAAAGAAAGATCCAATATGAATTAAAACTAAGTGAAAATACATTTATTATTGCTGCTCGACAGTTTTATTATCAGAATATTACTATAGTCTGATTATTTCTGTCCTCTATTCTACTTCTCAGACTATAGTTTAGGTCTGTCACTTACACTTACTGATAAATTTGTTAACATGATGATGTAATTTTCTCAAGAAAAACTATGTAGGATGTCAACTTGTGTTTTAAAGTTAAACAAATGTTCAGTAAATATTGATATGCCATGTCACAAACTCAATTTTTTATTTAACAAATTTATATATATTATGTAAACAATGTATAGTGCCTGTAGAACTTTTAATAAAAAATCTGATTTAAATGAAAATAAACCGATTAAAAAAAAATCCGAATAATTGATTTTTTTGAAGAAATCATGATTTTTTTACATCTTGATGCATATTGAGGTTAAAGTTTCGACTGAAGGCACTCCGAGTGGCCACGATAGACTTGCCATTTCGAATCAATTTCTCCACGGCAAACACGATGTTCAATGCTCCAATTATCCATTACAACTAAACTTACACGTGTACGCTACGAGTAGAAAGGGTCGGCGACCTTGTGCGACCACTCCCAAAAAGTACGACCCATTACAAATACGTCCATTTCCCGTCCACCATCCTGTATAAAAGACTACTTTCTTACATTGTCACGGATCATTACTTTTCACAGATCCTTTTAAGTGTTCTAAAAAGTAATTAGACTAAACTAAAGTTTCGTGGAACTAAAGTTTGAATTGTTGTCTTCTCCAACCATCATCAAGATGGTGTTCAAGAGAATAAAGGCTGGGATTTTTTATTTTTCGGAAAAATGTAGGATGATTTTTTAAGTTATCTCTCGTGATCACACACACACATGAATAGAATGATTCTATGTTTGTTCTCGTGATCATGAATGGAATGATTTTAAGTTTTCTCTCTCGTGATCATGAATAGAAGTTTTGCAAGCTGAAGCTAAACAGTGTTCGTTTGCTGATGTATGACTTCTATGTTAATGAAGCTTTTTGAAGAACTTTTCTGCGAAGCAATTTCGGGTCGTAATATTAAAGTTTTATAAGTTTCTCAATCGTGCGTGTTGCAGTAGTCTAGCAACCTACATGTTGTAGACGGCGCAGGTCCTATTCCGCTTTGAGTGTATCTTTTCTGTGGCAGTCAGCGTATTCAAATATGGGATTTGCCCCTTAAAACCCGTACAGAACCAACCAACTCTTATGTCGGAGAAACCTTCCTTTGTATGCGCCCATTACACGACGTTGTCTGCCTTATGCTTGGCGCAGTTTGGCCAATTGCATGATCTCTGTGCCGTTATATTCCAATGACCCTCGAAATTGATCGTCTCAGTTTATAAAAGATAGACGCAACCACAGAAATAACCAAATAGGACCTTCGTTTCCGATGGCTAATCCCTCCCGATAAACTGCCAAGAAATAACACTTCCCATTGGTGGTCAGTGCTACAGCTGGCAGTTTGCGCTTGTTACGACACTCATCGAACGACCACATATCGGTATTTTTCCTCCGAATCTTTATTACCTGCCCACCGAACAACTTTACGTTGTCGTCCTGGGGTTTATTTTATAGTCGAGAACGCCGGCTCGGTGTCTGGAATTCGGCTTCTGCGGCGAGATCGATGCCGGGGGCTAAGTTTATTGTTTTATCTCTGTCGTCGGTTAAAGATTGTTCTTGGTTTTTTTACCTCCTTCCCCGTAAAATATTCTATCGCCTAATAAATTTGTAGAAAAGTGGCCCAAACGGATCCGGACAGAATTAGTAGACAAGCGGGAGCCGAGAAAGAACAAATCGTCCTGTCTTATTGTTTCTGGCATCTTTATGTTCGGGAACTCGGGTGCATAGGGTTCTTGAGGGTGGGAGTTTAGACATTTTATGGGTGACGCGAGCGTGTCCGGTGAAGAATATTGAAGTTTGAGCAGGTAATTTATTGGGAAATATTTCGCCTTTGGAATGGGATTCGAGGGTGTGAGACTCAGGTGAACATTAACTCGGAAGTAATTGGGAAAAGCTTAACGCAATGGGCTGTCAAGGGAACCTGCCTTGTGGTTTAGTCAAAAAATACTGTGTCGAGTAATATTGAAAAGTATTACAGAAATAGAAGAGCTTTTATCATGCTTAAGTAGTCGATAACTTGATTTGTATAGATTGTTCGAAAGAAAATGGGTGGAGTTATTTTCTGTATCCCTTTACCGAATTGAAATCGGGCTTAATCCGTCAAATTGTGAGGATTCATCTTTCGTTTTCCAAATTTATTTTTTAATCTCAGCGTCCAAAGCGCCTTTATTTTATTAAAAAAAAAAGATGCTTGAAACTGATGCAACATTTTGTTCTGGGCTCCCGCGAATTCGAAAACTTTAAAAAGGCCTGATATTTAATTTTAAGGATCTATAAAAGCTTTAATTTTTGCTTTAAACACCGTTAGAAAAATTTCAAAACATTATATTTTAGTGAAAACTTTTTTATTTTCGTCTGCATTCAAAAACCATTATAAATGACACATGACTTTAGACAAGTTATTTCGCAATTTAAGAAATTCGTTCCAGTTAAGATTTTCCTTACACCCGCTAAAAACAATATGATAAACACTTGAATTTGGACAAGTATCCTTACTGGGTCTGAAATTCAACCGTGAACTGCTTTCCACCTTTACATTCACGGGTTGATCGACTTTGATCTATGTTAAATATAGCCTTAAATCTACGTAAAACAGCATTGAGTAGGATTTGAGAAGCCCCAAAATTATTAATAGGAGTAGGAACCCTTGAGTAATCACATATGTATGCAGGAAGTTTTTAAAATAACTATCCACTTCTGTGAAGAAGCATTTAATTTCTTTTTGCGTTACAAATGAATAAAACACATGAAAACAACAAATATTAACACAATTCGACAAGGCCTCTTTGCATATCAATACACAAATCCCAACATTCAGTGGTAGCACGTGAAACCATTTCTTTATTCGAGGCCATCACTGCGTTGCCCGTGATGTTGGTTTTCGAAGCAAACCAAATGGGAATTCGTAGCAATCACTGGGCGTTAGCGAGCAGTGATCACACTTGACCCCACGAAAAGAACTGTCACGGGCAACTCTGTGCTGGTCACGCAGTTGCTAGTTTCTTTATATATATAGGGTTACCTTAGCCTCTGCAGCTGTGATCTACTCCTTAAGTAGATTAAGGCCGTTAATTTTGTACACTCCTGCTTCAACAAAGTGATATTTTTAAATCTCGCAGACGCTTTTAAACCAGTTATCTTATTTTTGCATACATCATTATTTGTAAAACAGAAAATAAAATTATCATTCGACTTTGTCACGGAACTGGGTAGTTATTTTAGAAACGCTTTTGTATTTGATTGGTAACATATCATTAGAGAGTCTCAAATACGGAAATTCAGCGGTTTTAAACAGATGACCAAAAAAAATAAAAAATAAGAGTTAAACAGGTATAAGAAGAGACTGAAATAAAACTCAACGGAAGTCATTGAGGGTCAAGCATAAATGACATTCAGATGCATTTTATTGACGAGAAGAAATAAACGTTTCTCATATCGTGTTGTCGAATTCAGTTAACTTATTGCTTTTCATTGCGATCTTTTAGAAAAATCGAGCTAACTGCAAACTGCGATTGGTAAAACGATTTAACGGTACTTCGAAATGCTTAGAGCGCAAGAATAATAAAATTGATTGCCCCCTTTCTCAGACATGCTGTATGATTTTGATAAGGCCTCTCCTAGGAGCAAGAGCAAAAACCGTTAAGCTACAAACCATTGGAACGCTTTAAAATCACGTTCGGCTGCAATTCATTGAACTGGAGTACCTGCTGAAGTGCAGTTTGGCTCTTGGCCAAACAGTTCCTGCCTTCGAAATGATTGTAGTGCGCTTTTTTCCCTTAGTTTTTGTCATTTGGGTAGTATTATTATTTTAATTTTCGCCTCCGAGAAGTTACACGTTTCAGCTGCGTTAAACCATTCTCTCGCGATCTTCTGTGTAAGTGCTTATTTTATTACTTTTTTTTATTACTTTCTAAGTGCTTTTCTCTGGAAAATATTACTATTCATTACGGGGAAGTGTTGCTTCGGTGTTACATTTTCAGTCGTAAATATTGCCGATTTTATTTTTACTTAGTTTCGGTTATAGATGGAAGCGATTTTATCTCTAGGAGAGATTCCTTAAAAGTATTCACTCGGTGCCCATTCCTTTTTCTTAAAGGAGGCATTTCGTTAATTTTCTCTTGAAGTTCACGTTTATAACACATTCGCTCCAAATTTGTAACATTTTTTGCTTCGTTAAATTTTTGAAGTTTCTGATTCGCTGTAGGATACTTTAATTGTAATTAACATTACTTTCCATATCCGTGTGAAACTTATACCATTGCGTTTAGAAAACTTTGTTTTTAGTACTCATGAATATTTTGTGAAGGTTATAATTTCCTTGGGGTTGATAGGGTTGATAATTATCACAATTCTAGATTAACCTTTATAGACTACGACTATAAGCATAACAAACGCGATTCTTTCTGGAGCGATTCTTATAACTTTCAAGGTACAATTGCTGTAACGGCCGTAGTATAAATTCTTTCTTGGCGCGATTCTTATTACGTTCAAGGTACAACTGATTTACTGGCCGTTGTCTTGTAAATTCTTTCTTGGCGCAATCATGGTACAACTGCTGTAACGGTCGTAGTATAAATTCTTTCTTGGCACGATTCTTATTACATTCAAGGTACAACTGATGTAGGTACTGGCCGTTGTCTAGTAAATTCTTTCTTGGCGCGATCATGGTACAACTGCTGTAACGGCCGTACTATAAATTCTTTCTTGGTGCGATTCTTATTACATTCAAGGTACAACTGATGTACTAGCCGTTGTCTAGTAAATTCTTTCTTGGCGCGATCGTGGTACAACTGCTGTAACGGCCGTACTATAAATTCTTTCTTGGTGCGATTCTTATTACATTCAAGGTACAACTGATGTACTAGCCGTTGTCTAGTAAATTCTTTCTTGGCGCGATCGTGGTACAACTGCTGTAACGGCCGTACTATAAATTCTTTCTTGGTGCGATTCTTATTACATTCAAGGTACAACTGATGTACTAGCCGTTGTCTAGTAAATTCTTTCTTGGCGCGATCATGGTACAACTGCTGTAACGGCCGTACTATAAATTCTTTCTTGGCGCGATTCTTATTACGTTCAAGGTACAACTGATTTACAGGCCGTTGTCTTGTAAATTCTTTCTTGGCGCAATCATGGTACAACTGCTGTAACGGTCGTAGTATAAATTCTTTCTTGGCACGATTCTTATTACATTCAAGGTACAACTGATGTAGGTACTGGCCGTTGTCTAGTAAATTCTTTCTTGGCGCGATCATGGTACAACTGCTGTAACGGCCGTACTATAAATTCTTTCTTGGTGCGATTCTTATTACATTCAAGGTACAACTGATGTACTAGCCGTTGTCTAGTAAATTCTTTCTTGGCGCGATCGTGGTACAACTGCTGTAACGGCCGTACTATAAATTCTTTCTTGGTGCGATTCTTATTACATTCAAGGTACAACTGATGTACTAGCCGTTGTCTAGTAAATTCTTTCTTGGCGCGATCGTGGTACAACTGCTGTAACGGCCGTACTATAAATTCTTTCTTGGTGCGATTCTTATTACATTCAAGGTACAACTGATGTACTAGCCGTTGTCTAGTAAATTCTTTCTTGGCGCGATCATGGTACAACTGCTGTAACGGCCGTACTATAAATTCTTTCTTGGTGCGATTCTTATTACACTCAAGGTACAACTGATGTACTGGCCGTTGTCTAGTAAATTCTTTCTTGGCGCGATCATGGTACAACTGCTGTAACGGCCGTAGTATAAATTCTTGTGCTGGCCGTTGTCTAGTAAATTCTTTCTTGGCGCGATCATGGTAAAACTGCTGTAACGGCCGTACTATAAATTCTTTCTTGGTGCGATTCTTATTACATTCAAGGTACAACTGATGTACTAGCCGTTGTCTAGTAAATTCTTTCTTGGCGCGATCGTGGTACAACTGCTGTAACGGCCGTACTATAAATTCTTTCTTGGTGCGATTCTTATTACACTCAAGGTAGAACTGATGTACTGGCCGTTGTCTAGTAAATTCTTTCTTGGCGCGATCACGGTACAACTGCTGTAACGGCCGTAGTATAAATTCTTGTGCTGGCCGTTGTCTAGTAAATTCTTTCTTGGCGCGATCGTGGTACAACTGCTGTAACGGCCGTACTATAAATTCTTTCTTGGTGCGATTCTTATTACATTCAAGGTACAACTGATGTACTAGCCGTTGTCTAGTAAATTCTTTCTTGGCGCGATCGTGGTACAACTGCTGTAACGGCCGTACTATAAATTCTTTCTTGGTGCGATTCTTATTACATTCAAGGTACAACTGATGTACTAGCCGTTGTCTAGTAAATTCTTTCTTGGCGCGATCGTGGTACAACTGCTGTAACGGCCGTACTATAAATTCTTTCTTGGTGCGATTCTTATTACATTCAAGGTACAACTGATGTACTAGCCGTTGTCTAGTAAATTCTTTCTTGGCGCGATCATGGTACAACTGCTGTAACGGCCGTACTATAAATTCTTTCTTGGTGCGATTCTTATTACACTCAAGGTACAACTGATGTACTGGCCGTTGTCTAGTAAATTCTTTCTTGACGCGATCATGGTACAACTGCTGTAACGGCCGTAGTATAAATTCTTGTGCTGGCCGTTGTCTAGTAAATTCTTTCTTGGCGCGATCATGGTAAAACTGCTGTAACGGCCGTACTATAAATTCTTTCTTGGTGCGATTCTTATTACATTCAAGGTACAACTGATGTACTAGCCGTTGTCTAGTAAATTCTTTCTTGGCGCGATCGTGGTACAACTGCTGTAACGGCCGTACTATAAATTCTTTCTTGGTGCGATTCTTATTACACTCAAGGTAGAACTGATGTACTGGCCGTTGTCTAGTAAATTCTTTCTTGGCGCGATCACGGTACAACTGCTGTAACGGCCGTAGTATAAATTCTTGTGCTGGCCGTTGTCTAGTAAATTCTTTCTTGGCGCGATCGTGGTACAACTGCTGTAACGGCCGTACTATAAATTCTTTCTTGGTGCGATTCTTATTACATTCAAGGTACAACTGATGTACTAGCCGTTGTCTAGTAAATTCTTTCTTGGCGCGATCGTGGTACAACTGCTGTAACGGCCGTACTATAAATTCTTTCTTGGTGCGATTCTTATTACATTCAAGGTACAACTGATGTACTAGCCGTTGTCTAGTAAATTCTTTCTTGGCGCGATCGTGGTACAACTGCTGTAACGGCCGTACTATAAATTCTTTCTTGGTGCGATTCTTATTACATTCAAGGTACAACTGATGTACTAGCCGTTGTCTAGTAAATTCTTTCTTGGCGCGATCGTGGTACAACTGCTGTAACGGCCGTACTATAAATTCTTTCTTGGTGCGATTCTTATTACATTCAAGGTACAACTGATGTACTGGCCGTTGTCTAGTAAATTCTTTCTTGGCGCGATCATGGTACAACTGCTGTAACGGCCGTAGTATAAATTCTTGTGCTGGCCGTTGTCTAATAAATTCTTTCTTGGCGCGATCATGGTACAACTGTTGTACCGGCCGTACTATAAATGTTAAAGATGCAAGTTATTTATAGACTTTCGTTATAAAAGCAAATCTCTTGTCTGACGTTCGAAATTAACCCTGATAAAAATTCAACAGAACATATAGTTAATTAGACCCACAGGTAAACGCAATTAACATACAACCTTCTGCCTTGCTTTGAATTCACAATTTATCAAATTTCAATGAAGCGTAAGAATTAAATCGGAAACAGTTAAAATCTAAAATACTACTCCACAATTTGGGTGCACAGTCACATCTAGTTTGAAAAGCTATTGAGAACTATTCATCGAGAAGGTCAAGAATGGAACTGAACTCCTGCGTTATTGGACAAGATCAAAATACGGTTGAAATGTTTATAAATGATTAGGATTGGCACCTCTTTGCCTTTAGAAGTGTGACATGGGTGGTATCTGAAATGTCGCGACACTGATAGAGATGCTCTTTTACGGTGTCCTATGTAACAACAGGGTGGTAACAGAACCTGGAAAACCGGGAAATCAGGGAATTCTCAGGGAACTTTTTAATTCTGGAAAAATCAGGGAAATCTCAGGGAAAATTTCAAAATTTTACAAAAAATCAGGGAAAATTTGACAATTTAAACGGCTACCACTGTCGTTTATTTAGAGATGCACTATTACGGGTGCTTTTTAGAATTGAATAAATCGTATTCGCCGAAATCGTAATTCGAATAAAGAACCATGGCGTCGTAATTTTTAAACACTGCGAAAACCGCCTTCGTTGTTTTTTTCGCGGCCTCAGCGACCTGCTCGACATGAGGCTAGCGATACAATTTTTAATTTGTGTAACTAATGATGTTTATGGTGTATTAAATTAGTTATTTTTGTTTGCAATTACATTTTTGTAGAACTTTTTATGTATATTTTCAGTTGGTTTTGAGGAATAGTATGATAATGTAGGGTCAGGTGTAAAAAGTTCATAATCAAAATATTTTGCATTTTTTCTCCATTTTTTTCAATTGTAATTATAAGAGTTTCCATTAAGTGTTCCAATTCTTACAATAACAATTAAAATATATGTAGAGAAAAAATAGGAAATATTTGTGGAGAATGATCCTTTTACACCCTCTGACCATAAATATTTAAAAACAGCGTTGCGTGGATACTGTATATCGATACCAATCACGAATCACAACATTTCTTAAGGTAATTGTTAAATCAGGGAAATTTTTGTGAAACTATCAGGGAAATCATGGAAATATCAGGGAACTTTTTTTCAAGGATTTTGTTGCCACCCTGAACAATCATGAGCGTGGTCTTGGCCTAAGGAGACGATTTGTTTGGCGAATTTTTTCCGCTTGCTCAGTTATACAATGGATCCTGGCAGGAATGTATTCCATTCTTTGTCAAATTTCGTCCCAATAATATTCCACCTAGATGGGTCATACTTCGGCCCCCTCAGATGGCAAAATATGTCAATTCCTAATAGCCCCTCAACTACATTTTAGTTTGCCAATAAGGCATTTCGAGAGCAAATGTTTTTATCCTTGTGACCTCATTAGGGAATAGAGCACAAGAATGCAAATAGTTTCTCAAACTAGATGCAGCACTCGGTCAGTATCCCTTGTCAGAAACTCGAGAATGAAGAAGTCAACTTGAATGATTAGTTTTTGTGTCTTCGGGAGCGACATTGTTCACAAGCATACGTCACACGTGCACACACCCGCAGATAACAGACTCACCCTTTTGTCATTCGAACTTTCTGGGGGGACAGACGTGGGGAGAAAAAAAATTCCTCTCCGACCCATTCTTCTCTTTGACAGAAATTTAATTTAGTCGTTTCGTTGCCTCTTCATTCATGTTTTGCGGAAGGAGGAGTGGAAAGGCTTGTCTAAAACGTTTAATGTGCCGGGAAAAATTCGTTAAAAATTCAGTCCAGCCCCTTAAGTAAGTGATCCATCAGGACGTAATGCAATAAAGAAGAGATGCAGATTGTTCTCTTGTGCACGGTTATTAAAGAGCGGAGGAAGTATGGAGGAGAGATTCTTTGTCTCCTATCCTTCATGCCAGGTGACGGATGAGAAGAGACGGATTACACTTTTTTTACGCTGTGCGCATGTTAGTTTCTTTTTTGGGGGTGTTAAAATATTTTTTTTTTGTTACGCTAGAGAAGTGTCCCGTCAGAGAAATTTTAATCATCCCATCTTGAAGAGTTTTGGTGTTGGAAAGTTTATTAAAGTGTTTCTCGTCGTCAGAGATCTTTTGCTGTGCACAATTTTCGGTCACATTATGTGATGTGTGTGCGTCAATTGGAATTCGTTGACTGGTATGGTACTAGGTTCAGTGGGGTTGCCCATTGCGCTAGCAACGTGCGAGTTATTTCAAAACCCCTGCTAAGTTATGATGGCAATCCCTGGCAACTAACAACGAAAAATATCGGCTTAGTGTGCATATGGTATCTAGATTGTCGTAACCTTATTAAGGTATCTGCATACGTAATAAAAGCCAATTTTGAAGAAAATTTGCAATTTTTTTTATTCTACTAACAAATTCTCTGTACTTTTGTGTTTCTTAAACAGTTAGTTTAAACTTTCAATGTGCAATAATAGAAAAAAAGTTATGTCAATTTAAAATTTGAACGAAATTGTTGATTATACCGGAAGTAGCATAACAAAACCGGAACTAAGAATATTCTATTTTTACCATAATTTCTGTCTTTTATCTGTTAAGTTAAAACAAATGATAAATTATGTTTCTAGTCCTTCAACAATTTTTCAATAAGTCGTAAAGTCTTTATTTAAAAAAAAATATCTTTCTACTTCTATTAGAAGCACTAGATAACATCCAGAAGTTTACTCTGATCATGTTATTTTGCTGCTAATTTAAATTGTATGCCCTGTATCATTTTTCAAAATTTCGGGGGGAAAAAAAAAAACTTCACATTTACACACAAAATTTTACTTTTTGTTAAATATATTTTTTTAATTTTAATTATTGACAGTGTAAAATTAGTTTTGAGCACATATAATTATAATAAAAATAATATTAAATTATTTCTGAATAGCATTTTTAAAAAAGTGGTCCGAACGTATGCAAATACCTTAAGGAAACGCTTTTTTTTTAAATTTGAAATTAACGTCTTGTATAGTTCAACGTTTATTTCATTTTTATTTAGCAAGTTTTGTGTAAAATCGAATTCTTTTTACACGTGAGCAACTAAAATTCTTTCTAAAATAAGGTTTAAACGGAGATGCCACCATTTCATAAGTGCTTTTTGGTTGTGGCAAGCCATGCACGAGTTCAGGCCGTTCTCTCAACACCCTTTTTGGATATTTTCGTAACTTTTGACTGCGGCTATAAATATAACAAGCGCGATTCTTGTAACTTTATGAAATCAAACTGCTATGGCGGCCGGTAGTCTAAATTCTTTCTTGGCGCGATTCTTATAACTTCCATGCTACAACTGCATGGCGCAGCTTCCACAAATTCGGCCGTAGTCGAAATTCCTTCTTGGCGCGATCATGGTACAACTGCTGTACCGACCGTAGTCTAAAGGTTAATCTGATTGTCCAGTTATATCTTGGTTCTTTGCAAATAGCATCGTATTCGTGTTTTTATTTCAACAAACTTTGGTGTGTTTGAAAAATGTACTACCAGCTCTTCAGCCTGCCGCTATCTCGTAATCCATTTGCTCTAAGACAGCACTAGTTCTAATCCATGGTCACCTTTGCATTTTGCACGTCCCTCTTACGTTCTTTGTTCTTCCCTCTTTCGAATTAATGGTTGTAAGAGCACAGCTCGACCTTTCGCCTGAAACATGTTAATTAACTATCGATTGAACTCATCCGATGGTTTGTTGAGACATTTTTTTCACCACTTCCATTATTCCGTAATTTATCTGGAGGGGAAAAAAGGGCTTGTTAGCATGATTACGCGAGGATTATTAGTGGGATGCGTGCTTAAAACCTTGAATACTTTTTGCAGACATTTTTCTCGCTTTATCGCTTGTTTGACTGGTATTAAGTGCGTTTTATTTTTGTTTTTCTACTTCTGTTTGTTTTAGTTTGAACTCGAATGTTTTTTTTTGTTTAGTTAAAAGGGACCACATTAAATTTGTTAGCCTTTTCATGAGCGCACTTTTTGAAACAATACAAAAAAAATTCAAGCAGGTAAAGTATTAAAGTTTAGTATGCAAAGCCGAAACGTATAAAAAAGTAAGTACTTGAGTAGGTTTAAACAATATTTAAAGGGTATCCTTAGAATGCTATTCTCCATATCCTTTCTTTTCACAATAACTTGGTATCGTCTGTCTTGTGTTTGACGCAGCTTCCGCAAATATGGCTATTGCGCCATAAAACCCAAATTCAACCAACCAACCCTTTAGGGACACATCGTTAGGCATGTACCGGCATCACAACCTTCCTCCCTTCTGCTTTCCTCCCTCGTTGCCTTGAGTTTGACGCAGCGTGGCTAAATATGCCACTTTGCATCATAAAACCCAAAACAAACCAACCAAACTCTAAAAAAGCTGTTTGACATTGTCTCTGGCTTCTGTTTGGTACTGCTTGACCTTTACGCCATAAAACTAAACCTAACTGCCCTCAAAGTGTTAAGACCTCTACTGACAATACCCTTTTAAAATTTAATAAGAGCAGTGATACATTAATGTGTTCTCTAATGGGATATGTTTTAATGTAATGTTATACAACTTATATTACATACCTGGTAGACTTTTCCAAACATCAAATGCCCTCAGGGGCATGTCTTTAAGGCCAGGGGCACACATCTGGTTTTTCAACGTGCGGCACCCCTGTCGCAACGCAAGTGCGGTCTAAGATACATTAGATCCAATGGAGTAGTGCACACATGCCTCCGGTGCAGCAGCGGCGACACACGTCCATCTTTCGTGCAATTTCAGGGCTCCTAACACGTCACTTTTTGTCACCTTTTAGACATTTTGTCACCTTTTCAGGGGTTTTAAGTTCTTAAATTGTATTTGGAGAAGAAAAATTTTTGGTGCGCAGTTAAAAAAAATTCATTTTTTTCTTTAAAAAAAAAAAAAAAAAAACAGGGTTTGCACAGATTCAATTTCGAAATTCGTGCTACATTCCACCGCAAGAATAAATTCAAAAATGTACCGTTTCAATTGTAAAAGGATAATTCACGTTGCCCGCGGTGTATTAGCAGCAAGTTCTGGAAATTTTTTCTTACGGGAAAAGGATATCAGTAAAACCAAGCGGCGAAGTTCAAGGGAAGCAGGGCCATCTGCATGTCCGACCCCTCTTACCTAATTACACGGCTCCTCACATGTAACCTTTTTGTCACCTTTTCAGGGGTTTTAAGTTCTTAAATTCTATTTGGAGAAGAAAAATTTGGGGTGCGCAGTTTAAAAAAAAAATTCTAATTCCTCTGAAAAAACAGAGTTTGCAGGTTCCTTAAGAACTCCTTAAAATGGATTTTCGATTTTAAGCACTCTTAAAACTCCTTATTTTTATGTGCTACTCCTTAAAAACTCCTTTTTTTATTTTCGCCTTTTCAATTTCAAAATGCGTGCTACGTTCCACCGCAAGAGTAAATTCAAAAACGTACCGTTTCAATTGTAAAAGGATACTTCACGTTGCCCTCGGTGTATTAGCAGAAAATTCTGGAAATTTTTAGAAAAGGACAAAATTAATTTCAGACATTTCAACAACAAAAATGAGACATAATCTTTCAAAGAAAAGGAAGAAATTCAAGATGTGTCAAAAATACACTAATTAAAAAAATCATAAATTACGATTTTTTTTTCATGTTAATATTTTTAAAATGATGTACTTTTTAAGTGAAAAAAAAATAAAAATATCCTTCCAAAGAAAGAAAGAGAACAGATAGGGGTGGCTGGGGAGGATCGTTTTATTTTCTATATTTATACTTGAATATATTTAGCATTATTGTTATTAGTCACTTTTTAACCTTTTTTTTGCTCGATTAGTCACTTTTAACCCTTTTTTGCTCGATTAGTCACTTTTTAACCCTTTTTTGCTCGATTTGTCACCTTTTTTTACTTGATTAGTCACTTTTTTGGTTCAATTAGTCACTTTTGTCACCTTTTTAGACCTTAACCTGTTAGGAGCCCTGAATTTGTACCGCGGTTCCTTACGGCGCCGCAGCTCGCCGCACACGCGTCTCCGGTCTGAAGTACCTTGTTTTCATAAATAAATGGAGTATAAATAATAATTAATTAATGGTTGTATCCAGTAACGTCTATTTTGTTTCAAAGTATACTTTTTTGTACACCCTGTAAGCGAAATAAACACGTTTTCTTCCATAGAATATTTATCGGAAATGGCGCGAAATGAGCACTTGCGTCATTTCACGGTTACGTGTGAATAGTTGGGCTTCGGTGCCGCTACGGCGTCGCACGTTGAAAAACCGGATGTGTGCACTGGGCGTAAATGAACGTACAGCCGTTAAAAAAAAAACTCACCCGATCGCAATTGCACAGTTTACATCACAGAACAAAACGAAAGGTAGCAATCGATAGGCATTAATGTGTTCAACTAATATCAATACGTAAAATTTGTCTGAATACTGTAAACATATTAAATTGGGTGCTTGCTCCGATAAGTTCAATACGAATTCTTTTAAATTATAATCCAAGTATAATAAGATTTTTATCGAGATTTCCATTTCTATTCTAAGCCTAGGGGATTTCATTGACCTGACGTATTGCGTAGACTAGGAATAAACATTCCGTTATCAATCCCGTCTTTTGGAAATGAAAGGCTGGGAGAAATGAAAATTTTGTGTTCCACGTTTTATCCACACAATTCCGAAGCTTTCGCGTGCTTTCCGGTTTCCTCTGCAAATAAAATAAATTAAATTGCGCAGTACTGTTGCTAGTGCTATATCAAATTTGAACTGTGGAATATAACTTGAACTTCCCAAACCGCTCTCGCTCTCCTTCTATTATTTCAAATCCAAGTACAACTGCATACATCCCGAAAGTTTAACTTCCATATTCTTTTGGGAACATCTATGGAAAATTTTATTTTTCGCGTCTTTTCTTCATGGGATGTTTTTGGACTTCGCCTCCTTCCATTTCTGTTTATACCAGATTTCTGCATTCTGTTTTTGATACTGATTTCCTCTTTTTCATTGATACTTTCATGGGATTCATACGGTGGTGGGATTTTTGTCCCAAAGGGATTTAATGGTGTCTGCGGATTCAATTTTGTGGGGAATGTTTTTGGAGGATAGGTTCCGTTTTCGAATCAATAGTTTGTTTATGAAAAGAGGACCACGCATTGGTGTTCATGAATGCCGTTGAAATTGCATTTGATAGTTTACATTTTTGTAAAGGTTGGAATGGGCGAGCTGGAATTCTGTTTGTGCCCTTTGATCAAATGCCACGTGAATGGATCAGTTTATTTGGAAATATTTGAATAATGTATTGGAAATTTCAAAATATGCTTTTTACCTTGTAAGACTTATGAAAATACAGTGCTCAATCTACATCAAATTCATTCGAAGTCTTTACCATAGAAAAATAATTTTACAAAAATATTACCCAAAACAGAATGATACATACGATAGTGTGATTATCTTTTATAATAATTTATATTGAGATTTATAAATTTTCCTCACGGGGGGCACATTTCCTTGTGTGTGTACGGCCTTCAAAGACCCTAGATATTATAATGATCTTTTCTTCTTCCATGAAGTTTGCTGAGTTTAGTAAACATGAGAGGCGCAATGCATGCGATCTTTTTCTGCTTTCGAAGCCATCGTGGCTCAGGGTATGTCCACTGCACTAGCAACTCTCGAGTTGTCGGCGGAGCACGTTTGATTCCTGTCAGGTGCATTCCTCCCTGGTTGTATTTCGTTCTACTGAGTCAGTAAAACTGTTGCTAAGTGAAATGTTCTATTTAGTTGAAAGTAGAACACTCAAGTGCAAACAAGAATATTGTATTTAATATTCAATCATTCTCGACCGTGAAAGATCATAAATTATTCATTTAGATTTACAAACGTATCACGTTTTCAAAAAGACATTGTCTTTTCACATCACCTATCTACTTAACCTTTTAACTACAGCTATAGAAATAACAAGCATGAGTATTTCTTAGCGCGATTCTTTTAACTTTCAAGGTACAACTGTGCTGAAACGGCCGTAGTCTAAATTCTTTCTTGGCGCGATTCTTATTATTTTCAAGTTGCAACTTGCTGTAACGGACACGGTCTAAGTAATTCCTTGGCGCGATTCTTATAACTTTCAATGTACAACTGATGTACTGGCCGTTGTCTAAAGTATTTCTTGGTGCGATGTTGATACAACTGCTGTACCGGACGTAGTGTAAAGGTTAATTATGCAACGATCGTGATCAACCTGTCGTCAAAACAGCATAAATTATAAACATACAATAATAAAAACTCAATCTCTCGAACGGTAACTTCGTGGTGGAGTTGGAGGTTTCGTTGGAACCGAACGATCGACCAATATTCTTAGACTCAAACTTTTACCATGTCTAGTACTTGATATTGTATGTCGTGTCTGACCCAGCATGGCCAAAAATGACCCGTGCACCAAAAACTCAAAAACCAACAAATTTCTGTTTTCATATCACTATTATGTTCCTGTTGTTATTATTCCTTATGTTATTATTATACCTGTTTTCTTTCATGACATTTATTACTAGACATTGCCTTGTGTTGTGACGCAGTTTGGCAAAAAAGACCTTGAGCCATAAAGCTCCAAAACAACCAACCGATATGAAATATTTTCCATTTAATTATATTCTAATCGCATATTCTATTTTAATCGTAACCTTATCTTAACCATTAAGAGAGGAACCCTTAGATTAAAGAACCCTACAAAGAAACTCTGCAAAACTGAATTCCATTTAAAGATTGATGATCTCCAGGCTGTACAGTGATAAGCCACAGAAATGTTTCGTAATTAAAATTTTTGAAACAATATATTGAAGGAGGATCAAAATAATTCCTCGATTTTGAATGAGTGCACAGTATTT
The DNA here is from genome assembly GCA_947359465.1 of Metellina segmentata. Lineage (NCBI taxonomy): Eukaryota > Metazoa > Arthropoda > Arachnida > Araneae > Tetragnathidae > Metellina > Metellina segmentata. The sequence continues at coordinate 48,597,235 of OX375881.1, read as the reverse complement.
GAAAATTTAACGTGACTTCTTGAACATAGTGGTAAAAGCATTTTAATGTTAAATTTTCGAAACTTGAAAACTGTTCGCCCAAAAGTTTTAAAAATTGGCCTATGTTTGCTTCAAACTAATTGAAGCGCAGTTCTTGGAAATATTCAAATAACCGATTCAGTATATTTATTTTTTTTAAATTAGCATTTGTGTTGTAAATTGAATGTATTTGTAAACTTATACTTTTCTTTTTCAGGTAAGCAAATCTATTCCAACCTCATACGCAATCATAGGTATAGATGGGTAAGAAGTTGCTTTTAGAAGTTTATTTCACTATTCAATGACTTTAAATTTAAATCCTTATATTGTTTGTCCAAACCTAGCCCTAGCGTCATGAAGACTCAATCGATCAAATGCTTGAATGAAGGTCACGTTTCGAAAGTTACATAAATTGTACTAAATTTGAAATCAATGTGAAAAATATCTTTCCTGTCATTTATTAAGCATTTGAAGTGAAATAGGATCGTATATTAAAACAATAGCTTGGTTTACAAATTCAGTTCTTATTGGGTATGCATTTCAGACGATTTTAAAATATTGGGAGAAGCAATAAAAACATTTTGCATGGTAGTAATATATTCTTGATTAAGGTTTCTAGATGATTTTGTTTCGAAAACATTTGTATTCCATAGAAATAAGTTTTCAATAGTCTTCGGATTGTATCAGATTGATTTTATTGTGGACAATTAGTTGAAATTGTCGAATTGTTAGTTGAATTGTTAACAATTAGTTGTGCTCCTTTTGAACCCGTTTCATCTAGAATATTACTGTTTAAAAAACACACAAAAATCACGTCTACCTGATCTTGTGTTTCTCGCAGTATGACCAAAATATGGCCTTTGCAACCATTGCTTTTCCCTGTTTTGTGTCTGTTGCAATATGGTCAAATATGACCGTTGCGCCATAAAACCCAACTCAACGAACCAACCGATATTTTATCTGTTAAGTCATATTTTCTGAATGTATTTCATGGGGCGATCTTTTTTTTTATCCCAGAACTAGTGGAATTATGATGTATCTCCGTTACCACGACGTTTCACAAATTTCTCCTTCTGATAAGTGTCGTTTTCGAAAACGGAAGTGATTTTGATTGATGGTAGAACTTTCTCAGCCCTACATCATAAAATATTAGCCGAGGTGCACATGGTTCAAAGTAACACCGTACATTACAACAAACTGCATGATTGCTTATGTATGGAATGCCCAGTTTCTACGGAATCTGATTTCTGTCTTCGTATATGCGTCACCATTTGCTGGAAATGCGATGATCAAAATGCTTGCGAGGGATCGGGCATAACAAATTACCTAACCTTCTCGTTGTTATATTTATTCATGCCTGCCATCTTCTAAGGAATGTCCGTAGTTTTTAGTTACCAGAGTTGTCTGCGGAAAACAGCGAATACTCTCTTCAAATTTATTAAAGCATAAATTATGTTTAAAAAGTTATGATTTGTGGACTGCGAAAATCGATTTATATCTTTCTGTCACTTAATCTACGGACAGCACTACGAAGACTACACTAAACTTTATTAAAACATAAATTTAAAAAATATGATTCGTGGACCTGCAAGAAACGATTTTTATTTCTCTGTCAAAAGTTTCTTGACATTTTATTTGCCCATTCAAGTAGTAAGATTTGAATATGGGAAAATAAACCAAATTTTATTTTACTGTTTTTGCTAAGGTTGACGCTTATACTAGCTGTCAACTACGCTACTGTCACCAAGTACTGGTAGTCGCGGCAACTATAGGAACTATATATTATAGGAACAGGGCTCGTTTATTTCAAGTTGAGGTGATTGGTGGTCTTCTTTTTTAGTCGCCAAATGTTGATGGCGTAAAGATATAAGTTTGTTGCTATAGATCTCGGCTGCAAGTAAAAATCACATTATATTTCCAATTTGTCATAAAGCTGTTAGTGTGACAAATCTGAACACACAATTTTTCAAGAAAGTCGGTTTCAAAAAGAGGCATTTCCTCTAGAAAGTAGGATAAGGTCCTTTGTACCGCATCAAACCAATGACAAACAGACTTTATGGCGGGTGCAATACTCGTTAAGACAGTACGTTAGTCGAAGATCAAACAAATCGGAGATAATTTTCGTGGTTGAGTTTGCTATCTTCTGCTTGATCAAGGGGTACTTTACTACAGTCAAAGCTCTCCGAATTCTTCAAGGGATAAATTCTAGCTGCTCTGAATCATTTGTTAAAGGTCTCTTTAATTATGACGCGAGGCCATTGAAAAAATGGCCATTTTTAGGTTCAACAATCATAGTTCAACAAGACGCCTGCACTACAATTTTTGACAACAAACTCAATGAAAAAGTGTATGGGTGGCTCGAGTGCTGGGGAAATGTACACACAAACAACATGCTGGATATTCGATTTCCAACGCAGCGCTCACATTTCCGAGTCAAAATTTGCTCAACGTATTCGTTTGAATTCCAAGTTCTGATTCCAGAGGTACTATATAACTTTACATTTTACAAATTTACATATGAATTTTTTTTTTTTTTGAATATCATATTTTGTAGACAATTCCTTCTGCGACGACCCATGTCTTCATTGATGCGAGTGAAGCGCGCAAGGTTCAAGTAGCGAACCAATGAGTATTGAAAAGCAATCCTCCGTGGCTTTGCGAGCAGGGTGCGGGTCCCCTAGTTCATTATATTTGAGGCCCACTCCTAAACAGTGATATTACAAGTTTAAAGTTATTTTTAGTTAATAAATGGTATCTGTTATTTCACATATGATGTGGTCCTTTTAACATGCAAAGCAATTTCCTCGGTATTTGTTCAGTATCATTGGAAAACGATTCAATCAGTTGAATTGATGCTTCTGACCTTCCACCAATCGCCGTCTGAATACGCTTTGCCTAATGCCTTTCCATGAAAATACTTTTCTCCGTTCACCTATGTGGGGAAAAAACGAGATATTCCTTGAGCTGCAAATTGTAAACGCATCAAGAGAAAATCTCATCATAATCACGGTAATAGATGAAATTTGAAAACCCATCCTATTTTTCCGTAGGATGATTATTGTTATGATTTTAAATGAGGGCAATTCACCCTTTTGGCTTGCAAAATTGATTTGATTGCTTTTCTTCTTTCGTAAATCATCTCCCCACTGAAAAGTTCAAATGTGTCATCGTGAGATTAGATGATAGAATTTTTAGGTGCTAAGAATCAGAGCATTACCTCTATATCCCAGTTTTTTTGTCGCTCGTTACATATTTGGCTGGCTGCCACTTTATGAAAAGGCGGGACCTAGGGAAAACGACATTTTTTAAACGTCCTTCGAATTTAATGCTTCGGTGATAACGAGAAAAGCTAATGACAATGTTCGAAAGAGAAATTTTTTAGAAGACGGCGACGTGTATTAAACGTGTTTTTTCTCTCTCGCCTTTTTTCGAACTTTCGTGCTAGTTTTGGCAAGTTTGTGTTCGTTCTTTTGGTGTTTTTGAATACCCTTTCTCACAACAATGTTAATTCTGCATTCTTTTTATGGTGTGCGTTTTGACAATAGTAAGAATACCTCTATTTTTTTGTGTTCAGAAATTAATTTAGGAATAAGACCTCTTCAATCGATTTATGATGGTGAGGGATTTACCCCTTTAAAACTATTTGAAAGAAGATGTGTTTTTATGGCTACTCTGATTCTTATAATGTGTTTTAACAATAGGATTAAATTGAAAGAAGAGCTGTCAAGAAAAAAAACTTTCCAGTTAATTAGCTGCCTGATTTTTTTTACTGTTTTAAATTTAGGAATTGAAGTCATTGTCAACTGTCAGAACTAAAATGGATATTTTTGTTGAGATGGGATTTTTTTTAATATTGGGGGCCGTCAGTGAGTATGCCCACTGCGCCAGTAACCTGCGGGTTGTAGGGGGCACAGATTCGATTTCTGTCAGGTGTATTTCTGTCTTCTGTGTCAGTAGAACTTTCATTGTGTATGTATATCTTACTTGATATGGTATGTCTTGTGTCTTGCGCAGTATGACCAAATATGGCAAAAAAAACCAACCAACTTAATATTAACAATCATAATTTGTTCTGAGATGAGGGGGAAAAAATGAATGTAACGGGTTGTTCTTGTGCGTATTTCTTTTATAGTAGCGAAGGTTTTAAAATCTTATGAGATATTTCATCTGCACATCGTGTATTTGTGCGAGAATAGTGCCACAATCGACGCTTGTTTTTAACCCTCTCAGGGGTTCACACGCATGTATTCGTCAAAATTTTATAGACCTAATTTTAATTCCCTTTTAACGAACATATTTTTAAGAACGCCTAGGTTCCTTGTGATTCTTGAAAAGGAGTATATACTGTATTTTAAAATTGCCATATTCTTTTGCAAACGAGAAATATACAATTTCTATGGAGACATTATAGAGTTAAGTTTAGACATTATAGAGTCGGGGCGCGATTTTACGGATGTAATAATTTTGAGATTGCAAAAGAAATTTCAGTGGAATCGGTTAATTGATCGAATTTATCACGTTATTTAATAACTAGTTTCTGTTTATTATCTTTATTTTCGATCTCGTCTGATTAGTTTGTTTTATTATTTGATAGAGTAAGAGTTCTCTTGAAAAATAGTTTAAACGTAACTCAACTATCGCAATCAAATTGTGAGGAAAAATTAATTATGCTGCAAAACAAGATAGGTTAATGTATTTGCTTTAAAAGTATGTCATTGGTACCATTGTCTTAAAATAGTACCTTTTTAATTGGATTAGATCTCCTCGAATTTTGGGGGCGTGGTGATTTTAAAAATTAATTTAACGCTCCAAACACAGAATCTCTTTCAAATTGATTTACAATGTTCCGAGCCACCTTCGACGATGATACACTCTGGTGCCATTCCATTATTGTCATACGATTTATCCCCATCCCTCGTGATTTAGCAACACAACGGAATTTGCTAACGAGCATTGTGACATTAGCAAAAATGTTATAATCATTCGATACTTTATTTGTACGAATTGTTGGCTTGCTGAAAGCGGAACATTTACTATTCTCTTTTGTCGAGAGACTTAGAGATGCGACAGTCCCCCTATGTGGCAATTAGCGTTTTCATTTGCTGAAACATACTTGGGAATATTTTCTAATAAACTAGCAACTCCAATGGCGCATGGCTACGGTATTGAGTGGGAATTTTCTCCTTGAATGAATACATACGGGTACGTGTGTTGTGTTAGTGGGATGTAAATAGAAGTAATTGATTGTAATTTGAGTAATCTTTTGAGGCGTTTGATCTGTGAATACGTTTCTCCAGTCTAGGGACCAGTGCTATTTTCTTGAGTTTGTCTTGGAAGTATCACACCCGAAGGTCTTAAAGATGAATTGTATAGGTCGTTGTGATGTTTGAGGTCTCAAATAGATTCCTAATGTAAGGTGCCCGACATAATGGTACTACAATGCAGTTAATGGGTTCGTTGAAAGACAAGGATGACGCTTTGGTGATCTGATGCTGTCGATGTTGGAACTCTTAACGCAGTTCTTGAAGACATTTGTACCAGCTGCGTGGAAAATTAATATTTCTAGTCCTCCTGCAGCCTCCTTTGAGAGATGAGAGCATTGTTATTAGGAGGCTGTGTGTTCTGTCGTTAATGCCGTATCCCATTAACTGCTATGGTGACCGTGGTTTCTCTTTGTACCGATGTCTGAATCAGACTTAATGGAATCTTATTTGAACCTAACTGTCATAGAGCGTTGGCTGTGGAAGTGTTGGTATCGGGTAGTAATATAACATCTGTCTTCATATTTTTATTTTGCAACGATCGTAGTTTTTATAATTTTGTTTCTTATATCCGACTACTGACTTCAAGATATGAACTGCCGGCTATTTGTGTGTTCTGAATAGCTGCGGCCGCACCCACTGATGTTAACCTGAAAAACAACCTCGATTTGTAATTGGCGCAAGTTCGATTCCTGTAGCTTTGGGTGTATTTCTGTGTTCTGTGAGTACAATTTTCCTTCCGTATGTCCATCATTTGACGTTATCCGACTTGTGTTTGTCGCAGCTTGGCCAAATGGGGCTCTCGCGCCTTAGAATCCGACTAACCTATGCGAAACGAGAGCACCAACGTCACAGTGCTTACAAGGAGCCGCGACAGTCCAAATAGAAGATTAACTGATTAGCAACTGAAGGGTTTGTCGAAACTAGTCCCAACCAAAGTCTGCCGTGTTCGCGGGGATGCACGTTAAATCTTCAAATGTCCTCACGCTGGGATGATGTGGAAGTTTGGAAAGTGGGACGCCAGCTCAGGTGTTGACCTCGTCATTTGACCGTATTCAAAATGACGAGGTGTTGTCCTCGGGTCTTTCTCTTTATCACTTTTATACAGCGCGACGTCAATTAAAAATTACGAAATTACTTGAATTTTCACTAGTTATCAAAATTTTTTCTTGGACAATATTATACATTTTTTTTTGAGAAAAGGGAAGATGCGGCTTGGTTGGCCCGAAGAACGTCCTTTGGGCCTACCAGAAAAAAGAATTTAATATGTGAAAGTGTTTTAACAGAAGGATGCCAGTCTGGACGTCCATCGTGTCTCCCTTTTCAATCGTCCAATTTCGAAATCCTCGCGTTTATTCCGTCGCTTCTCATTTCAAGACATCTCGAAAAGACCCAGCACAACCTCGCGAAACTAATTACGTACGCATCGCAGGTTTTTTGGGGCAGTCCGCCCCACGTAAAGCTTATGATATATCTAGGTGGAAGAAGGATTTGGGGGTTGGGTATAAAGGGAGCAAGAAAGGAAAAAAAGGGGGGATCGCGGCCGGGATGCTGGAAGCTTTCTCCTTTATCTGCGAACCAGAGACACGAGGGATGGTGCAGAGCTCCGGGAAGAATCATCGTCCAGAGTCCAGGGGGAAGTCGTCACTGGGGATAATGCCATGATTGATTACCGATTGTTCAAGCCCCCTCTTCTTTTGGGAGGAACATCAAAACTGGACGTTCCAGAGCGCCTCGCCAGATAAAAAGTACACAGTGGGATTTCGGTTTCTGCGATTCTGAGCATGCACAATCCACTTTCGGCCGAGCGTGTGATGTATGGCGGACAGGTGTCCCGAAAAATGTGGGCATGGAATTGAAAAAAAGATGGGGCGTGTGGGAATCTTGGTTTTCGGATTTTCCCTTTCGTTCGGATTTTTGTGTGTGTAGTGTTCGGTTCATTTTTATGTGAGTGTCTTGGGCGAGCAGTAATGCAACGGGATAGTGATTTCCGGAGGAGATATTGGTCTGTTTTTGTCGCTGAAAACTGTTTTCTTTCAAGCGAGAGGAGGTTAAGTGCGCCGTTTTGTTTCTGGAGGGGTAGGTTCTGTTGGATCCTGTCCGTTCGGAGATGTAAAAGCGGCATGTATTGACTTTTATAGCAGGCGCTGAGAGATATATTCAAGGTTTTTGCCTCGTCATCTGACCGTGGTTCAAAATTACGTGGTGTTGACCTCGGATCTTTTCCTTAGAGGATTGATATCGGATAGTCGTCGATAGCCCGCAGTGTTGCTTTAGTGCGACGTTAATTTAAAATAATTACCTAAGTTTTTGCCCACGTAGACAGTGTTTGATGTTGTGAAACTGAATTTTGCTTTTTTATTTGGTCGTGTTTTTTAAGCGCCTTACATTGAACATTTGTTGTGGACGAGTATTAGTTGAGTCAGGGGACTGCTGATAACGCGCGCGCGCGTTAACCCCTTCCACAATCTAACTTGAATTCTGGGTCTGAATTTATCTCTCGGCCCTAGAAAGAGATGAGATTAATCACAAGTTACCAGGAGAGGGGAGAATATCTAAGACGCTATCTCTATTATTGCTTTTGCGTATCGCAGTCTTCCGCTAACGCTCTTTTATTCAGAAGTCGACTGACCCGAGATCAGCTGCTATCTCGCGATAGCCGCTCTATAAACTATTTCCGCCTGGTTTGTTTACGCTGAAATCCCCGATTCCTTTTACATCAACTCGGGTATTTAATTGAATAAAAAGGAAACCGCCGAAATTGCTTGTTGCCCTGAAATAAATTTCCCGAGTGGACAAACAAGTTTGTAAATATGGCATTTAGAAACGAATCCCTTCTGGAGCGATTAATCCTGAAATAATCTCGTAGCTGGGACTTGCCCTCTCCTCGCCCGAGCGGGAGCCATTAAAACGTAATTAACGAAAGGCTAACGAATGTAAATGTGAAAGTAAATGCGAATAGCAGCTCCATTCTGAACGGATAACCTGACATTTTACAGTGGACTGGATCGCCCATGGTTCCGCTGTGATTGTTCCCTTTGTTTGGTGATTGCCGACGAGTCTTGAATTTGCCCGTGCTGCTTAATAAGAGTGAATTGATTTGTTGGGTCGGAAAGTGATTGTTCGCGTCGCCATTTTTCGAAAGGGAAGTTTATAAGCGTTCTGATTTGTGTATCTGAGGAGATGTGGATTGTGAAACTTGATTATTTCGTGTTGTGGTGTTGGTGACATGATGGATTGTTGCAGCTGGCTACGAGAATTTTGTTGATGATGACGCGTTTGGAAAATTAAACTTGAAACTTTATAATGGTCCCAATTGGAAGAACTACGGATTAGTATCCGGAGGGTTGTGAGTTGGAAACTCGGTCCAAAAACCGTCGTGTATGCGGGGGTTGGTGAACGTTAAATCGGCCGTGGCTTCAAATTTCCGCGTGTTGGCGTGGTGTGGAAGTGCCAACTCGGGTGTTGACCTCGTCATTTGACCGTAGTTAAAAATTGCTTGGTGTTGTCGTTAGATCTTTCTCTTACGAATTGATCAGATCGACAATAACCCGTTATACTGCTTCAGTGCACCGTGAAATTACCAGCTACCTTATACTGATTTAGTATCATCATGTAATTAGACGTATTCGTACTATATTGTCTACTTTGAGCAATCGTTAACTAAATGCTTATTTTCGTAATGATAACAAATGGAGTCTTATTGTAATGTTCAACAGATATGTAGCACTAAGAAACCAGTTACATTGATTATAATTTTTATTTTTAGACCTGGAATGGGTTTGTCTTTAAACAGCTCTACATTAAAATATGTATGTTTTTTTTATATATTAGATTGTGGTATTTTGCCCTTCATTAAAGGGGGGGGGGGGCGCTGATTAAATGTGGAAAGGACAAGCGATATCAGGATTAACACGCAAAATGAGCGTTTAAGGATTTTCATTTTACAAGAGCCGAATTCAATCCGAGGTTTACTTATTAGTCTAATTGTATTAAAATTGCTTTGGAACTAGTTATCTTTTGTAATTCCCACTGCAACAATACTGCGTAATTTCGTCGTTCTTATTCTCTTTCCTAAACTTTGCTAATGATATAAATCTTTTTTCCACGCACAAAGTTGTATGAACAATTTTTCGTAATAGTTTTAAAAATTCTTTGAAATCCGTAATTTTATTTTGGGTTGTGTGACTTATTTCGTTTTATTATTTCAAATTTCAGAGTTGGCACTGAAGAATTTTTTTCCTACTCCTATCCTAAAACCTTATTTGCAGATATTGTATCGTTTCTTCGTTTTTGCATTCTTTTTTAACAGACTTCGTAAAATCCTGACCTCATTACGTTTGATATTTAACTTCAGTTACCCTGCAGCTCCATAAAATCCCTGGCATGAACGCCTACTCGGCCATTTCAGTCGATGTAGAATTATTGAAGCAAGTATTAGGTGGGGGAGCTTGAAATGTTTACTATTCCAATATATATCTCCCGTCTTGCAGTGCGAACTAAATAAAGGCTGAGTTTAGTGAGAACAAAGAATAAATAAAGAAAAGGGTATTTTCGCGATAGCTCTGAAATTGCAGTCTCGAAGATATGTGAAAGGGTATTTGACTATTATGCCTTTTTCGGTTGTCTTGGAATTGCTTATTTTAAATGCCTTTTATAAAGGAATGCTAGCGTTCTTTGTTAGATAAACACGAATTATACTTTACCACTGTTTTTACATACAAAGAATGAGATTATGTACTTTGCCTTGTATTATTAAACTAGGTTCTTTTCTGCAATGCTACAAGAATTGCAACGTTGGATTCTATTTCTGAGTTATCCCCTCTCTCTTTTTTAGCTAGAATTTCGTTGTTCTTTTTTACTTGGATGAAGATAATAGGCAAGGAATTCTTGCATTGACAACCGAATTAATCGTTCGAATAATTTCAAAAATTTCACGGTGTCTAGGAATGTATTTATTACCCGTTTCTCTTTTCTCACATTGTCATAAATAAAATAATTTGCCATTTCCGGAGACGTTTTTAATCGATTTTATCCTACATTTTACGCGCCGAACAACCGGCCTGGTGGTTAAGGTGTTAGCATCTAGATCGGAAGGTTGCTGGTTCGAATCCGGGTCCGGGCATGGATGTTTGTAAACGTATGGTGTAGAGGCGGCTGGTGCACCTTAAATCTGTCGTGGCCGAAAGTCCTCACGTTGGGTTGGCGTGGAAGTTTGGAGAGTGGGGTGCCAGCTCAGGTGTTGCTTCGTCATCTGACCGTGGTTCAAAATTACGAGGTGTTGTCCTCGATTCTTTCCCGTAAGGGACTGATTCCGGACCGTCGTCAATAGCCCGTTGTGTTGCTCTAGTACGACGTTAACTAAAATTACCATTACCATTACCTACATTTTATGCTATACAAAAGCATTAGAATGTGTTGACTGAAAACTCGGAATTAAAATACTGGTAGATTAAAATGATTACAGCGCAACCTTGATTATCCGAGCTCCGATTAATCGAGTGTCGGTGTTATGCGAGGTCTGTGGTAACCCAGTTCGGTACATTTTGGATTAACAACCTTAGGATTGCGACTTCTAAACTTGGATCTGACCAAAGACTACCGTTTACGTAAGGACTGGTGCACGTTAAATCTGCGTGAACTCTAATATCCTCACCATGGCGTTGTGTGGAAGTTTGGAGAGTGAGGTTTCCAGCTGAGGGGTTGACCTCGTCATCTGACCGTAGTTCAAAATTATGAGGTGTTGTCCTTCGATGATTTTTCCCTTCAAGATTGATCCCTGACCGTCGAAAATTGTCCGTTGTGTTGCTCCAGTGCTCCAAATTCAACTACCTACCATGTTATCCGAGCTGATTATTTGATACCGACTTATAAAAAAAAAGAAAAAGCTTTAAATAAAGATTCCTGCACTTTGTCCAGAGGCGAGAAAAGACTGCGAACGAAAATCGTTAAGGACTTTTCAACAGTTTAAAAGGGTGCGTAACTCACGTTCAGATTTATTGTTAAATCGATCACAATAAATACATACTCTGGCACAAATCCGAGTAGATCTTTCTTAACCCTAGCTTTATGAATCTTTTAGTAGCAGTATAATAACAATAAATTTGTTCTACATTTCCTACAGGCTGTTGGCATGTCTGCTTTAGCCGAGTGTTTTGTTATCCGACGTAGCCTTGCAGTATGTTATAGTTATTGAACAGTTTTCTTGTAGCTGGCTTAATTAATTAAGAGAAATTCCTTGTGTTTACACTCCAATTTCCTGCCATTCTGATTTTAAATGAGAATTGGTCTCAATGGGGACTTGTTTATTTGATTTTATCTTACGATTATTCTGGTATTTGTAGTAGAGTTTTGGTCTTTATTTGGTATACTACTATATTACTACTTACTATAATTTTCCAACCTGTCCTAGCCTATATATTTCTATTCTTATTTTTGTTTTGACTTCCGCGCTATCGATTACTAATTCGTGTTCGTTTATTATCATGTGTTTAAACTATCTTTGAATGAAATTTACTAGCAAGTGTGCAATATAATTCTTTGTTACTCTTTTCGTAGGTTATTTTATAATCCTGGGATAAGCGGCGTTGTTTTTTATTTACTCACTGCAATTAAAAAGTAAAGCAGATGCTTCTTCCCACATTTTTATTCGCTTTGTGAGCAGAGGAAGTAGTTTTAAAGCTCAATTAATTAATCAAATTGTTTTTTATATTGAAAAAAATTACTAATCCTAGCATACGTGGACCCTTTTTTTTTTGTCGTAGCGCATTTTAAACATATTTTTTTAATTACATTTTGTAAATTCCTCTTTAGTATTTTTTTCAATTATTTTATTCGTACAAAAACCTCATCAAGTAGCATTTCTTGAAGGATTAAGTACTCTTAAATTTTTCAAGAAATAAACGTTATTTACAAATTAACTTTTTTTTAAAGATCCTGTGGGAGCGTCTTCGCATTTTTCTCAGTTTTTGGAGTCTGAGTATTCATGAGGGCTGAAATTAGAAACGTGTTTTATTGCCTTAATGGGAATCATTTTAGGTTTTTAAATGCCTTATTTATAACACTTCAATTAAGCTTCACTGCCATAGGCTTAGAGGAATTCAACAATAGTACTTCCTAATAAGTGAGCAGCATTGAAGTTAGTTTCTACACTTTAAGTTTTGCTCATCATTATTTCGACGGTTCTTAAAAGCCTTTATAAGTTTAATTTTACTTTTCTAATTTGTGTTGAATAGTTCTATATGCCGTAGAAGCGCAATGTATTTTAATCATGCGATTGTGGTACATGAAACTTGTTTCTGGAATGTCTTTTACGATACTTTGTTTCCTTTTTACAATACTTTGTTTGTTTGGAAGGACATACTAATCCCTTTAAAACCTTCGTTGTAATGAATTTATATTTCGATGTTGCCTTAAGAAGCAATTTTTGATAACAGTTTAATGAATTCCAAGTCTTGATTTTTCTTCATAGTAAGATATAGTAACTAGTTAAGAGTGCATATTTTCAATGGCATTGATCGTCAGTGCATATTTTACTAATCGTAACTACAAAATTAAGTTTTTAAAAATAAAGACAAGTTTTTGATTGATAATTCTGTCAGAAAAGATTAAGATACATTTAGGTATCAGGTAAATTTATGTGTTGGTATCTTTAAGTTTTAAGGTATGATGTGGTTCTTGCAGCAAAGTTCTAAATTTGCCTGTTCGGCTCTCTAATTTTTATCCTACATAGTGAATCTTGGTAAAGTCTAATTTGTATGCAAAGTATATAGAAAATATGTATGGATTTGAAAATTAGTTTCGTTTAAATTAATTATTAAATAGACGGCTGTATGAATATATAAGTAATAAAAGTTTTTTTCATGAGCATTGTTGATTGCTTTTACACGTATCTGCTATTTCCAGAGAATGAATCTGTTTTTAAGTTATTGAAATGTATTGATTGTAGTCAATGAAGTAGAGGATTGAATTTATTTCTAATGATTTTAATTGCTTTGAGAACCTTGGAGATTCCATTGTGAGCGCTCTAACAAAAGACATACAAATCAAGTTCATGATACATAAGTTATTGGGGTGAGACGGCATCTGTTTCTGGCCACTCTTTTAAATATCTTCTTACGAAGGCTGTTCAATAAAGAATGATCATAATTGTTTAAAGGTGATTAAAAAATCAAGAAAAATAAAATTCATTTTGAAAATATAGCGGGATAGGCGGAGAATAGATAGCGCAAGTTTCACGGTCATGACGTCATTACTGAGGCCTTGGCAGCCGGCCAAGAACGCGTATTTTTACTTTCGCGTAAAGCAAAAATGGATGTGACACGCAAAGTGCAACAATACACTGCATTGAAATTTTTTTTCACCATAAAAAATCGTCAACTCAAGTCTATGTGATGCTGCAGTAAGAATATGTGGAGTCACGTGTTCCTCATCCTCCATGTAGTCCTGATTTAGCACCTTGTGATTTTTTTTTCTTTTCCCGAATTTGAAGAAACACCTACGGAAAAAAAAAGGTTTTCTTCATCACAGGAAATGGTAAAAGTCGCGTAGGCGATTTTGAAGGACCTCCCAAAAAATGACTTCCAGCATGTGTTTGAAGAGTGGAAAAGAGTTGGCATAAGTGCATTGCATGTAATGGGGAGTATTTTAGACCATAAAAATTTGGAGGATTAGTACAGAAAATTATTTTTTATTAATTTATAATCATTCTTTATTGAACAGCCCTCGTATTATGCATAAGCCAATTGTTTTTGTCATTCTCCAAAAGAACTGTCTGGGATACAAATCCATATGAATATTATGTTTGGTGGCTTAAGTCAAGCTTCTCGCTCCTTCTACCGCTTCTTTTTGTACATTGCCGCAGCGAATTGGTATCATTGCCTTCCTTGAATGAGGCTAAAGCCGATGTATCAAAGGAAATTAAGTGTTTTGTTTGTCAGCCTGGCTCAGGTGCATGGTAGGAAGCAGAAGTCTCAGGTGGCCGACACCGCAGTGCTCATTCTAGCTTTCCACTTTCGCCATTTTTTGCGTCTTTATCTGCCGGTTTTTGTCTCCTTTATTTTTTAAAGAACTTAATCAATCGAGTCGCTTTCACAACAATCTCTGGGAATGAAAATTGTTTACTTTATATTGCTCTGAGTTTTTGTTTTGTTTGCATTCACTGGATGAAGGCTGTGGTTTTATATTTTGACGAAGTGGCTTTGTTTTGAAGAACTCGGGGTTTTTCTTTTTGGTTTGGCCAACTCCATCCGTTGTAAGTTTTTTATTTGTCTCAAATTGACTGATTGATTTCGAGAACAGCCAGGTTGGGCTGTATTTGAAACCCGGGGATTTTACGCTGATCAGCGTATTTGCGCAGCATGGCCAAATATGGTCCTTCTGCCATAGAATACCAACCCCACAAACCCTTTGTAAGGTCAGTATCATATGATGAACCTGACTGTCTTATTCACTCATAGTAAATATATGTACATTTTTCTTCGTTTTTCTTTACAATTCTCTTAAAATAAAACCAAGAGGGTCGAGAGATTATTTTACGTTTATCAATTAGGCAGTATTATCTTCTCTATAGAAATTCTCAAAATAAGATCTACATTCCAGAAACGTTTTGTTAAGCATTTAGAAAAGGGATAGGGACACCAAGTTGAGTTGACAAAGTAGTACCCTTGGCCAGATTATCTACCATTTCGTTTCCGTGATTCCTACAATGATTAGGTATTCATCGCAACATAATTTTTCTGCTTTAAGTCAGTAATTGACTAATGGAATTACTAAAAGGATCTCCAGTGACATGGAACTGGAAAAAATGACAAATGTTTTCTTTGGTTTCAATTTGATTACTCGGAACAGCATGGATTTTGTCAAAATTGTCTAACAAAATAACAACAGGTTCATTCATCCGAGAAAAATTTTGACCAGCTTTTTTTGCAGTATTTACTGAAAGGAAAATCTAATCTAGTTAGACAACTGAAATCTAATTAAGTTGGTTTTTAATTATGTTTACTTAAGTTTCTGATGATCGAGATTAATTAGTTTCTTAACATAATTCATCGACTTATTGAACGGAAAAGTGGATAGTATAATATTCCTAGTTGGAAAGTACTATTTTGTTCAATCCGTGACACTTGTGTTTTAGTGTTATTGGTTTTGTTCACGGGGCGCTAATCTGGGAATTGACCTTCGCCAACTTCCTTTGCTGTGTTAGTGTTAAAATTCTATTCTATTCTAAAAACGTGTTTTTAATGAACATAACTTTGCCCTCGAATTTTAGTTACGTAGCGAGAGTGGCCATAGATTTAAAAATAGACAGATAAATTTTAAAGGGAAGGAAGTGACTTTGTGTAAAGGCACCGTATTTAGTTGTAGAATAACGCTGAGCTGTTACTATAGCTTTACGGCTCGAATAACGCCCCAGAAATTTTACGAGCGTTTTTAATGGACAATTTGAGCTTAGCATCTTTCTAATGGGCATTTAAACCTGCTTATAACGATTAAGGCTGCTGTGTATAAAATGTGAACTTTGTGGTCCATAGTCTAACTTGGAAATCGCCACATTAACGCAACGCTTGGCTGTTCTTAGAAAATATATCATTTTCAATTCAAGGGTCCATTTTCAACTCGCTCTAATTTCATAACCATTCTTGGAATTTTTTAGCATTACAGCGCGAGAAAATACGGCTTGTTATTTTCTTTTGTTCATTCAATAGCTCTATTATAGAGAATCCATAGTTTCTTTTCGTGCATGCAATTGTAAAATCTATGCGTGTTTTTAATACGTTATAATAATTATTTCGGACTTATTCTGTTTGATACAAATTAAATAATTAATGGAACATGTTTAATGCCCAAATCACGAGCAATTTGCAATACAAAATTAACAATTAAATCAAATTATTAAATTTAGATGTGTGTGTTTTGGACATGCACACCGTGAACCTTTTATTTATAGTTTTTTCTGCAAAAAATATGAATTTGATTTTAAGTGGATGAACTGCTCCCAATTCTTTTGAACAACTATCAATTTTAATGAGGTTCATAAAAGCATGGTTTATGCGACTTAAATTCTAGTTTTAAATTAAAGATTTTTCTATATTTTTATATTGGTTTTATTTAACTTGGATCTCTTATGGAAAACTTATGCTTTCATTATCAATATATACTAAGCTTGAAAAAATATTCTGTCTCGCAAGCTGAATAATAAATATGAAGCTAAAGTGATATATATGTTTGTTCTTAAAGAGCGAACATTTTCTTAAGAAATGCTAATGAGGCTATGGTGAAGTGTAATCAGTGCTTTTTCATTAGGGTTAGTAAATATTGAATTGAGAACATTTTGTAGCTCTTTGTATTATCTTCTCGGCAAAAAATTATCATTAATTGATTGTGTTTACCTTAACGGTAATGTGAAATTAGTTGAATTATGTTATAAAATTATCTTCCAAAATTAATTCTTATTTATTGGGTTCTATGAATATTTTGTTTTATGATTTGGTTTAAATAGTTAAAGAATTTTGTGACCCTAGACGTTGTTTCATTTCGTGGTTTTTTTTTCGGTTAAGGCAAAAAAAGATTTGTTTGGACGGTGATATGACAGAATCTATTACTAGGTATCCTCAAGTGACTTCCTGTTGGTATATTCCATACTGGAGTTTGCTGAATGAACAATAAAAAAACGTGGAGGAAGTTGTCTCAGAAAGTAGTTAAAAATGCGTGACTTTTATGAGCGGGTTTGTAAGTTGATTATTTCATGCAATATCAAAATAATAAATAAATAAAAATATTTTGATGCACGTTTATAAATAATGAGCTTTTAAAAAATTATAGAAGCAATACAGAGAAGAGAGTTGTAGATATGTATATAGGGACACAGTGAAAATTTACATGATGAGCATTAAGTCCATGACACATTTCAAAATGCAATGGTAAAATCAAGCAATTGTCATACGAGAGGACGGTTTTCACAAAATAGCTTTACATGACATTCAAGTTTTCTATTTTGCCATAAAAGAAGAAACATAATTCAACACATAGATGGCACTGTACCCAAAAAATATATGTATAAAATTTGTGCACAAATAATACATATTAAAATTTGTTAGAGCATTTTTCTCACTACATACTTACCATATTTCTTTGTGACTCGATCCACATCTAACCAATGCTCAATTTCAATTTTCGTATTTGCTAACATGGATTGCGGAATAGTGCTGATTACTTGCGTGATTAGGTTTCTTCTATTCTGAACTATATTTTGTGCCACAAAAAAAATAATAATAATAAAAAAAAATAATAACGTGACCATTGGTTGAATTTATATCAAATTTTGAAATGTGCCATGGACTGTCCGTGAGTTTGAAGCCTCGTCAAAGCTTCTCATACGTAGTCGCGGGTTAATCTACAGGGTGACCATAAAAGGATGTCCCAGTTTCAATGGAAAATATAACAGTTTAATTTAGACTATTTACAGCAAATCATAACAAATTGAAGGTAAACTCGCCTAGCTTTTCTGACAAACGTTCAATATGTGCATCTTAAGTTATAAGGCACACACACAACCTAAAGTCCAATTCTTCCCACACTTTGGTTAACAAGTACGGAGCAATAGCATCTTCAATTCTGTGTCGTCTCAACTCTGGCAAATCATTAGGTAGCGGCGGAACGTAGACCTTTTATAAATCCCCAAAGGAAAAAAAAATCGCGTGGCGATATGCCTGGTGAACGTGAAGGCCAGCGAACAAGAGCTCTGTCGTCTCAACCAATCCAACGGCCAGGGACTTCGACGTTCAACCTCTCGTACAAAGAGATTCCAATGGGGAGTGGCTCCATCCTGTTGCCAAATAAAGTTTACAGGTTCACCCTCTACTAATTGGGGAAAGAGCTATTCTTTCAACATATCCAGATAAGCCACCTCTGTTACGGTAAGAAATGGACTTAAGGTTGGATGTGTGCCGTGTAAATAAAGGTGCACGTATTGACCATTTGTAAGAAAAACTAGGCGAGTTTATCTTCAAATTCGATGTATGATTTGTTGTAAATAGTCTGAAATAAAATGCTATAGTATACCATTGAAACTTGGACATTCTTTTATGGACACCCTGTACTACGATCTGTGAGAAATATAACCCTAAAAATGCCCTAATTTTTCTTTTGCTTGGATATTGTTAACTCCGATATGTTAGGAAGTAGATTGAAAGTTTATAATAGAGAATGTCTAACGGAAGAGTTGATAGATAACGACACCTTGATGTATTGGGAGACGTAACGAGAGAAGGATAACAAAATTTTATAGATCAAGTTATCCTCATGTACCCGGAAACAGACGGATAACAACAGTCTGTGAACAAGCGATACCCCTATATTAGAGATTAAATTATATCATTAATGACGGAACAATATTGTACTAGCGTAGACGTAATTATTTTAATTATTAAAAGCTTAATTTTGTAATTATAGATTATTTATAAACTCGATGAAGGTCGCGTTTGGATCATATCCGTCTATTTTCGTTGGATGCCTGCTATAATTCAGTACATTGTGTGAGAGAAGCACATTATTCGCTTACAAAGCTGATTGCTTTGTGCACAACACAACAAAAAGTTCCCTGGACCAATTTCCTTCTTCCTTGTGCAGGAGATATTCACTTAGTCCCTTCCGTTCTCAATCTTATTCCTGGAAGTCATTTGGTCCCGGCGCGTGGACAATTGCTGTCTCAGACAGCACTTACTGCTTCTGTAAGCTTTGAGGGATTTGCCCAAAGTTGCTCTCCCCCGTCATCTTTTTTGTTATCTTTTTGCCGAAGGTGAGGATTTGGAAGACTAATCAGGACCCTCGGACTAATTACCTTCCGTTTAATTACTGCAGCCATGGACCGCACGAGATTGTCATGGCTCTTTAAGCGCCGGTGGGATTTTTTTCCCTTTCTTACCCTGCATCCTTTCTGCACACACAAGCTCTAATCTCCCCTTTCTTTGTTACAGTATTGATGAACCTCGTATATTTAAAATCGCCGCAATGAATTATGGGATAACTAGGAACAATTTCGACGCTCGTTGCCTCCCATCAGGTTATTACTGCCCCCCCCCTCCCACGTCGCTTGTGGGCGGGGGAAGCCCGTAATCGGCTTAAGCATCTCAGAGTAATGGCTTTCAATGCAAATCTGCATCTTTGAGCAATCTCGGGATTTGCAGGTTTGATAGGGCGATGAGAACTGTCGGCCAAGTCTTTGCTTCGGCTTTTGGACTTGATGGGCCATTAACTGCATTAACTCCGCCAGTATCTTAACTATTTCGTGGGTGTAAGGTTTCCACTCGTTTAAGCTTATTATTGATGGGTTGGCGTGCGCGATCGCCTAATGGCTCCCTTTGTGATGTCTGGTTATGAAGTTCCCAGCAGTTATTCCGTAGGTAGCAACTGGCAATTATGTGCTTTTAGGTGATCGCTTGTTTAAGTCCTTGATGATGGTATTAAGAACACCGATTATTGAATGCTAATGCTTTTGAAATGCGTGCTTCGAAATCGCATGTATATTTTTGTTATTTTATGATTTTGCATTTAGGTATTCTAAGTTATGAGTTGCGCATTTGGGGAAATGAATTATATGGTTTTAATACCCTCGGCTTAGAAGTAGTGGGCGTCCCAACATGGTATTAAATGTTATTCGTAAATAAAATTACTTATTTTAAGCTCCTCACTGAAACAAGCACTTTCGTTAATATGAAGTTTACCTTTTAATAGACAGTTATGAAAGGACATGTTTAGTTATATTTTATTCGGCGTAATTTTATATTTAATTCTTGAGGTTGTTAGAATGGAATCTTTCTCCTGAACTCCATGTTTGAAAATAAATAATGCTCCCTGAAACAGGTTTATAACAACTTGTTTTTTCAAAGAGTTGTGCCACGGAAGAAACAAATAACGAACTTTTCTGGGAAATAAAACCTTACGTAATCCGTATTCGTGAAAACAAACATACCTACTGTGTTTGATGAGAATCTATGAGCGTATTCATTTCGACAATTAAAAATATCTTCCACGCCAAAGCGAATGTTATCACTCAACACTCATACAACAGACACCATTTCCAAGGCTTGGAAGATATTCATGTTATTTTAGCACAAATAAGGGTGTTCGCGTTACTGCTTCATTTATATACACTGCTATACAAATAGTTGAAGTGTTGATTATCATTTTCCCAGTTAACTCTCTATTGAAAGTTTCCTTGTTAGTTTATGATATTAATTGCTATTTTAAATTCTATGCACGTTCTCATTTGCTCTTCATTGCATGTTTTCTTAAAATTCCTTTTTTGCACATCCAAAATACACCATTGCATTCAATCTGCTCTCTTCATTATCAATATTTTTTTTTAATGCGCCATTAAAAGTGTTTTTTTTTCACTCCTAATTTTAACGACCACCTTAATTCTTTCTAGCAATTCATTAGGCCAGGAGGAGTCACGTTATTTCACCGCAAAAGCTGAAAAATTACCACCCCCGTTACTAATTTGCTGTCGAAGGTTCTTAATTGCCTCCAAGAGAGAGCTGATAAAGATAGCAAGAGTGCTTTCAAGTTGGGAAGGCGTTATTAATGATCGCCGCGGCCCGATCTTTTAAATTGACTTCTCAAATTTTTGGTCCAGTACCTACCGGGGGAGCTTTTGTGTGCTGTTGAACATGCTCCAAACAGATTGGCTGCTAATCAGCCCGAACGTCGCACCCCAATTTTGCCAGTGGTTAATTGCCCACGTTGCTGCTTTCTTGCTTGTGCTGGAGAAGGTCACGTTACCAATTAAAGTGGGGTGTTTTGTGCCGTGGTGTATGATTTCTTCCACGGTACCGGCATTTATCAAATTTTGTGGTCGAGGTTATTTTTTTCTTCTTCCGGAAGCGAAATTGTCTTGGTTAAACTTTTCCTTCCTTTTTTAAACGCTGCCGAATAACTTAAAGGGGTGTGTGTTTAAGTGCTGCTGTAAAGTGTTTGGGGAAACGAAGTGAGTTCAGATTTCTGAATTATAACTAGTGTCTTTAAAGGCTGGATTAATAACTTCGAGAGCGGAGAAAGTGTTAATTTTGAAGTATTTTTATGATACGGTATGGTATTTTTATTGTGTTGATGGCGGCTGTAATAAGCTCTCGTGTTATGTGAATCACACGGAAAAGTAAAGTATTTTCAAGTGCTGAGTGGATGTCGTTTTTCAGTCATGGATATGGTGGATTGCGTTTGCTGAATTGGGAACTTATAGTTTCATGTACTATGATCAGGTTACTTGAGGAAGTTGATATCGGTTCGCTGTAATTAATCAGAAATTTTAATGGTTTATGAACATGGAATATAGGCAAACATTAGTTTCTTGATATTCTGCCACTGTTCGACTATTTTAACTGAGCGTGTCCCCATACCATCTGTTACTAAAACGACGCTCTCTATTTATTAGTCATGCCAGGAGTTTCATAAAAGGATTGTGTAACAGAAGCATTTGTATTATAATAGTGTAACATATTGTGCAGAAGCCTTTGTATTATAGTGTAACATATACTGTGCAGAAGCATTTGTAATGTAATAGTGTAACACAGGCCTCGAAATATATTTTTTAATACAGGTGCACTTTGTGCACCTATGTTTTTAAATTAGTTGCACAGGTTATATTTTAGGTTCATATTAAAAAAAAAACGTAATATAAGAGCATTAATGTAATGTAAACTACTTTATTAGTTGGGTATGTTTATAAAGGTCAGAAGTAGATAGTAAATAAAAATATTTAAACATCTCAATTCTCCAGCGCACGGCTGTCGCAACAGTCGCTTCAACAGCACCATCTGGAAAATGTTTTGATCATCGGAACGTTCTGGTGGCAGTGGCACAAGTAAACCTTCCTCCTGTATAAACCCGTTACGGCCCAGCGATTTTGTTTCGCATAGTGTGTATTTAGGAATTTTAATTACGTTCCTTTAGAGCGAGAGAGGTCGATACTAATATTTTGTTTCAACATCAAAATAACATAAAACACGTTTCCCTCCTTCTTTTAACGTTAGGTGCACTGTGTGCACCTAGCGGAAAAAAAATTAGGTGCACAATGTTATTTTCATGTGCACCCGGGTATTTCGAGCCCTGGTGTAACATATGTAGTGAAGAAGCATTTGTATTATAATAGTGTAATATAATATAATAGCCAGAATATAGCAGTGTAACATCAAACGCTATTTCATCTGTTTAAGTTCATATCCTGAAATATTTTTTTGGAGTTACAAATTAAAGACTACTTTTTTTATCCTTTGACCAATTTAGTTATTTCAGTATGTTGTCACATAACTTGACCTTGCAATTTTCACTGTTGGGTTCTATTTTTGAGCTGCCTAAAAATGCTTGGGTGCTCTTCAAAATCTGTTTACCCATTTCAGAGCTGAAATGCGAGTTTGGTCAAAAATTCAGATCCACTCTGAAAAATCCCATCATTTACGCGGCTAAGCCTTCTCTCTGGAGTTCACCTTAAGTCTTATTTTCGCTGCAACGTGATTTGTCTCATCAAAGAGCAAGCTAACGTTGCGTTGTGTAATCTACGTACTTGGGGGAACAATAAATATTCCCTAAAATTTCAGTGCCAAGACTCCCTCCCTCTCTGGGAAAACTCCCCCACTCCGTCTCCTCCAAGTAAAGTGCCAGAAGAAAAGCGTCCAGCGAAAATTAAGTGAGATTTAGTGTCTAGCCTCGAGGTTGGGCCTCTCTAGCAGCGCTTATTAATCTACCTCCTTCGTCGATGAGGTGGCATACTGTTCCGCCTTTAATATGCTCGCTGACATTAGTACCACCCTCCTTTCCGAAATTTTGAATACAGCACCGAGGGCCAGAAAGGAAACTTCCAAGTCCATAAATCGTCTCATCGATTGGCGATTGGGTCGTCTGGTAATTGCCTGTCGTCCATGTAACGGGAGATGGTATTCCCAGTTACGATCGCTATCCCTTCCCTTCGTATGTTTGTGTGCGGATTATTCGGGAATAATCCGCCGTCTTGAGTGTCGTGTGCTTTAATAAATTCCCCCTCTGGAGGGGATCCGGCCGGGTGTTTTGATCCGGCCACCGTCGTAAAGGTTCCTTATCCGCGTGATGATTTTATAATGAATCCTTTTAAGGTAAGAGGGATTGGCTGCTCGGGATATGCCCCTTGTTCGAAGTGGATGGTGCTTAAAGTGGAAATGGAGGCTGGGCTCGATGTAACGCGGTTGTTTTATCGGAGACGTGGTTCCCTGCCTGTTTACGATAATTGTAACTGTGCGTGAGTTTATTGCAGTTTGTGATCGATGCAAGTGGTTGTTATCGGAAGTTATTTACCTTTTGTGTTCGTTCCAACGTACTGTTGAATTGCTTTTGCTTGTATTGTCGTTTAAAAACCTGCTACTGAAATGTATTCCTTTCTGTAACGAGTTCATGTTGGGTTGGTGTGGAAGCTTGGAGAGTGGGGTGCCGACTCGGGTGTTGCTTCGTCATCTGACCGTGGTTCAAAATTACGAGGTGTTGTCCTCGGATCATTCCCTTAAGGGACTGATTCCGGACCGTCGTCAATAGCCCGTTGTGTAGCTCTAGTACGACGTTAACTAAAATTACCATTTACATTCTGTAACGAGTTGTGCGAGGCTCAGGCGTTGACCTCGTCATCTTACCGCGGTTCAAAATTACTTGCTGTTGTACTAGGATCTTTTCCTTAGGAGATTGATCCCGAACCGTCGTGAGTAGGCCGTTGTATTGCTTTAGTACGACGTTAATTAAAAATTACCTTACCCCAGGGCTCGAAATACCCAGGTGCACTGTGCATATGAAAATAAAATTGTGCACCTAATTTTTTCCCACTAGGCGCACCTGTGCACCTAATTTAAAAACTTATGTGCACAAGGTGCACCTGTATTAAAAAATATATTTCGAGGCCTGCCTTACCCTTCAGGATTGATGCCGCACTGTCGCCGATAGCTTGTTGTGTTGCTCCAGCGCGACGTTAATTTGCAAACTACCTACTTTTCTATAACATGCTTCTATCAAAAGCTTTTAATTCCATAAAATTAGAAACGCAGCTGAATCAGCCTGAGTTTATTTTGTGTAAACTCAAAACTAAGCTCATGCTCTTTGGGGGTTATTCTTTCATCAACAAATGGCAGACTGAAGATCAAAAATGTTAAAATATAATTACGGAAAAAATCATCTTTCTATTTCTAAAATAAAAATTACTTTCCTATCACACATGACTCATTTATATTGAAAGAATTTAAGAAACTTGTGCTTTAAAACTTGAGGAAATTCAGATCCAATTATATCAAGTAATCCCCGTAAGAAATGAACATGACCTCATCTTTATAGCTTATAAATTATTTATAATGCGAATATTGTTTTTATTTCGCCTCTTCTGTGAGACTCCTCGAGGCTTACCCAGCTGGTTCTAAATCATTTTGAAATGTCATGTGACAAGTTTTAAATTTTTTTAAAAGTTGACCGCATGCTCTAAGTGACTTATCTTTTGTTTAAACACAGTATTTGAATTAATATTAGGTCTATCTTGAAATGCCACGAGTCTGATATATTATTAAATTTTAAAGAACATTGTGTGGCTGTTGTGGATTTTTTTTTTTGCTCCTGCTTTTGAAATTTTGGGTGACTAAAATTATTACAGTGAGTAATTACATCCAAATGACCCCGTGGACCCTAACCTATAGACTAACTGCAGCGAGATATTTCAATTATTGTACCATGATCTTACCACCTCTACTTGTATCTCCTTTTCCCCCTCGAGAATGCTATAGTAGCTCGTCTCTAGTATTATAAAAGGAAGTGTTAGTTTGTTTCGCGGCCGCAAAGCTATGACTATTCTATGGCACTTACGGCAATGAGATTTGGCACACAGGTAGTCCGATTTTTTTTGCAATTTTTGGGGTGCGGTGAAATTTTAAAATTTAATCTAGAAGATTTTTAAATGAATTTAATAGCTTTATTCTCGACCTGGTTCTTCTAACGCGAAAGAAGAAACCCCCTAAAATGAACCTTTTCTACCCACTTGACCTTATTTTATATTTTCGCAAGAGATTGTGACGTCACGTAAACTTTCTCAAAAAAACACCAGATTGCATATTCTGCGTTTTGCGTTAAAAAAAAAACATTGCATTTCCTCTCCCCTTTTTGGCGTATGAAAGCAAGAAATAAAAAACACATTGACTGGGATTGTTAAGTTTTTTTCTCTCGTAAAATCGGAATCGCTAAAGATAGATTGAAAATTTCATCGGATTTGAAATCTGCGGAAAATTTCACTTTATAGATTGACACTTTCACAAATGTTACCTAAAAATATGATTTTCTTTAAATAAATAATTTGAAATTGAATATATCTTCAACGGATTTGAAATTTGCGGAAAATTTTACACCATATTAATACCTTATATCGCCACTAACGCCGGGCTAGTCACGCAGTAGCTAGTGTTGTATTAAAATATTACAACATGAGCCTAGTCTAAATTTTAGTCGAATACGATTGCGTTTTGTGGATCGATTCAAGTTCAATTTCAGTTCTATTTTAACATATATATTTGTTGAAAATAACAGTACACTAACACAATGACAAGAAAGACATAAAT
Source organism: Metellina segmentata (assembly GCA_947359465.1). Classification (NCBI taxonomy): domain Eukaryota; kingdom Metazoa; phylum Arthropoda; class Arachnida; order Araneae; family Tetragnathidae; genus Metellina; species Metellina segmentata. The sequence continues at coordinate 48,571,350 of OX375881.1, read as the reverse complement.
TTGGTAGATCCTTTGCAGTGCGGACTTCCTTCGACCACATCCCAAAGCAATCAGATTTAATTCCCCATCGGGTAGGGAAGATGCGCGTTTCCAATTCCCTTTCATAGGGATTATCAAAAATGTGGCTAAGTTGCCACAACCCGGTTGATTAAATAGCGGATTAACAACTGGAGGCAAGACCGTTGTGTGCTTGATGTCCTCTGCACGTTGCATTTGTCGTGTCCTCTAATGTGCCCACGTTGGGCGTATTATGGAGAGTCTGATGCCGTCTCGGGTTGGAAACTCGTCATCCGACTGATGGCTCAAAATTATGAGCCGTTGTCCTCTCATCTTTTCTTTGAAGATTGATTCTTGACCGTCACCAATTGTGCGTTTTATTTCTCGAGTGCGACGTAAATCAACTACCCACCTTTATTCCCAGTGACAAAATTACACTACAGGGTTCCCACGGTCCTTGAAAAGTCCTTAAAAGTCCTTGAATTTGTTTTTCCTAACTAGGGGCCCTTGAAAGTCCTTGAAAATTAGGAAACTTGGTGAAAAGTCCTTGAAAGTACTTGATTTTTTTTAACTAGTACATAATAGTGTAATTTCGTGTTGCATTGCTACTTGTCCAGACTAGTTTCCTCCAAAGCAGGTGTGCCATTTGAGCGTCATTCTGAATGAAACCGATGTTTCCCGCTTTGACACTACAAGATATACTAGTAATGCTATGTCTAGATCGTCCATTTTCCACAGTATTCTGTCCGTCTAAGTTGACACCTCTGGTCTTCGTTAAGACAGCCATCTTGTTATGTCCGCCACATAATGACGTATCACGTTCGCTAGATAACACCACTGCTTTCTTAGGAAACCGTAGCTTTAGCAGTCAGAATGTCATTGAAAACCTGTCACGCATCCAAAGAAATAAAGCCAAATTCTTATTGCAAAAATATAAAAGTTACAATTGAAAAAAAAATTTTTAAGAAAATTACATTAAAGATTTCTATTGTTGAAAATTTTTTGCAGATTTCAAATCTGTTGAAATTTTTTCTCTATCTTTAACGATCACAAAGATAGAAACTCAGACTAGATAATAAAGAAGCCCTAACACCAGTCAAAACTTTTGATTTATTTTGTTATTCAAACAAAATAAACCATGACAGACGTCTGTTGTAGGCAGTGGACGACAGGAAAATAGAGATTGTGTCATGTAGATCGAACCGTCTGAACCGAGAGCTCCCATACTCTTCTTCGTGCGACTAAAATAATTTATCGCACGACCGAAATTGATATGTGTGCAAGTAGCCTGATAGCATTGAGTTGAGACAAAAAGCAAAATAAAAAAAGAAAGTCCAAATTTTTACCAAAATTGATGATAAACTTTACTTTTTTTTGCTATCACAGTAGTTTTAAAAAAATTGTCTTTTTTTTTTGTATTCACATTTTTCTTTTTAATTGAAAACTTTTGTGTTTGCCTTGTTTTAGGTCGTTATAAAAAATTTTAGGTCCTTGAAAAATTTGTTTTGGGTTTTCAAAAGTCCTTAAACGTCCTTGAATTTTTTTTGGATAAAGGTGTGGGAACCATGCACTATTGGCGTTACAAGTTTTCTAGGTTTACTATTACCACGTCTACTAAAGTTGAGAATAGGAACTAAGTCCGTTATAGGGATTGATCCTCTGTTTCAGTTATCTCTGTTGAATCTTTCTTCCGCCCATTCTGTGAAATACGATACGACCTAACTGATCGAATCGTTCAGCTGAAGTTTTTCGACGTTTGTAGTCTGAGAGCTTTTATTTTGAAGAGGGTATCGAGTGGAAATGATATCCTATCGGAGTAATTATCGGATAAAGTTTTGCTCCTCAAGACTTAAAACAAATACTAAAACCAGTGGAAACTATTATTTGTTTACTGTGATTTCGATAGATGTGTTAATCCAATGCTGAGACTACATTGTCTCCGAATCAAGAGTTATAATTTCTCAAACAAAATTATTTATTTAGCCGTTTTCATGTTCAAATAATAATCAGCAATGATATCAGAATCCTTGAAAGGGAAATTTTGAATGAAAATTTACAATCCCGCTTCGAGACAGCATGAATTTTATACAAAATATAACTTTAAAAAAAAGGTTAACAAAATCAAAATGTTCCCGAGGTGTAAAATATAAAAGAAGCGTACATTGTTACGATGAAAGGGTTGTGATAGTTACGACGAAGTGAAAATGATAAACCGTCATGCATAACACAAACGAAAAGGTTGAAGGTCTGTAAGTTAGAAATCTGGAACAAAAGAGTAGGCATATCTAAAATCGAGGCAAGGGACATATGTGAACCTTCTAGGCAGATATGCAATTTTTTTCTGTTTGACGGTATATCCTAACTTAGTTTAACTTTTGCAATAGTTAAATTTTGAGATTTATTTGACTCGTAAAAGATTTCGTTAGTTGTTTTGTTTAAACCAAACTATTTTTCAACATCTATGAGAAAACAATAAGTTAGCGTTCGATAAAAGTGATCATAAAAGTTCCGATGCATAATAAATTACATTAGCCACCTTAAAATTAAAGGGCTGCACTCTAATCACTCAAAATATGTGCACTTTAAGGTTGATACTCTCACTTTACCTTTTAAAATGGTAAAGTTTACTGCGATCGACGCACTTTATTTACGCACATCAGTTGAGGCTAGTGATTCATGTTGAGAATTTAAGTGGAAGTGAAGTCAGAAACGTGTTATTATTTGGATGGAAAATTATTGCCCAACTGTTTAGATCAGGATTTGTCACTCTTGCGTCTTGAATTCTTTGGAGACAATTGCTTTCTATTGTGTGCAGACCACATAGTGCAGTTTTTAACTTTAACTTATAACTGACAAAAGATTCCATGAGTATTAAATTCGAATTTGGAAACAGAAACCGAGATTTTTGTTTTGTTTTTGTAACAAAAATATAAAATCAGAAAATAATACCTGTGAAAGCATATTTTCTAGGATCGATGAGGGGAATTTCGATTTTGCAGTTCCCGGTTCCTGTGGACCTGGTAGAGATTTCTCCCTGTGAAGCATCAATATATCAGAAGAGTTCCTATTTCTGTTCTCTTCCCCAAGTCATTTTTCTTGCACCACTCAGCAAATGATAAGCTGAAGTTTCAATAAAACTGTGATGGTTTAATTTGTAATCTGAATAACGTTAACACGTTTTTCCCCTTTCGCCATCCTTGCTGTGGTATATCGAAGTAAGCGATTAAACATAGTCGTTTATGAGGAGACATACGGCTGAGTAATGCTCCTCGCTGAGATTAAACCGCAAATGACCCATTCCGAGCGTAAAAATGGCTCTCTTATTAAAGGAGGAAATTAACACTTTTAAGTTAATTAACCATGTTCGTGAGTGGCGTTTTTTGCATCCCGGGAACGAAAGTAGAAACAAGGCTTTCATCCCTCTTCTTTTTTCGATCTTGTTTTTGTTTTGTTCTAGGCTGCAGTATTAGGAGATTTTTATGTGGGCGTGAGTTTTTTTTCCTATTTCGTCTTCGGTGTTGACATCCAATGTTGTATCGGAATAGATGACATAAATGCATTACGATAAATACATGAAGATAATTTCGTCATTCAGCTCGGAATCAACTAATATCTTTGACGCAGGATTTCTAATATCAAATGGTTCAGTGGTATTTTTTGGTCAATACAAAAATGACGATCAGGGAGATTCTTTCAGTTAAATTAAAGTTTAATTACTATTTTCCATTATAATATATCCATATTTATTATATAAAGATTACATATTAATGTAAATTGAGATTAATCAAATCAAATTAAGAACGCTTCGGTTCTTTCGAAATCGAATAAAGAGTCGACTAAAGCTACAGAGTGTGGGAGGACGGAAGGCGCATGACGTAAACGATCGACAGATCTAAGATTCAAATAATATCCACAAACTTCATCTTGGGTTTTGCAATTTCTTCGCGCACCGTAGAAAATCAACTTGTTTTTAAGCTATTTGCATTTTGATTGGGTAGGTAGTTGAATTAACGTCGTACGGGAGGGACACGACTGGCTATTTGCGACAATCCAGGAAGAATATCGAACGGAGAGATTCAATGTCTACACCTCTGAGTTTTGAACCACGGTTTGTTGTCTAGTTCAACACCTGAGCTGGTACCCCATTCTCCAAAGTTCCTCATTCACTAGCCATTACGTACACGACGGTCTTTGATTGGATCGAGTTTTGAACTAGCAACCGTCCGGTTGCTAATCCGCATACAACAATTGTAAAATGTATTGAAATATGTGGAATAGATATTTCTCTTCGTGGGAAAACTTTCGATTCATTGTTAAATGCAATTACTTGATCGACATGACGCAAGGCATTGAATGTGCGTCCTTTGATAATTTCTATTCATGAATTAGCATGTATTCTATATTTGATTTATTATCGTAAAAGGGGTACAAACCCGTCTGCATGAATAGGGAGGGGTCTAAAGCTACTATTCAACTGTTTTACTGGGGTGCTTTCATAACATCAATAACTACAAAACGATGTTCCCTGTCTATTAGCTTTGTCATGGTCGCCCACAGTTGCCGTTGATCGATACTACGTTCACTATCGATTACATTCGCTTTGACGCATCTGCTACGGGGTATGTCTATCTGCTCGATAGGTGATTGCATAAACCTTAATGTATCCATCAGCAAATATTAGCGTTGCTTAGGATCAACGTGTGGCAGTCGGCGCATCAAAACCTGAGCGTGTGATATGTTTGATCGCTTTTCGGACCTGTGGATTCATTGCGCTCCTGCTTTCACGCTTTTAGTTCCAGGCAGTACCTATAATCGACAGTGGCGTTTTAGTTCAGAGCTGGATTTGATCACTAATAGCCCTTTCAGGGTAAGCCTGAGGCAAGCCTCACATTGGTCCAATATTATTCCTCTAAAATACTCATTCGTACGCATGTGTCTGATGTCTAATCAGTGTCACCTGCACAAGGCAACCTCACATTCGATTCCAAGTGTTATAGCATTCATATCATTCTGTTGATTAAAGCGACATGTGTTATACATGTCTGACGTTCGTGTTTGTTGGTTCTTTAGTGAGATGTGTGATATGCAGTCTTTTGTCTGCCAAAAGTGCTTCATCGATGAGATAGGTTACCATGCTATATATACACAACTGTATTGTTAGTTAATTTTTGCAATGATGACTTGGGCCGCGGTATATATAGCCCGGTTTGAAGGGTAGGGATTTCGAAATTAGGTTCAGCCAAATACAGTCGTGCACTTTAAATCTGCCGCGCTCTGAAATGGCCTGACGTTGGCGTGGTGTGTAAATTTAGACAGTAGGATGCCTCCTCAACGGTTCATTGTCGACCATCCATCGAAGTTCGAATCGGCTGTTGCAATCGCCATTTGGTATTAGTCAGAAGAGCAATCAAGTTAATTCGAAAATGCGCGTGCTTATCATCACGCACTGGTCACCAAATTATCAAGACGTGTGAAAAGACATTTGAACTTCGTTCTCCAGAAAGTACTTATTGGTTCGAGATATGTTATACTTACTGCATTGTAAGTATATTTTTTTGTCTCAATGGTTTAGTTTATACCGCACCACAAATTAATCTGTGCACTCGTGTAGTACGCTCGTCCCAATGTGTAGCTTTCCCAATACGTTTTGATCCATTTGCGGGGTGGAGCTGCTATATTTATCAACTTGAAGTGCTTTCATTTAATTAAGAATTCAGATAACTGAAGATATAACGCCCACAAAAGTCATTTTTATGTGTTCTGTCACGTACCACACGACGACGCTAATTCAATTTATCGTTGACGTGATCTCAGTTTCTCATTTTCCCACACCATATCCCCCCCCCTGCACGTGTATAAAAACTTTCCCAGGTTAATTCATTTTTCGCTCCCCCTTCCCCCACGAGTTTCAAAACTTCTTTTTGCACTGGGATCCCCTCGGTATAAATCTCTTCCCGTTCCCGACGTATTACGGGTAGGTACGTGCTCGTGATTCCGTGCAGTGGGGCGCAATAATTTGTGCGACTCTTTTTGCTCCATTAACCCCCAGAGACCCTGGTGTAATAGCTGTGAAAAGTGAGTGAACCGGCGTGATGTTTTACTGTCCCCCCCTCCGCTTTCACGCTTCGATTAATCGGGAGATGATCGATCGGGACTTTTTGTTTTGATTCTTTCGCTGTGTACACGTGTTTGTTCGGGCTTGTCTGGTCGTGTTTTGATATTCACGGTGTGAGAGGGCTTTCGCCTTTTGTTTGCAGTTGCTTTCATTTACGAAGTGGATGTTTTGAGAGGTTTGGATGGATCTAACAGTTGGTTGAAATTTTTATCGATGGCGTAAGCCTGCTCATGTACTCTGCTTTGTTGTCGGACATGATAATGTGAGTGAGTGTGATGAAATGGTAGGTTTTGTCCGATCGCCCCGTGTTGGCAGATGCTTGGTTTACGACGAATCAAAATTAGGATACAGGTTGGAACGTAAGCAAAGCGCTTCTACGACACGTCTTCAGACCCTGGTATGGAGAATAGCCGTTTCATAAGTTTTTCAAAAATAGTCTGACCCAAGGTCGACTGCTTTTTCGTCGGCTGTATTCGTACGTGCAATGGGTTTGGAAAATAAACAGCTACAGGTACAAACTGAGAGTTTTGGTTAAGGGAAATCCTCCACGACGATTGTCCTTCATGCTTTTGCGTATGGAATCTTCATATAACGAGCTTTTAAAAAAATAGACTGATCCAAGGTCGACTGCTTTCGCGTCGGCTATATTCGTACATTCAATGGGCTTAGGAAAATAAACAGCTACTGGTACAAACTGAGAGTTTTGGTTAAGGGAAATCCTCCACGACGATTGTCCTTCATGCTTTTGCGTATGGAATCTTCACATAACGAGCTTTTTAAAAAATAGACTGATCCAAGGTCGACTGCTTTCGCGTCGGCTATATTCGTACATTCAATGGGCTTAGGAAAATAAACAGCTACTGGTACAAACTGAGAGTTTTGGTAGAGGGAAATCCTCCACGGCGACTGTCATTCATGCTTTGCGTATGGTAGCCTTCTCATAACGAGATTTTTCAAAAATAGACTGAACAAAGGTTCTAAAGTCGACTGCCTTCATAGTTTTTTGTACTATCTTGCCTTTTCCAATGGAGTTTGATCAGATAAACAGCTAATCTTACGAACTGAGATTGCTTGTGTGGCGAACTGTCCACCCTCCTGAAGAAGGGGATTGGATACCTAAAATCGCAATCCCACGGGTCTTTCTTTGCTTCTACTGTCACCCAGGAATAAAACAGAACGGAAATGCATTTTGAGCCGCTAACGCCCCAGCACCAAATCCTCCCCGGTTTCACAGCAGTTATGGAAAAAGTTCCTGTGTACCTTCATATTTTGAATTAAATCCGACAAGAACAGTGCCTTTTCATGCACCTTCGGAACGCTTTTTCGGCAAAAGAAGTTTCTCCCCTTTTCCCAGACTTTTTCGCCTCGCATCCTCTGTTTTTCGGTTCCATTTCTCATACGCTCCTCATAAAATCTCAATTTGCTTTTTTCCTTCGCTTCTTTTTCCCTCCGTTTTCTCGGGAGTTTTTCCCTTTTCCCTTGGGAAATGGGAAAAAGTTCATGCCGAAATTGATTTTTAATCCTGCCAGCGCGCAAAACTGTTTTTAACTAACTTCTGGGGCTCTTTCCCTGTTAGCCAGTACTATTTCTCTCCGTGTGTGTGTGTGTGTCCTTTGCTTTGACTTTGGATCCCATATTTCTATCTCCCTCCCCCTTTTCTCATCCTGTTGTAGGGAGAAAAAGTTCCTCCATTATCATTTTTTCCCCTCAACTTCTATTCCTAGTTACTTTCTGAAAGTTAATGGTGGTCTATTCTTTGCCATCGCTTAAGAAGGATTTTTTTCTCCATGTACTTGCTTTTTAATGTTCCTCTCCCCTTTTGTAGTTTTTTTCTCGGGATTTTTTTTTTGTGTGTGCTATATACGCGAAAAGTTTTTCTTATCTGGGTGCGAAGAGCTTTGTTTGTGATGCTGATGCGATACACGTAATGAGACCTAAATGTTCCGGAAGCATCGCGGGTGTTGAGATGTCCTGGGAATGCGACTTTCGCTCCATTTAAATCGATGAAGAGGAATTCGAGATCGTTCGTGCGTGTAGTGCGCGACCTCTTTCTTGTCGAACTTGTTTAATGGCGGACACAATGTCGGGTGGTGTTTGAACTGTGAGCGTCTAGTCCGTCTAGGGAGAGTTGCATCGAAGTAGTTGCTGTAACATCGCTGAAGCTTTGTTATTTTGTAATTGTTCGTTTTTCAGAATTTGTGTTCTTATTCAGAACTGTTCGTATCGCGAATATTCTTTGACTGACTTTATGATTGGACAAAATCATCAATCGGTATCACATTCCGTTTTTTTTTTTTGTATGTGTGAATTTTGGATTTTAAATTGTTATTTCGAGAGGTCAAGCCGATCAGGTTTTTTTGTGTTTTGTGTTTGTAATAAATATGATTTCTATTTTAAATAATATGGATTTATTCCATTTGCTATATGTACGAACATATACAGTGATTGCCAATTTTAAGTTTATTCCAAGAGTAGTTTCTCAATTGAAGTTCTAGTCTTTTGTTGAGTCGATCAGGTTCTTCAAATTTTTGTGTTTGTTATAAATTTTATTTCTATTTTAAATAATATGGATTTATTCCATTTGCTATATGTACGAACATAAACAGTGATTGCCAATTTTAAGTTTATTGAAAGAGTAGTTTCTCAATTGAAGTTCTAGTCTTTTGTTGAGTCGATCAGGTTCTTCAAATTTTTGTGTTTTGTGTTTGTAATAAATTTGATTTCTATTTTCAATAATATGGATTTATTCCATTTGCTATATATACGAACATAAACAGTGATTGCCAATTTTAAGTTTATTCCAAGAGCAGTTTCTCAATTGAAGTTCTAGTCTCTTGTGCATTTGTTTAGCCGATCAGGTTGTTTAAATTTTTGTGTTTGCAATAAGTTTGATTTCTATTTTAAATAGTATGGATTTATTCCATTTGGAATATACGAACATCAACAGTAATTGCCAATTTCGATGTTGTCATTTTGTTTTGCGTGTGATGTTTTTATATTTTTTAATTATTATATTTTTTATAATTTTATTCGAAATTTTAAGTTTGTCTTGTTTTTTGTCTGGGTCTATCCGTCCACGGTTTAGTATTTATAGCGTCTTTTTAATTTTTCATCGTCTAAAGAAATAGACGGAGCATGTGCGCTCAGCTTCATTTAATTTCTGACTATTGCCCGGTAGTTTGGATGGTATTTGGATCAACGTCGCACTGAATCAACGCAACGTTATTGGCGAAGGCCCAGGATCAACCCTGAATGGAAAGATTCAAGCCGATCGCTCGGTTATAAGACCTGCCACGTGGTTGTGCAAAAGAGCATGAATCCAAGTGCTGGACAAATAATAGATTGATTTTAAAGATTGTCCAGCGTGATTAAAACAATAGTCTGCGTTTCTATAGCCAATCGGCTCAATTCGATTCGTCGGCCCAAGTGCTTCATTCTTCTGAGATCTTACGACAGCGACTCCACCCACATGCTCTGGCGCAGCTTGTCTGCTTTTGGATCCAAATCCTCCCGCAGACAGACCAGTCTGGTGGTTAAGGTGTTAGCCTCTAGATCGGAAGGTTCCGGTTCGAATCCTGGTCCGTTCGTGGATGTTTGTAAGCGTATGGTGTAGAGACGGCTGGTCCACCTCAAATATGTCGTGGACGAAATTTCTCATTTTGGGTTGGTGTGGAAGTTTAGAGAGTGGTGTGCCAGATCAGATATTGCCTTTTCATATGACGTAATGACGTAGTGTTAATAATAAATTACGTAGTGTTGTCCTCTGATCTTTCCCTTAGGGAGCCGACCAACCGGTATAGTGGTTAAGGTGTTAGCCTTTAGATCGGAAGGTTCCTGGTTCGAATCCGGGTACGGGCATGGATGTTTGTAAGCGTATGGTGTAGAGGCGGCTGGTGCACCTTAAATCTGTCGTGGCCGAAAGTCCTCACGTTGGGTTGGCGTGGAAGTTTGGAGAGTGGGGTGCCAGATCAGGTGTTGCTTCGTCATCTGACCGTGGTTCAAAATTACGAGGTGGTGTCCTCGGATCTTTCCCTTAAGGGAATGATCCCGGACCGTCGTCAATAGCCCGTTGTGTTGCTCTAGTACGACGTTAACTAAAATTACCATTACCATTACCACTTTCCCTTAGGGTATTGATCCGGGACCGCCGTCGTTGTGTGGCTCTAGTACGACGGTAATTAAAAATTACCAATTACCCCCACACGCTCTATCTATTTCGTTAGAAGGTTGATGTTTGGTCTACCTCGTAATTACTTTGCTAATATCTTTGCTGCATAACTCTCTTTCGTTTTCTTATCGTATAGCTGGTTGTAATTTTTGATTCAAAAACGAAATTACACGCATTTAAAATTCTTTCTCGTAGTAGATCGCTTAATTTATGCCTTATCACCCTTTTACTGTTCGTCTGGTTGCCATTTTGATGCTTTTAGATTTATATTGAATTGCTTGGCGTTCGGCGCAACTTATCCAGTTTTGAATCTTTTCCCCATAAAATCCAAATCGCCAACCAACCCATAGTGCTTGTAAAATTGCCTCGTTGCCACCTTTTTATTCCCAAATGTTATTATTTTTGCCTTATCGCGTAAAAAACTAAATTCTTCGCTGGGATTTATTCCAGTTTATTTCTGTCAATGGAAGATTACTGCACACAAAGCGGTTCGCAGCTATTTTTTGCCTCGCGAAATTTGCATTCCGGGCAAAAGCGCATATGGGGCGAAGATGCTCGGATCCCGAGGAAGTCAAAAGAAATCCTCCGCAAGAAATGTATTCAGCATGGGATCTCATTTGCGTCGGCCATTTCTTTTTCCCTCGGCTGGGAACAGAATTTGCCCGTACACGTGACTGAAGACACCGGCTCCAACCTACCCCTCCTGTTTAACATTTGTTTCGCGGACTGCTATTTCTTCTCAGCTTTTTGTGGAAGATGCGTTTGAGAACGCTTTTCTGCTGGCGTGATGACGAAATTGAAAGGTCGCGAAGCTTGAAATTGAGTTTGTCCAACCCGCAACGCTACCGTCTTCCCATTTTTTGAAAGGAATCGTTTGTTTACAGCTCCTGAGCTAGTGGTGGCGCGGCGATACTTTTTTTCAAAATTGATGGAGTTCTTTGTTCTTTATTTTTTCGGTCTGCACCGTGTCTCGTTTATTATGTTACGTGTCTCCATTTCCCTTTAGAGTGCATTGTGGGGAAAATGAGTGGTCGTTTATTTTGCACGGGATTTGGCTTCAAAGGATTTGATGATGCTTGTTTTTTACAGTCCCTGTTTTCGATTCATTATTCTTCGACCAGACAAATTCAATTTTTGGGTTCTAGAGAATTTCCGTCTAGTAACTTGACTACTTTCTTTGTAATTCAAAGTACTTTGTGGCAGTGTATGCCGATTTCAATCGACTTGATTTTAACGAACACATTTTATTTGTTGGACCGTTAACTAAAATCCACAATTTTAAGTTTTCTTTTCCTCAAATAGAATTTCCGTCTAGAACCATGACTACTTTCTTTATAATTCAAAGTACTTTGTGGCAGTGTATGCCGATTTAAATCAACTTGATTTTAACGAACACATTTTATTTGTTGGATCGTTAACTAAAATCCACAATTTTAAGTTTTCTTTTCCTCAAATAGAATTTGGAAATGAATATGAATTTCCCTTCGTTAGGACTCATGTTATTTGATTTTTTCGTTTTTAAAGACTTTTAAGAGTAATATTTTAATCCTCAGAGGGGGGGGGTTTACACTTATTTGTTCTACAACTAAGTTTCTAAGTTCTACAACCTGCAGTCTTTCAACCGTACATTCTGCCCTAGAATTCTTTCAATCAATAGATGTGGTTATTTTAGTTATAATTAATCTATCTAATTTAATAATATTTTTTTAAGTAACGATTTTATATGTCCTTGTTAATTTATACACCGAGGTTGGACAAAATTATTGTAAAAACCAACGACATTTCACGTTTTGTTGACTGATAAGGGGTATGATTCGTCGGTTGCACATAATATAGCTAAAATACGTCGATGAACAGTCAAACATAATTTACGAACATTAATGTCAACTTTGTACCACTCTTCAACCAATGCGGATGCTTTATTCCTTGACGGAAGCAAACTGGACCTGGTTCATAAGAAATCCCTACACAGGCTATAATATTCAAATAGAGCTCTTCGAACCTATATTGGACGCAACCAGCTGTGCGAATTGGACCATTGTCGTTCTGGGTGATAGCATCACCATCTGGAAACAGCCTGGAATATGGGATGGAGTTGGTCTCTTGGAATCTACACATACCTCGGCGATTGTTTTAGCTACGAGAGCGACTAATGTTCCCAATGAATTCCATGATATGACACCCTAAACTAAGCAGGAACCTCTACTTGCTTGACAGTGGGCTTAAGGCAGTGACCTAGAATCTTCACTGACCTCTTGGCTGCTATTCTTACTTTCAAGAGTGAATACTGGTCTCAATGAATTCCATGATGTGGTACCCCAAACTGTACAGGAACCTCTGCCATGCTTGATAATGAGTAACTTAGAATCTTTTATCTCTTGGGCTTGTTATTCTACCTTCGATAGAGACTGATGGTTTCAATGAATGCTATGATATGGCACCCTAAACTATGCAGGAACCTCTACCATATGCAGGACTGAGGGCTTAAGGCAGAATCTTCACTGACCTCTTGGTTGCTATTCTTACCTTCAAGAGTGAATACTGGTCTCAATGAATTCCATGATATGGTACCCCAAACTGTACAGGAACCTCTGCCATGCTTGATAATGAGTAACTTAGAATCTTTTATCTCTTGGGCTTGTTATTCTACCTTCGATAGAGACTATTGATCTCAATGAATTTCATTATATAGCACCCAAATTATGCTTGACTGGCTCTGTCTGCTGATGCAGACCTATGCGGACTGATATATGTGATCAATGATACAGTAAATCTAGCTGGTCACAAATGCCCTTGATAGGTAGTCACCAACAACATGGCTCTTTGGAAGTCCGTTAGATCTGACGTACCATCTCATTTAAAAAAATACTTATTCTTTAAAGAGAAGGACTACTAACGTTATATATCGACAGCGATGTAATCTATGTGGCTGATACCAAAATTTGCTTTACCGTTCGTCAGGATTAGTGAAAATTAACTGTAAAAGTAGTCAAATTATTTTATGCAACCCTTTTATATTAACTATCAATAAACGTTCACGGATTCTCGAAAAATTGGCATTTTAATTAAACATGTCATTTTCTACATTCCCTGCATAGATGAAATATTGACATAGAGGTATGTGATTGATGAAAAAAACCGAAAACTCACAACGCGAAAAAGTTTTTCCAAGTATATTGGAAAAAGCTACAAATATTTTCCAAAAGAAAAATTCCTTTTGAACGAAATATCCCGGAAACTTCGGCACACTTTTACTGCAACCTATTTCTAAGGTGATTTCGCCGTCTCTTTTCTTTGCCCTCGTATCATTTAGTTTTATTTCTTCCCGGTTCCACTCTGCCCACCTTATGGCCTACCCCCATGGACGTGTCCCACCGAAATGTTTTCGGACCGCAACGAATTTTCAAGTGGGCCCCAAAGCTCAGCACGGCCGTTTCCGTTCTTCAGTGTCCTTAGACACTTGTCTTTTAGATGCTTTGTTGCTATTAGGTCTCTTTTTTTGTCCTTGCCTTTAACGCGGAACACCAAATAAAAAATAGTTTGATTCCTGGTTCGAGATCGATTGAGATGTCGTGGTGTGGGAATCCCCTTATGGGACTGATCTCTGGGAATTTTTTTTTTGCCGAGTCTTTGAATTTTCATTTGGTTTTGTAGGCAGAAGGGTGTTTGTTTTCCTCCAGACGCGCTGTTTTCGATGTATTAATAAGATGGATTGTATTTTGTAAAATGTTACTCGTGAAACTTAAATGTGTTACTTGAATGTGAGATGAAACTCGTACGACAAATATGTCTGTTTTAAACTTTACTTTAGTTATTTTCAACCTGTTTCATTTCATGGTATACATAAAGCGATTTTGAAATATCTGCGACTTGCCAAAAGTGTATTATATTTTTTGCTCGTCTCACGAAAGAGCATAGGGATAATTTTGATTTCCAAAAAATGATTGCATTTTTACACCAAATTGGCTTATTTAAAATATTTTTGAACCAATTGTTTTGTTTTGTAACATAAGATAGCGCTCAAAATTATTTACACGAGCATTAAAATTACAAATATTGAAACTAATATTGAGCACGTTTGTCAAAAGTTTTAAGCTTAAACCCGTTAAAATAAAATAAATATCGCCCATTTTAAGTTGTTCCACCATCCATAAGGTACACCAGCTCCATTTTTGTGGCAAACGGGTTGAAAATCGCTTCCCTAGTTCACGAAATGAAATTGTTTTAGGACAACTTATTGAGCTTAAGAAAATTTATCAATAAATTATTATTTTGTTTACATTTTCCCCTTTTGTATAATTTCTTCGTAGACCGATAGTTCTTGCAAATAATTTGCAATTTGTTGGTAAATGGGATCTTGTGCACTATGTATATTCTCAAGTTTATGGAACTTGATTCCAAACTTACCAAATGCAGTTAAAGTTCCTAGGTTCTCAGTAAATGTCTTGACATATGTTCAGTTTCTTTTGGTATATATATAATTTTTTTGACATTTAAATGAATAGTCTTGAAATAAATCTTTAACTCTTCAAGTGGTTTAGACGAGATAAAGTCTATAAAGATATGATCAATATTCCTAAGCACGAGATTATCTTGTCATCAATATATTGCCCAATTTTTGATGATGACGATATCAGTATCTGGTCAGTTTTCTGATGAAGAGATATCTCGTCCTTTAAGATCTGGTCAGTTTTCTGATGAAGAGATATCTCGTCCTTTAAGATCTGGTCAGTTTTCTGATGAAGAGATATCTCGTCCGTTAAGATCTGGTCAGTTTTCTGATGAAGAGGTATCTCGTCCGTTACGATCTGGTCAGTTTTCTGATGAAGAGATATCTCGTCCGTTAAGATCTGGTCAATTTTCTGATGAAGAGGTATCTCGTCCGTTACGATCTGGTCTGTTTTCTGATGAAGAGAGATATCTCGTCCGTTAAGATCTGGTCAGTTTTCTGATGAAGAGATCTCGTCCGTTAAGATCTGGTCAGTTTTCTGATGAAGAGATATCTCGTCCGTTAAGATCTGGTCAGTTTTCTGATGAAGAGAGATATCTCGTCCGTTAAGATCTGGTCAGTTTTCTGATGAAGAGATATCTCGTCCGTTACGATCTGGTCTGTTTTCTGATGAAGAGAGATATCTCGTCCGTTAAGATCTGGTCAGTTTTCTGATGAAGAGATATCTCGTCCGTTAAGATCTGGTCAGTTTTCTGATGAAGAGATATCTCGACCGTTAAGATCTGGTCAGTTTTGTAATGCCGAGATACATCGTCGAGGTAAACATTCAGGAGGGGTAACTCAGGGATACTGAAAATTTTCGGTACTATGTTTAAGAGGAACAACCATAAAAAATGGTCTTGGGGTTTTGATTCTTAAAAGGCCATTTTGAGGATTTTTTAAATTTACTTGAGTGTTTTGGTTTACTTTATTTTTGACGCTCGACTCCATTAATTTTCGATAGAATTAAAGATATTCCGATTTCGAAGATGTCGGTTAGTGAATAAAAACAACTTTAAACCCGAAATAATTACAGTTTTGAGTAACGTGATGCTACAAATGAATGTTGAGAAACATTTAAAGTGTCGCCTAGATAGAATTGGTATTATAGTATCGTCTGGTCGCTCCATATTCTAGGAAAAACTCAATATCTTTTACTTTTCTAAATTATTCCATTTCCTCGCGAGGGAAACTATTAAAAAACAAATGAATAAAAATGAAAACGGTTTCTTTTCATCGTTTCATTTTAGGAAATATCCTACAGCAGGGAAAGAGTAGAGAAGTGGAATTCAATATCCAATGTCTGTCGATTTAATTAACAACTGCGTGGGTTTATAGAATTTTTCGTTTTTTTATTCACTTGTCCGACATTTTTCTGATAGATGATTAAACTCGCCGACTGCTAAAGTATTGCTTTTTCCTGGCTTATGGCGCTATTTATCTATTTTCGTTAATCGCAAGCAATAATTGCGTTTTAATCGGAATCTGTATTCGTTCTTTTCTTTAGCTTTGTGTATCGAAGTATTTTCGGTTGTCACAGCTTAGGTAATTTGTTTTCTTGATTAAATTACGTTTTTAGCATTTATTTTTAATACTTTTTTTAATTTTCTACAGTGATAACTAGCGTGTTTGTAATGCTGTTGAAAAAGGCGTTTATTACATAGGCAAACGAAAAGACAGATTACTGTAAATTATTACAAAATGAGACGTATATATTTAAGTTTATTTTTCATTGTTTAATACACATCTATATGGGACCATTAGTTGCTCGAAGCACATCAAGACGGTACTCGATTTCTTGCCATACTCGCTCGCTGTAGCATACCTTCATCAATAATGGCAATGACATACGCTATTTTTTCATAACCCCATAGAAAGATGTCGATAGGAGTGATATCTGGTGAACCAGGTGGCCAGGGAATTGGGTCACCCCTTCCAATCCACCGGTCTGGAAATGTTTCATTTAAGAACCCACAAACAGGCTGTCCCTAATGTGGTGGTGTATCGAACAAAGGTACTTGGCATCACTAATCTAAAGCAGAGGATGCCATTGCCATCATTAATGATACAGCGAACGAGTACCGTTTTGATGGGCTCCGTGCAAACTGATGGTGCCCATATAGAGGTGTATTAAATGAGTCGAAAACTTTTTATATTGACGTCTCATTTTGTAATAATTTCCGCTTATTTCTCTTTTCATTTGCCTTTCCAATGAATTTTTGAAATTGTAGAGACTTTATGGACACCCTTTGCAAAATTTTTATTTAAAGCAAAAGTATCCTCCGCTGTAGTCATCTAAACATTTTATAGTATGCATTTAGCACTAACGATAACATGAGAAATTATATCCTTTTCTTGTCTCCAATTATCAGTCAGTTTCCTAATTCCATCCGTATCTGCCAATTAATGACTAAGTATGGGATTATGTGTTTTTTAGAGGCACATCGTTAGATGTTTACCGTGTTTGTGAACCCAGATACCCTAGTGATCTTTCATATTTCCATGGAGTTAACTAAACCGTCTTTAGTCAACCCCAAGGTCGCGCTCCCAGAATACCTAATTTATTTTCCCTTCTTTCACAATATTTTTTGCTTGGCGGTGTCTTGTAAAATTTGGGTTTGCTTGTTCTTTTAAAACGATCGTTCTATGGCACATTACATTTATTGAACATCAAATTACGGTACACACGAATAATACAATACATAAGAAGCGACACTTGATGTTACATGCTCGAAGACAAGCTCAGCTAGGACTGCCAAAACGGTGATGGATCCCAGTCTTTCACGCTCTTTCTCACACTGTCGTGTTTGTCTGAGCTTGGCCAAACATGGCCCTTGTGCCAGAAAACCAACCTTGTGTTTTCCCGCTGCAATTACAATTTGCGAGTTGCAGTCGGCGCAGGTTCGATTTCTCCTCGAGTGTATTTCTCTCTCCCATGTCAGTAAAACTTTGATACCCATATCCATTACTTGACGTTGTCTAGCGGTGCTTGACCCGTTTTGCTATAAAATCCAAGACACAACCGACTATTTATTCTTTCTGCGCTATAAAATCCCAACCCAAAACAGCATTCATACTCCTTTAATCCACCCATAAATTGCCGTCTGTATTGCCCACTGGAATGGACGGCCCTGCATGACATTAAGTTGTTGACACTTGCCCCTTGTATCCCTGTGAATAATTGAGGATAATTTCTAATTATGGCCTTTCTCCACGTCAAAGAGGGGCCGGGAAATTATGTACGGCTACAATAGTGTAAGGTTGGTTAGTGGGAACACAAATCTTCGATCATATTATCTAATTATTTGTTTTAAAAACTTTACATTTGTACCCAGACCCTTTACTAATGTTTACATTATTATTTGTTTAAAATTACCATTGATATAATTAAAAATTCCAATGTTATTTAATGGGGTCACACTTACCCCATTATGCATTGAATCCCATGAGTAGCAAGAAATACCACGGACCTTTTCTTGTTTGTGTAGTGATTGTATTACAAATCTATTGTGAGTGGTTCAAGAACATATCCTTTTATTCCTGCCCTTTGGGTCTACCGAAATTCGAAGCATTCTGGCCGTGAAACTAATCTATAAGACTCCAAGCATTTCCATCAGGTAGCAGCGTCTACTTTAATCAGGCGTAGGGGACCACTTACCCACCTAATCCTATAATAATATCATATTCAGCCCTGTTTACTTAAGGGATGTTTCCTGTAGATAATCCTATTACTTGTTTTCTGCAAATGTTTTGGATTTAGTAACTTTGCTCCACGTTTGGTAGTCTTCCCTGACCGTTCTCGGATTTAGTGCATACGGTTAGTTACTTTTTGCATATATTTATATAGATTCTGTTTTTTAGAGGTCTTTGATGGAACCTCTAGGCCTGATGCTTTTCTTCAAAAATCACATACGGTTGCCACGTGCGACTAAAAGACTAATTTTTTCTATTATTTTTAACCTTGGCGACTAGGGTTCTAGTCGTTCCATACGTTCTCGTTTAAAAAAAATTTGACGTCTTTATTTTAATTATTCACCAATGGCCAATGAAAATTTCATCCCCTCTTTTTTTTTTAACTAACAGCAAACGGAAAAACGTATTTCGAATTTTTTCTTTGAGGAAAAAATTTTCCAAGGGACGTCAGTTATCGAAGTTTTGGCGCCAAGCTATGGCAGCCATGGATGATAAACCTTGGAATGTGGCTACTTAGATTGTCATAAAAACGTCCTTCAGCAAATATTAAGTTTTCTAATTTAGAAATTTAAGTTTCTTGTTGAGATCTTCATCGTTTGTTGCATTGTTAATTAGAGCTCATTTTGTGTTTTTGTCGATTCATTTATATTTGAGCAGCGAAAATGGCTTATAAAACATTGTTAAAAGAAGCTTTTAGCTACTATTTGAAAAATTTAATGCTACTATTTCAACAAGCTTTTTTGTTTGCCCTGTATGTATAAGGCTTTCCAACTTTGTTTACAGATTGTATGAAATTTATCCGCGTCTGTACTTGGTTTACATACGATTGCGCTGCAACTTTAATTCTTATATTAAATAGATTCCAAATACATATATACATAACGTCCCACTGTCTGGGGTATTTTTTCTTCCTCTTCATGCTGTCATGTCTCGAGGCATTTCTCGTCTCCACTGCACTTCGGGAAAGTTTTTTTTGTCTTTTCTCAGAAAACAAATATGTCTCCTTTTCCTCTTCCCGTCTTCGTAACTGGTCTGGAATCCGGGAAACATTATTAAGTTATACAGTGCCGTTTTTCTTGGCTTGTGAAGAAGAAGAAAGAACATTCGTTGTTCCCGGGCCTCACGGGTCCAAAGGGGGCTTTCACATCTACCTCATCCCTTCCCTTTCCACCGATGCATCTGTTATCTCTCGACACTTATTTGTCACCCTCCTCTTACCCCCTTGCACTATGCTTTTAATGATGGATGGAAGAACCATCTCTCTTCAAAGCCTTTTTTCCCCCTCCCTTTCGCTTCTTCGTCATTGTCTCAGTTCAGTTAATTTCAATGAAAGACCCGGAAACGATTCGGTACTGATTGCTTTTTAGTGTGAAAGGATTTTGAATTGAGTAATTTGATGTTTTGAGAGCGGGACGGGAAATCTTTAGCGGGGTTCATACGTCATCGGCAAATCAGGGAAGATAAATTGTCCTGGTGATTCTGAATCCTCGTGTCAACCGGAGACTCAAAGTTGCGTCCTTTTTATTTGCGTACTCCTGACATTTTTAAATGCTTTTGTTGTTTCTGAATCTTTTAGTAATGTATGTTTTTTCTTTTTCAGGTAATTGAAATTTTTTTTACAACTTGCGTATCAACAACGATGTAGCTTACTGATAGGGTAAGGAACTTTTTGTTGTCAATTTTACGTACCTTCATGCGAAGGAATGCTTCAAAGGTGATTATTTCTCCATACAAAGTGCATGTTTTTTCAAACAGACATCAACAACTTGATGATGAGGTCCGAAACGCAGATGTGGGAGAGGTCTATAGAGTAGCTCCTGTAAAAAGGCAGTGGTCACGAAGTTTTGAAGGAGTCTATCTCTACTGTTATAAAATGAAGTGTTTGTTCTTCGCTACGCGTCATCTGACCGTGGTTTAAAATTACGAGGTGTTGTCCTCGGTGCTTTCTTTTAAGGAATTGATCCCGGACCGTCGTCACTAGCCCGTTGTGTTGCTTTAGTTCGACGTTAACTAAAATTATCAATTACCTTCGTTCCAGTACGACGTAAATAAATTACCTTCCTATTTAACCCAATTTATACATGGAAAAAAAACCACGTCCCAACATATTATTCCAGAATTGGTAAGTGAGAAAAGCGTTTAATATATTTTAAATATCCAAACAAGCACATCGCTTTTTAAAAGTCATTACCTGAAGGAACAGTCTTTTAATGTTAAGTATCGTTTCCTGAGATTCTATCCATCGCCGGATTTTTCCCACTCTTTCGCAGAACGGGGAACGATAACAGCCCTGTCCCGGCCGATGCGGTGAAATTTATTTAAATCCTCTCCTCTCTTTATCTTTCGTTCGGAATTACGATCGGCGAGGTTTTAGCCTGCGTCTGCATTTTATGGCTCTTAATGTCCGGGTTGGGGGGAGGTTCGCATGCCCATTATACACCACCCAGGAGAGGAATTCTGCCATTATGCTGCGCAAGATTTTGAACTTCCCCTTTCGTTTTGCCTCCTTTATCTTTTCTTTCTGGTGTCCCGATGTATTCCTGGGTTTTTATTGGGAAGTGTTTTCGCTATCAAGCTGAATCGACGCGTTTTGCTTTAAAAACGAGTCTTGGGTAATTCTTGTGTCACTCCATTAAATAATTTGCCCCTTTTGTGGAGTAGGTTCAGGGGATAGCTTTCGTTTTGGGGAAGTGTTTGTAGATTAGTTTAATGTTCAGTTGGATGTAGTTTGATTGTGGGGTACGGCTTTGTGGATTTGACGTTGATGGCCCTGAAAGTGAATATAGCTTCTCAGGTGGTCGTTAATGTTACCCGCTCGTCTGTTGCAGTTTTATTGTTTTTTTTGTTTTTGTTTCGTTTGGTTTCTTTTTCTGGTATTAATTTCAGCGCAGTGGTTTATGGGAGTTTTGGGATGTGTTTAAGAGATCGTTTCTCGCATATTCGCTGCTATTTTTACCAAATCGGATTACAGGCATTAACATTTAAGAAAGAAGTAAATCACGGGTATTATTTAAAATGACGATGGTTGCAAGGAAGAAAATTCTGTTTGAAAATGGAGCAGGGGTTGTGTATACAGCCACAATAGTTTGAGACTTGAATCTGTCTTTCTGCTAGAGGAAGGATAAGATGTAATTTAATTAAACCTGGGTGTCATTCGTGAAGTATAATTTTATTTATCAAAGGCTGATGATCCATTTGATACATATGCCATAGTATTCGCATCGATGACGTATTCACGTTAAGTTTCATTCATTTTTGTACTATTTGAAATAAGTTATTGTCGTTGGTGATGAAGTGGTCCTCTTTCAGGTCATTTTGAATTAGTTTCCTGACAAGCTATTAGGGTCGGGTGCAATGGGCTTATCCATTGCGTTTGCGATTTGCAAGTAGCCCAATTGTCTTTGGGTGTATTTCTACCATCTGTGAAAGCAAAGCTTTCGTTTTGTGTGTATCGTTTACTTGACGTTCTTTTGCGCAGCTTGGCCAGATATAACCTTTGTGTAAAATCTTAAAACCCAACAAATCTGCCAAGCTACACCAAATTTAATTTGCTATAAGTATCCAACGGGTTCTGCATTGCATAGCTTCATTATGCAACGATTTTTTTACATGGCTATTGAATGGACATGGATTCCAAGGTTTTCCTTTTATCTCGTTGCTTAGTGGGTTTGCCAACCGCGCAACAAAGGGTGGTCTGTCGGAATGTTCCGTTTCCTGCTGCTACCATGTTTCTCTCATCGGAGTCGGTAAAACGTTCCTTGTGTATGTACCATTTGGGATTCTTTGGCGCAGCGTGGCTAGATATGGCCTTGCGCAATCTTTAAAACCATTAGTTCGTTTACTTGACTGAAAACGATTGGCACATTTTGACCAAATCTGGTCCTTAAATGAACCTACCCTGGTCTAATTTTGTTCTATAAGAACTCCCTACTCATGGTTTGTATTGGGGAACTCGCCTGGCCTATGCTTTGGAGGAATACTCAAATTTCAAAATACTTGCCTATATATGGCCTTTGCGCCGGAAAACCAACCGACCTAAATGCACTAACTCGCAGGATTCCCCGGCTCGCGTGTGTAGGTTTGGATTCCCATGACCTTTTTAAGAATCCTTCGACGGTTTTGGACTTTAAAAAGTCCAAAACCGTCGAGGGGTTTCGTGGACTTGTTGTAGCATGTGCTGGACCAAGAGGAATTAGAAACAGAACATATCCTTAATTACGATTCGCGGTGGTATTTGTTAAACGTGTCTCGTTAATGCCTCCTCGTCTGTCCCTCGCATTACACCTGCACCGGGGAAAAAAGGGACGAAAAAAATCCCTGACTTTAATCTGCGTCCTTTACATTTCCCTCTTCTCCGCTTGTGCCCAGTCCTCCGTAGCGGCAAAAAGAAAGTAAATTGAAGGCACACACAAAAAGAAGTCCGAGGGAAGAGAGAAGTCTCGAAGAAACTTTTCCCCCAACTCGAGCATTGTTATATTTTAAGTGAAACAGGGGTGGAGAGGGAGGAGGGAGTGGACCTATTTGGTCATTTGGTACGGAATCGAAACGCGGGTGTTCCGTGAAGCGGACGAGAAAGGCATCCGTGCGCGAGGCAGAAGAAGAAAGGAATTCTCTATCTCTTCCTTCCCTTTGCAAAAGTGTACTATATCCATGCATGTATATTTGCTCCCGATGATAAATCTTTACGAAATCGATTGCCCATCGCTGGTGGGTCTTCCTAGGGGAAATGGATGGCCCTGGTGTGTCGTCATTATCTGGGGGAACTTTCGGGACTAGGTAGTGACCCCCTTTTGCTCGAAAGTTAAGAGTGTTGCGCACTCTAGAGATTTTTCCCACCCACCTTATTTGGCCGGGGAGTTATCATTTTACCGTTATCGGAAAAGTCCTTGGAGTTGGGGGATAATCCCACTCGGGGGTTGTTGCCCCGAAGTTGCGATGTTCTTGTCCGATGATGAGCTTAAAGGGGACCACGGTCGAAAACACTTTGCGGAGCGGAAGTACGGGCTTTCCGTCTGAGAAGCGTGTTGTAAATTGTACGGTTACGTTAATGGAGGGATAATTTCTGGGAAATCATTTTTTGAGGACCCCCGGCTTGGAGCAGCTAGAGGTTTAGTGAAGGTTCGACCGTTTTGAAAGCTTTGTATTATGGGGCTGCTGGAAAGTGCAGCACCCGTGGTATCTGCTCAGCTTCTGATAATGCTTTTGAATGCGGGTATTTTCCGTTACATATGACCATCTAATGCATCTGGTAGAACCAGAACCACATGAAAGGTACTTAATTCGGACCTTGAGAGTGATTGGCAAAACAATTTTGTGCCCATACTGTCATGCTAGACAAAAGAAAGGTACATTCAAATGATATAGCTTGGCCAGATCTTGCCCTTACGCCATGAAAAACCAACCATCTAAATGGGTAATTTTGAATTAACAGTTCCATAATGTGTGCATGAGTATCTGTTCCGTAACATTTTTTTTTTTGCAAAATCATTTGGACAAATTCATCTGTTAACCACCATATGACGCAAACATTCTAACAGCTGGTCGCAGTCCATATCAACCATCCCTCTACACATGACTACCAAATATATAGGACTACTAAAAATATCACAATGATGCAAATGCGTGGCCAGGCAATCATGCCCATGGCACTATTTTTGCAAAACTTTGCATCTTCACGTTATCTGTGCTTGGCCAAATCTAACCCTTCTCCATAAAAATCCAACCAACATGTCAATAATTTATAAGTCGCCATCGCTACATAGTGAAGACCGGGAGGAATATCACAAATGTACTCCTCCCTCTTTTTAGTTTTGTTTTCAATCATTCTTAATTTATTATTTCATTATTTGAACTACAGATTACAAGGTATATGTTGACTGGTCTGAAAGATAGTATTCCCTTTTGACTAGTTGGTCCGCCATTTCATTCCCTTAAATACCACAGTGGGAGAGGATCCATTGCAGTATACAACTTCTATCTCCGAGACCATACTATAGTAACAGGATTTACGAGCTCCAAATGCGAAAATAACATGAATTGCGGTGGTAATCTTAACAACACTAGTTGCTGTATATAACAGCTGCAACTATAACAGCTAGATTATTCAATCGATGGTTGGATTGTTTTTATTATTTTTGTAGCATTATGAGGTTTCAGATACTTGTACACAAAACATGACACAACCGTTAACCACCGAACTTGTAGATACTGCCTTCTTAATAACACGTACCAGATATACAATTTGTACAGAAATCCTCGACAGTTCTGAGTGCACTTTGTCACAACTCGAAAAGACAATGGGGGTTATCTAAAGCATAATTTCCTCGTTTGTCATTTCGAATTGGAGCTGCCATTGCTCTCTGCCAGCGATATTTATAATTTATTGCTTTTAGACCTTATATTTTTTTTATGTTGGACGCAATCTGTTTCAATTCGCATTAAGTGAAAGGTTATTAAATCATTCCTTAAAAATTGTTGTTGTAGAGTTTAGGATTGCTTATTCCATTTACGTTTGGGAACATAGCCAGTGGACAGATTAATCACGGAAATCGAGTTTACCATTTGGATCCTTACTTTTGGACGTATTGTGGGCGCTTGTTTTGAAATCGTCTCTTTCGGGGCGATTTTTACTTCTGTGTACTGAGGGAAAGGCACTTATATCGAATGAATGTCATTTACCGTATCTAGGAAGGAAATAAACTTATTTATACTCAGTCTTTTTTCCATCAGGCACCGTCTCTTTAGTGGAGATATTTTATGTATAATTCATTTAAAATTGATTTCGAAACTTTTTGATCTCGCTACTTTGTATTATAAAATAAAACTGAACTTGAAAGGCTGCATCTTAAAAGACATTTCTTCGACTTTTCTCTTTCAACGCATAGAGAATGTTTTCATATTTTATGAGTCCCTCGCGAAAAGGGGGAGTATATGTATTTAAATTTCAGTAAACCTAAGTTCAATAGTTTTGAAAAATTCAATCGATGTCTCTAAATGTTGGGATATATATATATATATATATATATATATATATATATATATATATATATATATATATATATATATATATATATTTGCATGACGCTTTGCATAGATAGAGGGAATTTCAGAAAAATCTGTAGTCCTTTCCAGCGCTCAGTTCTGGTAAAAAGGCTGAATATTTTAAACCTTAAATACTTTTGAAAATTCGTATGCGCATAAATATTTTTGCTCCATTGTTAAGTTTGCGAAACAAACTGTAAACTGTTTTTATTTAAAACTGGTATTGCACAGAAAATGAAATTCTCTGTTGTAAAGCTACATTAAAGCTATCACTTGGGTTGTTTGTACAATAATGCGGAATTTATTCGAGTCAAGTTTCAAAATTATGTCTAGGGGGATTGTTTTTCTTCCTTTCTTAGCTCTGATGTGTGTGGACGTGATACCTCTGCTTTGCTCAAACGAATTTATCACAACAACTGATCAAATGCATAAGAAATAAACTAATACTGTTGCGTTATGAAAACAAGTACTCTATAAATGGGATTAAATTATTGCCTAGATCAGGTTTCGAAATAGATTTGTTAATACAGGTGCACTTTGTACACCTAAGTTTTTAAATTAGGTGCACAGGTTATATTTTAGATGCATATTTAAAAAAAACGTAATATACGAGTCATAGTAGTTATAAAAGTCAGTAGTAGATGGTAAATAAAAATATTTAAACATCTAAATTTTCCCTTCTCCGGGGCACGGCTGTCGCAACAGTCGCTTCAACAGCGCCATCTCGAAAATGTTTCGATCCTCGGAAAGTTCTGATGGCAGTGGCACAAGTAAACCTTCCTCCTGTATAAACCCGTTACGGACCAGCGATTTTGTTTCGCATAGTGTGTATTTAGGAATTTTAATTACGTTCCTTTAGAGCGAGAGTGGTCGATACTAATATTTTGTTCCAACATCAAAATAACATAAAACACGTTTCCCTCCTTTTTTTAACGCACCTAACGGGAAAATATTAGGTGCAGAATTTTATTTTCATGTGTACCCGGGTATTTCGAGCCCTGGCCTAGATCTAATGCTAATACTAGAATCTGGAATGAGAAAAATCTATAAGCATTTCTGACCTCCCTACTGGTTTGTTTTCATAAAAGCTAAGCGATGCCGTGTTTTCCTTTTCGTTTAGTGAATTAATCAGGTGTGAAACTTAAAATCTGTTGAGCCTAAGATTTTACAAAAAGAAATATAAACTTTCATCGTATTTCTTTTTAAAAATATCAATCCATGAAATCAAATTTAGTCATCCTTCGAAGTGAATCGTACCTCAGCCTTGTTTTTATTGAACCTTCTGGGGCTTCGAAATTAAGATGTAACTACATTAACTAGAAACGGATGAGAGGCAACATTTGTCTTCCGCACTTCCAAGTCAACTTCAGTATTTCCACTTTCTTTCTATCGCATGTGTTCTCTATTATAATCCCGTAAAATCGTTCCTTTTAGTTGCTTTAGTTTAGCAATAAAAAAAAAAGAAACGCTGTTTCCATTATGTGTCGGACATTCAGTGTTCCGATCGAGTGGAAGGAGTGGAAATTTAATCAACTCTCACATCTTGTTGCTCATTCCCTTGGACAAAAAAACAGGCACGAAAGAAAAGTTTAAAGCTGTTAGATGCACTTGTCGGGGTACAACTTTTCACTTTATTATTTATGGATAGTGTCTACAGATGCTAGAGCATCCGGAATTTCTCGCTAGTGTGTTACGTATGGGGAGAAACAAGCTTTTAAAGCTCTACGCATAGTCCTTTTTCATCGTTGCATATTTTTTGTGACAGTTTACAAAAATATGTGCGAGAAGAGTATATCGAACACCTAGACCGAGCCTACTAGAAATAAAAGTTCATTTTATTCTTCATTGGCTTATTGTATACTTGTTTCAATGGGTTTGTCCACACTGCGCTTATAAGCTATGAGTTGTAGGCGGTACATATTCGCTGCTTTCCTATGTGTATTTTCCTCTTCGGTGTCAGTAAAGCTTTCTTTGTGTCTGTTTACTTTTCTTTAGATACGCGTCCCTGGACTTGCCAGATTATTGTCTTAAACGTTTTGCCCTTGGCAAATATGACCACTGCGCCTTAAAACAACTCCAACCACATTGAATATTAGTTTATGGTTCCTATATATACTCTATTTGGTGAACATAGAAGGGACTAAAATTGGATTGCTATTGCTGAGAAAATTTCAATTTTCCATTGGTCTAATTCCATTTGCCACAAGAATCTGATCCCTGACCTAATTTTTCCTTAGTGCATGAGTTGACTTTCTAACCCTAGAACACTTGACTTTTAACTATTGGTCCTTGTCTCCGTTTCCAGAGCAATTTTGAATGCATGGTCATTGTAATACAGGGTATTTATGGAAAGAAAAATATTAACTGTCAGTTGAAAATCTTATATCTATAGTAAAATCGTAGCTTAATCACATCGGAAATATGTTTTTATGTCGATTGGTTTTTGAATTTTATGGTGGTAAGGGCCAATCAGCGCAATATGATTTGAATCGTGCCTTGCAACCAAATCATTTCAGTATATAATTGAGAATAACGTGTTTTCTAATGTCCGGCCAATTAAACATTGATCGTTATGGCTTTACAAGGGCGAATTTGTGAATCACTTTGCTTTACTCTGGTGAATCACGAAGGCTGATTTCAACTTACACCTCACATTCATTCCAGACGCACAAACATTCATGCTTTACCACGGATTCGAACCATGAATCTTTTGATCAAGAAGCCCTGGCCACTTGACCAGTGATTTTCAACCATCCTCATACTCCAGGGACACTAATAACTGAAATAGTGCGGCCCGGCAATAATATAATATTGAGGCGTACTCGGTACTTCTCAGTCTCCGAGGTAAGTTATCATGGTGTCTGTTAGAGTGTACCTCGAAGGCTACTGTGCCTCGGAGAACCAATCGGAGCCACTCTTCCTTTTCCGTTCATAGCTCGAGCAGGTTTTATGTTAAGAGTGCTAAAAGACAAACCACGTTAACTTGTATGTGTGCTCTACAACAGATGTGTAAATAAATTCGTTTTTACTCAACTCGTATGGTTTTCAATCGCCTACAATGGTGACCCGGACGTAATTTGAACACGCAACCTTTCGATGGTTTTCAATCGCCTACCTTGCAATTTATTATTTTTCTTGCCGATATGACAATAGGTTTTAGTAGTGATGTGATTGACAGGTGGAAACCGTCTTCCTCCAAGTTTTCTTTTATTTTCTTTTCTTTAGGTGTTTCCCCAAAAAATCACCAATTTCGAAATTTTGGCATCAATTCGCGGCAACCATGAAAGAAACCCATCATAATCTGGTAGCTACATTGTCATGAAAACCTCATTCAGAATTTTTTTTGTAATTTAAATTTTACTGGCGAAATCTTCAACGGCGTTTCGTACTAAATTAGCAAATTTTGTGTTTTAGTGACATTTGAGTTTCATTTTGTATTTGAGCGACCAAAATAGGGTTTAAGAGGAGACTCTTTTGCTACTTATTTAAGAAATTTCTCCTTCTATTTCACAAGTGCTCTGACTGTGGCACTCCTGGACTGCAGCCTTGTATTGAGACGGTACGGTACTGACCCAACCCCCTGTGTATCTATCACCACCAACAATTTATCTGATCAGATCAATACGCACTCTTCACGGGCACCCTCATTTCCCCTTAATATGTCTTCCACTCAAGTTCCGCATGGTTTTTTAATAGGAATCGGAACTGGGGAAGCTTATTTACTCTGCATCCAGTGTTTGTTCTATTTCCCCCTATCAATTTCGACCACTCGCGTCTTTTCTTTCGGGTCCCCCGGGCGAAGCTGTTCACCGTCGAGTCCTCGGGATAATTGACAGTCGTTAGAATTACTCCCAGAATTGCTCTTGGTCCTCCATTTAACCACTCGTTCCCCGCTTTCTTTATTGCCGTCACTCCCGCGAAATGAGTTCCGTCGGATGCACTTTCGTTCGGGTAGATTGTTTGCGGACGAACCGTGCCCCCGAAATGATTCCACTCCACCCCCTTTTTCCTCCAGTTTCGTTACCTTTCGCCAAATTTAAAAGTTGGATTTTGTTTTCCATCAAGAACGCCCGACAGCGTTTTTTTTTTCCGATTCCGCGGTGTTGTGAACTTGCTTCCACGGTTATTCGTTTGCGTGCCTGTTTCGGTAGGGGGCCGTCGTAGCTCTGGGTTGTGCCCACTGTGGTAGCAACCTGTTTGATTAGATTCCCCCGGGTTTATTTTCTTTCTTTTCAGTGTCAATAAAACTTTTCTTGTGTTTGTCCGTTTCTTGACATTTTCTTGTGTTTGTCCGTTTCTTGACATTTTCTTGTGTTTAGCTCATCATGGCTCTTGCACCACCTTAAAATCGCACCAACTAATAAAACTTTCCTTGTGTTTATACGTTTCTTGACATTGTCTTGTGTTTGGCTTATCATAGCTTTTGCACCACTTTAAAATCGCACCAACTAATAAAATTTTCCCTGTGTTTATACGTTTCTTGACATTGTCTTGTGTTTAGCTTATCATGGCTCTTGCACCACAATAAAATCGCACCAACCAATCCTTTTGGGGGACTGTTATACTTTTATGTAATGCTTACTCTAATGCAATACAACTTTATTTCATGATTCCAGAGCTGCCTGCTCCGGTTTCACGGCGTCTTCTATACACATGAAATGCAATGGTCGCAAAATACGAATGAGATCAAATAAAAAACAGTTGGGTATGAATTGTACGATCTTGTCAAATTTCCTTTGTTAAAACTTCTCACTCCGGGCAGGAAAATATAGAATGCTCCAATGTCTTCTTTTCCATTGAGCAAATAAGGAAGGTGTTTGAAGCAATGCTAGCGAAGTTTAAAAGGCGAAAAGATGTATTAATGGCCATTTGCCTGTAACATCGAAAAAAATTCTATCGAGTGAAAAGAGAAGGAGTTATTCTGGAACTTTAAAGGACCTATTAGTGTTTAAAAAATTATGTTTTTGGGGTTTTATTTTAGTATCGTTTCATATGTCATAGTCAGACCTAGCAGTAGTGTTGCAGGTAATCGTTTTAACTGTGCATTGGGGTGCGTGAAAATTTACAAGTGAGGAAGCATACAATTCAACGTTGATTGTTTATATTTTAGATTGTTTTGATTTAATGATTTTAATTTAATTGTATTTAAACATGCCTTCAAAATAAAATACAGTTACACCAAAAAATGAATATAAAGTGGTTTAACATTTTAACTCACTAGAACGCTAAATCAATAAGAACCCTGAGCTTGTTTCTTTGCAACTACACGGTTTCATCTGGGGGTAATAGGAGACAATGACACCCGAAGTGTGTTGCTTATGTCCAGTTTATTCCGTTGTTTTGTTTTGGTTGCTGTCACTGCAGAAAAACCCACTTCACACAGATAGGTTGTCGGAAATGGCAATAGGGATTTAAGTGCTGTGGTGGCAATCTCAGGGTATTCTGCCATGACTTTAATCCAGAACACCGATAGAGTTGTTGTCTCGAAAGTAGTTTTAAGGCCGCCTTCATTTGCAATTTCCAGCTGTTGATCTTCTTGCACAGACATGCTAGATTCGCCTGATTTGTTGACAGATGGGTCGCGGATCCATTCCTTACCACTTCGTGGGTCTTTTGTGGTTGTGAAGTAGCGCTCGAACTCTTTTAAAAGCGAAGACAGGTGATCGTACACCAACTGGGAGAATGAATGTTTAGGCTCAGTCTTGCCTAAAATCGCTGCTAATGTCTGAAACATGTACAAAATGCCTCTGTTCACGCTCCGTCCCCACATTTTCAGTTTGGCTTTAAATGCAGATACTTTTTCTGCCAACTTGAAAACAGTTGTCACATTTGTCAAAATTGGAAAATAGAAACATACAGAATTCAGAAATCATAATTGAAGCTCTAGTAACAGAACAAATTTCAAGTTTGATTTACCGCCTCCTAATTTGAGTGGACATTTCATAGATAAGAACCGCACAAACCCGAGAGAAATACATCACAGTAAATAAAATGGAAATAATTTAATGTTCCTTGGGCGGCCCGGTGCCATTTGATCCACGGACCGGTCCGCGGCCCCGGGGGTTGGGGACCACTGTCCTAAAGGTACCTAAGCACAGACCAATAAAAAACCACTCTGGACAAATAATAGATCCAGTAAAGGACTGAAAGAAATTATAAGGAAAATACTGGAGCTCAGAATTGAGCAAATGGATACAAATGAATAGCGAGTTCTATTTCAAGAATCTGGGTTGCTGTCGCATCCCAATTTCACACCGCTTCGTCATCTGACCGTGGCTCAAAAATACGAGGTGTTGTCCTCGGATCTTTCCCGTAAGGGACTGATCCCGGACCGTCGTCAATAGCCCCTACCAATTACCCAATTTCACACCGAATGACTGAGGCTGGGACGGTGTTAACTATTTATTACACTGTTGCCATTCTAAGGGAAACAAAAATAATTAAATTCCAATAAATAAATTTTAAAATGTTCTAGATTAAATTTTAAATTTCGGGCGCGAAAGCAAAATTACAAAAAAAAATCGGACTACCTTTGTGCCAGATCTCATTATTGTAAGTGCCATAGATTCGTCAGGACAGTCCACACACACTTCCTTTTATGATAGTAGAGATAGATTTTTGTACTGTATTTATATGGAGACAAGTTTCGAGGGGGGGGGGCTTCCCTGTGTTGTGACGGTATCTGTGCCCGTCAATGCTAAACTTGGGAGTTCCAGCTGTGTCGGCCCGACGGAAACGGGAGAGAGAGAGGTGCGAAGTGTCCGAAAGCGAGTCGTAAAGAAGCAACGGCGCATCCCTCTGGCTGTGAGACGCGCGGAGGAATCGATGTGTGCCGACCGCTCTCTGCCAGTGATGCTACCGTCGCGGGACCTGACGGCATCTCGCGTGCCCCTCGTGCTCGGATAACCGCCGGACCGCTGGATACCGGACTCGGTGCTCTGCACAGGGGGGCCCCCGAGACCCCCTGAGCCCCCCGACACACTCCCGACCCTACGTTGGACCAGGACTGCCAATGCTAGATGCTCTCAAGCTGCTCTTTGTCCTTACGGGAGCCAGCACATATTTGGGTAACTTTTCTTTTCCCACTGTTGTTGTTTTTGCAACGTGTGAAGTTTGGTGACTTTTTTCATTTTGACTCGACGGTCCTTGCGCGTCTGTTCCTCTCTCTCTGTTGTAGATTTTAGGGGTGGCATGCATTTGTTTCTTGGGGATCCCTTTTGTTGTACCTGTGCTGGATGTTCCGCTTGGGACTGTATTATAGAAATTTACATTCCATATTATGCATTTAATATAGAATGTAAAATTCTATATATTTCAAGTATTGTATGCGTATTTAAAGAAAGTGTCGTGTTTTCTTACTCTGATTTATTTTCGAAATTTCTTATGTTCATGTAGAATCTGCAAAACTTGATCTCTTCTACATACGAACCATGCATTTCTCACCATTCGAATCGATGTCATTAATTTTTCTGTTACTCTAGTCCTAAGCGCATCCCCTGTATGTTGTTTTCCTTGAAGTTTGCAGTATTTTAATACCATTTAAAATGACATTAATTTCACGAAATCAATCGTCGATTTTTTTTAGTTTCAATGACCCTCCTTCCTATATAGGACCTACCTGTTTTTTAAATATTTCATCTTTTAATCTACAGAGAATTGTCTTTAAAACTATCATTCTATTACATCATTATATTTCATGTTTTTTGTTTTTGTTTAACCTATTATATTGTGTTCTTCTTGCATACTTGCACGTAATTACTCTCTTTTTTAATGTTGGTTTGATAGTTTAAGTTCATGTTTTTGAAATCTGTTTTGAATTTTATTTGGACTCACGTTTGGTACTGCTTATTTACCTCGCGCCATTAAACTTAATCAACCAACCATTTTTCAGGTTTGTAATACCTGTTATTAAATGTTAAATGTATTGTTTTGGATTTCAAAGTTCACACAACATACACATTGAAATTGAGATGTATGTGAAAATTGTCAAATGTATTGAAATTTAACAGTGAAATCGGTATTTTACTTTTAATGTCTATGCAGGGTTGACTTAAAAGGGACTTTATCCACTATTCTTGGCGACTGGGAGTATCTTTTTAAGCAAAATAATCTCGATTCGTATTTTTAAAGTTTTGGCGACTTTGTAAATTTAGCATAGGTCAATGTAAATTTAAGTTCTCCACTTTTTTAACAAAGAGCACAAATGATTGTTTCTGTTTGAAATTCATGCCTAGTGCTTCGTTGGGGGAAATGTTTCTGTAACTTTGACCCACTACTTCCCTCCAATGCGAGTTGTAGGCGGCACGGGTTCGATTCCTGTCTTCTATCCTGGATATTTTTCTCTTTGTATCAGTAAAACCTTTCCGTGTGTATAGGACCATTATTTGAGGTTTGTCTTTTATTTGGCGCAGCTTGGCTAAATATAACTCTCGCGTCATTAAACCCAATATAAAACGTTTTGTAAATATAAACATGATCGTTTGAACGGCATCCTGGGCTGTCATGGCTCATTGGGTATGTCCACTGTGCTAGCAACCTTCAAGTTGTAGACGGCGCAGGTTCGATTTCTGTCGGGTGCACTCCTCCATGAGTGTATTTATTTCTTCTGTGTGTGTAAACCTTTGATTGTATATATTGTGTCTTGGCGCTGCATGGCCTACTCCATTAAATCCGAAAGCCAACCAACCATAAACGATGAATCTGTAACAGCGCATATACTTTTTCTGGTGAAAGTATGAACTGTTAACTCATCTTGTTAGCTACTATTATAAAAGGAAGTGTTTGTGTACTATACGGAGTGCCCTGACGAATCTATGGCACTTACAATAATGAAATTTGGCACACAGGTAGTCCGAATGTTTCGCGATTTTTCTATCGCGCCCGAATTTTAATATTATATCTAGAACATTTTGAAATGAATTAGTTTTTTTCACCATTCCTTCTTCACTTTCGGAATGTGACGTCAGAAAGAAAAAGCCAGCCGATTTTGCGATTTTCCACCGATGACGTCACAAGCGTAGGCCGTGGAGTTCGTTTGTGAAGCAAACCAAATGGGAATACGTAGCAATCACTGGAGGTTAATGAGCAGTGGTCCCACCTGACCCCACGAATAGGACTGTCACGGGCAACGCCGTGTGGCTAGTATAATATATACTACAGATACATCTCTCTACAGTTCCAAGCAGTATTTTCTGAAGACCCAGAGTCAAGGATGTACCTGCTGAGGGCGACTAAAGCAGCCACATTACGAGTGCTTTGGCTGTGGCGGTCTTGTTTCTAGTTACAGGGCTGCTACAGGTGACTAAAAGGCCATCTTTTGCTATTAATTTCCAACCTTGGCGGCTAGGGATCTTTTTCTGGAAAATCGTTCATGGGCTACGGTTTTCAAAAACTTGCTTCTTTTCATTCACAAGAGGACAACGATAATGTAATCTTCCCTTTTTTTTTACCTACCAGACAAGCCGGGGGAAGTTTGAAAAACTTCGGAATCTGGTTGCTAGACTGTCTTAAAAGCTTTTACAAGCAAATATTTGGTACAGCTGCAGTCTACGTTTATAGCTGTGGCAACGACCTTGGTGCTTTTTGTTTGTCGCATTTCTAGCGAGTTGTGGTAGGTTAATTTAACCCATGATGTTTATTGCGATTTTTATGGCCACCTCGGCAATCGGAAAGTTTAAATTTGCATTTGGAATATTCTAGAAAGTTATTTAAAAATCTGTTAAACTGTCGTTTGATTATTATTTTTTTAAAAACGTTCACAAATGTGTTTCTGAAGCTTATTATTTTCCGTTTTAAAAAGAAAAATATTTGTGAATTAATTATTTCATTGGCGACTTTAAGAAGTGCGCTAAAAAAAGCTCTAAGGCCGTTGCCACCGTTATAAACTTAGACTACAGCTGTACCAAATATTTTTTTTTCTTATTCTAAAAAGTCTTATTCTTTTTCTGTCATAGCCCTGTAGTTAGTTACCTTGTTCTCGATATAAAAGAAACCAGTCTAACAAATGAATCCCAAAAGAAACGATTTTGTCATAGTTCCCAACTGTACATAATTTTGATAGATTACTTCACTCTTGGTAGAATTTTATAAATTTGGTGGAATTATAATTTTTAACAATACGTAACATGCTGTTTTGTGCTTTATAATTCGTGTTTGTTAAGTTTGATATCATATCTGGTGGGCTTTTGAAAAATGCTTCGTAGTTTTTATACCCCAAAATATATTATAGTTATTTTGTAAGGGGTTTTTCAATTTCATGACTTAAGAAAATCCATCTGTAATATATTGATTTTGTGGATTATTTTGTTTTTTAAGTTAGTGTTTGACATGTATTATTTTATATTTCAATATATTATAGTGTTAGAATCAGCTATTGAGTTAATTTATGTATTTGAGTTTTCATACTGGTTATGAAGTGTGTATATTTTCCAAACACTATTCTTTCCCACCCTTTTTTCTTAAAAAATGTTTCTCACTTTTTTTTATGAGCTTAGATAATGGCATTTAATTGAGATTCCAAAAGGACAAGAAAGTGTAATGAATAAATTATTTTTACGGAAGATGTTATGGTTGAATGGTTATACCATTAATTACCATTATTATTATTATTTATATATTAATTATAACATTAATTTGTAACCTATTTTCTACTTTTACCAAAAAGATCACTATGTTGAACCAGTTTTTTATGCATTTTTTAATGTGAAATCAGAAATAGTCATGAAAATGTTACAGGCTTCTATATATAGTACTCTATAATAAGACTAGAGAAAGAGAGAGTAGCGGAAAACACATTCTGCAAAAATAGTTTTAATGCTTAAATTTTCCAGGTAATCTCAATATTAAAATGGATTATATTATTTTTATTCCTGATGTGTTTTTTAATGTCAACGACTCAACTGGTTAAAAATTTCCACTGTGCAATTTTTTAATGTTAATTAAAATTAAACCATTGCCCTAAAATCTTTATATTGCTTTGGATTTTAAATTCTCTAGCAATTTAAAACTCCATACCTTTTACACTGTCAATCATTTTTCATCTGTTTTAATCCGACATAAACGTGTATTTCTGCCACTTGTTTATTTTTGTTGAACAACATTTTAATCTTATACCCACTGTTTTTATACCTTGTTAAAAATGTAGCCTTTTTTGGATCTGGCACCTTTAAGCCAAACGAAACCAACTAACTAATCAAGATAGAGAAGAAGAAAAAAGGAAGTGTTTGTAAAAAAATTAAGCTTTCGTGTTAATTTCCTTCGAGTTTCTTTACAGTAATGTAATCCGATTCCTACAGTATTACGCCGGCTTACTCAAAAATTTTTTTTTTTAATGGGGGTAGTCCAGAGAAAATGGAGAAAAATAAATGCATTTCTCACGAATAAATCTAACCTTCATGCGAAGAAAAAATGACTACTGTACTTCATCAATCTGAAGATCACCACATTCTAGTCAAAGCTAACAAAAGAAACAGAACCTAAAATCTTGAAATTTTGTATTTGTGTTAGCCAGCAATTTGTTAAATTTTCTTGAATTAGCGTAGTTTCTCTTCAGAATAATTTCAATGAAATCTTTATTTTAACTTGCTCCCACCCTGGTTTCATAAATATGCTAAGTATCATTGAAGTTTAGAAGCATTATTTTCAAAAATTATACCAACACTTTCCAAAATAACCTCGTATCTATAACAAAAATTACCGAAACTTGCATTCGTGGTTTCTAGAGATTTAGACTAAGTCCTATTTTAACGGATACAGAATTTATATAATTTTTCTATTTACTTGTTATCCTAATCAGCTGAAAACTTTGACGTTCTTCCCCTTCGATGTTCTCGAATATTCACGTTGACTTTCAAGTTTCTCGAGTTCTCGAAATTCCAATAAATCCTCATTGTAAGGAAATCTGGATCCTTCCCTGTCTATTTACGATACTACATTCGGTTTGGAACTTAGAGTTTCTGGAAATGCATTCCACTCAATTCCTTTGGGTAACATGCTCTTTAAAAAAAACCCTGCGGAAATGGAATTGCATAATGTTAATACAAGTGGGGGCTGGTTAATCTAAAAGTTCGTACCATCATTCTAAATGGGTAAATAATTAGAAAATAACGCCTAACCATATAATTAGGTATATTTTATTGTTTCACATTACAGTCTACGATTACAGCTCTGTTCGGAACTACGTTTGTTCAAATTTTTGTTTAATCGAAAATTGCGATAGAGATAAGTCGAGGGTAGTTTAGTGGAAGCGTTTTTGAAGTATATTTGATTCTCTCTCTTGAATTTCCAGGGCGTGGTAGCCCAATGGGTAGAGTAGCGGATTAGCAACAGGACGGTCGTGTACACGGCGGCTGGTACACGTTAAATCGATGGTGTCCTTAAATGGCCCAATGCCGGCGTAGTGTAGAAATTCGGAGAGTGGGGTGCCAGCTCAGGTGTTAACCTAGTTATCCGACAGTGGTTCAAAAGTACCAAGGCGTTGTCCTTGGATTTTTTCCCTTGGGGATTGATCCCGAACTGTCGCCAATTGTTTGTGATGTATTACTGCAGTGCGACGCTTTATTAACTACTTGCCTACCTTTAATTTTCTGCATGAAAATGCATTCCTCCTTTCAGCTACGACTCAAGGAAGCTATTTATATTTCTGAATGGTCCAACAAACTCCTTGACGATCAAACATTTCTATAAACCAATGTGAAATAATGACCTTTAAATCTATTTGATCCAAGCCAATTCAAGAAGATGAGTACTAGTTTTATTCACAGGAAGTGTTTTTATTCAATTGCTTTAATTTATAAATTTTGCATGCAAAATACATCGTTAGGTTTAAGGAAATAATTAAGAATTTCACTATTTTTTTAAATCAGCGCAATGAAAACTACTTATTTTCTTTGTATTAATTACGAGGTAAAAATGATTATGCTTAATAATTCAGATGTTATAATATAGGTAGATATATTGTATATTTTGTGTCTAAATTTCTAAAAATGTCTAAATTTCTGCTTCTAATATATTCATGATCTACTTAAGATTTTCTTTCAAATCAGCCTTTACATTTCCAACGCAGTCTATAGAGGCTTAATATACGAAAGTTTATTTAAAAATGCAAAAACTCAATTAAGTACTTTAAGCTTTATATTTAATCAAATTCTTAAAAAGATATAGCTAAATAACGCGACAGATTATGTGAAAAGAGTAAGCTTTGTGTACTAGATTTTTAAAAATATGCCTTAAAATTTTGAATACAGTTGAAAAACGGGCATCTTAATTATTTAAGATTGAGAGTTCCACTAATTATGTGAAAGTACGTTGAAAAGGAGAAGAAAAACTGAGCAAACAATGTTACAATTGACTTAAGATGTACGAAACTTAAAGATAATTTTCTATTTATTTCATATACACAAAAAACTAAATGGATTTCTATAAGATTGTTGCCGAAGTTAAGATACCAGACTCTTAATTAATAACCGTAGCATATGGAATAAAAGTTTACATCATCAGTCGAAAAAGAAATGTTTTAATGCGAATATAATGTTTTTCTTGTTTTGCAATTAAATGTATTTGTATGATTTTTGATTGAAAATTTAAAAACAATTTTCCCTTTTATTAAAATTTTCTTCCTGTATGTATAAATGAAAGGTAATTAAAATTCAATTTGTCTTCCAATTTTTGTACAAATATGAATGGATGTTACCATTTAATAGAAAGAATAATTTATTCGATCTTTAAAAATTGAAATATATGTAAAGAATTGTAAAGGAAAGTATTTAACGTGTTTCTGTATAAGCCAGATGTTTTTCATCATTGACTAAGTTTTCAGCTGTGTTTTTATGCGTACTATATTGGATATAATTTTTCTGTAGTGATTTTTTTTAAGCATAGCTACTGTGATAGTCAAAAGAAAAAACCCAGCGTGTAAAAAATATATTGCTGATTGATGTTTTAAAAATACATGAATTATTGATGTTATAAATCGATGTTCTACCTTTGCAGATTCGGCTTTCACCTAAATTTCTCCATTTAAATCTAAATTTGTATTGATTTCTACTATTGCTTGAAGGGGTCCGGTTAATACCTATGGACAGTTGGTTCACGAATTCATATTATGAGCATGAAAAGTCCTCTGCAAGTAAGAAGTTCGAGTTGCCTATGGGTGAAAGTTACGCTTTGATGCATGTAGCGTATCCGTTTTTGGACTGTGCCATAAAACCACAGCATCCAATCCAATATTGTCGGTGAAATGGTCAAGACCAGGAGCGTTGGATGAGATCACGCCATTGTTTCTTGACTAGCCACCATCTGGACGATTGGATAGCTTCTCCAACCCTCGATTTAACACACTGTTTGATTCTTGTTCTGGTCATGTATATTCGTAATGATTTGGAATTCACTTTAACTGTAGATTCCTTGTGTCCTAATGTGGTGGTTGAGGTGTTAGCCTCTCAATTGGAAGGTTCCTGGTCAGTGTATGGACATTTCTAAGCGTATAGTCTAGAGGCGGCTGGTGAAACTTAAATCTGTCGTGGCCGAAAGTCTTCACGTTTGGTTGATCCTTTTGGGGATTGATCCCGGACTGTCGTCAATAGCCCGTTGTGTTGCTCTAGTGTAGATTATTGTGAATTTTTATAAAGCGACTACACTGATCATTGAGTAATAAACCTGAAGGAGCCACTGTCACTTGATTTTTTTGGTGGTGGGGGAGCGTTACAGTTATTACCAAGTTTTGCATTTTAAGAAAACAGTTTTACGTACCGCGAATGGGATGCTCTTTCAGAGAAACAAACCAAATGCTCGTAAACGATAAATAATTGAGGTTCCTCTGAAATGTATTTTACACCCCGTTTTGGCGACGTTTGGCGTCTAATTTAACTGGCGTTGACCAATATATGCTAGCGTTGCCCGTGATAGTTCTTTTCGTGGGGTCAGGCGTGACCCCTGTTCTCTGACGCTTGCCAATATCTGGAGATTTCTACATATTCCCATTTGGTTTGCTTCGCAAGCGCCACGGGCTCCGTGATGGCATCGAGGTGGCTGTTATCAACAACGTAAAACAAAACACGCTAGAATCGGAAAACTTTCCAGAGGTAATTCGTACGATAAACGCTTGTGACGTAAGCGGTCGAAAATCGCAAAATCGACTCGCTTCTTTCTGACGTCACTTTTCGGAGAAAAGAAAGAATGAAGAAAAAAAACTAATACATTTATTTTAAAATGTTCTTGATCAAATTTTAAAATTCGGGCGCTACCAAAAATACGCAACAAATTCGGACTACCTGTGTGCCAAATTTCGTTATTGTGCGTGCCATAGATTTGTCAGGACACTGCGTGCAGACAAAGATACAGATAGCGAAACATTTCCTTTCATAGCAGTAGAGTTTTCAATACGAAATTCAATTTATGGAATTTTACTGGCGTATTGCTGGAATATAATCGAACTATGATCGAAAAACAAACCTAGGGATGTCACGCTCGAAACACAAACAAGAAACACGTCCCTTCGCAGAAACACTACCACCCCTTCATTCAGACTGAGAGAAATTGCATCTCATGGGTATCTCTTACTTTGAAACAGTTAGGCCCGGTGCACACATCCGTTTTTTCAACGTGCGGCGCCGCTGCGGCAACGCAAGTTCGGTCTGAGATACATTAGATCCATGGAGTAATGCACACATGCCTGCGGCGACGCATGTCCAACTTGCGTACTATTTTTACCGCAGTACCCCACGGCACCGCACAGGAGTCTCCGTTCTGAAGTACCTTGTTTTTTATAAACAAATGGAGTATAAATAATAATTAATAATGTATGTATCCAGTAACGTCTATTTTGTTTCAAAATATACTTTTTTTACACCAAGTAAGCGAAATAAACACGTTTTCTTCGATAGAATATTTATCGCAAATGGCGCGAAATGAGTACTTGCGTCATTTCACGGTTATGTGTGCTTAGTTTGGCTTCGGTGCCGCAGCGGCGTCGCACGTTGAAAAATCGGATGTATTCACCGGACCTAAATCAATCATTAGCGGTTTTGAATAATGCTATTAATTTGATATGTTAGCATCAGATTTTTATTTGCATTATATAACTACTCAGAAAGGTCCCAACTTGGATATGCTGCTTTTTTTTGACCAACTCGGCTTTATTTATTACTATATCACCCATCATTTATCGCCCCCGCACCATCATTCTCTATCTGAAAAAAAGGAAGGCAGTCTCTTTTCTCATTTTCTGGACATCCTCGGCTGTCCATTAGACGG
The DNA here is from genome assembly GCA_947359465.1 of Metellina segmentata. NCBI lineage: Eukaryota > Metazoa > Arthropoda > Arachnida > Araneae > Tetragnathidae > Metellina > Metellina segmentata. The sequence continues at coordinate 48,529,596 of OX375881.1, read as the reverse complement.
AAAGGGCCGTTGTCTCAGTAGCGCTGTTGTGTGGGGACACGATCGTTAATAGCCGAATCTATCAATGAAGTCCCAATCAGTAGGAAATTGATACCTCCGCCTCCTGCTGGACCGCCCGGGCGTAAATTGGAAGGCGGTTAATCACCATAAAACTGACGCCTAATGGCCGGCTATCGATCCCCATCAAAATAGCCCATCCGCCATCCGAGCATCATCCTATTGACATTTCGCCCCCTTTTGTTGGCCCATCCCACCTATTGCGTCCCAATTTTACGACGACTTTTGTTTTCGACACTTTGTCGTCCGCCCCAGTGCAACAGCGTCGTAAAAAGTTGCTTTTCTGCCCAGGGTGAGTAATGCCTTGTGTTGGAGCCACCAGAGAAGTTCTCCGCAAATGGAAGTTTTTAAATCATCCGTTATGCTTTTCGAAAATTTTCGGTATTTTCCGTTATTAACTCCGGAGATTATATATGGCGATGGGACCATTGCGCTGCAGTGGGGCGGTAATTCTTCGTCGTTAGCTTTTGTGACATGTCCTTAGGTTTACGACGCCTTCCGTGGTGTGTGGTGTCTCGGGATTCTCTTTTATGTTGTTCCTATTTCTTATTTTTTAAAAAAAAAGTCTTCTGGTGTTCCAGTTCTTGGTCTGAGGTAAATCATGGTCTGAGTATAATGGAATACCCCAATCGGTATTAAATGCATTGTTGTGCGGCACCTTAAAATTTTGACGATTTAAAGCGGAATTACCACAACATGTCCTTTATATGCGATCATGTAAATTTAAAATTCTATCTCACAATATTCATACAGTACAAAGTCCCAAATCCGGAATTTACCAAAATCCGGACGTTTTGAAAACCGGCTGGGTTTTTTTTCCCTCACATTTTTCAATCTTTCCGACAATTTTTAATCCAGATCGGAAGGTTCCTGGTTCGAATCCGGGTCAGGGCATGGATGTTTGTAAGCGTATGGTGTAGAGGAGGCTGGTGCACATTAATCCTGTCGTGGGCGAAAGTCCTCGCGTTTGTTTGGAGAGTGGGGAGCCAGCTTCTGGTGTTGCTTCGTCATCTGACCGTGGTTCAAAATTACGAGGTGGTGTCCTCGGATCTTTTCCTTAAGGGATTGATCCCGGACCCTTGTCAATAGCCCGTTGTGTAACTCTAGTAGGACGTTAATTAAAAATTACCGACAATTTTTTGAAGAACAAGGACTTAAATCTGGACCTAATTGCTGAAACAACGCAAAATAACGGAGATGTTCAGAGTAAGTACCGCAAAGAAAAATTAGATTTGCAAGTGAAATTGGTTGCATTGTATTGAAAAGGTAATTTCCTTTTTAAAAATTATTCCTATTTTTATATATCAGCTATTTTACTATTGCAAACACAGTATTCGCACAATAATTTTTTTTTAAACAAAAAATGCAAGTAATTCGATTTTTAGAAACATCCGGAATGGCCGAAGACCGTAGGATTCCGGATTTAGGACTTTGTGCTTTACCTTGTAAAATGACTTGACTCTCCTGCTGGTGGTCTTGACGAATTATCTCGCCATTAGCAAAAATGATCGGATTTTGTTGGACGAGATATCTCGTCAGTTCTAGAAAACACGATCAGAAGAAAAATGACCAGATCTTTATTTCGTCACGAAAAAAATCGGCAATATTTCAGATATTGATGGACGAGATACCTCATCGAAACCACTTGAAGGGCACACTAGGGAAATTCGTTACATTCTGTATCGCCCTAATGCATCATTATAAATACGGGCAAGTCGATTTCTTAAAACTAGCCGGGCTGCGCCGGCTAGTGTATTAGTGCTTTTTTTTTTAAACTTTTTCACACACCGTAATTAAACACGTTTTGATTTGTATATTTTATTTATTTTTATGAAACAATTCTTTATTCAAATCATTGCGTATTGAATCAAATATTTGAGGAAAGTGGGTCGAAATATACATTTTCTGCTACAAAATTACCCATGTCTAGTGATATTTTGCAAGAAATAGACATATTAAAATCTAACTCCTAAATAATATTTCTGCAATAGGTAATATACCGGAACACATAATGCAAACGAAAATAAAATTACAATCCTTCCTTGCAAAATTCTGAAAAGGGAAGAAAAAAAAAACACGTACGTATCTATTTAAACGTGTTGAAGTTCGACTTCCTGAATATATTGTGAAATAGAATAATGCGATATAAGACTTTTGAAAGATATTGACAAAGACAATAATGATTTATTAACAAAAATAACACATATTTACAATACTTGGGAATCCTCAAATATGTCCGCTACATCTCGCAGTCAACTCAAAGACCCAAACACGGAATTCTAAATCAAATTAAAAAAGTAAACAATAATTCTGACGTGGCCAGATACCGGGTAGCAAAATTACGTTTAAATTACTTTTACATCAAAGGAAGAAATAAAAATAGTTCAAACATAAATATTACAGTTTAACTGTTTATTTTGCATAGAAATTGACCCCGGTTATTTGAAAACAGCAAGAATTCAAAATATTTGGGTTATTTTATTTACTTTGATTGTTGCCATTCGACGATACACAAATAACGTCGATTTCGGGTCCACTTGCTCTAGAATTTTAATTCTTCAGAAATATCATTCGGCATGAATGCAATTTCAAAGATGTGCTTCAATCCAGGACTAGCATCTATTTAAATGGACGATAGGATGGCAAAATTTTATGTCCAAATCTTTTATGGCTAGTGACTTTCGAAAGAAGCCTATGATTTCTGGCTGTAAAACTGAAAGCATTTTTGAGTTTTTCACATCAGAACCACTCGAATGCACTTTTAAAGTTACAGCTAAAAGAATTCCGGAATCTCCAAACAAAGTCGGACCTCCCATTTTCCCGTCACTTTTGTCTCCCGGTCACTTTGGAGTGGATGTCTCCTTTTTATTTGGTAGCGCGGTGTCTGCGATCTCGGGGTGACATATTTTCCCGTCCTCTAGGCACCTTTGCCCGATAGACTAAAATATACAGATGTGAAAATATCCTGGCCTTCTTTTCACGCGTTTCACTCTTTGCTGTTATGGTATTGCTTCTTTTTCGACACGACGGTGACACCAAGGCCTTCCAGCTCCTGGCACCAAATTTCTTTTCCATCTTCTGTCTTGGAGAGAAAGAGATGTATCGCTTCTCTTTCTCTCTCTCCCGAGAGTCTATTAATATAGCAATTCGGGAATGCGGTCCTTGTTTTTCTCTTTCTTCTTTTTACTTTTAATCTTTTCATTGTCACTTTTCGAGATTTATTTTATGTCTTGAGGAATTGATTGTGTTGGACCTTTTTGTGTTGCTGGTAGCAGATTTCGCGCTTCTGATTGTCTCTGTTGCAATTTTGGAAGTGTCGGGAAGTATGCGGATGGGTAGTTAGCCGTCATGGCGTTGTAAGCTCCATGGTACGTTCAATGCTATTTGCATTGTCTTTGTGACTCAATAAAGTGGACTGACACTGAAAGACCAAAGATTATTATGGTTGTGTGTCGCTTTTACACTTTTGAAAGTGTCGACAAATAGCCATCATGGCATTTTAGCTTTCATGTACGTTTAATGCATTTGAATTATGTCTTCGACTCCATGAGTGTCGACTGACGGTCTAGTTGGCAATGAAAAATGACAAAAACAATGTTATTTTGACTGTTGCTGTTGCACTTTTGAAAGTTTAGGAAGATAACAGGCATGGAATTTTAGATTTCATGGTGCGTTTAATACCATTTGCATTGTCTTTGTGACTCAATAAGTGGACGGACACTGGAAAACCAAAGATTATTATGATTGTGTGTCGCTGTTACACTTTTGAAAGTGTCGACAAATAGCCATCTTGTCATTTTAGCTTTCATGTACGTTTAATGCATTTGTATTATGTCTTTGACTGCATAAGTGTCGACTGACGGTCTTATTGGCAATGTTATTTTGATTATTGCTGTTGCACTTTTGAAAGTCTCGGGAGATACAGGCATGGAATTTTAGATTTCATGATTCGTTTAATGACATTTGCATTGTCTTTGTGACTCACTAAGAGTCGACTGACGGTCCAATTGGCATTGAAAAAGAACTAGAACGACAAACCAAAGTTTATAAATGGCTGGTGTTATAGCATTCGAGATACTACACTCAAGTTGATTCAATTTAATTTTAGAAACAAATGCTTCTAAGTAAACTAATGATGTGTGTTTTCCTAGTGTGTTGTCCTTATTTGTTCCCATTGTTTATTGTCATTCTTCCGTCATTAATTTTCTTGGTAATTACAGAAAATACAATATTTTAGCCTCTATTTTTGTTGCTACAAAAATTCATTGTATTATTGTTCTGTCTCTCCTTTATGTGATATTTTTAACATCATGCTTAAAGAAAGTAGATTTACAGTGGTTGTGTGAACAAATGATTCTTTAATGACTTCTTAATGTATAATCCATTCTGTCTTGCAAAATTCTAAAGTAATTATGTAAAATTGTGGAAAGTGATTCTTTAAATCATTGATGTTTCACAAATAGGAACTTAATACGCTTTTGATTGAAAGAAAGTTGGATAAATTACGCTTTCACTGTAATCTAAAACTAAAATAAAAATGCTCTACTAAGTATCACTTATTTTTGATTTTTAAATTCCCAATCTAGAATTTACAAAACTCTAAATGTATTCAACCCATAGCACTTTCCAGTCTGATTTTTAAAATAAAAGCTTAAATTAAATTCATTGCAAGTTATCTTCCTTGTTTTTCAGATAGAATCAACTTAACCAAAATTACAAATATTATAAAACATGTACATACAGATGAAACCTTAGTCTAACAGATAGTAAAATTGAAAAACTTCAACTAAGATTAAAACGAGTGAAAAAATTGTCAATAGCTATTTCTTTGGAGCAAAACATCCACCATCATCAAAACAAATTATTTATTTCTTGGTGATAATGTACATTTTACTCCACCGAAACAGCTATTGACATTTTGTCACCCATTTTATTGTTTATTTTAGTCACATTTTTCGAATCTTTTAATACTTGTAACTACCCTTTAGACTAATATTCCATCTTGCTATACATGTTTTAGAAGACTTGTAATTGGTGAATAGGCGTAATGGATTCCTATGAAATATTATTAATATAAAAATTTTAAAGTGCATTTTAGAAGCAGAGTAAAAAAGAATTTTGAAAATTTTCGGAGATCGCATTCCCCCAACTTTTAAATGAAAGAATATGACAAAACGTTCAAAATAAAACTCATCTTTATTCCAGTTTCTTAAAACTATTTTGCATATATTTTCACTTTGTGCGATGCAAAATTAATGTAACCATCAATTCCCTTTGATGAGAAATGCGATTGAATATTGTCACATGTTTGTATTTTTATTAGTTACTAGCAAAATACCCGACCTTACTCGGTTTGAATTGGTTTACTCTAGATTGAAGAGATAATCAAAATATATAATGACTTAAAGTTTTTTGTAGAATAAAAATTTATTTTAACATCTTTCGGCCGTCTTTATATTTTCTACAACTTACTTTGGACACAAATCCTACACATGCATATCCATTCATGTAATACATTTCACATACATCGCACAATTGCTGTATGACAAAGCTACAAAATGACGAAAAGTGATACTAAGGTTACTACTATAAAAGACGATTTATAGGAAGATTTGGAATTCCCTTTCTTAAGTTCTTTTCATGTTCAATTCAATTAATTAAAATTACTATTTACGGCGAGCGCTCTCGCACTCATAGTCAACAAAACAATATTTTTTTACTTGTGGCACTCTTGCCTCCGGTATGCGACATTGTGAAATTTTGCAATCTTCTCCTGTCATTATTACAACGAATTTTTTAATGTTGGAACAAGTTCCAGTTTGGATTAATAAACATTGTTATTCTTTCAATAACGGCATTATTCTTTCAATAATGGCATAACTACGCTTAAAATTTATACTGACTTACCTAACATTTTTAAGTCTAATACTTTGTGATGCTGTTGCGTGTGATGAGAAGGAAAACACATTTATTAAAACAAAATATTTAAAACAGGAAACAGCAAAGTAAAACAAAATAAAAGATGTCGCAAAAAATTGTTCTAAAGATATTAATTTGTGATTCAATTTTATCTCTTGATCTCGCACAGTTGCCACAACTTACAAATAAAAGTGTACAAATTTTATAAATGTGAAATTAATTCAGAGCGAAAGAACCAGAAAAAATATCACTGCTCGCGCGATCTTGATCATTCTCGTTTCGTTGAAAAATATCGTCTGTCCAAATATTCGGAAATCGTTTTCATTGCGCAAAGGATAAAAATAAGACTTGAAATAAATGAAGTATCAGAGATGAAATTCCATAAAAAAAAAAAAAAATTGAATAATAATTACTTTTTCAGCAGTACTGGTAAAGCAATCGAAGTAATCGTAATATTCAATAGACATTCCAATTTTTCCAAAACTACCAAATTATGGTTGATTGAAGTATACTTACTCATGTGTTTTAGCATGAAACTCAACTAAATATAACAATAAAGAAATGTTTAATATTGCATTCACTAAACTAATAGATAATGTATAAAATAAAATACAATGCAATCAAATATCTGGAATAATATTCATGTGATGTCTACACAAACACAAAATCGAGCATAGAACAGAAAGACGGACAGACAGACTTTCGCAACCAATGTCACTCACTAAATGAAGATAAGTACTCACTGTATGCAAATTTCCATGAAAATATCTTAAACCGCTTGGACGTGTATAGGGCACAACATACAGACAGACACCAAACGAGAAAAAGGCGGATTCGGCATCAGAAGGGTCCAAAACGGATAGAAAACTTGAAATGGGTCGAAAATATTGAATGTACAAACAAACACTCCATTCTTATTTATATAGATTTTGAAGTTTATAAATTTAGTTAGACTAATGTTTCATACACGTTTCAGAAGACTTATAATTGGTGAATAGGCGTAATATAGATTTCTATGAAATAATATCGGAGAATTTTTAACGATCAGTTATTTTTCAGAAGCACTAATACAATTTTCGGAGATCTCAGTCACCCCTCATCTCAAATGGGGGAAATGACAAACGTTTAAAATAAAACCCATCTTTATTCCATTTTTAAAAATCGTTTTTCACATTTTTTCCCCGGACGCAATGCAGAATTAATGCAACCATCAATTCCGTCTGCAGAGAAATGAGATTCGGGCTACACGGGCTCGTAAAAAAAAAGCCCCCGGCCTCTTCTATTTTTCAATTAAAAATTAGTTGTCACCAGCCTCGAAAATAAAGTATCAGAATATGTAAATAAAAGTGGCCATCCCGCCCTCTTCCCCTTGTATAAATTTCTGTTAAGATTGTTCGCATAATTTTTAGATGGCGAGAAAATAAAAAAACAGTCAGAAAGACAAACAATGCTGGTAAAACGAGGGGTCGGGGTTTTATATTATTTATGTAAATAAATGGCTTTTTGGGGAATAAAATTAAATCCCGCTCGCTAAGTGTAAAAACGCCTGTTAATATCTCCGCCGAAGAGCACAGTGATTTTCTCATTTTTCTTTCTTTTTCCATTTTCTCATTTACTCTTCATGCTATTTCGGTTTTCCCCAAATTTCGGGCCCGTCCTTAAATATTTGGAGACGTCGTTTTTTGGAGTTAAATTAAAAGCGGACGTGCTTAGGAAAAATCATGGCTTCGGGGAGAAATTCAATTTTCTTAGCGACACTCTCATGAAAAATGTAGTGACCGAGAGGCGTGGGGCAAATTAAGGAGGGGTAAGATGCTTTAGTTTCGGGTTCTATTATTTTTTTTTCCCATCCTCAAATCCGGAGGTTAGAAAGAAGTAGCCTGAGTGTGTGTACGCGATTTTTTAATCCTTCCCCTCCACTCCTTTCTTGGGAAGATCTACTTTGACATTTCCGAAATTAACTCGCTGAAAAGTTATTAACTGTATAAAATTTATTTTTCCGTTCTGGGGTTCTTTTTGGTTAAATATTAAAACATGTTTTTGATGCGATTTTTTTTTTACTCGAGGGAGCGGGAAATGAACTTTTTTTCTTCTCTAATTGATGATACCATCTAGTTTCCGACATTTTTTTGCCGTGTTTTTTCTCTTTTGCGGACGGGGTTGATCTGTTAGTGCTTTACACAGGGGTGTTGCTTTTAGTCCTGCCGAAAAAGATCGTCTCGATGGATGGCTTTTAGTTTGTGTTGCTTTTTGTTCGATTGCTCGGAAGTTTTTCAGCCTGTAGTTTTAACGGATTTTAAATTGCATTTACCGAAGAAGAGTGGGAAAGGTGGTTACTCTTTTCAGAGGTTGTGCTTCGTATTTTGTTACTCAATAGTTCAGTAGCTTCCAAGCTTTGTCATTTGAGGAAATTTTGATTTATTTCCGCGTATTTAAGTATTTGATGCATTACACAGGTCTGCGATAAAAAATTTGTCTTAAAAATAATAAGTAGTTTTTTTGGATTTTAATATGTTATACTGGAAAAGTAATTTAAAAATATTCCATCACGTACAGTTTTATCATAGGTCTAATGTGTACGGATTTTGGATACGTATCTTTAAGATACTGATATGAATAGCAGCGGATATTATTTTTATGCGGATATTTGAGAGCAACGTAATATTGTATGAACTTATTAAGCATATCTATAGATTTTATATAATCATTTGCTCTGTATAAATGCTATCCAAGATGGAATAAAGTATTATTTTTTAGCATTTCTCTTCAAACTTGTAAACAGTAAAGCCAGAGAAAACAAATTAAAACCGGATCACTAGCCTATTGGTGCCTGTCTGGCCACCCCTCCCCATACTCTGCCACTTTCCCTACTCCCATCAATGTCTTTCTTATTTCAGTGCTTCACACATGTGTATAATTCCGAGCTTTGAATAGAAGTGCTTTTCTAGTTTAGTTTATGTTGCCATTGAGAGAACTGGCTTCCAGAGGATGTGTAAATTCACGAGATTGTTTTCGTTGTATTCGTGGCAACTACAGTAAAAAACAACAAAGAAACATTTCAGATTTTGAAAGACTACTTCTGCCTATTTCGGCATGAAATTGGGGGATCAAGACAAGCCTTAGGCCCCAGACAACGTTTGTTCGATTTGTGTAAAGGAAATGAGACAAAAAAAACCAATATTTTCGGTTTGGTATACCAATGATTTCGAGAGACTAAAAATCGTATTGATGACTGCTATTTTTGTATAAGCAATGTGAAAGTTTTCAATCTAGAGAACAAAAGTGAGATTTTTTATCCTGCCATCCCATCTCCCTCATGGACCTGGTATTCCGGTTTCGTCCCTTCTAGATACATTGGAAAGTTTTGGTGATTTAGAAACAGTACATCCATCTGGAAGTAAAGATGATGATACGTATGATCCCGGTAGCGATGAACCTTAACTTGATACCCAGTCTGAGTTAAATGATTTAGTGAGAATTGGATCTTCCTAAAGAATCGGTAAAAGTTTTAAGTTCCTGATTGTAGGGGAAAAAATTTGGCTCCTAGTACGTCATTTTCTTTGTTTCGGAGCTGAGGAGAAGAGTTAGTTCCGTTTTTCTCTCAAGAGGGTGAACATGTTTATTGCAGCGATGTTCCAGATCTCATGACCACATTCAATATACAATAGAAACCTGACGAATGGAAACTTTTTAATGATCCTTCAAGAAGTCTAAAAGCAGTATTATTGCATTTTGGAAATGAGTATGCTTCTGTACCTGTTACATTCAGTTCATTACAGTGCTACGAAAATCTTGAATTGATATAATAAAGTTTCGTATTAGGATTACAAATGTGCAGTTTGCTGTCATTTGAATTTCACTTTAGATTGATACCTAAAACTATGATTTTCTTTAAATAAATAATTTTTAAATTGAATATATCAACAATCTTCAACAAATATATCTTCAACAAATTTGAAATCTGCGGAAAAATTTTAGGCCTTACTAGCCACTGCGTAACTAGCCCGGCGTTGCCCGTGCCCGTAATGTTGGTTTGCAAAGCAAATTTTGTAAAATTTTCCGCAGATTTCAAATTTGTTGAAGATTGTTGATATATTCAATTTAAAAATTATTTATTTAAAGAAAATCATAGTTTTAGGTATCAATCTAAAGTGAAATTTTCCTTAGATTTCAAATCCGTTAAAATTTTTACTCTATCTTTAACGATCTAAGAGATAGAAAAAAAAGAACTAAGTGACTCCAGTTAAAAGATTTATCGTCTGGCTGGAAAATCACTTCTCCGCGCAAAATCAAAGCGGAAACGAAAAAGATAATTTTCTCAGAGTTCCCCGCGATGAAAAAAAAAACTTGGAATGGTTCCAAAGGCTGATGGCAAGGTCACGTGGGTAGAAAAGTCTAGATTTGGGTGTTTCTTCTTCCGGAAGAAACTCGTTGAAGAACCCGCTGGAGAATAAAACTATTAAATTCATTTAAAAATGTTCTAGATTGAATTTTAAAATTCGCCGCTACCCAAAAAATACAAAAAATTCGGAATACCTGTGTGCCAAATCTCATTGCTGTAAGTGTCATAGAATCGTCAGGATTTTGCGGCAAGAAACAGACATACAAACAAACGCTTCCTTTCATAATAGTAGAGATAAAACAATTTATTAAGAAAAAAGTAGGAGAATTTCAAATACCTTTGTGAACAGTTTGCACGAATCAAAGCTGAAGGATGGGGTATTTGTATGACCTGCATCAGATAACTGATTAAGAATGGAAATTTTTATCTCACACAAAACAAGCGAGAAAAAAAATCCTGAAAATCTTTCAATCTAGTAGGTAACCAGTTTTCTTGGAAACTAAAGAGACCCAAACTACATATCTACTGTGGAAGAGATGTTAACAAATTTCAAAATATTAGGGTGTAGTATGAGCATAAAAGTTCATTTTCTCTATTTGCACCTGGACTATTTCCCTGGAAATGTAGGTGCAGTCAGCGAGGAGCAAGGCGAAAGATTTCACCAAGACATAAAGGAAATGGAAAAGATATATCTCAAGGAGCATAACAGACTACTGCTTGATGTTTACAAGAGACGAAAAATGCGTAATTCTTATTTGTTATATCCAACGGCTCGATCTACCATCACCTGATTGCCCTTGTGAGTCAAATTTTATATCGGAAATTGAATAAATAGTTTGATGTTAAGTGGACTGACCAAGTGACGCTTGAATAAAAAAGAAACTGAAGTGTTTTTTAAATCAAATAGTACTGAATATTTTAACTCGACGGATTTCTAAAAATGTGAGTACAAATTCTTTTCAGCTCATAAAAACAGTTAAAGGATCATAAAAGCACTCGTGTTATCAATAGGCCCCGTTTTTTGCATTGTATTTAATTAATAATAATGAATAGTTTAAACTAACAATAAATTTATTATCACGCATCTCATTCTAGTTCAAATTAATTTAGTGTAAAATATGGACATGCTCTTGAAATTGACGCAACGCGTGGGTGAAGTTTCTGTCGAAGGTCTCAAAAATGTAGGTCATGTGGCCTTGGAATTCATCTTGAGCCGATTGGATATCGAAGCTCAAACCAGTGTTGTTTCACTGGTTGTATATTTTATAACTCTCGTGAATTTGTTCATCGTTGGTTGGAATTCGTGGTGTCTTCAAATATCACGTGAACTTTACCTAGGAATCTTCAAACCGAGCTATCGGAAGGATTGCATTTGGGGTTTTATGGCGCAAGCTCCGGAAACGGACAAGTTGCAGTCAATGGTTAGTCCTTCATTAAGATACGCTTTCTTCCAAAGCACGTGATGTGTCTTCAAACCGAATGATCGGGAAAAATAACACAACTGCGGCTGCTTTATTAGAAGATCGATGGTGTGGGAATCTTCTATATATAATGACTAAAGATCTGATGAAAAAGGTATCATATATAGGGATATATATATATCCCTATATATATAAAGGGATATATATATATTTTTTAGTTTTTATTCGGATTCCTAAAAAAAATTGATTTCTTTTAAATTTTAGATATCAACAATTATGGCGGATGTAGGCTTTGGATGGACCTTTCGTTTTGAATACGAACCAATTACCTAACGTTAGAGATCTTTGATCGAAATATTTTTATGTTAATTTTATATGCATCACATTTCTTTTTGTATTCCGTTTTTCGGGTTCCGTTGGGATGGGGTAGAGTATGCATGTCGAAAATAATCTACGGATGGTTCGTTACGTTAAAAGGGAAATGACGTGGAAATCCTCGCATGTCGTTCGATATTTCTCCGAAACATGCTTTATTCTTATTTGTCTAAGTGCTCTCCTCTCCAAATCATGTTTATACGATAATTGGCTTCATGAATATTTATCGGTGCGAGCGTTTTGATCGATAATGCGAGCACATTTTGAAGTCGGATTTTGCCTGCCTTGTTTAGTTTTAACATTAATTAGGTCCATTAAAATGCGCAGATTTAATACCAGTTTGAAACCACTCTTCCTTGTTCTGGATAGAATTTTACGGGTTCCTAATATTTCCCTCCTAGTCTTCAGTTGATTGTAATTTCATGACCACGGGTTTATGATACTTTAATCTCCACTTTCTTCCATCTCCACTCGAAGTAATTCTCAGAATCGCCCTCGTAATTACAGAGGAATCTGTTTGAAACTAATAACCGAATGGGGAATTTATTCAAATTTATCCGCGAAATATTTCACTGATTTCGCAAGTTTTTCTAACTTTTCTCGCAAGCCTCTATCCAAAAAAAACAAAAATTTAATTACACTACCCTACAATAATTGACTGGACGCCAGCGGATTTGCATAAAATCCGACTGCTGCTTGTTTGGGTGTGTTTTTGTGGATTGGCCTGGGTCATTTTCATGCTGCCCCTGTTAAATTGAACGCCGGCGCCTACATGCACATTTTGGACAATCGGGTTCTTCCTACCCTCTGTCAATCTTGCCGAATGAATGTTACTTCCAGGACGACAACGCTCCATGTCATATTGCAGCCTCTGTTAAGCAGTGGTATCAAGATATGGATGTAAAAAGTCCCGATCTAAGCCCCATAGAATATTTGTGGGACGAGTTAAGAGCGACGCTTACGGACCAGGGAACCATGTCCCACATCTACAGCTGAGCTGGCGACATTCTTGCAGCAGCAGGAATGGACACAAATACCCATAGCTGTGTATCGAAACCTTGTTGAAGGTATGCCAAAAGGGTTGCTAGTGTAATTGCAGCACTTTGGGACCAACCCCCTATTAAAGCATGTCTTCTTTCCCTTATACCAACACATCTTGCTGTGCGGTCCATTATTGTAGGGTAGTGTATGTAAATTTTTTTATTTTTTTATTTCCAATGGCAAGGCAGTACAATTGCGAAGACAAATACAATACAATACAATACAAAGTACAGAGTTGACCGAGGTCATTTTAGCCTTATACAAGGCCAGAAGTGATGGTCACTTGTGAAGGGGCACCCAGTGGGTGGACCATCATTGTCCCTAACAAAGGACAGCACAATTTACATCCATTCGAACCAGGAACCTTCTGATCCAGAGGCCAACACCTTGACCACTAGACCGGTTGGTCGGCATGTATGTACAGTTGCGGGGTGGAAAAAAATCCCAACCACTTTCTTTATTTCGAGCACTTTTCATACCAGACCATATTCAAAGGTGTGATCAAATAAGGAGAATAACGTTCTCTACATGTGGGTTCTGTCCTCAGCGGAGCCTGCAATTCTGATGGTTGCGAGATCGGCGCTTAGACCTGGCTAAAGACCGTCGTGTTCGGTAATGGTGGCTGGGGCACGTTAAATAGGCCGTGGTCACAAAGTCCCCCATGTTCCCATACCGAATCAATACCTCTGGGGGTACCTGATCAGGGGGTTATCGGCCTCTGATTGGTATCTAAATTACGATATGTGTGAGTGAATGGATGTGTGAAAGGGACCTTCCTGTAAAACGGATGTGTCATGTATGAAGAAGTCCAACCCTTCGGGGCAATGACACCCCCAATTGGGCCATATATGGCCCGCACGACGACATCAACAACAACGTCCTCTACAAATTCAAATCGAAAAAAATTACATAAGGGGGCGTCTACGTATCAAAATGTGTGCAAACAACGAAATTTCCAATGGAAACACCATGTTGTCGTGTGTTTAAGCAGGTTGGTGCAATAGGACCCTTGCGCCTTTTCACCCCAAAGCAATTGACCAACCACCTTGGTTTATTTTCGCGCCTACTTTAAATACATTCCATAAATTCAATCTTATATTGTCTTGACTGAGCAAAAACCAGGCCCTTCGTCTTAATCTATTCCACACGAGCAGCCAAGTTATCCAAGTAACGCGAAACGTTTTCATCGATGTTACTAAAACAGGATTAATGGGCAGTGCTGGTTCGATTTGTTACCCACGCCCTCTCCCCCTACAACCCTTGTCAGAAGGTGTTGCCAGTGAAAAATGAACTGATTGAGAGAGAGGAACTTCTCCCCTTGATGTATTTATAGATAAAACTCTTGGAAGGGAACGCCAATTAAATAATAGCTTAATGAGCTCAGTGCATTCCGGCATCTCTTCCAAACGTTGCTCAGATATGAAAATACAAAGGCTCTGCAATTATCGGTTTCTGTTGAATTTTCTCGGGGCATTAATACTCCCAGCTCTCTTCGCATTCGGGTGCTCATTCAGGTGATGCTATTTCTTCTGCCCGTTATCTGTGTTGCTTAAAATAATATCTTTTAGTAGCGTTATTTCGCTTGCTTGGAGATGCGGTGTCGTTCACGGATGCGTGCTGCTTCATTGCCTGCCTTCTGGGGAGGAAAAAAAATTAATTAAATCAGCGGTGTAAAGATCGGGAAAACTATTACTTTGGTGGAGCCGCTTCTAATGGGTAAACGTCTGAGGTTGGCTAAATGAAATGCAAATGATGGACTCTGACGAGCGGGGGGGATGGTAAGAGCGAGATGAAGATGTCATTAACCAACTTGCAGAGTGAGCTTAAATATGTATCGATTTTTTTTGTGTGTGTGGATCGGGATTTCGCTTTTCATTTGTGGATTTCCCTCTGCTGTGATTGAAAATTGTAAGGGAAAAGAAAGCGTAAACGAAATATTGTTAATTACCTTGACTGGTTGATTGTCTTCGGATTGTGTGGCCCAAAGGCCACATTTGGTCAAGCATCGTCAAACGCAAAACCTACAACTTCTAGCGCGCTTTGTACTGTGCCATCAGGTCAGACCCAATAGAGGTCCGAAGGAAAGAAAATATTTTGGAATGAAATTTAAAAAATACACTATTTACAGGATTTAGAACTGTTGAGAATTTCGAACAGTCCTTGAGATCTTCAGTCATTTCTTTTACATCGCATAGAGGACAGAACGCTACTCCAATCAATGCTCCAATACGGTGCAAGTAATTTTGTAAGTGGTCTCCTGTTCTGTTAAGAAGTCGCAAACAACCTACATCTCTGACCGAAGAACCTGATATACGAGCTTTGTTTCTTAATAAAATATGTCAACTCTTGTAGACACCACAGCTTAGCTTGTCCTTTGGATCTTGCTGCAATTGGGGAGATTATTTGAATCTTAGATGCGCTGACGTCATGCACCTTCCCAGATCTCCCACACCTATAGCTTTTGTCAGTTGAAGTTAGACTCTTGATTGAATTCGATAAGAAACTAAGCGCTCTTAAGTTGATTAATTTTCGATTTGCATTAATATATAATCTTTTTCTATGTCTGTAAATAGTGTAAGATAGGTAATTAAACTTTAATTTGACTGAAGAATCTCTCCAATCGTCATTTTTGTTAGATCTAAAAATACCACTGAATCAATTGATCAGTGAAATCCCGCCTTTCTGCGTCAGCAATTATCAACCATTGGCGTTCGACACAAGTTTGGAGGTGTGGATGCCAGCTGGAGGTGTTGACCTCGTCATCTGACTGGTTTAAAATTTGTGGCGTAAATTCAACTACCAACCAACCCGTAGAGACATCGTTTTGCAGCTTGATGCGTGTTTGCAAGATACCTGTTTGTACATTAAGAGATGTATCTGGCAATAGTTATAACATCACAGAAACTTGAACTCTTTGCTATTGTAGTGAAACTAACTATATTACATCTTGCTGAACAATATTTCGTATGTATTATTTGCTATTTCTTTGAGCTAGAGCATAACTTTATACAAAAGGCTCGTTGAAATTTATCTTGGTTGTTCTCTACCTACTTGCGCTAGCATCATGAGAATTAAAGGCCCTAAAGGTCACATTTCTTGGTGTGTACGGGCTTTACGAACGCGTGCTCCTAGTGATCCTTTTTTTTTTCGCATGGGATTTACTGTCTTTAGTAAAACACAAGTGTCGCGATCCCAATATACCAAAACGATCTTTTTCTGCTTCCATCCTATTCTATTCTGTCCATCTTTTTTTTCTCTCCTTTCACGACATTTCTTACTTGTTTGGTGCAACTTGGCTAAATATTGCCCTTACGCCATAAAACAAAAACCAACCGTAGGAATGAGAGAATTCTTAATTATTTATTGCTAGCCATGGCGTTGCCCACGACAGTTTTTTCGTGGGGACTGGTGTGATCACTGCTCGCCACCCCTGGGGATTGATACGTATTCCCATTTGGTTTGCTTCACAAACGAACTCCACGGGCTCCGTTATGGCCTCGAGGTGGCTGTTATCAACAACGTAAATCAAAACACGCTAGAATCCGAGAACTTGGCATGGCTCCAAAGGCAATTCGGACGAAAAACGCTTGTGACGTCAGAGGTCGAAAATAGCAAAATTGGCTCGCTTCTTCTTTTTGACGTCATATTCCGGAAGGGAAGAAATAATGGAGAAAAAACTAATAAATTAATTTTAAAATGTTCTAGATAAAATTTTAACATTCAGACGCGATTTAAAAGTGACGAAAAGTTCGGACTCCCTGTTTGCCAAATTTCATTATTGTAAGTGCCATAGATTCGTTAGGACACTGCTTACAGTACATATACACTTCCTTTTATAATAGTAAATATTTTGTCTGAAAGTCAAATTTCAATTATTTGGAAGTAGGTAAATGTTGTCTTGCTTGGTTCCGTTTTAGGATGAATATTATATAAGAAATGCATCGTCGCTACTTTTCAATTTTAAAAAACAGTAGCAATTTGTTTTGTTTCAAAATTGAACCTCTAATACGCATTTGTTTTGAGAAGAGGAATTACATCAGACAGACTGGCAAAAGAAGATGCTAATGATGGCCTACATATGACTAAATTAATAACGCTTACAATGGCTTACGTGTGCGTTCTTATTGATTGGGAATACTGTGTAATCAAAGTCAGCTAATTAAAAGGTAACACGTCAGGCTAGTCATTAGCACTCACACATTCTCGTTCATTTGAATAAGCCCCTATGCATAGATCGCATCCTGTACTAGAATTGGTTCCTCTCTGCTGGTAATTATTTCGATTATGTGAATAAAGGGCTTTCCGGAGAATGGACTTGTCTCTAATTGGGGCATTAAGATTTCAGTTTCGAGTTCAGCAGTTAATTCGTATTTGATATCGATAGGTTTAATTTCAAACATCGATTTGTCGCCCCACTTTCAAATTACCTAGTCAATTGAACGAGTGTGTACGGGCGGATGTTGTATCTGGTTTTCGGTGTATTTTTAGACACTTTCATCCGAGTTGAGCTGCAGGAGTTCGCTGTGGGTTTCGGAAAAATGATTAGCGACTTAAAAGTAACGCATGGAACTCCGAAGATGTGAGGTTGAAGGGAAAATTAAATTATAAAGCGCTTTGTGGTCCCACATTAAATAGACGAGGTACTGGGAATATCAACAGAATTGATATCGATGTGTAAATAAAATGTTTATTGCTGCTCCGAACACTAAGCTAGTAATTATTCAGTTTAATTTCACTTATCGCTCCTTCCCGAGAATATTAATTAATAAATGATTGTATGCAGCCACCTAACTATTATTTGGGTCATAGTGTTCATCACTCAGAAGGTCGCGTGTTCGAATCTGTTTGTTGCCATGTTACAAAATTATTTTTTACCAAGCAACTAAAATAATCTAAGATGAGACTTAGCTGCTTTTTTAATTTATGCTACTAATGCACCTTTTCCACAAGTGCTTTGAGTGACAGCCTTGCATTTTCATCACTCCTTTACACTCGTTTTTAAAGGTATGGTTGTAATCCTCATGATATTACATGAAAAAATTCCCACTTTTTAATTAGAGGTTGTGACACAGTGGGTCTGCCCTCTGCGCTATAGCAACCTAAGGGTTAAAGCCTAAGGGTTAAAGGCAGTATGGCTTTCCTCGTGTGTGTAGTTCTATTACTTGATGCTGTCTGTTTTGTGTCTGCGCTATAGCAACCTGAGGGTTAAAGACGCGATTTCTTGAGTGTATGTCTCTTCTGTCTTAGTATGGCTTTCCTCGTGAGTGTAGTTCTATTACTTGATGCTGTCTGTCTTGTGTTTGGCGCAATTGCCAAGTATGGCCACTTACACCAAAAGCCCAATCCAACCAACATTATCACAAGTTCTGTACTAGTACACGCAAGCTGTTAACCTAGTTGTGGCGAACCTTTATATGGGTTGAGTCAAAAATTTACAAAGTTTTAGTGTTGCTGACGTTTTTGTGCAATTTGTAATGATGGATAGCAATAGAAAATTTAGTTTTGCAGAATTTTATTGAGACAAAATTTAAAATTAACATTAATTTCAATCAAATCATAAGATGACACATTGTACAAATTAATGAACTGGTTTATATTTCGTCACGTTTGGTAATACCCAGGCCGAACTATATTTATCAGCCATTCTGTTTCATAAACTATATTTTATAAAATTCTTTTCGGAAAATACCGACGCATAAGTATATGTAGAGGAGAAAATTGTTAGTAAAGCCGTGTTTTTAATACAGATTTGTATTTGTTGTTTAGTTTCTTTCGTGCAAAGCAACTTAAACTTGCATATTGTAACAACTTAAGTAAAATTTAGTACAATTTATGAGCTTATAAAATGATTCCACCTGTAAATCGTACCAACTCTTACGCGTCCCATAGGTTCGCCATCCCTGACCTATTGTGGGCCAACGAGCCCTTGATGTTTCACTTCCTACTCTGTTAAAGGAAGCACCGTTTTCAATTGCTGATTTACAGTGATTGATACGGCCACAACAGCTTAATATCGCTTTCTGAATATCCCTCCCGGGGACTTCCTTCCTCCATTCATATTTTATCCCCCCCAAGGGAGCGAAAATCGAAATAGTTTTTTCCCGATCCCGACTTTATCCGATAAGTTTTACTTTCTGATTAAATCGGTTTCATATCCGCCTACATCTTTCCTTTCTTACTTCTCTGGTTTGTGCTTTTTAGTTTTTAATATTTCGATATTTTATACCTTTTTAATACAACAACTGGCATGTGCCTCCATATGAGGGATAATTAAATTTCCATTACTTTTAGAAGAGGCGCCTGTGAGGGGAGGGAAATATCGTATCAAACACACGATTATTGACGACTTTTAAATGGCATTCCACCCTCCCTGCGTTTCCGTTTAGCTTTTTTTAGAGTCAGCCAGGGAAAAAATATTGCTGATCGGAAAACTTGTGTCTTTGAAAGGCATTACATATCTCTCTTTTTACTCTTCTATCCGAAAGAAGGCATAATTTGATCTCTTCATGTCGTTGATGAATTATGGGATCATTTTTAAATGCTAATGCGACAGTTGGAAAGACATTATGCTCTTGGAATGTCTTTTATTTCCATTTGTTATACTTACGCGTTTGTGGAATACAGGTTTGTGGTTTCCTCTTTTTATTTGTCTCCGAAATTTGAGTTAATGGATACGGTGGTTAATTATGTGGTTTCTTCGTTTATTTATTGATATGGCTTTTTGAAAGCGACTCTAGTTTTCCGAAATGTCTTATTTAATTAATCGTGTAGTATTAGCGATTCTTAATCTCGGTGCAGTTTCAGTAAATGTTTTTCTTTTGTTTTGTTCTTTGCAATTGTCCGTAACAAACAGTGTCAGTTGGAAGTAATCGGATTATAGACGCATATCTATCCACATAAATGTGGTGTTGTGGACAATAAATCTAATCACACATCGATGAAACCTTCAAAAAAGAGTGGTGTGCCAGGTAAGGTGTGACCTTGTCCTCTGACCATGGTACAAAATTTCGAAGAGTTGTCATGGGAGCTTTTTCTTCGGGAGTAATCCCGGGCCGTCGTCGATAGCCTGTTATGTTACTCGATGGGGATTCGCATATCTGCCAATTCTTCCGGATTACCCGGAAACTTTCCGATTCTTCATAATTTTTCCGGTTTTCCGGCCGGAAACAAGTTTCTTCCGCTTTTTGCATTTTTTAAAGATTATCGCTAGATTATAGATTACCGAGCATTCCCAAGTAATGTGTAAATAAATATTGTAGCCAAGAATAGAAATATTATAATCAAGAAATGTGCATTTAAATTATGCTGTTATTAAATTATGCTGTTATTAAATTATGCTTTTATTATTATTAAATTATGCTATTATTATTATTAAATTATGCTATTAAATGCTATTAAGATACAAACAGAAACTTGACGTATGTTAAACTGTTATGTATACAACTTAAAGTTTATAGTTATTTTCTAAAATTAGTTTGAATTGTGGTTAGTTTAAGTTTTCTAAAGGTTGTTTTAATACATTGTATTACTGATATTACTAAAATTTTTATTTTAAATCATAAATTTCTGCCCTTCGGTTCCTATTTTTAATAAAATATCGATACCAAGTATATATAATAAATTCTTTTGTTTTTTACTCAAAATCTTCTGTTTTTTTTTCCTTATCCAGTTGGCAGCTATGGGATTGTTTGCCCATTTTGTATTTTCACACCTTTCTAAACTCGCTAAATTTACGAAATTTTTGGTAGGAAAATTTCACTAACGCACCAAATTTTAGTTTTTTGCTTTCCATTTGTCAATAAGTTCCAACTCTCAAAACATGCAAATAATTCGACGAACCAATTTTACTCGTTCGCGGAACCGCGATATGGCGACTACTGTGAAAAACCTTGTCCAAGATTAAAATCAATTGTGCAACGCAAGCTTTGGATCTGGGTACACCGACGCTGTCGAAGTCTGATCATTCATTATACCCGAAACATGTCAGTGCTTCCGGCACCGGAAAAATTTACCCAGTAGTTGCGCACCGGAGGCTTTACCCCTTGTGCCCTTCTCCCGTGTACCGGACAATTGTTCCGTCGACGTTTAAGTGATTAATTGTCCGGTCGCTTGCCCCTTCCCAATTGGAGAACAGTTCCAGATGCCCCGCTTCCTGCCTCGCTGTGGCTTTGCAAAATATTTCAGGTCCCGGCTTGGAGCTGGGATAGTAATCGATCGCGGACACCGAAAAAGTTTTTATCCAGGGTTGACACAAGCCTCAAAAAGGCCGTTTTATTTCTTCATTTCAGTTTTTGATTGCCGGAACAACCTTTATTTTTTACTGAAAGTCCTAAAAAAATTTTGTGATTTACCCATTGGCGTCAGCAATTTGCGAGATACAGACAGCTCGGGTACGATCCCTGTGAGGTTTGACGAGGCACCCGAGTGATATTTCCTCCCTTTTATTTTTACCCTCGCCTACCCTTCTGCCCTTTCTTCCTCCCTCATTGTGTAGTTTGTCTTGTGTTTGACACAGCTTGGCCAAACACATGGTCGACAAGCATAAAACCCGAAAACAACCTGTCAGGTCTCCTTGGATGTATTCTGTTTTAGTGAAACTTTCATTCTATGTGCAGCCGACCAAGCGGATTGGTGGTTAAGGTGTTAGCCTCTTGATCGGAAGGTTCCTGGTTAGTGAATGGATATTTGTAAGCGTATGGCGTAGAGGCGGCTGGTGCACATTAATCCTGTCGTGGCCGAAAGTATTCACGTTGGGTTGGTGTGGATGTTTGGAGAGTGGGGAGCCAGCTCAGGTGTTGCCTCGTCATCTAACCGTGGTTTGAAATTACATGGTGTTGTCCTCGGATCTCTCCGTTAGGGGATTGATACCGAACCGTCTTTAATAGTCCGTTGTGTTGCTCTAGTACGACGGTAATTAAAATTACCTGATCTTACCTTCTGTGCCAGTACTTGACGTTGTCTTGAATTCGGCGAAGTTTGGACATATATGGCTCTTACGCTTTTCATTTTTAAAATATAAACTTTTTTTACTAAATCTGAAGCTGTCTTATTCTTCGCACGTGTTGCCACGTTATCTGACCGTGGTTCAAAATTACGTTGTGTTGTCCTCGGTTCTTTACCTACGGGGATTGATCCCGGACCGTCGCTAATAGCCCATTGTGTTGCTTCAGTGCGACTTTAATCACATACCTGTATACCTTTACTAAACAAGGACGCCTGCGACCCAAGAACGTCTTAGTGGTTCACTGGAGTATCACGATTGTAGTACGATACTCTTACCACAATAGTCTTCTTTTTTTATAATGAAGGTGTGATGATATGTGAAGGCTTTATGATGATATTGACATGGAAATATATCCGATTGCCATACGCCTCAGGAAAGGCTATCAGGGATTGAAAATAAATATTAATGCAACTAAACTTTTAAAGAATGAAATGAGGAATGATTTGAATCCTCTTCGAGTACAACATACTTGTTGAAAGCAATTCCCTCGGAATCCATGTAGTTTTTATCTTATTTGTTTTGTTTTGAAAATTAATTATTTAAATGTATTCTGATTAATTTTCTCTGGAATTTCGTTATGATCCTTTGGAAAATCTTCACGATTTGCAAGTTCCAGTGCATTATCGATGTATGAAGACATTTTTATTTTCGATCTGTAATAAAGGCTCAATTAATACAATGTAACTGTTGCGAATGCATGTAATCAAAATCACTTCTGGAAGGAGCTTTAAAAACATTTCTTGACTTTTGACATTAAAGAAAACTGATTCAACTCCCTCTCTCCTCGAATTTTCGTACTAATAAATTTTTATTCTGGAGATTTAACCAGCAAATGAGACTAATGATCAAGTATATTAAAATTGAAAATAAGAAAACTTCTAAAGACAATCTTATTTCCACTGCACTTTCTCTTTTATTTCCGACATAAGTCTGACTTACAAAGCATTACTGTTTACTTAATGATTGTTAAATGACTTCGAAGTAATTAAGTTAATGATCAAAGCATTTAGACAAAAACAAAAATTTTATGGAATGTGAAATCCGAGAATCCGTTCTATTAATTTCTTTTTGTCGGATATTTTCACCGTGTAACGATTCGAGTTTATTCTAAATTGGATTATATTATAACTACAGGTAAATTATAATTAGTTAAATTCAATAAGCGCTCTTTCGAAAAGTTAATTCGCATCACTTGGGGGAATTCTTTTGTTTTTAGTTCGTTAAACGTTCTATCCTTTTTGTCGATTTCCAGCAATCTTCTTTTGTTCTCTTCCGTTGCCTGTTATTTTTGTCCTTTCATTAGTCCTCAGCAATAGATTTTCTGCTTATTTCATTTACTGGACGATGTCCTTTTTTGGAATGAATATGTCTGGAATGAAGTAGTGGATGCTTGCTCGAGTTATTTTTCCTTGTGTAAGTGCAGATGTCCGAATGGAGTGGGTGGGAATATAATAATATCATTTATCACAATAAGTTTATTAAAAAGGTTCTTATGCTAGATTGTAGACATTAATTGCGCAGTTTGTTATCTTGATACCATTTCAGTTTCTTAGTGTTATTTTATGTTTAAGCCTTATCAAATTTGGAGGTATTATTTTTGTCTTGAGTTTACATTCATTAAGTTACTGTATCTTAATTAAACGTAAGTGGTCAGTGTTCCCATGAGCTTATAGAAGGCCCAGTTTTTCCATTTTTGATGCACGAAACAGTTGTGACTCAGTTGGTTTTCCCAACCTGCTAGATTTTTTTTATTTCTAATGCCTGACATCCGACCTAACTATCGACCAAAATTCTTATTTTGTGCATGACAGTATCATCACTCAACCTGCTGTTGGTTAAGGTGAAGGAAGCTTTAACTATTTATAGGTTTGTGATGGAACATATTAACAATTGTTATTCTTAAAAGACCAAACTTGGAGATATTGCCTTAAACCAGAATGGCAGGAGAAGAGAGGGATTTTTGATACTTTATAATCTACAAATCTTTATACCATTCATAATTCTCTTTTCATTCTATGTTGTAGCCATTTCTTTACTCATTTTCTTTGAATCCATGGATCTGCCTGTGTTTCCATTCACTCCAAATGGCTTACTCTGCTTTTCACTAAACGAGAGCCCAATTGTCTTTCAACAACGTTCAATCGCCTTTATTGAACCTCACGCTTTGTAAAACTAAAAATAGCCCCCAATCATTGAAACGGACTTGGCACGCTGTCCAGTCCGCATTTGCAAGCAGCCGGCGCTAACAATACGCAACTGGCATTCACCAAACACCATTAATTGATATCTAAGCGCTTGCAGCCGGATATATCTTTGGAATTCACAACGTATTGAATCGCAGACTGGACCATTAATCGCAGACAGTAACGCTGGAGAGGATCGTTTAAAAGCTGCTCCCGAACGGAACACACTGTCCTTGATCATGGATCATGGTGTCCACACTTATTACTGGGAATTCGATGCCAGGGGGGGGTTGCGATGTAAAACTGCTTTTCCCTTCCCTAATTAGTACATATTTATTCATGCGGAAGTTTCTGTTTAAAAGAAGGTTGTGGATCAGATCATGGTATGTGAACTTGCTTCGGATACAACAGTGTTGTCCTTTGCGTTGGAGCTTTGCTGGGCCTGGTAATTGGGAAGTACCCTTCTAATAGTGCAGAAGATTAAAGTATGTAATTTAATTGTGTCAGCACAGTTTCTTTCTCCTCGGCGATGGATGCTTGGTTACATTGTTAGTTGATTTACGATGGAGACCTGTTAACCATGCAATATGTAGTGCACTGCACTGCGACTGGCAACATTAACCAGATAGGACTAGCCTTGTTTTGATAGCTTGATTCTTCCCGCCGTGTTATTGATTTCTGTATCCGAATGCTTTTCTCTTTGGGCCTCGTTGCACAGCCATGTGTTTCTGCGAACTGATTGAGAATTATCGCTGGGGCTTTGGTGGACGATACGTTGTCCCTGAAATAATTACGTATTTATTCTCCTTTGAAATACGTTTCCTCTTTAGGAAAGACTATTTCAGGTTCTGAATATGTAATCTTTGTTTCCCAAATTTTAACCATGTTCTATAATTTATCTCGTGAAACCTGATGCTCAATACAAAAGTATGTTAAGATTCTGGGGATGTGCTTTGAGGTTTTGACGCTATTGTTACTGAAGAGTAGTTCATTTTATGTTACTCCATAAATTATTCCATTGCACAATTTTAGGGAAATGGGATTTTTGAAACAGTTAATATTTCCCCAACGTTGAGAACCCAAACATTATGCCTTTCTTGATTTTGCTTGTAATTTTAACTTGCTTTTACCGAAGAATTTAAAAGACTTCAAATTTGACCCTTTTCATAGAATATCGATGCTATTCTCCATACTTTAATCCATTGAATTCAAATCTTCTCTGAAATCAGTTTTCAAAATCGATTCAATTCAATGTTAAAAATTAGTTGTCTTGAATCGGCAAGTGTATGTAATATAGAATAAACTACTATTCCATACCTTTTACCTTTGAAGAAAATTATATTTTAGGCTTTTTGTATTCATAATTTCTGGTAATAGTTGTATTGAACCAAAATATCCTGCGAACCAGAACATTACATCTAGAATGTATATGGGGGCATTATTCTGTTTCTATCGTCAAGCAGTTGTTCCGAATGAAGTCAGATATAGAAATGTTCATAGCTAGCGTTCGTCTAGCAATGCAGTTCTTTAAATTGTTTATAAATTAAATATGAAACAGGCATCGTTTATTATCACGCAACCTTCATATATCTACACCAATTACTGATGTTACCACTTTTGATCTTATCATAAAACTCTAGTTATTAATAGAAGGGTATAGATAAAAATGTTTTATTAACATAATTTAGAAGAAACAAGTCCGTTTTTACTATACTCGGGCCTCATTCTTTTCTTTTTGTTGTTCTTTTGATTGGAGGATCACTGGACGGTATTTACATGATTAGAACTGTTGGAATCTGTCCGGAAACAAGAACAAAAACGTGTAGCGAATATTTCTCTTAAAATCAATGCACCCTCAATCAAGTGACTCGTTGCCTGAATGAGCCGCGTCACCTGAAGTGGAAAGTGCGAAGCTGGCAACTTTCGCACTATGGGTTTTAATAAAAATGCAGCAAAACCAGCGCCACATTCAATTATTGGAGACCAAGAGCGGCCTTCCACAAGTCGATGTGAGAGAACATTGGGAGAGCCATTATGTGGATGGAAACTCGTTAAATGGCGCGAATGGCTTCTAATGGACTCATTCTTAAAATTATCGAGTGGAATTCCGACCCATAGAAAGAAGTGAGAGCACAAGAAGGGGGGGGGGGAAAGTCCCGAAACATAAAATGTTTCGGAAAATCTGTCGTGAGGGATGTAAAATTGAAAAACTTTCCTGCTCTCTGGTCCGTAGCATTAGTTTAAAGTGATTGGAATCGAACGGGAATGAATGGCTATTTGATGTCCAGTGCTTTTACTTTTGTTTGAGCAAAGTACGTGGCCATCAGAAGCGTAATTACGGACATTGCTGTCTCCAGACACAAGGGAGTAGGGAGTGGATTAACGCATTATAGTGGTTTTCTCTTGGATGGGAGTAGTACCGGGATAGAATATAGAAAAGCCGGGTTAAGTGTACGGAAGCTAAGAAGCGAAAATGTCATGTATTCTTTTAGCGTTGAGAGTGTTTCACATTTGTACTTTTGAACCTGTACTAAGGCTCAAAATGAAATGATAATCGATAGATGGATTTGATTATTTGTTATGGCTGGAGGATGGATGGCCTTGTAGTATTGCAAGTTGTGGCCTTGTAGTATTGCAAGTTGTGGCTGACACTATAGTATTACAGTCTATAGCTGGCATAATTGTGTTAAAATTGACTTATTGCATTATGTTAGTGCAAGTTATGGCTGGTATTAAAGTATTACCAAGTTATGGTGTGGATATAATAGGTTTGATAACTCTCGAAATTTCTATTTGAATCACCTGAATTCAAATAAATCACAAGATTATCGTGCCAACAATTTTTAACTATCGAAAGTGATTGGTTTTATGGAGGTAGACATTCTTAGACCTAAGTGTATAGGATCTTAAATTTCTGTGCAATGTATTTTAGACAGGTAGATATACAGGGTGGTCCCGAATTCATGGTACAAACTTTAATGGTAGGTACAGGACATTGTAACAATGATTTATTGTATAGGAATGTATAGTCGCAAGTGACGCGGTGAGGCGAAAACAGGGGAAATAACGGCCGAAAGGAAAAACAAAGATTTTATTGAAAGCGTTGTTGACAAGTGTCATATTTACAGTAATTGTTCAAAATTGCGTCCACCAGTATCGATACATGCTTGACAGCGTCGGTGGAGCGATTGGCGTACACGTTCAAAGATGCCTGGTATTTCACGCACACCTGCAGCAGCTACAGATAAGCGAGCGACGAGATCCTCATCTGAGTCAACTGGAGTCTCATAAACAAGATGCTTTAGATGTCCCCATAAAAAGTAATCGAGGCTCGATAAATCGGGAGATCGGGGTGGCCAAGGGACTGGTCCACCACGCCCAATCCATCGAGTACCAAACGTGGCATTCAGGTAATTCCGTACATCAATGCTGAAGTGTGCTGGCGCCCCATCGTGCTGAAACCACATGCGGTTACGAATGGCGATCGGAACATCATGCAGCAGTTGTGGTAACACTTCTTTCAGAAAAATAAGATAGCTTCCGCCAGTGAGCCGCGTGGGTAGTAAGTATGGGCCAATCAAAAAGTCGTTCACAATACCAGCCCACACATTAATACTGAAACGTTGTTGAAACGCATGTCGACGCGTTGCATGTGGATTATCGGTTGCCCACACATGGGAATTGTGCGCATTAAAGACACCCTCGCGTGAAAATGTCGCTTCATCTGTAAATAGCACATAATCTACGAAATCCGGCTGCAACGCACATTGCTGCATCACCCACAGGCAGAAGTTCACGCGGCGAGGATAATCTGCCGGATTCAATGCTTGTACTTTCTGAAAATGGAAGGGGTGTAAGCGATTTTCGTTTAACACTCTGCATACAGTCTGATGACTCACACCTACGTCACGCGCAACAGTTCTTGTGCTTGACTCGGGTCTATCAGCCACAATGTTCAAGATGCTTTCTTCCAGCCTTGGAGTGCGTACAGCTCTTACTCGACCAGCGCCATGTCTGTTGACGTCGAACGCACCTGTTTCACAAAGTTGACGATGTAACCGTTGAAAAATTCTATGATCCGGCATTCGTCGATCAGGATACTCCGCGCGATACATTCGTAACGCAGCTCTGCCGTTACCATTTGCACGGCCGTACATGTAATGCATGTCTGCTTTTTCTGCATACGTAAAGTCACCCATCGTCTACGGCAGCACAATTGTGAATGGCGCTTTTCCCTACTGCGATGCATCATGTTCAACAGCGGCTAGACATCAACTGCCCTCTACCGGCAATGATACCAACCGATCACTCCATTTCTCTTTCCTTTTATTTCCCCTGTTTACGCCTCACCGCGTCACTTGCGACTATACATTCCTATACAATAAATCATTGTTACAATGTCCTGTACCTACCATTAAAGTTTGTACCATGAATTCGGGACCACCCTGTAGAAACAGATAGATATGGAATTAACGTCGCCGATCTAAATTATTTTGTCTCCATGACGATACTGCAGCAGACTTAAGTTAAGTCGCTAGGTTTAGTGATCCAAATTGCTCAGGAGCTGGCAGTAAAAGTGACATGATTATCTCAACTTACTGTGTGCTGATGGCCATTAATTAACTCCAGACTAGTGATTTGTGTCTTCCTCTCTCTGATATAAGAGCTCGTTTTACGTAGAACTCTGTACATCTTAGAAATTATACCAGTGATCCTCTTCCTTTTGAATATCGATTCCCGACGTCAAATAGATAGCAAGGACACACTTCATTCTCTGTTTAACGTCACATTGCACCATAACACCCCAAAACAACCAACCTTTCCCTGTGTAACGTCAGAAATTCAGCTTAGGTGGTGGACACGTTTTGTTTGGGTAGATAGATACACTCATCGTAAGTGTGTTCAACTCTGAGCAAATAAATTATTGTACAATTATGACAGTTTTCGTTAAATCGTGCCCGGGTTTGATTTCTATTGACAACATCTCATCTAATAGAAGATCACCTAGAAATTGAATTTCTCGAAAGTGAAGATATTCGGGAGAGGAAATGGCTAATCAAACCCCGTGAGTATAATCATGCATGTGCGATATGGTTCATCAACAGTAATCCATCAGGACTTTCTATTTGAGCTCACAGAAGCACTTGGAGATGACACGGCCTTGTTTTCTCCGAGGACCTCATTAATACCCTTCCGTAACAACACGAAAAGTAAACAAATCTTAATCGAGTGACAGCAATGCATACTGTTTTATGAAATACCTTCTAATCGCATTAATGTTCCAACACTTCCGTTTCTCAGATTTTGAGTTACATTAAATCCCATTCCAAATTTCTACGCATTTTGATATTTATAATTCAAGCTCTGTATTGTTATTATTTAATATTTAACATCAGTATTCCAAATACCTGTGTTAACTCTGCTCAGGTGGCAAAATGTTATAAGTCCCTTTTTTTAATTTTCGTGACAGCTATTTCAAGATTCAACATGTGGTTCTGTAGTTTTTGACTTATTGCAATTTTAAAACCTTTGTTTTCTCATAAACTGAAAGAGAAAGACTTACGACATTTTGCTACATTCTAAATATCAACAAACCAGACTCCAGGATGGGACTTGCTCAATTTTTTTGGAAAAGTGACTTATAACATTTTGCCATCTGAGCACAGAACTATTAATTTGGGAGCTATTCAAAGCTAAGCTATTTCAAAATTTAAATCTTTGTTTTCATATTTGCTGGTTAAAAATATAGAAATTAAATCTTTGGAGATGTTGATCCTTAGCAAAGAACTCTTTCGACCTCTAGGTTCAGTGGTTTTGCCCATTGCGCTACCAACCTGCGAGTTGTAGGTGGCGCTAGTACGATTTCTGTAGATAACCCTGGGGTATTTCTCTCGTACGTATCTGTAAAAAAATATGTTAGGCGCAGTGGCCATAAAAACTAACCATCTTTTTGTACCACACGTTTTGGAACGCCATGATGGCAATTGCTCCTGCAAAACAGCGGGGAACTACCCTTTTGGAGAGGGTGCAGCTTGCATTTCTGATGTAATAAGCGTCTTACAGTGACAAGATAACGGGAATGACGATTGTCCAGCACTGGCAGCAGAAAAGACCGCTGCATCCAATGGTCAAATGTCACTATTCCTGAAAGTTTTACAGTAAGCAATTTCAAAATCTTTGAATGTTGACCTTTCTTTGGCATAGTTTCTAGAGCTGACTCCTGCCTCCACCCCTTGTTCGAGTTTAAGTCCTTGTTGGTAAACTGGGTGGCCTGTTTATTTTAAAAAATTAACTATTTACTGATTGAAAAAGGTGAAATATAATTTCTTGGGAGGCTTCAATCGTTGGTAAGGGGACTCACGATCGACTTCTGAGTATAAACACTCCATGATATTAAATGCCACTGCAAAACAGCGAAAAACCAACCCCTTGGCGAGGTTGGAGCTTTCGCTTTTGATGTAATTATCGTCCTGCACTGTGACAGGGAAACGGGAATGGCGATTTCATGTCCGCTGGCAGCAGAAGAGAGCGCCTAGTCCAGCGGCCAAATTCCACTAACCCAGAAAGCATTAAGCGACCGAGCAAAAAGGGATGCGGAGTCGAGTCCGATAGATAATTAGAAAACAAGTCGCATCGACTGGTACGAGCGATGGGAAGAAGAACAAGAAGCATTGATTAGTCCAATCCGACCGACCACCCTCCCATCCCGTCTTGATCTTCCTCCTCCTTCACAGTTTTGTGCTGGGCCTTTACTTTTCTTCGGGACGTCTGGTGATGGGGATGGCGCCGGGCCAGGTGACAATGATGGAAACGGGAAGGAGTTCCCCTGGCATTCAAATATCCTAGAGGGATTGGAGCCAAAGGGGTATAATCTCCGGGGCTTTGTAATTTGGGGGTTCGTTCGCTACACTCTCAGAGCTATCGTCACTCATCTCTTGGTGGATCGCGCAGAGGGTGATTAAGTTTTCCCTTGTAGAGGGACTTTGGTCTCTTTGAAGTACGTGCTGTTCGTCTCTGGGTCCATTTGATCTCCATTTTCGTGTGGGGGGAAGGGTCGTTTATATTTCTCGGAGCTTGATGATTACTTTTGTTTGACGGGTTTGAGAAATGGAAGAGGTTGTTCCTGTTTTATTCTGTTTGTGATCGACTGCTTCTACTCTGTCATACATGATTGCTCGCGTTAGTTTCAAATTGAATTGGTTTCGTCTTAATTAAAATGGCTTTTTATTAAATCTTCATGTTCTTAAATGAGTCATGTCCCATGTTTGCATCCTCCTCTTGAGCGTAAATGTGTCCCGAATCGAAACGCTTTTCCTAACATTTCTGATTTGTTGCTTTACGGACGAATTCCGTGTGTGCAACAGTTAATTGTTCTTGCGTAGATCATATTATGGATAATTGAAATAACTTACACTTTTTATCACACAGGAATAAGGACATATTTGTTTCAAAATAGCATTCATTTGTTTTTTCCCCATAATCGTTTCACAAATTTGTGAACGAATTAAGTAGTAATTAAATTATGTATTATGTTTGCTAATTTTGCGGTATTGTGGCTTCCACCACTAGTCTTGTACGGTTTTAACATCCGTTGTGCTTTGCACTTAAATCATACATTTTGAGATAAGGCAAGTCTATATAAGGGTTTTTAGTGAATTTAATGCTTTCTCTAGTGTATGGTATTGCAACTGATTGATTTAAAAACCTTATTGGAGCCGGTATTTCAAATTTGGTGATTAATACCACAGTTTCCAATTACTTAACTCGTGAAGTGTGCTAGATCTAAATTCGTGCAACAGATCTTAATTTTTTGTTTTAATCGAAATAAAATCCTGCAGAGATTTGCAAGGCTACCAAAGACGACTGAACTTTTTGCTACTATTTTTCACCTTTTTCATCTAGGAATATTTTTTTAAGCAAAATCATTAAAAAAAAGCTTTTTATGTTACATTTTTTGAAAATTTATCAGAGGTCAATGAAAATTTATTTATACTCAAACGAAAACATACCTCTAAAATTTAGCTGTTCTTCACCCAAGCTTCCTTCTTAATTAGCCCATTTTATGTTCTTTAGCCCATTCATTTTATTTGGGGAATTAAAAGGTATATTTAAATAAAGTTTAACAGAGAAGACTAATTTTAAGAATTTATACGTCTGTTACTTTTTCACTAGAGCTTAAGACTGAAATCCCAGAGATTGGTGTCCACTAGATTAATTACTAGCGTCATTTTCAGATGCACTGAATGGATAACATTCCAATAGATGCTTAATGATAATACTGAGTCAGTCCAACCTTTGGGACTAATATTGACTTAGTCTAATCTCTGAGAATAATGTTCACTTTGCCCAATCTTTCAGAGTAATGTTGAGTTACCCCAACCTATGAGTAATATTGCGTAACTTTTGACACAAATATTGATCAAAGTAGTACATTATTTCTGCTGTTTTGTGGGTTAATTCATTGTTGCATTTAACATCTTAATTCTAAATCCTTTGAGGTACTTTCTCTTAAAGCTCGTCTCTAAGAAGAAAAAAGAGCTTTTGAATCCTAATCGTTGATCCAGTAATTACCTGCCATTGTTTCCGGTTCCGTTTATAGGATACTTACCCGCCTCCCACTTTAAAAAAATCGTTTATTTCTGAGGGTGCCGCCTGAAGTCATTGGACTTCAGCCACTGCTCCGCTCCCCGCAATCGCTGGGAAGGTGGTTTTTCATTCTCTCCCTCTTGGCTCACTTTTAAGAGTCGAGTTGACTTCTTTTTCTTGATAATTCTTGGATAAACTCCAGAGATTCTTTCGTTTTTCCCCTCTGGAGAGGTTTCTTCACGGAAGATGGCGGATGCAATAGCGAGATACATTCGGCAGCGACACGCTCTGTTAAGAAGGGAGTAAATATGCATTACGCAAACAAAACCGACTTCTGGAGGAGCGAGAACTTTTATCTCTTTCGGTTTTGCGCCCTCGCTTTGTTCGATTCGAGAAACCTTTCTGCTCAAAAAAAGTGGATACGGGATTTTTTGTCCCTAGAAACTTCCAAGTTTGTATGAATGGAAACTTAACAGGGGTTCTCGTTCGCTGTTAAACGGTCTTAACAAATTTCGGAAACGTTTTATTTGATCTCCTCAGCAGGAATATATTTTTGCCTTCGGGTTTCTGTAGATTGGAAATAATTTAAAAGTGAAAACCGTCTTCGTGATTTTGAAGTTGGATTTATCTTCTCCGTTATATGAACAAAATTCTGTTTTATGCAGGTTTTATCTCAATGAAGCAAACTCCAAAGAGCAAAGTTTCGTTCTGCTCTATGTACACACGATATGAAATTGTGTAACTACTCTGTTAGGAAATGGAGTTAGCTTTAGCAAATGTTGTCCTTCTTTTATACAACTTGTATAATTTTTTTATTAACAATATTGAAAATATAATAGTAATAGTGTTTATTTGTACCTTAAAACCAAAAAATACAAAAACCTATTTTTTTAAAAAGTAAAATTGATTGTATTTTTTCTGATTACTTTTGGTCAGTTTGTTAAAAGATCATTCAAAGTGGTGACAACTTTCTTTTATAAATATGTGTGCTTCTGACTATCTAGATTTCTAATTCTTAAAGGGTCAAATATTAATTCTAAAGTAAATTAATACACGATAATATTTATAACTTTCAAAACTATGTAAATAATTTTCGAGGAAATTAAATTTCGACAGTTTTCAATATTTCTAAGATAATGTATTTGAGGTCCTTGATTTATCAATGCGATAGTTCTTTTAATTATCTGCATGCCTTGATCTTTATACTTTCAAGTTTTCTATTTAATGAATAATTTTTATGCACTTAAAATCGTTCCTTTATGAGATTCAAATGAGTTGCTTTGAGCTAATTAACTTATGTGATATTTTCTCCGAATTAATGTCATACTAATTGACATTGCCGCTTGTTACCCTAACCTTATTATTTCATAGATTGTTCTACACTCGTCCCTTATTTCTATTGCATGGATGCGATTTCTTATAATTCCAATGATAGCGAACATTCCCTTACCATCACTGCATGCATATTGAATACAACACTGCGCATTCTAAGAGATGTTTACAAGTTTATGCCCTGTTAGCTCTTCAAATACTTCAACATA
Source organism: Metellina segmentata (assembly GCA_947359465.1). Lineage (NCBI taxonomy): Eukaryota > Metazoa > Arthropoda > Arachnida > Araneae > Tetragnathidae > Metellina > Metellina segmentata. The sequence continues at coordinate 48,495,127 of OX375881.1, read as the reverse complement.
GTTCAGTCTCAATGAATTTGATCTCTGAGTGGCATTTGCTCTTCGATCCACTTCTAAATGAGCCCAAAATATACATATTGACTCTTCAGCTCATTCTATCTCTAATGAAACGTTATGATTCCATCTATCACCTTAACGAATGTTTTCCACTCCACCTGTATTGAATCCATAATCTCAGACGCACTTTGGCGGTTTTCAGACATGATACTCAATGGGCTTTGCTGGCGTACACTATCACGATAGCCTAGTGTGGGAGTTTGGAGAGTAGGATGCCAGCTCAGGTTGTCGACCGCCGCGCCATCTGACTAGTTCAAAATTGCGAGGTGTTGTCCTCGGGTCTTTGCCTTCCGGATTGACCGTCGCCAGTAGCACGTTGTGTTGCTCCAGTGCGACTTAAATTCAACTTCCTAACATCCGCTTTTTATCCATCACATATAATTTTATGTAGCATTCATTCATTATGTTTTGACTCATTTCACATTATTATTATATTATATATTTGATTTTTTTTATCTTGAGTTTGGCATAATATGTCCCAAGAGGACTCAATGCCACAAAATCATATCCAATCCAATCCTAACATCCGCTGGCGTACTATATTTCTAGCCAAATTTTCTTGCACATGCGCTCACACGAAATCCATGAAACAATTCCTTGTTAAATAAATTTCTACGAAATTGAAATCCACAGTGGTTATTCCGTCGAATATGGTTCAGTCGGTTTGCCCACTGTGCTAGTAGCCTGCAACCAGTAGGCGGTGCAGGATCAATTAATTCCTGTAACTTGTATTTTTCTGTGTCAGTAACTTCGTTTGTTTGTATCCATTACGTGACATTTATTGTGCATATCGCAGCAATGCCAAATATAGTTCTTGTGCCATAAACCCCCCCCCCCAAAAAAAAAAAATAATAATAATATTAATAATAATAATAATGATAATAATAAAATATAAATTAACCCTCCTCCCTGCTTGAATTTCTCTCTTCTAAGTAAAGGTTTCCTTGTGTGTGTGAATTTATTTGGCGTTTGACTCAGATTGGCCAAATATGGTTCTTGCGCCATTAAAACCCAACCCAACCCAACACAACCAACCTCATTCACAAAATAGTATGCATGATTACAAAACAATCCGGTTGCAAACCAAAACTTTTTTATTTACCTGTTTGTGTTTCTTCCTCTTCATTACTCATTTGTTTACTCTTTTGTGACTTAAAACATTCCCTCTATTTGTTATTTATATTCCATACTTGACAAAGACTATTTTAAGATGATGGGTTCTTTTAATTTTTCCGCTTCTGGTAGCTTTGAATGCCCTTGTCACCATCTTGGATTCCGATCCGCGTGTCAAATTTTTCAGACACCCGTATGGAGATTTATTACGCTCTTTTATTTCTAAACGCTCATACATAATCTGTTCTGTATTTTTCCTTGGCTGCAAACTGGCCCACTCGCAAATTTTTATTCTTCCTGTTACTCGCGCCAAGAAAACACGAAGAGGAAGGCAAAAGGGAAGCTGTTTCAGTTTCTTCCCTCTTGTTAACTTGTTCCTAAAAGGAGCTGATGCGAGTGAATAGCATTTATCCATGAATAAATTCTTCCTAAGAGGGTTTTTGTGAACGTGGTGGAGGACGAATTTCTTTTCAAAATGAGAAACGGGTTGATAAATATGAAAAAACTGCCGTATGGATAATGGGGATAGATTTTTGGCGAATGGGTTGAAATTTGCTTTCAGGGGAAAGAAACGAAACCATTTCTGGGGATAAAGAGAAGACTAAACGCTTTTTACCAAAATATGGATTCCGATAGTAACTTTATGCTTTCTATCTTTTATACCGGGAGCATTCTCCTTTTTTGCGTCGAAGAAAAGCTTCTTTGTGTATATTGATATCCATTATCTACTCTGGTACTATCATTTTTTGTTATTATTTTATGCGTGAATGATCGTTTGATGCGTCTCTTTAAATTGCTGTCGAATTATATTTTGTTTTGCCATATTAATTGTTAGGACAGGGAAAATTTTTGTGGGCAGTTAGTTTGCAGTCGAAGCATGGTTTTGAACGAGTCTAATAATTAGACCGTTCCTTGTATGTCCTCGTATTGGGGGCCGACCAACCGGTATAGTGGTTAAGGTGTTAGACTCTAGATCGGAAGGTTCCTGGTTCGAATCCGGGTCCGGGCATGGATGTTTGTAAGCGTATGGTGTAGAGGCGGCTGGAGCACCTTAAATCTGTCGTCGCCGAAAGTCCTCACGTTGGGTTGGCGTGGAAGTTTGGAGAGTGGGGTGCCAGCTCAGGTGTTGCTTCGGCATCTGACCGTGGTTCAAAATTACGAGGTGTTGTCCTCGGATCTTTCCCTTAAGGGACTGATCCCGGACCGTCGTCAATAGCCCGTTGTGTTGCTCTAGTACGACGTTAACTAAAATTACCATTACCTCGTATTGGGGTTATGTGGAAGTTTGCAGAGTAGGATGCCAGCTGAGGTGTTGACCTCGGATCTTTATCCTCGGGATTGATCTCGTACCGTCGCCAACACTCTGTCGTATTGCTCAAGTGGGGCGTTATTTCAAGTGCCTTACCTTTTAGTTGTGATTGGTTTGGATGCAAACGAATCAACTGGCGTTGTTAGCATTTGGGTTCCAAGTTTGGAGGCGCGGCAGTTTCGGTCGCAGTAGCTGATTAGCAAGCGGAGGGTCGCGAGTTCGAAATTGGATTCGACCAAGGACCGTCCTGTACGTACGGGAGGACATGTTAAATGTGTCGTGGCCTCAAATGTCCTCATGTTGGGGTGGTGTGGAAGTTTGCAGAGTAGGCTGCCAGCAAAGTGATGAGCTCATCATCCGAGCTGTTGTCCTCGGAATTGATCTCGGACCGTCGCTAACATTCTGTTGTATTGCTCTAGTGGGACGTTACTTCAACTGCTTATATATACCTTCAAATTTGATGATTTGTTTTGACGTAAACTTGGTGCTTCCCCAATTGGCGTCTTTAGCGTGGACCCGGGTTCTAAGTTTATCGTAACGAATGTCCCGAAAGCGATAGTTATGATAATGAATTGGCATGGAGATAACCATCCACAGCAATCGCCATTCATGCTTTTTCGTATGGCAGACTTCTATCGAACTCTCGCATTTGTTTAAAAATCGAAGGTTGACTGCCTTCTCGTCGGAGCTGCACTTTTAGACAGATGCACACATTTGTACGGGCTTGACGCGAGGTACTCTAGTGATCTTTCCTATTCATATGGGGTTTGATGTCTATAGTAAACATGGGGGCCCTGCTCCCTGGGTACATAAGCGATCTTTTCATGCTTTTATCTCACTCTGCTCTATTCCTCAATGTTTTTCCTGTCACAACATTTGTTACTTGGTATTGTCTTGTGTTTGAGGCACCTTAGTAAAGAGGCTTCTTGCACCGTAAAACTCCAAAACAACCAACCATGAAAACCAAACGTAAAACTTGTGAAAGCTCCTGCACCTGTGCAAGTATTGATGAATCTGTCGTACCCTGTGTGAATATGTAGCCTGACATGTGAAAATGGAACAGCCTTGGAAAGGCCTTTAAAAGACCCCAATTTTCCTTTTCCTTGAATAGTTGGAACCCTGGTTTCGGTATAGAAATTTTATTTCAATATTGACGTAAAAAGTTTTGTGGATTAAAATTTGGCTGTAAGTTAAATTGCGTTCTTTTATGTAGACTTATCTGTTTTGAAATATAAAATTCTGTTCCAAAGGAGTCCGTAGTTATGCAGGATAAAAAGTTTTTTCTGACAAAGTATCTTTTGATCTTTCGAGCTATAGAAATATAGTATATAAAATAAAAAAAGGAAGAGCCAAATTTCGAGAAATATATAGGCATATAGAGAAGTGAAATAAATATATTCTTTTCAAATTGGATAAAGAGAGTGATCTGGAAAGAGGAGTTCGTTTATACGGTTCGTAGACTATGTACTCTTGTTATAAAACAGACTTTAAATCAAACACAGGAGGAAATTCCTTCACTATCTAGTCTCCTATGAAATTGAAGAAAGTAAGATGCGTGTTAAGGTAGCTTACAGCGGAAGGAATTGCATCAAATTTACAGAATTGGTAGTATTACACATGAACAAAAATCTTTCAAAACAACAATTTGGATTTATTTAAAAATTTTAATTTTAGTAATGATCGAGTTCTCTTGGAAGTTTTACAGATTGGTTCTTGAGTTGTTTTATGTTGACTTTTTTTAAATTAAACTTTAATTTTGGGATTCTGTTTTTCGGCCCCATCTAACGATAAAGAGTGTTTTTTCAGCATTGCACTAGCATAAATTTACTTTTTTTGAATTAATTCAAACTATTAATTTTTATATCAATTCGTACCGAAGTAAAAAAAAAAAAACAACAGACACCGTCAAGTGAAAAAGTTTTATTCGAAAAACACGCCGTGGCGTCACATTTAGAATGCCGTACAGCAAACCCCACGTATAGCCAGAAACATTAGTCACCTACACTCAGCTTGGCAAAAAATTTCACTAGTGCATAAAAAATCTGGAAACGCGACGAAAAAAAATACAGAAAACTAAGTTGGGACAAGAATAACTTAAACTATCAGGCACCTAGAGAAACTGCACAGTATAAATAAATGATTTTCAATGCAAAAAGATTAGAACCAAATTCCAATAAAACCGAAAATACAATTAAATATTTTGATGCAACGGAAAATGCAGTCACCTTAGCAACAAACAACCATTAACAAACGGGACACAGCCTAAACTAGTCCCAAAAAACCATTAGTTTTAAAATCCAAATGATAACAAAATAAGAGCGTTTAAAAATTCATTTTTATTCAGATCGATAGGAAGATAATCATTTCCAATAACAGAAAGCGCTTTGAAATGATTACTAAAATTGTGTAGTTTGAATGACGATTCTTAAAATCAATAAAAATAGAGCTATGATCAAATCATGTGATAAAATAATAAATCATGCGCTTTTTCGGATTCATCGGGTAAAATATTTCACTGAGTATAGAACAAATGCATGGAGATTGAGAAACGAAAGAACCTTGCATGAGTTAGAAAATCGTATTCTCAGTTTGGTAAAACAAAATATTTAATTATAACTACTTGACGAGATTTTGTAGAAAAGTAATAAAACCACGCGCTGCTTTTACATTTTCAGTTTTTATGCCGGGCTTCCAGAGACAATGTACTTATGGAAAAGTTGCATACATTTTTAATAGAAACACAGGAAGTTTTATCTTAAATCCAATTTTAGTTGCTCAGATACATAATGAATCGGCTAAAGCACAAAATGTGCTAATTAAGAATGAAACAAACCTTGAAAGTCTCGTCAAAAAATATGAATTTTAAAATAAAAATTATAAATATTTTTTTTAATACGGTTTTCATGACATTCTAGCAACTACAGGTAGGGATGTTTTTCGTTTGTGTTACAACGACCCTGCTAAGAATTCAAAATTGACGTCCCTTGAAAAATTTTCTCAAAAGAAAATCCGCAAAATTATCTTTTCCATCCGTTATTATTTCTAAAAAGATACATTTTCGTTGACTTTTGGCGAATTTTCAAAACAAGTCGTTCAAAATTTGAAAGTTATTAGCTTTTGAGATGATTTTGCTGAAGACCCTCCCTTGTCGCCAAGGTTGGAAAATGCTAAGAATGGAGAATGCAATACAAAAATACAGCCTACGGTAGTGAGTAATAAATCATGTGTTTAAAATAATAAAACCTGCGCTTTTTCGGATTCATCGTTAAAATATTTAACTGGGTAAGGAAAAGATGCAAGGACATAGAGGAACGGAAGAACCTTGCATGAGTTAGAAAATCATATTCTCAAATTTTCGTTGGCTTTTGGCGAATATTAAAAAAAAGTCGCCAAAATTTGGAAGTTAGTAGTTTTTGAGACGATTTTGCTTAAGACACCTAGTAGCCAAGGTTGGAAAATTCTAACAAGAAGTCAACTTTTATCCGCCAATGACAGCCCTGTTATGCGTATCAAATTCAGAAACGGAATCGTCTGTGCAACAACGTAAGTATCATTCTAGTGCGTTAACTGACGGTGTCTGTTGTGTTTGGCGGAGTTTGGCCAGATATGATCGTTGCGCCACAAAACCGAAATGGCACTCAATCGTTGCACTGAGGCTATTTCTGAAAGTTTGCCACTTTAGTCGATATACACTAGATACCAAGCAATACATTAGCACAAACCGACAAACCAAACCATTGGATTTTTCAGGCCGAAAACTAGCAAGAGTCTAAGTTTGCACATGCGAATAAAGAATTTTTGCTACAATCTTCATGGCAACCAAAATCATCTCAAAAACTACTATCTAAATTTGTGTGACTTTTTTTGAAAAAAATTCACTACAAAAAGATCAACGAACATATAGAAAAATAAAACCATAAAAAAAAATTTTAAAAAAATATTTTTCGAATATTTCTGTGGTGAGAAAATTTTCCATGGGACGCCAATTTCTAACTTTTTGGCGCCAATCCGTAGCAACCGTGAAATAAAAATATCTCTATCTGGGATTACTAGATTGTCATGGAAACTTTGTCAAGAACATGTAAAGTTTTTTAATTTAAAATATAAATTTCTTGGACAGATCTTCAACGTGTTTCATACTCGACACATATTTATGCTTTAGTCGCTTCAATTTGTATCTGTGCAATTAAAACTGCTATTTAAAACAGGGAAAATCATAATAGGAGGAAATAGGGACTTTTTTAAATTTATTCCACGAGAGCTTTGGTAGTAGAAGATATGAGATTCCGTCTTTTGATAAACTGACTTGGAAAATTTTACCGTACTATCATAAATTTATTACAAAATAGAATCAATTACCCCGGTTTTTGTCTTCAATCTTTAAAAAAAAAAAAATGCTATAGTTCTCGTATACGATATTAACTCTATCCCCTCCGACCGTCTTGGTCTTTCCACTTCTCCACCAGCTCCAGTACTTTGAACTGCAGGAGCAATAAGGCCACCCCGATTAAAGCAGCTGAGAAACACATTACATTCCCCATCTGTCAACGGTGACACGAACCGGGAAAAGATTTGTCTACGTGTGTAACTCCCGCAAATTGCTTCGGCAGGACAAACGGGTTAATTTCGTTGGCCGCTTCACTTACATTCACGAGATCTCGTTTAATCCGTTATCCCCGCTTACAGCAGCTTTCCCATCGAGGGGGAGCATTGGAAAGTCGGTTTCGGTCATTCGTTTGGTTCGCGTATCTGAGGCCACGCCTCGTTCATTAATGGGGAATGCGCTTTCCTGTGAAACGCCTTTGTTTAACCCTCGAATGTTTTCGACGAGATATGTCGTCCATCAAGATCTGACGGGTTGTTAATGACGGGATGTCTCGACGAGATTAAATTGCCCTGTTGCTTCAAGGGAATGAAGATCCAAGTTGGATAAACAGTCTCCCTGAGACAAAATTGGTGCCAATTATAACTTTTTTTTCCATTGGCGGTTGGGGCCGCGGTAACCCAGTTGAAAGAGTAACGGATTAGCAACCGAAAGGTTGTGAGTTCGGATTTCGATCCAACCAAATATCGCTCTACTACGCTGCCGTTGCACGTTAAATGTCCTCACTTTGGTGTGATGTGGAAGTTTGTGGCTTGGGATGCTAGCTCAGGTGTTGGCTTGTCATCTGACCGTGGCTCAAAGCTACGGGATGTCTTCGAAATTGATCCAATATAGCCCGTTGGGTTTCTCCAGTTCGACGTTAATTAACCTCCCTACCATCAGATGACGGTCTCCACGGTGCGGTTTTCGACGCGAAGATTGATCACCAGGGTAGGTGGGTAAAGAGCAAATAAGTGTCCTGTGTGATGTATCTAGGGTTCTGAAATCTCCTTAAAGTGTTTGAAAAATGAGAATTTTTTCCCCCTTAGAACCAGAAAAAGGAAAATAAGTTTAAAATAGGCATCCTAGATGGCGCCACAAGAAAAATCTTCATTATATTTGTACGACAAATTATTTTTCTGAAGAATATGGAATATTTCGCTTGTGAACTATTAAAAGCATTATTTTCCCTAAAACGGAGAAAAGCTATTTAATTTTTTTTTGATGCCATATCCAGGAGGAGAGAATAGCGAATGCCTTTCTTCTCGTTATTTATTTCTTGTTTGGTTTCCACCTTTGTTTAATGATGTCTAAAAGGAATGCCTTTGCCTATTTTTTTTAGGTATCCCTTAATTATGCAATTACTCTTGCATATAATAAAAGGAATAAGTCTTTCGATTTACATTTGAATTCGAACCACTAATATCCTTTTTCTATCTAAATATTAAAAAAAAAATGGAGTGTTTGTACATCGAATATTCTACCTATTTCACGTTTTCTATCCGTTTTGGACCCTTCTGATGCCAAATCCACCTCTTGCGCGTTTGGTGTCTGTCCGTCTCCTACACGTCCACGCGGTTCAATATATTTTCATAAAAATTTGCATACAGTGAGTAGTTATCTTCATTTAGTGAGTGAACTTGGTTGTGAAAGTCTGTCTTTCGATGATTGCTTTACCAGTACTACTAAAAGAGCAATTATTTTCAACAAATTATTTTTTTATATAGAATTTAAGCTCTCATACTTCATTTATTTCGAGTCTAATTTTTGTTATTTGCGAAATATAAACGATATACGGATATTTGGGACAAACGATATTTTTCAACGAACGATATTGATATTTTCTGTTTTGTTCACTCTGAGTTAATTTCACATTTCTAAATTGTGTGCACTTTTTAATTGTAAGTTGTGGCAACTTCGAGATCACGAGGAATCAAAAATTAATATCTTTAGAACAACTTTTTCCCGACATCTTTTATTTTGCTTTATTTCACTGTTTTCTTTTGTTTTCTGTTTCAAATATTTATTATTTTAATAATTGTATTTTACTTCTCATCACACGCAACACTACCACAAAGTATTCGTCTTAAAGTAACAGATAAGTCGGGGGAAAAAAATTTTTAAGTATAATTATGCCAATATTGAAAGAATAATGGCGCTATTGAAGGAATAATAATGTTTCAAACATCCAAACTAGAACTTTTCAAACATTAAAAAATTCTTTGTCATAATGACATGCGAAATCGCACCCTTGCTGTTTGACAAAGCTACAAAATGACGAAAGATGACACTAAGGTTACTGCTACAAGAGACGATTTTGAGGGAGATTTTCTTAAGTTATTTTCTTGTTCAACTGCAAGGGTGCGTGTGTAGGATTTGTGTCCAAAGTAACTTGTAGAAATTATAAAGAGGACGAAAGGTGTAAAAATAGTATTTTATTCTACTAAAAACACAAGTCATTATATATTTTGACCAACTCTTCAATCTAGAGTAAACCAATTCAAACTGAGTAAGGCCGGGTTATTTTACTGGTTCTAATATAAACTCTGGAGTTTGTTTTTTCCATAAGTGCATCGTGCGTGTTGGTGTTTGTTTCTAGGGAATTTTTCAGGATTACTGAATCACAATTGTGCGTCCTGTTATTTAAATTAAGACATCATATTCTTTCAAACCAATTATTCGTTCTGTTTTCATTTGTCGACCGCTGATTAAATACGGAAAAATCAAACTAATGTGTTATAAATTGTGAAGTTCCGATTTCGTGTTACGTGTTCTTATCGGAGGAGTTTAGAGGATAAAATACATTATTTTGCATAACAAACGAACACATGTTGCGTAGTCAAAGTAGTCCTAAACATTAAGGGCCCTCAAAAAAATTCGGTAAAAATTAACAACGTACTTTGTTTCATGATAATGAAGTCGAATTTTAAGCCGTTTTCTGAAGGGATTTATTGTGCAATTTTAATTGGAGTGCTCCGAAATCATATTTACCGAAAACATGTAAAAAAATTAGCTTGAAAATTTCTATTGTTTTGATAAATCTTCGAAAGGAGAAAGTTTTTTCGTAACTAAATTGGAGTTTTTTTTTCCCTGTAGACTTTGGGTATTATAAAAAATATTTCGAAAAAGATTTAACATTCCTGACGTCGCGAGCTTGGCCCTAGGGAAATTTGAAAGAGGAGATTGAAAGAATCCACTCACAGAAGAAATTCAATAAAGTGCGAGCTCATCTTTGCGCCTCATCGAGAAAATAAATGTCACCGTATGCATTAGATGCGACTATAGAAGGCTTAACACCTCCAATACTTCAAATCAATTTGTAAATTTTTATTAACCCTTTTGCAGACTCTTCTCTTTTCTCGCTTATTTGGGACACGGAATCTAACTCACACTCAATAAAGCACATTGGTGAAGTTGCTGAACAATTTTTCTTTCATCTTTTTTATGCATCGAATTTTAGTTTCTCCGGCCAACTTGATTCGTGTTTCGTTGCTCAACTTCCACGACCGCATAATTTAAAATGACGTGGTAGAGAATTTCAAATTTCTCGTAGTTTTTTAAGATTTTCTAAATGAATTTACAAAGCGGTGAAATCTTTCTGTTGTGTGGCCGCGGTAGTCCAATTGGTAGAGTTGCGGGTTATCAACCTGGTGGTTTACAGTTTGAAACTCGATCCTACCGAAAACCGCCGTGTTCGTGGGGACAGGTGCATGTTAAGTTTGCCGTGGTCTCAAATGGCCTCGTGTTGGCGTTTTATCTTGTCAGTTTTCCACTATCGGACCTTGCGCCAAAAAAAAAATAATAATAATAATAATTTTAAAAAAATTAAAAATAATAATAAAAATAAAAAATAACAATAATAATTTTTAAAAAAAATAATAAAAATAAAAAATAAAATAATAATAATTAAAAATAAATAAATAATAATAATAATTAAAAATTAAATACAAATAATAATAATTTAAAAAAAATATTTAGCTGCACGTATTTTTTAACGTCAGTAGGTTCTGTTATATAAAGATGTTCTGTGAATTTGCCTTTTAATAGACTAGGTGGCTGAGCCGCATGCTCGCTAACCCCCGATGATTGCTACGCTATCATATTTAGTTCGCTTTGCGAACTATACTTTTCAACAATGAGGGGTAGGGGATTTCTTCACAATCCATCCCCATATGGATCGCTGCTTGATTGATCCCGAACCTCTAGTACGACATTAATTGAAGGTTCCCTTCCCATTGCGATATTTATCGCATGCGCCCGAGTAATGGAAAAATTGCCTACTTCTTTTGCGAGATCAGCGGATCCGTATATAAGCCGACCCCATTACTTTAGCTTTGGAAAACGTTCCAAAAATTATCGGCTCATACACGGAAATATAGTGTAAATAAAAACAAAATGTTTTAATAAATGTCAAGAACAAAACATCTCATTTCTACAAAAAAAAGGAAATATTTTAGCACAACATACTGTGAAAATTCAGAGGAAATCTCATCATAATTTTAAATGTTTTAGCTTCTCCGTGTTGTTTGTTTTAATAGTACTTCTTAATATTTTCATATTCGACTGTTGGCTAATGAAACGGCGCCCGAATTTGCCGGTTCTTCTGAAAACATTGCAAATTCTCTAGCGCGTGCTCTCAAATTTTATGAATGAATTAATTAAAAATATATAATTGGTGTTTATCGTCTGCGCGTGCTCCAAATTCATTAGCCTGTCGAACGACAAGACTCGCTATTACCAATCACAATGCGAATAAAACTGAAAAAGACCGCAATTTTTTTTTATAATAAAAAGATATGATCCCTATCACCAAACCGCAATGGCATTCCGATGTATTCTTTTGCTTGACATCTAATTAAGGTATATAAGCAAACCATGGTCCGTGCTATAAATAATAAAAAATATATGTAATATGAGCGGATGAGAATAACTTGACTCTTCGCAATGTAGTAGCTAATTCCCAATTAGTTTGCCATTGTGCGATTAGATTCTTTTAAACTATTTTAAAATTGGAATAAGGAATCAGTACATCCACCTCTTCACCACAGGAAGAAGCAATTTTTGCACAAGCTGGCTTTATTTTACAGACGGCACGTGAAATCAACAACGAATACTTCATGAGTGGGAACTCGGGAGGCCATTCCAGGAAAAGATAATTACCCTGCATGCTGTGGGCACAAACATAAATCATTAAAATTTTGTTCATTGGAAAAGTAAAATCGTAATTTTGAGTTGTCAGTTTTCTCAAGGAGTTGAATCTATTTTTTTTTTATTCGAAAAGTCACGAATTCGCATTTCCAAACACCAAAAGCGTGTTCCAAAATTACTACGTGCCTTCGCAATTTCCCAATATCGCCTCTCGAAGAAAATAGATAAAACGTGACGAAGGTGCAGTATTTTGGCCGACACATTTCCCGACGTGCAGAACGGTGTTAAATTTGTCTTCTGGAAGGGATTTATTTCGGCCCTCTTTTTAAGACAGCTTTCTTCCCTCAAACTCGAGAATTTCTATTTATTTTTCGTCCTGAGCCGCCAGGCTTAACAAACTCGCGTGTCAAGATTGAAAATCGCCCGTGTTTTCTGAACTTTTTCGGTGAAATAGTTCTCAAAACAATAATTATTCACGTGTTTGTAAAAATTCCGAAGTCTTCATTTTTACGAGTGCCCTAACTTTCAACGCCGCGAACCGACATCAAGGCGCTTAATCTTATCCCTTCCTTTTTTTTGTGTGTGGGCCAGGTGTGGCTTCAAATCCTAATTTGTTACTTCCGAAGAATAAGGGGTCCATGAGTAAATATTTCTTTTATTTGTGAAAGGATTAAAAAATTATTCGCGCGATTCGAGCACCAAATAATGCGAGTAGTTGCGAGTTTTAAATTAACTGTAATTTACCATAAGTTTGAAAAATAATTCAGAGTACCGTAAAAATTGTACTCGACGTGAATTTTTGTACAGTGGCGTTAAACTTTCTTTTCTTTCTTCAAACATCTATTTCTGCAATTATATTGGGATATTCGTTATTCTAGATAATGGGTACTTAGACCATGTCGGGTAATATGGATGTAACTAGTAACACCCTATTCGAAATACAGAAAATGTTTAATGTATTGTATGGTAGTACTGCTACATAATCTACATACAAATTTGTGTCACAGTATTATTTATTTAATCTGGACATGATTTAAGAACTTTTTAAACTCTTGAAAGTCCTTTGCTATCTTTTTTTTTTCGCAGTACTTTCTCGCCTCTGTTGGCAGTACACACTCGTGTTTGAAGCTTTGTTAAAAGCTTGAAAAATTCGCTATCAATTTGGGCTCGGGAAAACGGACACACGGTTAATCGAAGCTCGAATACCCACTTTAAGTCGTAGATGCCAGTTTGGGGCAGTCGTGTCTCAGTGGGTATATCCACTGCTCTAGCGAAACTGCTAGTTGTAGGCGGTGCAGGTTTGATTCCTGTCATGTGGATTCCTCCCAGGGTGTATATCTGTGTCAGTAAAACTTTCATTGTGTGTATGTCTATTACTTGATACGGTATGTCTTGTGTCTGGCGTCCAAACACGTCTCTGGCGTCATAAAACCCTAAAACCAACCAACGCAGATCCAAGTCCTAAGGGAGCCAGCTCAGGTGTTGCCTCGTCATCTGAACTTGGTTCAAATTTACGTGGTGTTGTCCTCGGATCTTTCCCTTATTGGATTGATCCATGACCGTCGTCAATCCGTTGTGTTGCTCTAGTATGACGTTAATTAAAAATTATTACCCAGTCCTAAGTGAGCACAAAATTGAGCCAAGAAATTGTTTCATTGTGTACATATTTTGTGTTCCCTTGCAATGGAATAAACCATGTGTTTTCGTTAGTTCAATCATACTTAAATTTAATAAGTAATTTTATAGTTTATCGGTAGGGGTTCTTGACATTGTACGCTTAGACCTATCTATTTCATTCGGGTCTTTAATCATCCGATACTTAGTGCCTCATTTAAGAACAAACTTACGGTGCTAAAAAGATTCCCCTGGATTTTATGTCCATTGCTACTTTGTCATCCCATTAACCGGCAGTGAAGACCGATGCTTACAGAGACGCCTCCTGTCTAGAAGATGGCGGAAATAGGTTGGGTATTAAGGCGGAGGTCAGTGACTTCTGTTTTCTTGTGCCTGGAACAAGATATAATTCGGAAACGGGGGGCTTCCGCTTTTAAACTTTGAAACACTTTTTGGAACAGTGCCTCAGATTAATATGTCGATAAAAGCAGCAACACTAAGACCCGAGTCGCAAAAGTAAGGAAACTTTCCGAAGTCAGGCGCTCGGAAAGGATAAAAAAACAAACAGGATGCTAATGGATTTCGATTAGACAAGAACATTTTTGGCAACTAATTCGTATTCTGCGAAAACTGTTCATTGGAATGGTGGAAAATGCGGTTGTATTCTTCTAAATGTTTATGTGGCTTAGTGTGTATACCCACTGCGCTGCCAACCTGCGTGTTGTAGACGGCACATGCTCAATTCGTCTCTGGGTGTGTTTCTTCTTTCTGTACCTGTTAAACTTTCCTTGTGTGTTCATTGCTTGCTATTGTCTGTCTTTTGTCTGGCACAGCATAGCCAAATATGTCCCTTGCGCCATAAAAAAAAACCAGTAGCCCAGTAGGAAGAGTTACGTATTAGCAACCGGAGGGTTGCGAGTTTGAAGCTATGTCTGTCAAAAGACCGTGAACTGTACATGGGGGCTAAACCACTTACGGCCGTATTCACAAGTCCGAGTTAACTCGAGGATCAACGATAATCAGCGAATTATCGAAAAAACCGTATTCACAAGTCCTGATCCGTGGTTTAAACTGCCGTTTCGGTGTTACATTTTGATCCTCCGAAATCGGCGAGTTAACTCGCGAGTTACATTTAACGCATGCGCAGTACTATCTTTTTGGAAAAACAAAATGGAGGACACATTTCATTCTATGCTCAATTACAGTATTCTTTCGACGACTGGACTGGATCTGTCATTACGGAGTACCTGCTCCATAGCAGCTCATCTCATCATCATAATATTGCTTAAATGGAAAAATGTAAACATATTTTTATTGAAATTCAAAAGAAACATGAAAATAAAGATAGCTGCGTAAATCTTAAACAAGCAGCTTAGCGAAAAGATAGATGGCGCCACCTCTGTCCTATAAGCCGGAGAGAGCGAACGGTAGAAAACGACCATGGCAGATACAAATTCGTCGTAGAATAAAAATTATTCTGTTGATTTATTACGAATAAAAGAAAATTGACAGTGCAAGTTACTTTTCACGACACCAACACACACCCATACTGACAAGTACAAATATAATCAGTTTACATACATTTGTCAAGACATTGTGTACAATTCTTTCTTGCCAAATTTAGGTTTCCATAAAAATTCAATTTGAAATTAAATACCTTTGCATTTCTTTTCCCAGACCCATATTAAAATGCTGTACGAGTCCTATTTATTCACAATTTGGAATCAATTCTACGGCGAAGTACGTGCTTTATCAGTATGAATGCAGATTCGGGCGTCGTAACCAATGTAAACAATATCATGTGATCGTGAGGAGCCAATCACAGCGAGCGTCTCATTTTAATCCCCGGATCACGTAACACGCCGTTTGAGAATACCGTTGTTGATAATCCTCGAGTTAAACTCTTACTCGCGGATCAACTGATCCTCGAGTTAACTCGAGACTTGTGAATATGGCTGTTAAACTCTCTCGTTATCTCAAATGTTATCACGTCGGATTCGTGTTGAAGTCCGGGGGGTGGATTGCCAGATCAGGTGTTAACCTCATCTGACCGCGATTCAAAATTGCGAGGGTTCTCGAATCTTTCCGTTTTAGGATTGATCCCGAACCGTCGCCAATAGCCTGGTATGTTGATCAATGCGAAGTTAATTGACTGCCCACTATAAAAACGCAACAAATGAACCGTCCTCTGCATGTTTACATCAGTACAAAAGAAGTAGGTATTCCAACAAAAATGTCCCACGCTGTTCAGTGGTATAATTAATTCCTTATTCGAACAGTCACCCCTATACATGTTAAGCGTATCGAATTGATGTCATTGACAAATGAAGGTCGTTTTTGCCGTTGACCACGTTTTATTTCTCCACGTTACAAATTACGAATCTACTGCAGGGCACTCGTCCAAATGTTCGTCCAGCCATCACCGTCTATCCTAGGACGCATAAATGAGTCGGATATCAGCTAGTCCTATCTGGTGGAAATGAACCCGGAGACTCGTGGCCATTAAGTAGTCTACTTGGCGTCGAGAAGAGCGATAACTGAAATGCTATTGCTGAGGACGGATTGGTATTGGGACTTTTGATCAACCAGTATCTAGTTAATCAAAAGTCCCAATTCTAATATTTTACTATGCAGAATATGAATACTATTTCTCTTGGGCTTTCCTGGGCCAGAAGTTAATGATACGTCTCCGTCCTCGGTGCGCGTTGCATAAAGCTAGACTCGTAATGCATTGTTCGGGTGTCCTTATGAATGATTGAATGTTTCTGACAAGATCGTCCAATTAAATTAAAAGTCCTCTTATGTGTGCGGCACTGTTTCCGTTCCTGTAATTCACCTTGGATGTATTTCTTCTATGTCAGTTAAACTTCCTTGGTGTGTCCGTTTACTTAACGTTGCCATCGATTTGACGTTGCCCGTCCATATATGGCACTTGCGCCGTAAAAAAAAATCCAATTCAACCAATTCTTATATGTGTTAGACCAGCGAATTTCAACCTTTTTCATCTTACGGCACAGGACTAATTACTAAAATTCTGCGGCGCACCAAGAAATATATTTTCCGATCTGATAAAACAATTACGAGTATCACTGATGTACAATAAGTAGTGGCAATTACTTTCCCCTTTTTGCACTTACGTGGGTGTTTAGGAATTTTTTTTAAGTGTATATATATATATATATATATATATATATATATATATGTATATTATTTATTTATGGGGGTTTTATGGTGAAATGGATATATTTTCCCCCCTTAAAAACTACTTCAGGTAATGGACGCACAAGGGTTATTTTGCTAACACAGAAAAGAGAGATACACCCAGTTAGGAATTGAACTCGAGTCGCACGTTGCTAGCGCAGCGGGCGAATCCGCTGAGTCGCGGCGACCTCCAAAACTATATAAGAATGGAATAAAAAAAATAGTCGCCTTTTTTTCCAATATAAATAATTTTATTTCATAAAATTATTTGTAAACACACTTTTTATGTAAAAAACATCCTAAGAAATTAAATTTATCTTTCACAATTTAAACCGTTTCACAATCCGTGAAGTACATTAGTGCCATTTTTACAGTACATCGGTTGAAAATCGCTTTCTTAGAACATAAACTTCTTTCTTCCTGCCAAATTTTTTTTCTTATTTTCAGATTAATTCAGCTACATTTCTAATCTGTTTATTTTTACTTCGTTTAAGATAATGCATTTAACTTCAAAATGAGTCCGAATAAAAATGTGTTGTGCTGAAATTTAATTATTTAAAATGCAACGAGTAAAGTCAATAACCAGAACTTCTAATTGTAGTTGCATGTTTCTGAAGCAATTGTGGGAGATTAAGTGTAAATCTGTTTCTTGCAGTGACCAAGTACATCCGAATTGGAATCGGTGACAGGAACGACAATCCTCCTTACTTCGAACAAGTCTCCTACGAAGCTGAGGTCAACGAAGATGAGGACATTCAGCACACGGTCATCACTGTCACGGCTAAGGACAAGGACGAATGTAAGTTTTCACATCCATTATCTTCTGGTTGCTTTGGTGGCTCTATGTGTCTGTTATGCTTGTTTCCAGGTGTGGGCTGTGAAGCGAGACCCTACCTATACAAGAGTTTATGGTCTTATCGAATCTGCCTAGTTGTCAAATTGATAAAGTACGATAAGTTGTCGAGTTATACTTAATTGTACGAAGTCTCCAGTATTCTATTGGTATAGAGACAGAAAATTGATCACGTCCTTGTCTTTTTTAAATATCCTGAAATACTAGGTTCTCCCTACCCTTTTTGCTATCAATCCTGCGAGGTTTAATATCAGAATCGTTCTACACCCTGAAGGCATGATGTCCATTCTTCCATTTGAAGTTTTCACTGCATGACTTTGAAGCAGTTTTGATCTTGCCCAGAAAATATTTCCTATGATTATTTCTCCTCCTTACCCTTTCTGCTATGAATCTGGCGAGGGTTAATTGACAGCATCGTTCTGCACCCTCCCGGCATACGTCCATTCTTCAATTTGAAGTTTTCACTGCATTACTTCGAAGCAGTTTTTGATCTTGCCCAATATAATATTTCCTAGCTTTCTCAACCAATAGATGCTGTTATTTAACCATTCTGTGGGTTGTGAGGAATAGCAATACTATTCCACTTGAAAATCGAATGACCTTCTGTGGGTTAATCGTGTGCTATGGGATTTCCGAGCAGTGGTATTACTTTCATCCTTCAACATGCATAATGGCTAAATAACCACATCTGTTAGTTGAAAGAATACTAGGAAATATTCTCCTGGGGTCAAGAAGATCAAACTAGTTATATATCATGCAAGGAAATCTGCAAATTGCAGAACAGACAAATGCGTGGTTCCTTTCGGAGTGTTAAATTATGTAGCATGTAGTTACTATCACAAATCGATTGAATAAAATATAGCACATAAATTTGAGAGAATGGTTAGGACCCAAAGAGACAACCACTTAGGATTAATTATGTGTGCCTCGGATTAATTTCGAAAAGAGCTACTGAAATATAGTATTTGCATTTGCGAAGATGCTCAAATCGCAATAACGGTTCCTTGATTTATTGTTTCTAATGAGATTAATAAGAGGTCCGATGATTCAATAAGTCTTCCCCCCAAAGGGCCTTACTCTTATCGCTCTTGCCAAACGCGGCCAGTTGGCTGGATTTTATTTATCTTAGTTGCGCTTATTCTGCTTCTTGGCGCAGAACAATGACATTATCTGGTCGGTTGCGCAAAAGTTTAGACGAATGCGCTAATGTGAGAAAAGAAAATGGAGACGATAAACGCACTTTTTCTCTTTGGTGTTGCTATTGTTTCAACTAATGTATTTTAATGTACGCCTGATGTTTAAAAGCCGACGTCTCAGCGAACAGGGGTTTTGTGTCAATTGAAATGAATGTTTTAATGGAACAGTGGAGCATTGAATAGAAATACCCATTTTTCTTCGCGTACAATGTAAATTGTGCGACTTTTCTTTGGTAAGCCAATCGATTTCAGCTTCAAAATCGCGACGTCGCTGACGATTGTTGTTGATTAGCATTTGCTCATCGAAAATGTCGATACCGAACTACTGTTAGTGAACAAACATTTTCCTGGCCGTCGTGTCACATTGGGTTTGCTACAATATCATCCAATGCTATATACGTTTCTAACAACACGAGCTCTAAAAACGAAAGAAATGTTTTTAAAATGACCACCTTGAGCTCCCAGCGATCGATTTGTATTTTTAAATTCCCCGTAGCAATAAGTTTCCAATCTCAAAAATCCAAAGAAAAATTTGTACAGAGACGGTATGGAAATTCCTGGTTACTTGCATTGAAAGATGTCTCATAATTCATCGATGAAAGCCGAATAAAAAAAGTGATAAGCTCGAGAAGATTGATTTTAGGGGGTACAAAAGAATCTTTTCACCGTGGCTGGAGGCCCTTAGCACTACTCCCACAATATCACCCGCCCACCGGAAAAACAAATTTCGGGACTCCTCGTCGATGAATGTGACGTAATAAAGCAGTGCCGCGGCAATTCTTTAAGACCCATCTACATACTGAATTTCGAACTCGCGTTGGGTTGTGCACGGGACTGGAAATACGGTTTCTTCCCAAGAAACAATTTCGCATAATTCTATTTCCTGGGGGGATTGGTTCTGGAGTCGTCATTGTGTTCGGCTTTCCACCACCACCACCTCCGTGCTGGAGTTCAAAGAGCGCTGCACACCTTGATCCAAAATGTTTTTTAAATATATTTCTGTGCTGGTTTCCTGGAAAACTCTTCGTGTGGGTTGTTGTTATGCAAGATCTTGTTTTGAAATTCACGATACGCCTACCCTCTCGACACTTTCGTCAACTACCAGTGCAGGTTGTCTTACCATCATGGGATACCGTACCATTGGGTTTACGGGAAACATAATTTCCCATAACGTGAAAATGACCAAATGAGAAAAGGGTGGGAAAATAATTGTTTGTGATGTGCAATTGAGTTAAGAAATGCACACGCAGGTGCTGCTCTAATAAAAGTTTGCTGTGAGGTTATCGAGACACTTGTTGTAGCCAAAAAGTGCACCTAAACCGCTTGCTTGAGTTCAAACTCCCTGGAGGCTACAAATCCCACGATATGTATTATTTTCCTTTGAGGCAAGGGATGAAGAGCCAGGCGTCGTAGTACTGAGGTGCTGGTTCCTTGATGTGTAGATGAAATGTGATAGGGCCAGGTGTGGTAACGTAGTGGTCCTGGTCTGCTTCCATACCACAGATGCAGAGGTCACTGCAATGGATATTCATCCTAAGTATTAAATACTGTAAAAACGAGCCATGGCCAGTGTAAAAGTGTTTGCTGTGTGGTGGAGATGAAGCGCTTTGTGCTGACTTTGTGTGACTTGTAATAGACTGGTTTGGGGATGGTGTTTTTTTATACGTGGGGTGTGGTCCAGCTGGTGGATAGCAACAGGAGGGTTACGAGTTCATGACTCGATCAACCAAAGTCCGTTGTGCACGTTTAATCTGTTCAGACCTCAAGATGTCCTCACGTTGACGTGGTGTGGAAGTATGTAGAGATTTTTGAAAGCTCGTTGACCTCGTCATGTGACCGTAATTAAAAATTTCGAGGTTATCTCTAAACGTTCCGTTCGGGATTGATCTCGGTCCGTCGCCAACAGCCCGTTGAGTTGCTTCAATGCGACAAAACTAATACTTCCCATCTTTACACAAAATGTATGGAACTAAATTATTTTAAATTTGAAGATTAAATAGGCTTCACAAAGTGTTTTTTTTTTTAATCTTCTAATCGCCTAGCGATATCATATTATTTAAAAAACAATGTTCCACTATTATTCCAATATGAGAAGAGATAAAATAGCTTTCCAGAATTACTAGCCCAAAGTGAACGCATCTTCTGGATGGGTCCAGGTGATTAGTTGCGAAAAAAGTGTCATAAAACCATCGTTATTTACGGTATCCGTTAAGATTTCAGTGTAGATAGCATGTCTGTTATGGATGCTACCTGATATAACTGCATCAGATTATGGCGTGTTACGTCCATGATGGGATGTTTTACTTTACTGCGGGGGGAAAATACGAATTAATGTGATCGCAGAAACGGGTGGAAACGTTAAATGGCTCGTTTCGGAGAATATGTCATGAGAATAGATTGATATATATATATATATATTTTTTTATATATAGTTACACACTGCGAGGTATGCTGCGCAGGTAGGATTTCGTTAATGCCTTTTTTATCTGATGTGATATAGGATCGGTGTGAAATTTTATAGGGTTTCGCACCATACTATATTGTTATAATCGGCAAGTAATTGGCGGAAAATGGAAGGAATTTTTTGACTGCTTGTTACGTGGAACTGATTCGATGAAAATGGATTTAAAATAAAGAACTAAAACACCGAGAGAAAAATATTAGTTGGATAATATTAAAATAATTGCTCTTTCGCAGGAAATAGAATATGGGTCATCAGCAGAATATAACCTTCGTTTTGAAATAAGATGTGTCCCAACACACGCGTGTACTCAGCAGCGCCTCAATCAATAAAGATATCAAACTGTTGTAAAAAAGTCTTGATGTGCAAGCTGAAACGAAGTAGAAATCCCTCGTATTGTGACACCAACGTGTATATGTGGTTAGGAAAATGCGTCATTATTTGATAACCATTGTGATCAAGAAAATAGTCCCATAATTTTCGAAAGCATTTGCTGTGCAATACTTTTTAAAATTATGGATACTTTTTTAAATTGTAATTAGCTCCCAAGTGCTAATTTTGTCTTCTTGAAAAGCCCTCGAATGTCTTAATATGTTTTAATATTTTACAATGAAACTTTACAGAATGTTTAGCCCACATTAGACAATATACTGTGGTTTAAGAAAAGACTTTGTTGCTTGTTTTAAAAAAGTATGCTATTATTTCACAAGTGCCTTAGCTGTAGCAGTTAATAAGTTCATACGAGTTACGATGCACGAGTTAATCTACTTCGATCTCTATAAAATACATCTTTGTTTTTCTTTTGCTATAAGATGGGGCTCTATGGAAATCTCCCGATTATTTTTCTTACTCACACTCATTTCATTCAATTAATCATAAAACTGCTTGGTAATGCAAGCCTTTTCGATTGACCGAATCTCCTTAGCTCAGCTTCCCCCCCCCCCCCCACACACACACGCCAAAAAAAAGAAGATTAAATAGGTTATGCCAAATAAGCGAACTATTTATATCCACCAGGGAAGATTGAGCATTTGGTCAACCGCAGAACTTGTGCATGAAATTGATAGAACCACGGCGACAATCTTGGTACTTTTTCCTCTCGACGTGCAGTGAAATATGTGGGCAGTTTGTGAAACACGTCCCGCTGCCCGCCCCCGTTCCCCGCCATTTGTTACGAGATGGAAAGGGAGGAGAAAGAAAAGGACATGTCCAGTAGGAAAGGTCACGGGAAATGTTTGGGACCCATGAATCGAAATTTGTTTCCTTCCTTTTTATTTTCTTTGTCTAAACATCTTTTGGAGACGCAGTTTCCTTGTATTGAACATTTGGGGCTACATGGTCAGGACTAGTTAATAAATAAATAAAAATAGAATCAAATTACGAGGTATCTCGTAAAGGAAAAGATGTATCACTTGCGAAGTGCTTTCTGAGAAGCAGCTTGCTTCCACGTCGAATGTGTTTAAAATCTCAAATGGTGCTACATGAACAGGGAGAGTGTAAAATTCACACTGATAATTGATCTTATGCTTAAAAATCAGTGGAATTGTTTCTAAAAATTGAGGTGTAGAGTTCAATATTCCCAGTGCGCTCCCACTTAGGAGATCTCGCTCCGAGTACTTATCACGAATGAGAGTGCTTGAACTTTTTTGCTTCGTCAAAAGCCACGCTTTTGAGATATATCGTTATTAGCAAAATGGGTCATATCTAGAACGAGATATCTCGTCGGAACCATGTGGAGGATTAATAGACTGTTTGAGTGATAATAGGTAAAGAAGAGATATTTTGGCATTTTAGGTTTATTCAAGATCTAGTTAAATAGGGCTAGAGCTTTTTTGGACACTCCTTGTTTTTGAATTTGATTTTAAATCAACGAGACAGTGAATCGGGCCACCGAGAATGTTTTGGCTCCATCTTTTTATGTTTTCTTTTTCTTTTTAAGCATCTTTATAGACGGTTTCTTTGTGTTGAACATTTTGGGCTATTTTGGATGATCAAAACTAGTTGATATTTTGATAGTTGAACTCTGAAACGAACTGAAAAATAAAATATATTTCTGCCTGTGTGTAATAGGTGAAGGGAAAATATTTCAAGAAACTTTTCGGTTTATTCAAAATCCTGTTAAATAAAATTCAAGCTTATAGTTTTAGAACACTTTTTTTTTTAATTTCATCAAATACCAAACTGGACTTTGTAGTAAGTTATGCTTGCATAAAATTATATTTCTAATTTCTTGATACTTATATCCTAAAATGCTTCTAAAAGGTTTGCTAGATTTAGCTCTAAAATTATCCTCTGGAATTAGCAGGAACATTTTTTATGTACAAAAATGGCCATCATCCCTATCTGTTTAAAGTTCCTTTTACTTGCATTTCGTTTTTAACTAATAATTAGTCATGAATTGTTTTGAAAGATTAAGTTTTTCTTTATCAGCTGCTATAATAGATACCATGCTTCTATTTTTAGTCAAAAAATCAAAGTAGTTGCTAGTCTATTTAGAAAGTTGCACAAAAGTTGTATGTAGCGTTTTTATTGAAATTTCTCTTGTTGTCATCAAAAGTAATTTTTCTGTATAAACATTGTTGATCGAGTTCTGCATTTTGTTGCCCTAAGCTGCAACGCCAGGATCATTATCTCGACCTTTTATTTCATGTCCATACATCATTAAAGCTTTCTCTTCATCTTTTAAAGTAAGAGCAAAAGCAATCATTACTCAGATACACCGACAATAGCTTGCGGTTCTTTTAAATCCAGATTTATTTTAGAATGCATTGGTTGAAATCAGAAGCATTTTATGTTTACGTTTTTTTTTTTCATGCGTAATTTTGTGAAAATGTAGGATGTGAAAGACTGCAATTTTGCCTACCAAAAATACTTCAAGGCAAATATAGGTTACACTGCGATGTATACTATTGTATTGTAAATTAATTTTTGAAGCAGTGAGGAAACTACGAAACATTTCTATAGAATTCTATATAAATTTCTTTAGAATGTGATTTATATAATCCTATTGAACTGTGGCCCATTTTTCTCTAAGCTCTATAAAATAACCTCTATCGAATATTTGTAGAAATCTAGAACTCCATAGAAGCTAATTCCTTTTGTTCCATGACTTTACTTCTTTTTAGAGTTCTACAGAATCAGCTCGTTTTCTCTCCAAATCTCTAGAATTTTTTTGCTTTAGAAATGAAATTTCGTTTCTCCATTGAAATTTAAAATTATTTGACAGTACACATTTTTTAGAATCCTATGGAATTTTGACCCATTTTTCTACAAGCTCTATAAAATACCCTCTATCGAATATTTGTAGAAACCTAGAATTCCATAGGAGCTAATTACTTTTGTTTTCTTCTTTATAGAGTTCTTCAGAATCAGAGCTCGTTTTCTCTAGAATTGTAGAATTTTTTGCTTTTGAAATGAAATTCCGTTTCTCCATTGAAATCTAAAATTATTAAACTTTACATATTTTTTAGAATTCTATGGAATTTTGACCCATTTTTCTACAAGCTCTATAAAATACCCTCTATCGAATATTCGTAGAAACCTAGAATTTCATAGGAGCTAATTTCTTTTGTTTTCTTCTATATAGAATTCTACAGAATCAGGGCGCGTTTTCTCTAGAAATCTCTAAAATTATAGCATTTTTTTTTCAATAGAAATGAAATTCCGTTTCTCCTTTAAAATCTAAAATTATATGAAAGTACAAATTTTTTCATAGGGTAAGTACACGACAAAAACATTAGGAAGTTTCGTCATACTGAAGGGCTTGCGTGCCGACATGTAATAGCCAAATCACAACGCCGACACCCCACCCCGAAACATTTCTCCGATAACTTTAGTACCTCTATTAAACGATCCCCATTCGATAAAGGATTCCGTTCCCCCCGAAAATTTCTAACTTAATAACCAGAAATTAATCATTGATATTTTGATTACAATCATCTCTTCACGACGGGAAAGAATGGACTCAATCAATTCCAAATGTTATGTGGGGTGGAGCGCTTTCGTGCCCCTATGCTAAAATCGCAATCCAAATCGTCTCGGTTCTTGAGAGGAAAGGAGAAGGGAAAATGGCCCCGAGAAACTTCATCACCGTCCAGAAAACGGATCGCATCATTAGCAGCTAAAAGAGTTGTTTCCCCGATCGAAAATTAGATGTCGAGAGCATCTGTTTTTTTCCTCTCTTGAGTAATAATGATGGAGCGCTGTTATGTCACGGGCCCCAGTGTTCTGAGGACGTCGAAGCATCTTTTATCTCTTTTTTTTCCCTCCTCGCCCTACCGCGATTCCTCAGGTTTCGTTTCAAAAGGGGAGTAAAAACAATGTCATTGGGTAGACCTTTATGAATGTTATTCCGATGGTCAAAAGTCGGTGCTGCCTAATAGGGATTTATATTCGTTTGGTTTTTAATGAAGCTCTTGGTGTGAAAATGTCATCCATTATTTACTATATTCTCAGTCTTGTCCGTTTTGTTCGGTCTTTACATGCTTTAATTCCAAAAAGAAACCATCGAGTTAACTATCATGTAATCTGCAAACAAATTGTCAGTGCGGACGTCTATCTAACAGGGCTTGCGAACAAATTTGTAACACTCGAAGCTATTCGACCGGTTGTCGGTTTTCGAGACGAACACAAAGGGATATCGCACCCTAATTGGATCTGTTTGCTGGTGTGTACTAGTGATGCGACATCGACAGCAAAACATCGATGTTCAAAATTAAAACATCGATGTTGATAATACATCGCCCCCGAAACATCGATGTTTTTAAAATTCAGTGTAGTTAAACTTTTTTCCCCATTTCATAAAACTGGTTTAGCAACTAGTGATGCGACATCGGCTCCAATACATCAATGTTTTTCATAAAACATCAATGTTTTGTAAACATCGACATTGATGTCGCATCCCTACTTTTCAGACCCTTCACCCTTGGCCACTTTGGTCTAAAAGTATGTGCAATTTGCTGATTATAAAAATTAAATGCTACTTTGTTATTTTTTAAATTTTTATAATGGTACTTTTTTATTTTAAAAATAAATCATCGACAACGTAAAAACATCGTTTCCAATACATCGATGTTTTTTAAAAAAAACATCGACATCGATGTCGCATCCCTAGTGTGCACTTTCCTCTTGCTGCACCGGATTCGTCTGCCTCGCGCTTGTTCGCATCTGATTAACACTGGATTTGCAGACCTTACCAGCATTCCGAATCCTTTAAAACTGTCAGAAACAAATCTTGTGAGGAAAGTGCAGTCTTTCGGCCCTACACTTTATTGTTGATATAATCTGAATTAATTTAAATATTGAACTCGAATCTGACTAATTAACTTTTGTTGCGCGCGCTTTGTTTAGCTGAAGTGCCAAGTTTTTTTTTTCCCTCTTTGACTGTTGCTAATGAATTCGTACCGAAGTTTGTGCTCTTGCGTTGGCATTTAACTTTTGCATGATGAATCGAAGATCGATACGTGAACGTGTAAATGCGATTTTGATGCAATAAATTACACAGAAGAGCATCGGTTGGTCATTCGGGTAACGCAGAAAACTTTTGATGAGTTATCACGTCAGGAATAATGAAACCATCGCGAAAGTTTCGGTTAAGTAGTGTCAGATAAATGACGCGATCACACGTGTGAATTTCCTTCTCTCTTTAGAAGTACGTCGTTAAAAAAAATTGAAACTGCACGTAAAATGGGAGCCCTGCGTGAAGGCTAACAACTACTCAGTCGATTCGAAGGCATTGATTCTGTCTTTGGATAACGATCTATATCCAACCCCTTCCTTTTCCGCTCTCGCGTAAGCTCCCGCTGATGTCCCAGCTGGCATATATATATTCTTAAAAGCTGATATTTCGGAGAAGCCATTGAACAAAATGGCCCATAATGATATCACCGGCAGTTGACAGTAGAGAAAGATTCATTGCCTGCGCTTGTTATGCTCGCTTGTAACGACCGTTGGCAACTTCCTTTTATCCCTTTGCCTCAACCAAGAAGAAAAAGGTGCTATGGAGAGAGGTCCTCCCATTTTCTTTTTCGTGTTAACTCGCGTTCATGGAATCAAAGGGACAACTGTCAATATTTCTGTTTCTATCGCATCGATATATTTCTTTCTCTCGCTCATCCCTCGCTTTCTCTGTTTGCTTTTCGGTTTTATGGCTGGGGCATAAGCGGCCCCCTCCTACGGAATAGAGTATGGAATATGGGATGATGTGCTAGGTCGTTTCTGCGGATAGGGGGCATTGATATGCTGACTGCCGTGGAGTGGCTTTTCGTGTTTCTGTCTGATGCCTGCTATTTCTCTCTTGGTTGGATGTAGCTGGGGCACGTGGTGGGAATCTGTTTCTTGGAATTTAAAATGAAAAGTCGAGTTGAAGTTCCCGACTTTGTCATGAGACGAGTATTGGGTGTCAAGGTTTTTTTTTGTGTGTGCTTAGTAACATTAGTAACACATTCGATTTTGAGTTGATGTGGTAGGTCGTTTCTGAGTAAAGGGGACATTGATATTGTCTGCCATGGAGTGGCTATCGGATGCCTGCTATTTCTCTCTTTGTTGGCATGCGGTGGGAAATCTGGGAATTTAAAATGCATAGTTACGTTCATGTTCACCACACTGTTATTAGACGAGTACATATTTGAAAAGAGGGTTTTTTTTGTGCTTATGGTTGTATTTAGCGTTAGAAGCACGTACAATTTTGGGATGATGTGCTAGGTTGCTGCATTGATATGTCGACAAAGGGGCATTCATATGCCAACTGCCGTAGCGTGGAGATTTTCGTATTTCTATCTCATATCTGCTATTTCTCTCCTTTGTTGGATGTAGGTGAGGCATGAGTCAAATTTATGTTCAGAACTTAATCATGAGACGGGTATTAGGTATCAAGGTTTTTGTGCTTAATAACATTAGTAACTCATTCAATTTTGATTTGATGTGCTAAGTAGTTTCTGTAGAAAAGGGCCTTGATATTATATCTACCATGGGAATGGCTTTTCGTGTTTTTTTTTATCTGATGTCTGCCTTTTCTCTCTTTGTTGGATGCAGTTGAATTTAATGTGTCGGAATTTAAATTGAAGCCAATTTCTATACGATGTCATTAGACGAGTATTGGTATCAAGGTTTTATGTGCAAAACTGTTTTGATTTAAGTGGCATTTATTAACATTACTGATACGTTCAATTATGGGATGATGTGCTTGGGACGTTTCTGCGGAAAGGTTGCATTGATATGGAGGGGCATCGACTTCAGTGACTTTTCTTTCTTTTGATTTCTGTTATTTCTTTGTCTTGGAATCTTCTAATCTGTCTTTAATTAATGTAACGGGTAATGCTGACAGTTTCGCTAGTGGGCAGTCCTATCGAGCATGGTACCTGAGAGCCTTGTGGTTCTCGAAGCTAACCAACCAGTTGTTGGTTTGGTTGAGGATCGCTGGCTCTGGCAAGAGCTGTTTGCTTGTGTGTACGTTGCCTCGAAGCAGCATTTTCGGATCATTGTTGGATGTCAACTCCGTGCATTCGTGTCTGTTTACACTAAATATCCCTCTCAGCAATAGATTCGTCTTCTCGCGAACATGTTCACTGCTTGTGGTGTGTGCGCGGGAAGTGTTAACGTACCATCCGCGTATGAAACTGGTTACAAAACATTTTGCAATTCGAGTGTGCAGTTTTTGATATAAAGTGCTTCGCCTGTGGAATTAATTTACGTAAAGCAAGCGACCAACAACTCCTTTTTGCTTTAAATGACCTTCATTAACATTAATTTGCACATTCAGATACAATCCTAACGTGTAATAAACTTCTTAATAATAGTACAAAATTTACTTTTTCTATGCGTAAGGAATCCATTCTTCCGTGTCGAGCTCATGGATCCGGTGCGATTGTGATGGCTTTTCCTAAAAATATGGTTTTTAGGACCTTGAACTTTTGATTACGGCTATAGGTACAACTAGCCCGATTCTTATAACTCTCAAGGTACAATTGCTGTACAGGCCGTAGTCTAAAGGTTGGGGGAGGAAAACACCAATCAACTTTTAAATATAGAATTGAATGATGACAAAGATTTGCGATTAAATTTCAGTTTCATGTGGGATAACGCTCATTAGTGCTACCGTGCTGCATACAAATAGTTTAAATTAATTTATTTAAATCTAATTGTTCCTTATTCACACACACCCTTTTTGCCAAGCCCGGCGAAATCTTTTGGGTGAAAGCTCCCAAGTAAATATTGCGTAATCATAATGATGTTTCGTGTTCAAGGAGGGAATCAGTGCATTAGGAAAAACTTAAAAATACAAATTCCTTACATTTTAATTTGTTGGCATAAATACATTACATACATTTAATTGGTGGAGTCAGTTTATTCGAAATCATGGTATTTGTATGCGAAAGTTTATCACGTTATTTCGTGACGGGGAAAAAGAAATTTGTTAACATAAGTAGGCGGCCATTTTCTTCTTTATGTATGAATAACACACAGTGTGGACTATTTTAAAACCTCTTACCCTAGCGGGGAATGAATAATTCAAAGCGTGTTTTTAAGCATACTGTTTAAGTTTCGAGAATATCAAATCATGCTCTGTGGGTTTACTCGGAAAAAAAACTTATCCAAAAAACTTGAGTTTTTATGTTTTTGTAAAAGGTTGCTTTGGTTATTCAGAGGATTTCCCCCTCGGCTCAAATAATGAAGACTTTTAATTTTCTTTTTGGATGGAAGCGCACGGGGGAAATTTAGAAACAACTTTGTTATGCGTGGCTTCGTTTTTAACTCACGATGATGAGATGTTGCTTTGGCATGAATATTTTTACTCAACCTAGCATTAAGCAATTTATGTGTGTTTTCAGATTCTTTAAATTGAGAAAGCATGAATAGGATTTGTTGTCCTGGAAGAGCGATTCAAAGAAGTCGTTCTTGGAAATTTCTGGGTTCAGTCCGCCCACTAAACGCGTTGGAAATTTTTAAGTCCCAATGTCTTATATCGCCCACCATTGCTTTGAAGAGGTTGCGAAATATACGATGTGAATCATACCTTAACTAATATTCCAGGGTTGTTACAGGGGACTTTTTGGTACTCTTTTCCAAAACTGGCGGCTAAAGGTATGACATCTCGGAAACTCCTATTTTAAAAATTGGCTACTTTTCGAAAATTTTGTGTACTTATTTTAAAAATTTAGTTCCTCTAAAATAATAGCGGACGAAAATAAAATAATTTTTATTATAAATTAGGATTTTTCAAAGGATGTCAATTTCGAAATTTTACCGCTAAGCCATGAGAGAAAAACATCGCAATCGTGTTGCTAAATCGTCATAAAAATCTTATTAAGAAAATAAATATTTTGATTTTTAATTAAAAATTTTAAATACCTTGACACGAATTTCTACGTCGGTTTCATTCTTAATTAACTCATTTTGTGTTAGCCTATTCATTGTGTACCTGAGCCTGTAGTAGGGCTTAAACGTAGGGGGTGTTTCTATTATTTTTTTTAATGTACGCTACTAATGATGTTTTAGAAGCGCTGTGTGAAGCCTTGTGTTTGGAAGATTCTGTCGCATGTAATGTGAATTGGTATTTTAATTTGTAGGTTGTATTTAAAATTCAGCTCTTTAAAGATTTGAGATGAAACTATATCCCAACAAAAGGATAATGCGAACTTTCTAACCATTTATGTTCCTCTGAGAAATGTACATGATGAGCTCATTTTGTCTCTTGCTGCACAATCGAGCTTGCAAAGGTTCCGAACTTCTTGAGAGAAGTCCAGATCCGGGTACACCTGCAAGTGATCCTCATCCATTCTGAAATTTGAAGTTCTGCTGATTGTAGTTCTGGTGATCCTGGAGGAATATATTACAATTCTCTCTGTGTGCTGCATGGTAATCATGTCCAGTTCCGAGTCTGAAAAGTGTCAATTATTTTTTCTTGGTTTCTCTTTGTTATCCTATCAGATTTTTTGTACATTGCATCTCTTATTTTAACGTCTTGAGTGACTTCTTTTTTATAATTTAGATTTATTTTCTGGTCAGAAGCCTTTTAATCGCATCTGGAAGGTGGCCTTTCATGACTATCGATTTCAGTGCCCTTTTGGGCCAATCTATCTGCAATACAGCTTGGCCAAATGTACCAGATGCCAAATGTAGTGTTTGGGCCATAAAATCCTAAAACAACTAACCAAACTGTATCATCCAACGTGTGAGGAACCCTATGGGTAACAGCAATTGTTCCCTGACCTTTCATTTATTCAAGGGCCTGTTTTATGTGACATATTTTACTTGACGGTAGTTTGTGAGACGGTTTGTATTGCAGACTTGAGAAGTCGACATTGAAAATGACTTTGTCTCAAAACGAGATCTATAGAGGAGCTGTTGGAAGACCCAATAAGATGTCTTCTACTTCCTTATTAACTTGAGGTACCTTAGTTGTCTGTCCTCCCTTCCGCTATGCCTTCTTTTCACTGTGCCTTCTTTTTCCTTCCTTGTTGTCTACTATCTGTTGTTTTTTTCGGTCTTGCGTTTGGCAGTTTGTCTCATTATTGGACCTTGCGCCATGAAATCCCAACAAACCTTATTGGGCTCCAACAAATTCCACATTGACCTCGAGCTTTTAGCAGATCGATTTTTTCTTTGAAGACTTTGACCATTTGTTTCGTTTGTGCTTGCATTTATCTCTGCAACCGGTATAGTGGTTAAGGTGTTAGCCTCTAGATTGGAAGGTTCCTGGTTCGAATCCGGGAACGGGCATGGATGTTTGTAAGCGTATGGTGTAGAGGCGGCTGGTGCACCTTAAATCTGTCGTGGCCGAAAGTCCTCACGTTGGGTTGGCGTGGAAGTTTGGAGAGTGGGGTGCCAGCTCAGGTGTTGCTCCGTCATCTGACCGTGGTTCAAAATTACGAGGTGTTGTCCTCGGATCTTTCCCTCAAGGGACTGATCCCGGACCGTCGTCAATAGCCCGTTGTGTTGCTCTAGTTCGACGTTAACTAAAATTACCATTACCATTATCTCTGCGACCAAGAATTAACATCAGTTAAGGATAATTATTGTCATTACATTTTACATTTATATCTAAAATTTAATTCAGTGTTTTTTTTTTTTTTTTTTTTTTTTCAAATGGCGGGCACTTATGAATTTAATCATTGGCGAACAAAAATGCCATAATCGATGACCTATTAATTGTAATGGGGTACCCAGTGGGTGGCTATCACTACCCCTAACTAAGGACATCATTTTAGGGACCACGGATTCGAGCCACGAACCTTCCGATCCAGAGGCCAACACCTTAACCACATACCTGTTGGTCGGCATTTTAATTAAAGTAAATTTGCAAGTTGTGCGTACATCAGATAGAACAATGCGCGTAAGGAGGTAATAAAGTTAGTGCATTTTTGAATCGCTGAGAGAGAACGTTCCTTTGCAGTAGACAGTTTTCAACGTGAGAAAATAGGCTTGTTTTTATTTGGGGTCGTAAAACTTAAGGAAGAAAAAGATGGTCATTCGCTGAAGATAAATGGCAGAGGAATGAAAAAGGTTACAAAAGATGTGAAAAGAAAGAATTGCCAACTGAAGAACTGAAAATGTTGAATAAAAGACTTTCTTGAGACAATATTTTTCCTTTTATACAAAAACAGTTGCGTTTGGACTTCGCGCCAATTGTGGCACGTACTGAAAATATTTACTTTACAGAACGAAAGGAGAATTGTTGCTTTTATCATTTGGCTTTCGCTCTTTTTAATTTCGAATTCGCGAAGCTCAGTCTCGATCTTGAGTCTAAAAGTAAACTCATGTTTCTTATTGATTAGCATTAAGTGGATGAACTTTAAAGTGGTGTATCCTTGCTTTCATTACTTTTTGAGGAGCTTAAACTTGTGTCGAATGCTACTTTTAGAGTCTTCACGGTCTTCGAAAATCCTTTAAAAGTGCTTGAATTTTATTTTTCTAACTCTGCCCCTTTGAAAAGTCCTTGGAAAATACCGAATTCATTTAGTCAATGGTAAGTCCTTGAATTCTACCTCAACATTGGTCGGTAAACAAAACTTTTCTACCTGCGGCAGCACTGATTCAGTCCCAGTAACTTACCATGTGTATATTTCTTCTGTATCAATAGAACCTTCTTGTGTGTATATCCATTACTTGACGTTGTCTATCTTGTGTTTGGCGCAGCTTGACCAAATATGGCCCTTGCGTTAGAAAAACCAACCAACCATTTGTTAAACCTCGAGTCGCTTGAAGTCATGTCTCCGGAAAGCAAATAAAATTTTTAAATATTTGACGTATATTTGAAATATTTTACTAATTCATGCGATTTGAAAGCTTCGTGTTTCTCTTCCAATGGCGTCTGCCGTCCGTGAAGTTTTAATTAAATATTCCTTATCTTCCGGATTTCGCTATCAAAACATTTGGCTTTCAATCGCAGAGAACATGGCACCTTTTAAAATATAATTGCATTGATTTCGAACACTTCCTATGGTGAATCTAAAGTGATATTTAAAATTTTCTTGTCGGCTTTTGAGGCCCGATTCGTTACGGAGATGTCCCCGTCACTGAAAAAACCCGAATTTAATAATTCTTTTTCGCTCACGTGACGTTAAATTAAAACTCTTCGCTCGAGATCCTTCGAATTCGAAGCTCTTGGGGATTATTTTAATTGTTTTCGTTATCTTTTTCATTAGTCTTTGTTGCATTTTTCAGTCTCCTCGGGATTTTATTTTCTAACTGATCGGTGGTTGCAATTTAGACTGATTTTTCGGGGTTTGGTGCTTTTCTTTTCGTCTTCATTTGTCTTTGAGGGGACCACATTTTAAGGATAATAAGGGATGATTGCTTTTATATTCCCTGCGGAATATTTTCGGAACAGTGTTTCCACTTGAACGATTTCGAAAAGATTATTTGTTCGGAGAGCTTAAACAGGAGGAAAGGGAAAGTTTGTATGTTTTTGCTCGTTACCATGTGACTCGGGAATTATTGGTGATCAAGCTCGTATCTCGCTTTGAAAATGAGTTGTTTTTTGTTCCAAATTGCTTTACATTCTACAACGACATTTTTTTTTTCTTAAAATTTAATTTTTTATCTTATGACTGTTGGGCAACGGCCATCACTTCATGGAATTTTTCGACTGGAAAATAACAAATTTTCTAAGCCACTGAATTTATATTAAAACTAGCTGAAAACCAGGTGTTGCGCTCGGGTTTCAAGTATGACCGCGTCATCTAAAATATTACCGCGACCGTTTCCCTGTGTTAACTTTAAAATACAAACCCTGTAGCTCGCGTTTCCTTGTCCATGTCTATTTATTGCAGGAAAACAAACTTTAGATTTAAAAATTGGGACTTCGAGGGGGACTTTTAGGACTACCTTTGTGCCAATTTTCATAACTACAGATTGGACTGAAGACGGGAAAGAAATAGCCCATGTTTTCACCAAATTTGGTGTGGATTGTTTAAACGGTGTATATTTGTGTGTAAAGAGAGAGAGAGAGAGAGAGAGTATACAAACACACCCACATCCCTTTTACATATATATAGATTTCGTCTCTTACGGAAACTTTTATGTCGTTGGCTTACAAGTGAAACTTACTAGGTCAAAAAAAAACATAGTTATAAGAAAACAAATGGGGGGGGGATTCTACTCACTATACTTTCCTCATTGAAGCGCTCATAGGCACATCTCATTTAGACTTCGTGGTGGCACTGTTGGAGGAGCATCGGATTTGCAACTGGAGGTACAGCCAAAAGACCGTCGTGTACAAATAGGGCTGGTGTTCGTTAAATCTGTCGTGGAATCAAATATCCTCACGTTGGCTTGGTGTGGAAGTTTGGAGAGTGGGGTGCCAGCTCAGGCGTTGCCTCGTCATTTGACCGTGGTTCGAAATTACGTGGTGTTTTCCTCGGATCTATCCCTTGGGGGTTAATCCCGGATCGTCGCCGCCGACCAACCGGTATAGTGGTTAAGGTGTTAGCCTCTAGATCGGAAGGTTCCTGGTTCGAATCCGGGTCAGGGCATGGATGTTTGTAAACGTATGGTGTAGAGGCGACTGGTGCACCTTAAATCTGTCGTGGCCGAAAGTCCTCACGTTGGGTTGGCGTGGAAGTTTGGAGAGTGGTGTGCCAGCTCAGGTGTTGCTTCGTCTTCTAACCGTGGTTCAAAATGATGAGGTGTTGTCCTCGGATCTTTCCCTTAAGGGACTGATCCCGGACCGTCGTCAATAGCCCGTTATGTTGCTCTAGTACGACGTTAACTAAAAATACCAAAATACCCGGACCGTCGTCAATAGCCCGTTGTGTTGCTCTAGTACGACGTTAACTAAAAAATTACCAATTACCCGGATCGTCGCCAATAGCCCATTGTGTAGCTCCAATACGACGCTAATTAAAATACGAACCCCAGTCACCACATTCTAGTCTAGATACTCGGCACATTTAGGGTATTCAAATAGGTCCCCTAGTCTGCGTCGAAGTATTTGTTTTGGGATCCTACTTTCTGCTATTTGCTACCCATAAAAGTCTAGTGTAAACCACTCAGAATGTTGTGATGGTTCTCATACTTCAACCGCGGGACAATGTATTTCCTAGTTTAATTAAAGATGAACTGATGTAGCGTCGTAACACTGTTAACTATAAATTTCGTAAACGGAAAAAATTAACATTCAAAGGAAATGAAAAGGCGTCCTTCTCTTTCGAAAGCCAAACTCGTTAATGACCTTTTCTTCTGCTTAAATTGGAGTTGGGAAAACTAATATGGAATTCGGCTTGTTCAATAAAGCTGAGTGGAAGACTTGGGAATGCCTTGCTGATCTAGTCTACAGTTCCAAGTTTTCCTCGCTGCTCGCCTGTTGCTTTGTTTCTTACTGAACACAATTACCTCAATGCCTGTTTATTTAGAATTGGACTTCGTGATTCGCCTAATTGTATTTTATGTGATACTGTACGACCAGAGAATAGCGTACATGTGTATTGCTCGAAATGGTTTGGGTTTATTGTTTGGAGATATTGGGAAGCTAAAAGGATAATGGCTTCATTGTCGAACGTCTGGCATTTGTAAACAATAATAACAAAACTTCGGGGTTGCCCAAGCGGTCTTTTCCTGTTTTCATCGCACTACTCTTCCATAATCCCACTGTGTTCTATCGGGATTGATCAGAGATCGTAGCCAATAACCCCGCTGCGTTGCTCTAGTGTGACGTTAATTAACTACCTACCCCTCGTTTCTTCTGGCGCAGCCAAGCCAAATGCTATGGCTCTTCTGCACCGATAACAACCAAACGCGTGTTTTCTCTTTCACATTTTTTACTTGACGTTGTCTTTTGTTTGGCCCAGTTTCTTCACCTTGGAGATACAACCTATCGTGTTAGGCGCACGGGAGCAGAAAGTGCTGAAAACTGCGTCCTACGTCGCAGAACAGACTAAGACTTAGCAGAACAATTTTTGACCGATTTTTATCACAAGTTACGATGTTCTGCAGTGCAAAGTGCGCTCCTTGCCACACCTTTTTTTCTGTTCTAGCTACCGGAACAACCTCCCTACATCGCCCAAATTACCACACACTTCATAAATACACATCTCCTATGTCAATGACAAAATATTGTATTTAACATCAAAAGATATCGACCCGAATTGCAAATTCTGAATGCATGCCTTGGTTAAAAAAAAAAAAACTTGATTAATTTTTATATTTTATTTTAAATATGTAATGCATATTTAGCCGATAATTGTGTTTCACGTCTGATTTTGATTTTACTGCAGTTTTCAAAATTCGGACAAAATGCCTGTAGAACAATTGCAATTCCTTGGAGTTGTGTTCCAGAACATTGAATATAATTCTGCACCTGGGGTTAGGCGTTGCTTGTCCACCATCTCCATAAAAAAACCCAAACCATCCATCCGAATCGTCTAAAAATATGTTGTTTCAAAAATATTATCGACCGACCTTGCTTTCGACTGTCAAAAAACCTGTCGAAAACAATGCTTCCATTTTTCGTGTATCATTCTTCCTCCTTTTATATATATTCATCGCCGTTACGCATTTGAGCCTGCCAGAATAAAATGAAAACTGTCTCTGCCATTCGTGTTCTCGCTCATCCTTCACCAGCTGTTACATATCGCTCTTGTTTGAGTACCGTGATCATTCTTGCATCCTCGAAATGCAAGGACTCAGATGTGTCCCTACCCCGGCGTATATAAATGTCTTTTATTCTTAGCGCAGTTTCGAAATAGACTTTTTCTCTTGTCGAGCAGACGTGGTCGGGATGAAAGCGAGCTACTTAACCGTCACCGCTGACACCTGTGGGGAAAACGCCACTTGTAATTAAGCTTCAAAATCAAATTCCACCCTATCCCATTAAACTTAATTTAATTACCTTGTTTTTGAAAAAGGTTTTGCTGAGGATGAATCGCGGTGCGAGGGTCCTCGGGAAAATCTAGAGTGAATGGAAAAGTACTCGAGTTTAATTGAGAAAAAAAAAGTTTTCGCAGGGGGGATGTCCTTGAAACTCTGATCCACTTTGTGGCTGGGTCCTCGTAACAGGCGGTTGTGGCTTGGACGTTGTTGTTTTTGTTCCGGTGTTGAATGCTCCCTGAGAGAAGGGTCGTTAAAGGGTGTTAATCACTTTGTTTTCGTCTGCTTCGCATTTGTTTTGTTTCTGCCTGATGGAGCTCTTGAACCGTCACTTGGGGAAATCGTACGCTTCTCCGAGACAAAGACGTACACTTTAAGGATTCTGGTTTTCATTGTGGACTCGGGGGGGGGGGAAGCAAGTCATGCTTCAAAATCGCCATTTATCAAGCCGCGTTCTCATTAGAGAAATGTAACATCAAACCAGATTTCAATGTTGACAGTCTCGACACTTCACGAAAAGACGAACAGTTATACCATCTGTTTAGTTTATACTTTCTAATGAAATGGACGAAGAATGTGGGCTAAGTCGCTGTCGTGAGATCTCTTTGTAGTCACGAGGGGTTTGGAATTTACTTGGAACGATAGGTTATAGAAGCGCAAACTAATGTTTTTCGCAACGCTCGTCAATTTGTCAATCAATTCGTGATTTTTCCAATACGACGTGACTTCACCCGAAAATCGTGAAACAGAACTTAAATTTATGCGCATATGCTCTGTCTGTTTCATTAAAAGGTCGATGATTCCACAGTGCTGTAGTGTGTAGAAAGGGAAAATGCTTGGTACACGTTACCGAATAGTTTCTTTCACCGTCCATGGTCCAACTGCAATTAGAAGGCCAATGGAATCAATGAGTCCACACTACTCTGGTGGGTAGAAAGGGAAAATGGATGGTAACGGCTAGCAAACAACTCCTTTCAACGTCCATGATCCTACCACGATGACCGTTGTGTTCGTCCCAAAAACACCGACAACGGTCGAATAATATCGTTACACGGTTGTTAGCGGAGCCCTTCAATAGACATCTATACAAAACGAATTGGTTTATTACTTGTTTCAGTGATCAAGCGACTTAAAATTCCTTTAGAACAACTATTCGCTTTAGAAAATGACGCCGCCTGTCCGGTTTTGGACCTTGTCATTAAACGCAACAAACCAACCAACTTCTAGATTAAAACTTCGATAATACACGCGTATCATGAGTGTAGTTGAGTATGTTAACAATTCCACAGACTTTAATTTAGACCTAGATATATAATTCTCTTACGTGGCACGCAAAAAAGACGTTATTTGTTAACGCGTTTTGGCAACATTGTACGATTGTTTGTTTACCACGAATTGAATTTATAGCGTTATCGGATGAAATTTTATTGAAAAAAAAAAGACTTTTAGTCGAGCTGTTGCAGTTTAGAATTAGAAATCAAAGAAAGCGGAGGATCATTTCAGTGCCATTTAAAAAACGGTCCTTTTCATGGACCAACAATTATAGTTCAACAAGACGCTTGCACTATAACTTTCCACAACAAACTCAATGAAAAAGTGTGGGTTACTCGAGAGTGCTGGAAATGTACACAAACAACATACTGGGTATTCAATTTCCAAAGCAGCGCTCACATTTCGACTCAAAATTTGCTCAAAGTTTTCATTTGAATTTTGGTTTCAGGGTACTGTTTATATTTTCTGCAATACAGCAAATGTAGATTTGAAAAATATTTTTTTGGAGTATCATATTTTGAAAACAATCCTTTCTGCTAGGACACATGTCTTCATTGATGCGAGCGAAGCGAGTATAGGTTCGCTCAGCGAACCAATGAGGATTGCAAAGCAATCGTCCGGGAGTTGGCGAGCCTTAGCGAGCAGGGGGCGGGCCCCCTAGTTAGACATATCTATTGAATAGATTTCGATTTTCATTTCAACGTGTCCCGATCAAACTGTTTCTAAGATGTATGCGTATTTTTCTTTTGTTTGAAGTTTTATTTTTTCTATGAGAATATTCTGGATGCTTCGATTTCTTACTCTTCGTTTTAATAAGTAATATTGCACGGACCATTT
The DNA here is from genome assembly GCA_947359465.1 of Metellina segmentata. NCBI lineage: Eukaryota > Metazoa > Arthropoda > Arachnida > Araneae > Tetragnathidae > Metellina > Metellina segmentata. The sequence continues at coordinate 48,455,398 of OX375881.1, read as the reverse complement.
TAATTCTATTCAATGAAACAATTTTTTAGAGTCAATATAATTCTTTTAATGCATATAAATTTTTATTTAGATGACATTGATCCAAAATGTATCATCACTGTACGGTGTTAAAGCCTAAACGCTAAAAGGGAGTCTCAAGAACCATTTCTTCTTGAAAATGTGTATTTTGACCAAATCACAAAAACGAGAATTATTTAAGTTCCTAAAAATCACAAATTTGTGCATGACTAGACTTGGTATAACTTTGCTTGTATAGGAAAATCAGAAATTTTTATAACAGATATTAAATTACGATCACATCTTTTTCCATTCTTAAGTACACACCATCCTATAAGTTTTTAAAACAAAGCCAAAGGCAACATGAGATTACTTTTTAAAAAATCAACCTTCCCTTACCTACTTATTAAATTGTATTTTAAACTCGCATTTACTTCTCAGGAAAGTAAAATTCCGAACTCCGATTATGCTGAAACGCGAGGTTTAAAAAGTCCGACACTTTATCCTATTATTTAATCCTACATTCCAATTTCCTGCCTAATTCTACTTTATCAAGGGAAATTTCTTTTTATTTTACTGTGTAATTTCTTAGTAATGTAATCTTTACGTTGTAACCATCTGGAGTGGAGAATTATATATAACCTGGAGAAAAAAGAATACCTTAGGCATACACAAAACTTTTTCCTTATCGTGGTAAATTTACTTTGGGGATAGAAATCTCGCAGAAAGGACCTTTTTCGAACTATTCTCTTCGTATTTCGTAATAGTCTTAAGATAAAAGAACGAACTAAAGCTGTTTGCTTAGCTGGAGAGGGGGAAAGTTATCCGAGTTAATGAAGTGTAATATTTGTGTTCAATAAAAAAAATACGTTTGTCGTAAATTTGGTATCGATAAACGATAGGAATGGCTACGTTTCGAGTCAATTGTGCCGATCTGCCTCTTTCGATCATCGACGGTTGCACTGTAACAAAATTGTATTTGGAAAGTGTAAGCGTTAATACTTCGTTGTCCTAATCTTAAGTATGATTAATATGATTGTATATTTATAATGGAAATGTAATTCATAAAGAAATGGCCGGAACTATACGATAGTTTCTGGTAATACCAAAGAAACAATACTTTTAAAAAAGTTGGTTCGAAAGTGTTCAATAAACGCGAGTTTCGTTTTGAGTTTTTTTTAAACTGAAAAATAATCCAATGATTGGTAAAAAGGAAATGGTTAGTTCCGCTTTAATTCTCTGAGCGACACGGAATTTTCGAGTAGTGTAGTACAGGGGTGCAGAAAATGTTTCAGGTCCCAATATTTCCCCAGAGCAAAATTTGTTTTGTCCAAACATTCCCCGAAAACGTCCCCGTATTTTCATTCCAGTTTAAGCGAATATTAGAGTATAAAGTTGCCGATTAAGAACTCTCCTTAAGACTATTACTTACAAATTTAAAAAATTAATATTTATTCCAATAAAAAAAAGGGGGCGCGTAAATATAGTCGTAAGCTAAAATATTTGTTCGTCACTGATAACAATTGAATTTGTAGGTTTTTTTTTTTATAAACTTTGGCAAATAATTCCCCCGAACCTCGTTTGCGCGTTCAGGCATATTCTGCACCCCTATTGTAGTATTGTTTTTACCCCACAACAGATGTAATGACGTCACATCGATGGGTTGAAGGAATCCTATTTTTTAAGTAGATCAAAGCTGGTGAGAAGTCCTGGGAGGGAAAGATAGCAGGTTGCTGAACAGATATGCGGCGTGTAAGAATCCTGTGTGGAGGGTTAAGACTTCACAAATTTACTATTCTGCCTATTGCATGTCGAGAAAGCAGGTCACCAAGCTTGATCATTTTTAGATGGTTGTGACCTTTGCTGTGTATCAGTATCGGATACTTACCAGCTCTAGATGTGTACATGGTATTTCAGTCAATTGTTTGAGTGCTCTTCCTGTTTCCTTGTGTCCTATACTTTTTTAGGGCCACCTTGGCTCTGTTGGATTGTCTACTGATCCAAAGTACCAGCCTGTGAGTTGTAGGCAGCGCTGTTTCGACTCTTCCCAGTTGCTATTTCCCTCTCTTGTATCAATAAAACTCTGTGTATATGTCCGGTTACTTGATGTTGTTTGGCTCATCTTGACCAAATATGGCACTTGCATCACCAAAACCGACCAGCCGTTACTTATCCACAGCATGTTCCAACCGTTGATCTAAGTGACCAAACCTGCTTTAAAATGGGCTTGTCTTATTTCTCATAGAGGATGCGTGAATATATTGTTCTAGTTTGTTCCTTTGACGCCCTTGATGATAAATTGGAAATATGTGTAGAAAATTTTTAATTGTCGCCGAGATTTGTACCAGTAAAGGCATTTGAAACAAAATCACCTTAATGAAAACGACAGAACTATCGTTTATATTGTTCTTTGCATTCATTTTCATATATATTAAAGATTTTATGCGCGATTAATCATTAATATGAGGAAATGAGGGCGACTTAACATTCAGTTCAATGCGTTGACATGGAGGGGAAAACAACTTACGCTGTAACGCGAACAAGAGAACCTGTCATGTTTCATTAAACCCGATTTGGCTCACTTTCCACGACTTTTTAGCGTAATGCGACTTATTCTTCAACACTTGAGTCAAATTAACCTCCAGTGGCTGCGTTAACCAACCGTCAAGGTTCATAAAAATACAAGCGTTCTCATCATTGTTGAGTTACTGTGCTCATTAAAATCGCATTTTATGCCACTGTTATACTATATGACGGAAAGCTTAAAAACAATACTCGTCTTCATCTTGGCGAGAGGTGTGCTGAAGCCGCTGTTCTGTTAATGAGATATGTTTCTCCAGTCGCTTCTAGCTCTACTGCAAATTAGGAACCCTTGAACATCTCTCTTTGATGAAAAATTGCTCTGTATTTTAATAATTGGCACGAAAATCGTGACGCGTCTTCCATAAACTCTGTTCCGTTCTCTTTGTTTATGATTGCGGCGGAAATTAAAGCATCCAACCACCAGTGCTAACAAGACTGCTTGTTTTTGCTGCTCTAATTTCCGACTGGGTCGTTCCTTCTTATCGTCTTAATTAGTCGCATTCGTCCCGCTTCGGTGTTATTCTAATTAATTAAGTAACGCGTGGTTATATTTAATCTGGAAGTTTTCCGTTTTCGAGTGTGTTTGCATAAATATATGGCTTGCGAGGGCATGTCGAATCTTTCTCAATGACCAAAGCTTGTGTTCGAGGGCAGCTAAGACGTGCTTGGCTGGTGTTCATGTGGAATGAATCAAGTAGGAAGTGAATATTTTAGCTCATCGGAGAATATAAATGTGCACCGACTTCGCGAACCGGAATTACTTTAGTGATATTCTTCTGGGCTTATTGCATTGGGTTTGCGACCCCAGTATACCAAAGTAATCTTTTCCTCTCCATCCTATCTATTCACAAGTACTTGAGATTGTCCGTCTTGTGTTAGACGCAGCTTTGACGAATATGGCCCCTTGCGCCATGAAATCCAACCAACTAAATATTTGATTCCCCTAGGAGGCACATCTTTAGGTGTGTGCGGACTTCACGAACCCGATATTTCCTTGTTATCGATTCTTGTCCCATTTCCTATGCGGTTACTTGCCTCAGATAAACATAGGGGTCGCGACCCCCAGGTTGCCTAAGCAATTTTTCTCTACTTTCTCCTTCCCATCCCTTTTCACAATTACTTGACATTGTCTTGTTTTGGGAGCAGCTTGACCAAATATTACTTTTGCACCATTAAATCTAAAACCAGCCAACCTTCTTAGCACTCATTTACAAGAAAACATCCGAATAGATCTGAAAGGCTAGAAAATTGCTCTATTTTTGCATATATCTGGGGACTATTTTGTGTAAAATAGTCTCCAGATATTTAGCGAGTTCGAACTGCCGCTAAGCATATACAAGAGTTCTAGAGAGAAGGGTGGCTTTTTCTGTTTTGAATTGCTTTCCAAACAACGCTAATCTGACGCTTTTAATTGTTTACTTATTTTCCATTCGACCTTGTTGGCATTGGTTTTTCTGTTCTAAAAATCTTCCGGAAAAACTCTTGGGAGGTTGACAGGAATGTAATTAGTATATACGTGATACCCCTGAAATCTCATTCCATCTCCACGAAGCCACGGTAGCTCGTTTGAAAGAGTGACGAATTAGCAATCGAAGGGTTGTGTGTTTAAAACTGAATCCAACCAAGCACCGACTTGTACGTGGGAGCTGGTGAATGTTAAATCTGTTGTGGATATAAAGGTTCTCGCGTTGACATGGTGTGGACGTTTGGAGAGTGAGGTGCCAGCAAAGGTATCGACCTCATCATCTGACCGTGGTTAAAAATTACGAAGTTTTGTTCTCGCGTCTTTCCCTTAAGGATCGGTCCCGGCACTAACCCGCTGTGTTGTTCCAATGCGACGTTAATGCAACTACCTCCCATTCCGTCTCTTAATTTCTTTTATAGAATCCTCAGTTGCGGCATTTTTTTTTACACTCGACCCCCGAAAGAAAATCTGAATCTCCCCGCCCACGCACGTCAAATTCGATTGGATTGCCCTGTGAAGAAGGGTTTTGTTTGCCTTCTCCCATACAAAGAAAACGCAAATGTGCGATTCTGGAACTAAATATTGCACCTCCCGGAAGATGCGGGTTCACCGCCAACTCAATCTCCTCGCAAACAAAGCGAACCTCCGACTCCTGGTTTTTAAAAGAGAGTGTAGGCTTCTTTTTCATCCTGCCTACATAGGAATAGCAAGAAGGGTAAAGCGTGGGTGTTTTGTTTATCCACTTTATTTGCCCTTCGTGCCGGGCTATGGAAATCGAATTCGGTGGGAACTGAACCGACAGTTACTGAAAGGAGTCGATTTGGGTGAACTAAATGGAAATCGGATTAATTAGGGGGCTGTTTTCGATTCTGGGGATTCTTCAATTAAATTCGTTTCTTTGCGATTGTTGATCTACCTCGGCGTCATTGTAAAGAGGGTGGCTTCTTTCTGACAGAAGTCAGGCATTCTGATGCGTGTGAATGAGTGGAATCATGCATAGCATGGGAAACCTTGTTGCCTTGAGACTGCTTGCATGTTTGTGAGGAATAGGGTTTGCTTCATCCAATCGCATGAACTATTTGCTGGAATTGTGTTCATTGTATTTGTTATAATTTTTTTCATTCCATTGTTTTACAACGCATTAGGTTGGCATGACTTAATACTTACAAGTATATTTCTCTTTTCTGTATCAGTAAATCTTGTTTGCAGGTCCATTATTTGTAGTTATATAGCTTGTGCTTGGCCTTAAATTCAATCCCAACCAACCTTCAGACATTTAAGGGCGATTACATAGTTTAGTGTAAAGGCACTGACTAGAAAGATAGGTAACCTCAAAGGATAAAATAACTTATCTCTAATATTATAAAAGGAAGTGTTTGTCTGTTTTTTTCGCGGGTACAAAATCCTGACGATTCTATGGTACTTACAGCAATGAGGTTTGGCACACAGGTAGTCCAAATTTTTTACAATTTTTGGTTCGCGGCGAAATTTTAAAATTTAATCAAGAAGATTTTAAAATTAATTTTATAGTTTATTCTCTACCTGGTTCTTTAAACGCGTTTCGTCCGGACGAAAGAAGAATAGCCCCAATCTTGACATTTCTACCCACGTGACCTTGCAGTCAGCCTTGGAATCATTCGAAGTTTTTTTCATCGCCCAGGAGAACGCTCAGAAAATTATTTTTTACGTTTCCGCTTTCATTTTGCACGCGGAGAAAACTATTTTTTTCTTCTATCTCCTAGACCGTTAAATAAATATAGAGTAAAAATTTCAACGGATTTCAAATCTGCGGAAATTTTTACACCTATAATACCTTACATCATGGCGTTTCCCGTGGTGTTTGTTTGTGAAGCAAATTTACACCATGGGCACGGGCAACGCCGGGCTATCCACGCAATAGGCTAGTTAATAAATGTAAGTGAAATTTTAAGCCGAGCATATTGATTGACCAAGGTATGTTTTAGCGTCGGGGCATCACAAAATATCCATCTTGAAAGAAGGTTCTGGTATTGTGCACATTAACTATGCGATTCCGTCCCCGTCATGCACTTTTTATACACTTCCACGTTCTGCTGTTTTCAATATTCCCATCTTTCCACCTTGCGCGACCCTAAATACGAAACCAGCCCACCTGTCCAAGTCCTTGAGCCCATTTTGTTTAGCTAATTGACTGAGGAGAAAGCCAGGACTGGGAGGGGGACGTTCAGAGATTAACAGAGTTTGTTGTGGTTAACTAACCCCATTTCATTTTTTAAATGATTCACCCATCTCCTTATGGTTTCTCTTCGCGTCGGAAACTGCCCTTTAGTTACTACAGGGTGGTAACAGAACCGGGAATTCTCAGGGAACTTTTTAATTCTGGAAAGATTAGGGAAATCTCAGGACAAATTTCACAAAAATCGGGGAATTTTTAAAATTTTAACGCTTTATTGCAACTATTATCGTTTGTCCTTTCTTGAAACGGATTTTAAAGGAACTTTCTAAATTAATCAAAATGAAAATTTAAAGATTCCGTTTGCCGAGGTTGCCATGAAAACCACAATAACCGTAATAGATGGATTGCCTTAACCTGCCAGAACTCGCTAGTAGAAATGCGCCAAAAGAAAAGAACGTCAAGACCGTTGCCACCACTATAAACGTAGACTGAAGCTGTACCAATTTTTTGTGAAAATCTGTATTTGATTTTGATGTATAGTAGGATTATGTAGGGTCAGTTGTAAAAAGTTCATAGTCAAAATATTTTTTACTTTTTCTCCAGTTTTTTCAGTTGCTTTCGTAAGAGTTCCATTTAGGGTTCCAACCTTTACAGTAACAGTTAAAATACCAAAAGAGAAAAAATACAAAATATGTGTCAAAATGATCCTTTGAACCCCATTTGACACTAAATATTTGAAAATATTGTCGTGTGGATACCGTACATCGATATCAATTAGGGATCACGACATTTCTTAAAGGAATTGTAAAATCAAGGAAATTTTTGCGAAACTATCATGGAATTTTTTTTTTGAGGATTTTGTTGCCACCCTGTACAGGCAAGAAGCTCGTTTTGAATTCACCACAGTTATCTTCAACTCACCACCAAGAAGGAAATTTTTGTTTTCCTACTTGGATCTCCATTTCCCCAGGGCCGTCGTTTCTCGGTGGGTATGCACACTGCACTAGCAACTTTCGAATTTCAAGGCGTCGCATGTTTGATTCCTGTAGGCGGCATTCCTCCCTGCGTGTACTTTTGTCTTCTGTGTCAGTAAAACTTTCATTGTGAGCGTCTATTACTTGATATTGTATAGCTTGTGTCTGGCACAGCATGGCCAAATGTGGCCATTGCGCCATAAAAACCCAACAAGCAATTTCCCCTTTCAGAAAGGGGACAGTTTTGTCTCGATGATGTATGTCGTCATTAGCCAGACCAGATCTAAATGGACGAGATATCTCGTCATTAGCAGAATTGATATCAGACGAAATATCCCGTCGAAGCACTTGGAGGATAGAATTGCAATGGATAAAACCTCTTACCGCTGCCTGAAGAGCCATTTGTGCCATCTGAACATGTTGATAACACTCTTGATATTAAAATCTTGTTCGCCTGTTGCAGTGTGAAGTTATTGCCAATTTACAGCAAATTGCACTTTCGGTAAGGACGAGACGCGTACTAGCAAACGGGTAAATGTTTTCTTGGAATACGGAATTGGAATGTTCGACGCTTGTGTTAGCTTAAAGCGCTTTCCCTTGTGAGAGTGAGCCTATTTAAAACTCGGAGTTTGCTCTGCATATTAAACTGGTTTCTCATTTCAACTCCAGTTGTGTTACTTAACTAGAGTATTTACTGTTTTTCTGGGCCCCTCAATTCTTGCTTCTTCCGTTTATCCAGATGAAGTGTAATGCAAATGACATGAAGAACCAGGGGTGGAGTAAATATGATACACGAGTAAATCTTCATGCCCTATGTCCCACTTAAAAGTCAGTCTGTGTTTCGACTTCATTTGTATTTTAGTCATTTCACTATTCACTTTACTGTCAACCCCTCGAATTTTTTTTCCTTCCTCCCTTAAAGCAATCATTTAATGCTATTTGTCTTTTTCTACCGGATTATGTTTTAAAAGTTTACTTAACTCCAAAGAATTTTTCTTTCTTTTTTTAATTTTCGATTTCGCTCTGACCTTTATTTACCGATCCAATATTTAAACTGCGCACGGATTGGCTTAAAAAATATCAATTCGATTCTCTGCTCTCGTAAAATCGATCTTGCGATGGAAAAAAAATGCATTTTAAATGTTCTCTTGGCTTTTTTTATTAATTCCTGTGCATTGCGAGGAAAGTGTTTTTACGATATTGATTGTTTTTTATGGTGATTCCGCTAAGGAAAAAAAATGTGAGAATTGTGCGAATTCATTGATGTGTGCATGAAACATTTCCCAAAGGATTTCGATATCATAAAAAACCATTTTCGCTATTCGTAACTTTTTTTAGCTGGATCTTGGCCGGTTTCTAAACCTCTAATCCATTAGTAACAAACTAGTTTGCCAGTGGACATGAAAATGCCCAGATATTTGGATACTCGTGTGAGTCAGTTAAACGCTATTGGTTTTTTAAAAAACCAATTGATGTCTAATCTAATAAATCAGAAATGTATTGACGAAATAAAAAGTTACATTTCTTTGTTGGTTGTCTTGTGTAAAATTAGCTAAATTTACTTTTTATATTTTGAATAAATAAATTAATTATTAAATTCATCCCTCTTTGACGTTAGAAAACAATATTCGTAGTTTAACTTTTCAAATTTATAAAAATGGTTCCATATGCTTAAATCTTAAAACATTGATCCAAATTTTACGAATAGTTGCAGCTGCATAATACATAGCGTTTGTAAAATTAAAAATTTGTGTTATTTCATTTTTTTAGCATATAGTCTGATTTGATTTTTCGTTTCATGGGCATTTTTGCTACACGAGGTGTATGAAACAAGACAATCATGAAGTCGGAAGGAGAAAAAATTCCTTTTAGTGTGATATAAAACTTTCCAAAATAATTCCTTTTTAGTGCGCCATAAAACCCAAATCAATCAAGTCCTGGACCTGACTAGGGTTCTGTAGGAAGATGTGAGATTTTCTAAAATGGCTTGATTGTTGCCATCACGTTTTTTTTTTTTTACTTGGGTGGGCATCCCCCTTTTGGAATATTTTCCGGATATGGGGGGGGGACGTCATACAAGATGTGATCGCTCGATTATTAAACAGCTCATATCTCTTGAAATTGGTCGATTTTTATGAAATCTTTCAGATATGCTTAACAGGGCTCTTATTAAGTATTTTGGACTTATGTGTTGACATCGACCATTCCATACATTTTGCGAGTGCGACGACATCAAAGATAGCGTTTGACCAATCAGGAACTTTTCCTACCTGTTAATAGTGACTTATCGGGCGAAGGAGTTTATTGTTTGTATAGTCTGTTTGTTTGTTTCTTATGCCTACACTGGCAGACCAGAGGAGTGCCAGGCCCGTCGAAGACGGCAAGAAGCGTGGTGGGTGCGCCTTCCATGTTATTGAGCCCCATTGGGAGGAAGTCCGACTTTGCTCGACATACATGACACATCCGTTTTACAGGAAGGTCCCTTTCATACATCCATTCACTCACACATATCGTAATTTAGATCCCAATCAGAGGCCCATAACCCCCTGATCAGGTACTCCCAGAGGTATTGATTTGGTATGGGAACATGGGGGACTTTGTGACCACGACCTATTTAACGTGCCCCAGTCACCATTAGTGAACACGACGGTCTTTAGCCAGGTCGAAGCGCCGATCTCGCAATCATCAGAATTGGAGGCTCCGCCGAGGACAGAACCCACAACCCTTCTGATGCGAGCCCGACGCTCTACTGACTGAGCTACCGCGGCTCTTTGTATAGTCTTCCATGACCAAATGAGACATACCTGCTATACCCGGTCCAGGTTCGATTCCTCCCGGTATATGTTTTTCTCTTCTGCGTCAGTAAAACTTCCATAGGGTGTGTTTGTCCATTTCTTGACACGTTGTTTTGTGTTTGACGCAGCTTGCTCAATTATAGCCCTTACGCCATAAAACTCAATGCAACCATCTTATCCCATGTTCAATACATTTTCCTTCTTTTATACTTCATTTTTGAAATCGCCAGAAGAACTTTTGGCTTCCCAAATGTGCGTGAACAGTTTCTACCTCCTTTCGTTGATATTTTTTAAGGGAAAACGAAATACCGAATGAAAAACCTGAATCGATTTGTGGACATGCGGCACGGTCCATTCCATTTTCCCAATACCTTCTGCTCGTAGTCTCCGTGTGTCTGTGAATTAACGTAAATGGGCTTAGCAGTAGTTGGTGAAAAAACACCGGGCGTATTCTCCCGTAGGAGAGAAGTAGCAACGTCTCGGTGGTAAATACAAAAAAAGGGAGATGGGACGAGGAGCTTTTGTTTATTTGATAGAAGTCCGTCGGCGTGGAGAAATCAAAAGAGTACCAGCTGTGCCTCCCCGAAGGGTTGATTGATTGAAGGAGAGTTGGGGAAACAAAAAGTAGAAGCGGGGTTGGGATTTGGACTCGGCACTTTTGGGATGTTGGCACAGAATGTGCTTTCGCATCACGGGATTTGAAGGATTTTTTTCCACCGAAATCTGTAGTGAGTTGAGTGTTTTTATAAGGTTGGACTTCATTTAACCGAATAAGTTTGGGGTCGAATCTTGAGTTCCCTCTCAGCTTAAATGCGCTCAGGGCCCATGTATTTATCTCCCAGTCATGTGACGTGTTGGGTGATCTTTGGCCATTTTTACCTATGGAAGTATTAATTATGTACAACAAATGTAGCAATAGTGATCGTGATGCTTCGCTAGAGACGTTTCTGAACTAATCTAATTTTTCTAAATTCGTACACATTTACTAGTTTTGTATGCTTTTTATTATTTTTTTTCTAATGCTCGACCACTGGCCTTTTCGGGATTTAGAATGGACGAACTGATCTAAGAGGAACACCCTATGGGTAATCAGCCTATGCTTCTAACAGGGACTAATATCAAAATCAATGCGCTTACATGTCTGGGATTCCAACCCGGGACCTACTGGGTTTCAAACAAACTTTTCGACAACTTTATCTGCACCTTTGTTTAATTTGAGTCGATACTTTTATGCTTGGAAAAGGAATCAAGTCGGCATATCAGAAATTCATATAAGAGAGTAAGATTTTTTTTAAATGAATACAGATTTCTTTATTAATTCTCAAGTAATACTTTGCTTCTGCTCTGTAGTACGGAATTTTTCCTTGTGAATTAATTAAAATGTTAAAAAATCAATGTTATGAGGATAAATAGTAGATTTTGTTGTTATACTGTACAAAATGAAGAATCCCTCAGATTTTGACTAAGGGAGTAATTTTTTATGCCGATTTTTTGCGAATTGTTTTCTTGCTTGACGTAAATACTTTGAGCTATTTGTATTCTGAATTTCTGTTCCTGAATTATTCGGAATTATTTTGTTCTACCGGGCATAAGAATCTACCTCGTTTCCGCGGATTTCCGCTTTTTTGTGTGTTTTTTTTTTTTTAATGTTTTTTCCGTTTTTCAGTAATTTTCCGCGTTTTTCTAACGTGATTTTGGCCGCTTTTAGGAATATGACGTCATCAGTGTTTCCAGCCAATGAGAGTATATTTCAAGCTTTGAAGAACCGAATGTCCTAGTGACGTTTTATATACTAGGGGGTAAGCCTGTACGATGTATCGATACATCGTGAAAAACCGGTGTAAGGTCGACATCGCCACATCGATTTTCACGATTGCATCGTGAAATCGAGATTTTTCCCGATCAAACACAGCCATCCCTTAGCTAGCGCAGGTCGCGCGATTATTTCTGATCTTACACAGACATCCCAAGCCACTGTTTCCCAAGAAAGCGGAGCCGTTATATAGCAGCCGTGATACGTCATGATGCCGCGGGTATAACTATGCGGCCGTCTTAACAGAGATCAGAGGTGTCAACTTGAACGGACAAAATTCTGTGGAGAATGGGAAATACAGACGGCTTTCGTGGTTTATTTTATTTGAGAAACAAAACACAGGTTTCTTTTTTATTCTCTGTTCCAGTTTTAACTTCGGGATAGTAGAAGATAGAGTGAAAATTTCAACGAATTTCAAATCAGCGTAAAATTGTATGCCATATCGATACCAAAAACACATTTATTTTTCAATTATTTACCATTTAATTATTTTTTTATTAAATGATTAATTATTTATTTAAAGAAAATCACATTTAAGGTATCGTTCTGGTGTCAAATTTTCCGCAGATTTAAAATCCGTTGAAATTTTCAAACTATCTTTAACGATCCCGATTTTACAAAAACGAGCTGCAAGTCAGAAATATTTGTTTGTTTTGCTTCCCTCGAATCGTTTGGCGCAGGAAATGAAATGTTGCGGCGAAAAGAGAAAAACGTACCTCAACTTGAGACCGCTATGATGATCGTCATGCGAATGGCGGCTCCGCTAATATTCGTTGCGCTCGCAAACAACGCTCTCTAGGAAACCAGCGCCATCTGTTTGTACAAACAACGTTTTAGTGACATCTATAACTGCTTTACGGCTGATAGATACGGCTCCGCTTTCTTTGGAAACCGTAGTTTTAGCTAGCGCAGATCTCGCGGTCATCGTGACATCGCGATTTTCCCCGATCTCACGATGTTGTCGCTCAGCGCCAACGATTTCGATGCTTAGCGCATGTGGGATATATGAGTTGCCTAGGTACAATCAGTTTCCAGCGGAAATTTTGTGTTTTTTTAGCATCATTGGGGAAAGTTTTGGGTTTTGGTTTAGACCGACACAACGATTACTTATGCGCATGTGCAATTTTTCCACCACGAATTTCTGCGCTGATTTTTTTTTAACGGGAATAAGGGTATAAAGATTGAAAATTAAAGTTTCAAACTGCAATGGAACGAATAATTCTTCTCTACTTGCTGAATTTATCAAGGTCTTTATTACATTTTTTAATTAGTCAATGTTTTTTTTAAAGAGTGCATAAAAGCAAAATAATTTTGCAAAATCTGGGAATTTAACGGTCTGTTTTCATTTTTTTAAATTTAATGAGGAATTTGTCAAAAAAACATTTGTGTCCTGAAAATGACTTTCGTTTCCAAATTTTTTTTTCTAGCAAAAATGAAATTCAGTATAGTTGAAAATTTTTTAAACAAAAATGATTTTGTCCATTTTAAGTTGAATTCCAAAAACCCATTCTTGTTTCTTGATGTTACAATCAATCCGTTTGCATCCTTTTTTGTTGAGAACTTCTGTGGCAATCTAGGTCATATATGCTATCATCATTACTTGGAGGAATCAAATGCCTCTTTATTTCTATCTATGCTGAAGTTTTTCTCATTCTAAATAAGCTACTTTTTGAATCTCTACTTGAGCATATATGGTGTGTGGAACACATACATGTTCAAAATCTTGTTTTAAATCATGCGTGTTTCTTAAATGTACGACACAAACTTTATTTGTTATTTTTTTTCCTACCACGATTTTTTTATATCAAAGGAAAAAAAACATAAGAACATGGTTTTGCATTTACTATGTATAAAATACATGGTTAGGATCACGATATATCATAATGTTAGAATGCAGATGTATCGCAATGTAAAAATTTGAACATCGCCCAGGGGTTCCTACTCCTGCTTGCAAACCGACACTCTTTCACAGATCCCATTTAGTTTGCTTCACAAACCAACACTCTTTTCGCAGAGTCAATCTCCTGCGACGGCAAAACCTCCGCCTGTTCATTGACATCACAGCGAATTTAGTCGCGGATTTCATTCCCGTGAGCCTCGGTTTCATAAAGACCGTTTCACGTTGGATCTCCGCGCATCTGGAGAGGAACAATTTGTAGACTATCGCAAAATTATACTTTTCATCACATCAAATTTATTTATGAACCAATTCCAAAAATAATTGTATCATCAGAAAGAGTACATTCTAAGGTTTCCTGCAATGTTTTCAAATTTAAAAACTAATAGTAATAAGATATGGTAGATATGACAGTGTTTAAAAAAAAGTAATAAAAATGTCCTGATTTTTCCAGATTTAAAAAATATAGATTATTAGGAACCACACAAATTGAAATTTCTGAAACAACTAACTCTCCGTTGTGCAAAAATTCACATTGAGAGGTACCTTCTCCAAAAAATATCAGCTAAAGACTGAAAATTTGTATGTCTTTTGTTCACTCGCGTTAGAAATTTCGCTTTTTTCGACTTTGACACTTAATGCACCCTAAACTAATAGTCGCATCGGAATAAAATCTTTTTTATCTTGTTCCCTGTACAATTTTGAACAAACCATGTTAGTTTCATAATTTTTTTTTAGTTGTACGTTCTCGGGAAACCATCTAAGAATCGAGCGAAAAATTCGAGTTTTCAATCCTGCAATGGCAGTAACATTTTTTAAAATTTTGAGAGCCATCTGCCTTGATAATGTTATTTCGGATGGCCGATATTTAGCATGTGCTCGTAATTCACCGCTTTTCCCAATTTATGGTCTACCATTGAATATTAAGTTCAATAAATCAATTATAACTCCAGCCTAATGTTAATTTTTACTATTGCGAAATTCTGTGCACAGACCTGATTAGCGTGTATTTAATTTCACATTTTAGTTTTCCTCTTTTTTGAAATTTTGCATTCTCATGCCTGTGTTCTACTTAATCCAGTTTTCCTGTCCTTTAACCATGAATATACTGTTGGCATTGCATAACAACACAAATCTGTTCTTTGTAAAAAAAATAACAGGCATTGAAACATACGTAGCGAAACGATGGAATGTCTTCCAAATAATGTAACCCAAGTTCCACTAACCAGAAAAAGAACTCTACTCAGTGTAGCCACTTTAATAATATATTGAGTCATTTCAGTGGAAAAATCACGTGCTGCTCCAAAAAGTCCCCTGGCTCCTTCGTTCGTAACTGGGAAGCCCGGAAGAAAATATAAAATGACCCATGTCAAGAACATTTTTTTACTCATGATGTCCATCCCTCGAGTCTCCTGGTCTCCTCTCAATCAGCCTATTTTGTTCTACTTCTTATCGTTGACCCTTCCTCCCCTTCCTAAGATCGATGGGTCCCATCTTCCAAATATATGGTCATCATCGTCGCGGATAAAAAAAAATAAAGCCCTGATATTTTTGGAAAATATAGACAAGGATGTATGAAATTTAAAAGATGTTTTCGTCTTCTGATCTACACAAGAAGATCGGTCTCCATTTTTTTTCTCCTGAAGTTAATCGGAAGGAAGCGATTGAAAAACTCCAGAAGAGGGATGCTTTGCAGTTTTTGGAATAAATGAGCAGAAAGTAAATGTACTTATCCTAAGAGATTTCAAGTTCTTTTCTTCGGTATATTATATATCTCTGTTTTCAATCGGTGTATATAAGTTATCGTGATGAATGTGGGTGATAAGTTAGGTCCTAAGAAAAGGCAGAAAAAATGGTTTGATAAGTTTTCGTTACCCGACTTTTTTAGAGATTTCTATGAGTGGTGAAAATGGACTGTTAGTTACATGACTTTTAAACTTTCCTAGCTTTAACTAATGCAATCGAAGGCAAGTTATTTCCCATTCCTTTTCAGGTGAAAATTACTTATTAGCGCGCTTAAAACCCAGATAACTAATCTTAACAGTTAACGTTTGAGTGTGGGTGATTGCTATAATAACGTGTACGCTTCTGCTTAGTACAATTACTGACCTAAATGGAACATTTGATTTATTTTTGTAGTAATAGTGATGGTTATTCCTTTATCTATCTTGTATTAACTCTTCTCAACATGAGGAATGATTGGTGTCATATTGCCAGTTCTGCATAAATGGGAAAATCAACAGCGGATGTTAGAGATATGTACGTGTTACATTTTTTTCCCTGAAAATCTCAACTAAATTCTCGCTTTTTTTTTTTAATAGTTTAGCAATCCCAAGATAACTGAATATTTTCATTCCTAATCCCCCTTTTAAGTTTCTACTAGTGTTGACCTGGAAATGTATACTTGAACTTTTTATTTGATGGTGAATTTTGACTTCCCGAGCTGAAATATAGCAATTATTTTTTTTTTAAATGCACAACCCTGTAGAACGTGTTTTCTTGTCAATATTCATTTTTTGCAAGAAAACAAACTTTAGATTTTTAAATTGAGGCTTCTGGGGCACTCTTAGGACTACCAGTGTGCTCATTTTCATGGTTGTAAGTACTATAGATGGGTCTGATGACAAGAAAGCAATTAGCCTATGTTTTCTGCAGTGGTCTAAAGTATAAGTGTGTCAAATTTGGTGTGGATTGGTCGAACGGTGTAGATTTGTATAGATAGAGAGTATACACAAACATCCTTGTATGAATTTTGTTAACTGAACATTAAGCACTGTTACCAATGTGCAAGACTAATAAAGAGAAAGACTGAGAAGGACTAGACTCCTAAGGTCTCAGTTGCCACAGGATCTACCGAGAGCTCTAAGAGTCGCCTGTGTTCGTGTTTTTAACATGACTACCTGCAAAATCATCTTCCGAATGGGCTTACTAGACCTTCCAACATGCTCCCCCTGTGGCTTTTCAGTCATGACAGGAACCCACCTCAGTAGTGATTTGAACCGGCCCTTGGTGTATCCTGTGTGAAGAAAACTTTCCTTGTGTGTATATGTCCCTTTACTTGACGTTGTTTGGAGCAGCTTGACCAAATGTTGCCCTATCAATCTACCTCAATAGTTTCCCTGATCCAGTCCACTATTTTATTTGTTTCAAGATTATTCGACTGCCAATACAGTCTTGCCAGGTCCAGGTCTTTCGTAGAATTAAAAAACGTACCAATCGTATAATTGAAAAGCGGATCTACCCAATATCTTAATCAGGTTGTTACTTTTAAACTTATTGAAAAGAAACAAACGTTTTGACCGTTAGAATCAATCCATTTTATACCTTAAGAAATATTTAATCTTGTTTATTGCACTTGGTTGTATCTAAGATGTCAAGAAATTGATTTTCCCATTTATTTTAAAAGGGAATGTTGGAGAGAAAACAATAGGGATCGCAAATGAAATTGCTGTTTTAACCAATCACATTGCGGCGTTAGAATGAATCGTAGCCTCCCATCTTCCTCATTGGATCCAAATGATCAATGCACATGACAGAAAGCCAGGCCAGAGTGTATCTGTCTGTTATTGTTTACTTTGGACGCTCCTCAGACACAAAGCCCCGAGTATCGATTTGTGAGACTTACGCATCAAGGCAGTCAGGCGGGCATTGTGGATTTCGACTTCAGGAAACATTCCCACGCGCAAAGCTACGTCTCTTGTATATGTTTTGGAGCCGTGTTTCCTTTGTCTTTTTTGCGCCGATTCGTTTTTAGTATTTTCATGTTCCGGTAAATCCTCATCCGATCATCATCATCGGTTGGCGGAAGAAAATGATTTATCGACGAGGCCATCCCTTGAACCTCTTGAGCAAGAATTCTTCCTCACCTTCCCCAAGCTGCGTAATTGAGTTGGGGATGGTCTCCCAATCGGAAACGGTGGGATTCTTTTTTGAGGAGAGATAGCATGTGTCCTTTGTGGGTTTGTCGTCTCCGGAGTTGATTCATCAATTCGAGACGGGAGGCCATTGCACGCATTGGGGAGATAACTTTCTCCAAATTGATTGTCTGTCTGGCTGTCAATGGCTTGAAGGGGTTTATTTGGTGGATTTTCTCCTTTACTGAGATGATTTATCGGGTGAAAAATCAGTTGTGTGTAGGGGTTTTGAAGTTTCACTCTACTCGGGAGTTCCCTTCACCTCGTAGGAATCGTCGTTGTGATAAATGAATAATTTTTGAAAAAGTTTATTCTGAAAGAAATAGCTTTCAATCCATGGAAATCGATGTTATTAATTTGTCCTCTGTGGGCATGTCTTCCATGGGCTTCGAATTTTGTTTTGGATTACAAATGAACTTGCTTTACAAAGTATGCACTTTGAATAGATGAAACCCAGACACGTACGTATACCTGCTCTAGTTCATAGCTTTTATTGTTTGACTCGGCTTGGCCAAATATGGTCCTTGGGCCATAAAAACCCTAAAAAACAATTCCCCATTGCTTATATTTATTGATGACGGTGTCATTACTCACACTTTTAATACCTTCAAAGGAAATGAAATTAATCAAAAATATCTAGTACCATTTCGTACTTCATGCAATTTCATAGCTGAAATCAGAAGCATATTTATAAGCTAATCGACAGAATTGATGAATGAATCCCACAGCGGTATGTTTTATATTGTTTGTATACGCTTGTTGCCATTCTTAAATAATCAAATAATATTGATTTCTGTTCCACGTTCGTTGATTCTCGATAGATTGTGATAGGATTTATCGTTTTGTAATGGAATGTTAATTGATTAGAGAATAAGAGTCACTTTATTTTTTTACTTTGTGTTCTGATTTGGTTTTAGCAAGTATCGTAAATGTATTTACAGATTCCAAAATTACCAAACTAACTTATTGAAATGATCATGCACACCACACATAGGTCTACTAAAATAGTAATTATATTAATCAATCCTTTTACCAAAGCTGTTCAAATGAATTAAAGTCATTTTTGTATCCAAATGTGCAAGATCACGTGGTCATCGCGTAAAATATTATGTGTAATACCGGTACAGTGCACCAGTATAATTAAGGGTTGGGAGTTCGAAACTTGATCGAACCTAAGACAGTCGTTTTTACGAGAAGCTGGAACTCGTTAAATCCATCGTTGCCTCAAATGTCCTTACGTTGGAATCGTTTACGAGTTTGTAAAGTGGGGTGCCAGCTAAACCTCGTCATCTGACCGTGGTTCAAAATTACCTGGTGCTAATGAACTTTTCAACGCTTTCTGTACATGCATTCTTAACTTAAAGACCGAATTCCTTGGTCGTTAACCGAATTAGTCGGTAAGCGAGGTGTTTAACCTTCTTTATTCTGATTAAAGAAAATAAATAGTTTTAACAAGTTTGTAAAAGAGACTCGCAACTTGGGCGTGCTGACAAAACCAAACAGAAAATGACAGGTGTAGTGCAGGGTGCGCTGCTTACCAATAGAACATTCAGACTCCCTAATGCCCAAGTTGAACATTAGCTTTCCCCCCCCACTCCCCGGATCGAGTTATGTGAAATCTTGTATTTCATAACTTTGAAAAACTCATGCTGAAAAAACTCATGCTGGTACGGTCGCTAAACATTTAAGTCGTTAAGTGAGGGAGAAAATCTTATTCACTTCACTAAATTTTCGATTTAAACAATTCTCAAAGCTTTCTGAATAATGTTAGGTAAATTTCTTTACTAGGGCTGCATTGATTTTTGTCTGAAAAAAAAACTTCCATTCTATAATCTATATTTCTTTATTTCGCACTTTAAAAATGGATCGTAATTAATCCCACAGATAAGCTTCCGTTTCCCGTTATTAAGTTTCGTTTTGGAATGTGCAATAAATTGCTCGTTTCCCAGTCGAGGGCAGAGGCCTTTTAAGGAATAACCTATGAATGAAATGAAACGGAACATTAACATAATGGAGCATGTTCTGATTGCATTCGGAGACTTTATAAATGACAAATCCGCGAGAAATCGGAAACAATAGGCTCGGGGGGAGGCACGAAAGGGGGCGGCATTCTTTTCCGTCTCCTATTCCCGGACAATGAAATGAAATCAAATCTTATTAAGCCGAACACACTTGGCGGATTTCAATAAGTTTCCTTCCACCGCGATCGATACGCAGCCATTGGATCTGAAGAAACGCACCACCGGGACTATGGAATAGAAATAAGGAATAAACGCGTCTCTTTTACTCTAGCAGGAAATCTGGTGTTTCTTGAAAGCTGGAATAGTTTTTTGCGAATGAGTGAAGAAAAAGTAATTATTTCATTATGTTTAGTTGTTTACTTGGGCAAATTACGGAGACACTAGACCAAAATTCTTAACTTTATTTTTGCACCATATACACCGCTTTGATGCTTCGAAAAAATTTGACAGGGTTTAGTTGTAGCCTTATAAAACTTTTTTTTATTATTTATTTTTCTGAAAAAAATAACTAAATTTTTGCAAGAACAGTGCATATTTTGTTTCACCTCCAACCGAGGTCAATTATAATCGTCCATGTCGAGTGTCATAAATTCGACATCAGGATTTATAGGTTAGCTAAACATTGATGTTTTGAAAACATGTTTGAAATGTAGCCTAAAAATATGAGAAATAGCCTTAAAAAAAGCTCTGAGTTTTTCCTTTACTTGAAGAAACCTGGTTGAAGTGGTGTAATGCAATTTGACGAATAATACTATGTTAAATTTTAAAATTTTAAGAATATATATATATATACTATATTTATAAATAAGAATAGCAATATTAATATCATATACTAGTCTGAGGCTTGTTAATTTTTGTGAAGTGTCACTGTGTGACGTACTATGTTCGTATCCTAGTATTAGACACCGCAAGAGGTTTTTTGAGAACACGGCGGAAAAGTGGTTGGAGCCTATAGCCCTTTTTCAAGTGGCATAGTTGTAAAATTGTTAAAAACTTCTATTTTGATGTTTTGGAAATCCTTTCAAACAAACTTGCGCCATAAAACTCAAACCAACCATCCTTTCAAACAAACTAGAATCGCGTTTTAACTAATGCCACCTGATATAGTAGGTATAGCGTTCGTCTGCTATCCAGTAGATCCCGGCTTAGAATCAAGGTTTATAAGCACATGGATGTTGGTGTTTGTCTCTGATGAGTAATGGTGACTCACCCACTGAGTCCTCCTTCATGGTCTTCAGTTTGACACTTGTGCCGAAGACCGAATACGATAGTAGTCGGGCGGCATCAGAAACAAATAATGAAAAGTTTTTAACCCCTCCAAGTGCTTTTATCGAAATACCTCGTCAAGACATGCACCAGAAGGGTTAATAAGTACCCTTTTTATTTCTCCATCCATTCGGGAAAACAAAATCCCTCTTTTCCAGAAACATCTGCTAATGTTTCATGAAAACTAAACTTGTAAAAAGAGCTGAAGTAACACCTGCATTATTTAAAAGTAACATAATGTGCTATTACTAACACCACTTTCATTGCCTTCAAACTTTCTTACATGTTGTAATTAATGTTTTAATCATGAACAATATTCTTAGTTTTCTTTTCTGGACAAATTCATGAATCCCACTCGCGTTCTTGTACTTTTGCAACAATGAGAAAACTATTTTGGTCAGGATACACTGTCATAAGAATGTAGTCTTTTCACCTGAAGTAGAAAGTCGTGTTTTTTGCGTTTTTAATGGGGAAAATAAACCACATTTCCCTTTAAGTGCATTGATATGTTACACGTGTGATCAGCAAAATTGAGAACGATATTTACTTCCAACAAACACATTCTGCCTTCTGATTCCAATTGCTTCATGGGTTCCTGGTTCGAATCCGGGTCAGTGCATGAATGTTTGTAGGCGTATGGTGTGGAGGCGGCACTTGCACCTTAAATCTGTCGTGGACGAATGTCCTCACGTTGAGTTGGTGTGGATGTTTGGAGAGTGGGATGCAAGCTCATGTGTTGCAGTCATCTGACCGTGGTTTAAAATTACGTGTTGTTGTCCTTGTATCTTTCTCTTAGGGGTTTGATCCCGGATCGTCGTTAATAGCCCGTTGTGTTGCTCTAGTACGACGTTAATTTTTTAAAAATTACCAATTGCTCCATTCCCTCAGTGGCACATCTTTAGTTGTGTATGGGCATCGCTACCCTGAATTACCCTAGTAATCTGTCCTCCCTCGGACGATCTTTTTGCTTTTACACTTGTTGTTTTGTGTTTGGTGCAGCTTTGCCAAGTATGGCCCTTGTGCCATAAAACCGTAAAGCAACCAACCATTTTCTCCATTAAAGCGTATTTTTAGTACAAAGCGCTCAGATGCATTTTTTCACTGGGGAATTTTATAAAAAGTGCTCATCTCGTTAATTGCTTTAAGTGCCAAGTTACTTGAGTCTAGTAAAACCGCCTTCAGGGATGACACGAGGAAAGAGTTGATTTATTTTAAAAGGATTCCTCTGTTCCTCTCTCATAAATCATACCGCTGAGTGATAAAGACGAATGATAACGAAAGATAAAGCGAAAGAAGAAATGCAAACAATGTTGATCTAAATTTTCTCCGTACCGCTGGGACATAATTTCGTTTGTGCTCTGGAAGGAACAATGGCCTATCTAGCTTTTTTTTACTTCGCCAACCAAAACAAACTGCCATGAATCAAATAAGCTGTTAGGGCAATGGGTTAAAGTAATATTAAACGGGAAAGTGATTACGAATACACTTTCAGTATGCGTCCGCTGAGGATTCCCTTTCTTGAACTTAAATGTCTCGGAATTCTTTTATCCCTTTCTCGGAGACTATAAAAATTTCAGATTTTGTGCGTTACTTTATTAAAACAATAAAAATCCCTCCGTGAATCATATCTTTCGGGCAGATGTTCACACGCATACCTTTCCTGAAAAATGAATTACTGGAGCGGATTTTGTTCTTTTCCTACTCGTGAGTTTTCATTTTACTACGCCTTTGCCCCTCTTGGTTAAAGGTTAGGATTTCCATAATCTTACTTATTCAGTTACCAATCCCTCCTTTCGAATTTTTGGTTTGTGTCATAACTTAAATGATTCTTCCCGCATTATTTTGTTCGACTCTGATGGCTTGTTCGCGTAATGAGAACGAGGCTTTCTTTTCTTGGTGATTTGTCGGGAATGAAATTTGCATGTATATGAAGTCGAAATTGGAGTAATCGGAGCATGTGACATTCCACCGAAGAACAACTGACATTGTCCTCGGTCTTGGTGGAATACGTTTTCTTTTTCTATTATTTAATGTGGCTCTTTTTAGCATTATTTCTCGAGAAATTTTATTCTGTCATCTTTATTATTTGGAAGTTATTTGCATACAAAAATCAGAAAAGAGATGTTTCTGCAATTTTGTATGGTTAAAGTGTAATAATTCTAAATTAAGGATCTTACAAGAAAAACTACGGTCTTCGTTTTTCGTGAGCTTGAGTGTACTAAGTAATTTTTGAAAAAGTTAAAATTCTGTAAAATGGTATCTTTGTGTGTTGCTTTGAATTTTAATGTTTTGTGATCGGAATATATATTTATTATTCAGTTATTGTTTCTCAGAAAAAATCTGCTATAGAGAACTAAAGTTACTGTCAGATAAGAAGTAAAACAAAACACGTTGAAATAAATTACTTGCATTGAAATCATTTAAACATATGTGAACGCTTGCGAAAGAGTTATCAATTAAAAAAGTCTTTTTAAACCAATATTGTTACATGCATTCTTTTTCTTATGTTTAACGAAAAATAATTTACGTAGTTGAAATAAATACAAAAAAAAACTAAAAAAGGGGCTAATGAATTTTGTTACGCAATATTAAAATGAAAATCAACACTACAAAAATCTTCAAAATCTATTCAAGAATCGCATCCTTTAAAGGAAACATCAAGTATTTCATCGTAAGCGCTTATTGTCCATAGATCGTTTAACCGCTGATTGATGATGTTCCATTTATTTAAAATTCATATATCCAATCATAAAGCTTAGCTACTTACTGGAACTGAACTACACAGTAAATGGTCCTTACTATCATCTATTTTTAAAGCTATTAATGCCTAACTATTGGAAAATCTTCAATTTATAAGTAGTAATTTGTATGCTTACATGAATTTCCATATTTATTTTGCTTTTGATTTCTCTAATTATTTCATGTTTCAGTAAGACTTGCTGTTCAGTTTAGTTCCATTTTCTGTGCTGAAACTGAACGAGAAACTTGGCCTTGCAAAATTCTAACGATCGAAATTCATTTAATCTCGTAAACTAAATTAGTTGACTTCATTTAATCAGATACTTAGATTCTATGCTAGTTTTAACTGTGCATTGTGTCCATTTTGAAACTTTCAGTTTACATTATGTGTTGCAATTTGCAAGCAAAGTAGTTTTAAATAAGTTTGAAGTTACGCGATTTTATTCGATTGCTGATTAAATATCTTCAAATCAGTCGATTTATTTTATTTCCTTAAACTATTAACTTAACTACTTCAGTTGGGCGTTCAAGTTATTCCAGTTTCACAATTACATTTTATTGGATGTATGGAAGCATGCCAAACTTTTCCGTTTGTGCTTTTCTCCACTTGGTGTTTAAATCTGCTGACAGATGTATCTAAAACTTATATGTGAGTGAATAGAAAAAATGTAAGCATGTCAAAAGTCGCACCAAGTAGGGTAAAGTCAAATTGTTTTATTAGATAACACTTGATGTGTTTGCAATATTGCGACGAGGTCTTCTTTTAAGAGAATACATCTTGTTTCGAACGATCTTCTTAGTTAAGTGACGACCCATCTTCATTAATCCATCGCTCCCAAAATTATGTTCTGATATTCATTGAGGTTTGCTTAGCGTTTTGTGTTGAAGCGACATTCGTCAGCAAATAACAGAAATATTTTTCAGCAGTCGTCCAAAGCTTTAAAAAATACTAAGACTAGTTATGCACTTGTCAAATTACACATGACGATACTCACCCAAACATTAATGGCTAACCGTTTAGAAGATCTGTATTATTGTAACGTGTTGTTCGGATGTAGAGAACAAATTTGTCTTGCGTGAACAGTGAAATTCTGAGGTTGAGAGGTATGGGTTCTGATAAGAAAACAAATGTGACTGCTATTCGTGCAATAGCATTCAGTCCACATGGTTCGTACTAAGACGTCTTGGATTGTCTACAATCCATCATAGCGGGGTATCGGAATTACTTTTTGTTGTATACCAGGACACGTCGGGATTGTAGGAAGTGAACTGACGGGTGCTGCAGCCATAAATGCTGTTACTCCAATAAACATACGTTCCATACGATGATCGACATGTTGTCCGGTACATCGTGTGGAATGATAAGGAAAATAGCTGGAACGCACAGAGCAATAACAAGCTCCATAGCATCTGTGCGGCGTTTCAATGTACTTTTAAATCGTCTTCGAATTGGACACACGCGTATCACTCGCATGCATCTTTGACCATGGGAAACTGCCTGTTTGTAACGCATGTGTGGTCTCTTTCAATGTCCACCATATAGCAGTCGATTTTCCTGTTTTTAATCCTCATCGTCAGCTCTTTTTCCATAAATCAATTTTAAACCTGCAGGATTTGATTGGGTAAAATCCACACACAAATCTTTTTAAATTTTTACAAGCCATTCAATTTTTATTTCCATATAATATTTTAGCTTTCATATTCCATTGCATCAAAACTTTTTTTCTGTTAATCACTATTTTTATAATGGTGACGACGATGATAATGTGTTCATTTTTTTTACGCATAGTAATTTTAAATCTACCATTTTATGTTGAATAGAAAATTAATCTTTATTTTATTTCTAATCCACTTGGGTTATGCTCTGTCTTGTGTTTGGAGCAGCTTGTCCGCTTTTGGACCTTGCGCCATAAAACCCCAATCAACCAACCTCAATCCATCATAAAAATTGTCTTATGTATTTAATCATCTCATTCTTAAAATTATCGATAGTAAAAATATCCCTCGACCTAATTCATGCTCACGGGGAATATCTAGTTTCTTCGAATTTAAGTTGCAAACGTGAGAGAATATCAGAATACAACGGAACGTGAATGGTTTTTTAAACAGCCCTATTGATAAACATTTTCTGTTAAGCTAAATATGGGTGGATGGTACGGTTTGCGCGGCGAAACGCTTTTCTTGTACGTATTCCGAACATGACGTCACTTGGCATTTCGGGATTTATGTATAGTAGGTGATTAGTCAGAACCAATTAGATTTGGCGGCAAACGTTGCCAAAATGGCTATGAACTGCATTTTAAGCCGATACGAATCATATGAGAGCATTTAGATTTAAGTAAAATATTCGCAGACCATCGAGTTGTTTTGTTAGCTCTGAAAATCCATCTCATACGCCAGCTATAACACTGTCCTATTTAGAATTATTGGAGCTTGGCTAAACCTGGGTCTTGGGCCAAAAAAATTCGATTAATAAATAAATCTTTAGAATTATTGGCAAAAACATAAATTTCAGTTCTTCGTTTTATTTTCTATTTTTTTTCTTCTGGAATTGATCCCGGACCTTCGGCAATTTGCTAGTTGTGTTGCTCCAATGCGACGTTAATTAAAAATGCAAACCGCTAACACCAAAGAGGAACTTCATTGATCATACAATCGTTGGAATTCTTAGTATGAATATATTTACCGAAAATGCTTCGCCAAAATGTTCCTCAGAACGCGCATGAAAAGAAAATTTAGGAATTGAGTCGGTACGTGTGTTTTAGTACGGCCTTCAAAAGGTATTGCAACCTGGCCACAATCGCCATCAAAATTGAGTTATCGGTTGCCGCGTTGTGATCTTTATATCGGTCTGTGATTCAAAGGTAATAAATATTTTGTGTGTGTAGAGTAGCGTTTCGAGAAATGCCGACTTTTTATGTCTTCTCAACCAGCCATAATGTCCATTCCGGTGTGACATCTTTCCGATGGCATGTCGAATTGTTCTGTTTCAATCGGAACTGCTCTTGCTAGGGAAGGACACTGAATTCGCCGTTACAGTACATCTGGTATTTTGTTAATTTGTAAAAAGGCTCGCATTGAGTAGGTCATGTATTGCCCTGGGTGTGACACGGTTCGTCTGGTGAGAGGATGATGTTTTTAGTTCGCTTTCCGTGTGCGTTTTTACGTTGGATTAATGTGATCACCTTGTGCTGTTTTCTTCAAGGCATAGGTGTTTATTCTCATTGGATTATAAATATTACTCACATTTCTGATAGGAGGCATGGTAATTACTTTTGTTTCATTCCCTACACCGTTAGAAATAATCGTACACTTCCTGTGTCAAAGCTTATCGTATGTGAGAGGGACGGTCTAAAAATAAATTTATAGTTTTATTTTATTATTTATGTTTTAGCCTTATAAATAATTTTAATATTGCGATGATTATTTTGATCTTTGATTTATTGATCTTTTTTAAATGGCTTGTATGGGGTTTGTTCTGCAAAACTGTGTATCGAAATAAATTCTATCAAATCAGAATGTTTAATCTAACACTTTCTGTTCGAAGAAAAAGTAATGTGTTAAATAGCGACATTTTTTTTTTGTTATATTGTTTTACCTATAAGTGCAATTTCGAATGCAAATTTTCTTTACAGAAGGTTTTTCAGATCTGCATAGTCATTTTAATCGCAAGTATCATGCCAATTATCATTAGCCATTACATTTGTTTGCTTTTTGACTCGTTCATTTGAGTAGCGTTAATTCGGAGATGACTCAATTTTATTTTGTTTTTCGCGAGTGTTCGAAGCGAAAATGGATATGTGTACAAGTATAAATCGCGAAGATAAATAAAAATCTTGTAAAATATATTTCCAATTGATCAAGTTCGCCGATGTGATAAACTTGATTACTATTTTTCAAGCATCATTGTCCAATACTTGATAATGTCGTACGTCTGACGTAGCATGGCCAAATATGGCCCTTGCTCCATAAAAACCAACCAACCTCTGGTTAATAATATACGGTCCGCTTCTACAGCAACAGACTTTGCACCTGGAACAGTTCTCGTGGTAGACTCAGTTCAAAAGCACCGAAAGACGAGGATTTTAATTAGCATTACTCAATAAGGAATTTCGTGTACAGGAAGCATGTTTACCACATAAACAGCAACTCCATGTACATTTAGCTTTACAGAAAAGCCAGTGAAGTTCCAAAGATTTTTATTTTTTTATCATTTGAAGAACGTGAAATCTAAACGCGTAATTATGTCATTTCAAATTACTGTGAAAATCCTGAGCTTTCTATTGTGATCTAGTTGCAAAGAATATACCCAACTGTCTATTTGGACATTATTTCCTTTCTCCGGCAATCGATTTGTAATACTCGTGTTCGTATCTTGGAAGAAAATAGCTATTAAGTTGATGTATCACATCTTCATCTGACATCCAGTGTAACCGCTTCCCACGTTTCATTTATACCAAAGATACAGCGATACCCACATATCTTTGTCAGTGGAGTCTGCTTTCTCTCGTCATGACTGTCAGGCTGCCGGACAATTCTGACCGACGTTATCTTGACGTTAATTCTTTCCAACGGAAAACGTTTGCTTCCTGTCGTACTCTGTATTACTCTGTAACTGAAACAGACGGCGTCTCTCTGTATATTTATTTATTTCCTCCTTTGGATTCTGTTTCATTTTGCTTCGTTCGACAAGCCTTGACGTTTTGGTAGGCCCATGTAGAATTTTTTCTTCCGCCGACGTATTTTATTCCGTGCCGGCTTAAACGGCTCTATGGTTATACGCTATATCTATGAAAGCCGTCTTAATAGGATTTTTAGGTTCTTTTGTGGCAATTCCCGGCGCTTTTTGCTTTGTTTGTGTCATTTCGGTAGACGGAAGTGGCAATATGTATGGAGCTTCGAAAATAGAAAGTAGTTTTTTCCTTTGGAATTCTTTTATCTGATTCCAGGAATTATTATCTTTCAACTGTGGCGTATTTCGGTGTGCTATTCATTCGTGTTCTAAGTTTTAATCTTTTCTATCCTTTTTTTAAAATTGCAATGGTGTTAAAAAACTTTTATACGTTTTATAACTCCCTGCTTTTTATTCGTGGTTAAAATACTTTTGTGATACAAAATGTCGTCTTTTTAAGCGTTTTCTGACGTCTCAAACGTTTTGGATTTTTAGTAGCAGACGGGAGATTTCTCGCAAATAAAAATATGCTTATGTCCCATGGTTTTTTTTCCCCTTTGTCACAAGAATTTTTTTCGGATAAAAATGTGATCTTAAATACTTTAAACCAGCTCAATACTTCAATCCCTTTAAGGGAATTTTGCTCTGCACTGGAGACTCTCGGTTATAAAAGTTTGTAAGATATTTATAGTAAGTTCGGTTGATTTACTTGACAGTGATATAGCATAGAATTTCGTCAGAAAAAGGGACATTTTTTTATGGGGATTTTGTCATTGTGTTCATATCTTATACTATGATTTCTTATTTCTAGCTTTATGTATCGTATCTAGTTTCCCTGTCTTATGTATCTATTTTTCTCAATTTCTTCTGCGAGCATGTGGGTGTCTTCAGAATACTAAGTTTTGTTTTGTAATTTTTGCAGCCTCTCGTATACGATACGAGATAACAGCTGGAAACATAGGAGGAGCCTTTGCCGTTAAAAACGAAACTGGGGCCATCTACGTCGCTAGTCCTCTGGATTACGAAACTAGGAAGTTGGTGAGTAACCTTATATTTGCAATGTATTCGAAATAGAATTTTGAAAAATTAACACTTCTACCATTACGAAAAATTTCTGCAGAATTCTATAAAAAAATGCCTATAGAATGTGGTCTGTAGAATCCTATAGAATTATATGGCTCGTTTTCTATAGCTCTACAGGGTTCCCACGGTCCTTGAAATGTCCTTAAAAGTCCTTGAATTTTTTTTTCCTAACTAGGGGCCCTTGAAAGTCCTTGAAAATTACGGAATTTGGTGAAAAGTCCTTGAAAGTACTTGATTTTTTTCACTGGTACATAATTGTGTAATTCGTCTTGCATTGGAACTTGTCCAGACTAGTTTCCTTCTTTTGTCCAGACTAGTACTAGGTGCGCCATTTGAGCGTCGTACTGAATGAAACCAGTGTTTTGCGCTTTGACACCACGTGATATATTAATAATGCTACGTCTAGATCATCCATTCTCAACCATATTCTGTCTGTCGAAGTTGTCACCTCTGGTTTCCGTTAAGACGGCCGCCTTGTTGTTACCCACTGCATCATGATGTATTACGGTTGCTAGATAACAGCACCGCTTTCTTAGGAAACCGTAGTTTTAGCAGTCAGGACGTCATTGGAAACCTGGCATGCGTCCAAAGAAAGGAAGCCAAATTTTTGTTGCAAAAATATAAAAGTTACTATTAAAATTTTTTTTTTAAAGAAAATCACTTTTAAGATAGTTATTCTTTATTCTCTCGAGTAAGTTTCTATCTCCAGACAAAACTTTTGATTTGTTTCTCAAACAAAATAAACCACGGCAGCCGTCTGTTGTAGTGGCAGTGGACGTCAGCAAAATGGAGATTGCGCAAGGACACAGGATGCAAGCTCACATACTCTTCTTCAATCCACAAAAAGAATTTATCGTACAATATTTTATCGCACGACCAAAAGCGATAGGTGTGCAAGTAGCCTGATAGTTAGCATTGAGACGAGAAGCCCACTTTACAACAAAAGAAAATTACAGGTTCTGGAGAAAGAAAATCCAAATTATAACCAAAATTGATGATAACCTTTCTTTTTTGACTATCAGTAGTTAAAAAAATAGAGTAAAAAAATTATGTCTTTTTTTTAAGTTTTTTCTGCCTTGTTTTAGGTCGTTACAAAAAATTTTAGGTCCTTGAAAAATAAATTTTTGGTTTTGAAAAGTCCTTGAATTTTTTTTTGAATAAAGGTGTGGGAACCATGCTCTAGAGTAACCTCATTAGTAATTTAGGATTAAATTTCGAAGAGATTTGTAATAAGGCTGCATCAGTAATTTAGGATTGAAGTTACAGAAATGCAGATAATAGGGCATGAATAAATATGTATTTATCAAGGAGTTTTATACGTGTATGTTGGCTAAGAATTCTCTCCTTTGTCTACTTCCGTAATCTTCCCTTCCTACAGCACGCTTAGAATGAATTCAATTAGTAAATCTCGACTTTATTTAAAACTTTTCAACAACTTAAAAGTAGTTTAAATAACATTTTACATTTGCTTTAGTCAAGTCTGACCGGCGTAAAAGAGGCTGTGTGCATTCTCAGAACGTCTGCACGCTTTTCCTCTAGCCTGCTTTGAAACAGCTCGTTTCGTGTGCTACGTCCTCTCAATTGTTTACAGCAATGCATATTTATTAGCAGGTTACCTCAATAGAATGTACCTTTTCAACAGAATAGCCAAATTCAAATGAGTTCTAAAGTTAAAGAAGGTTTAAATTAGATGCGTTATTTTTGTCACTGATCCTTCTGACAACTCAAGTTTTCCTGAGTGATCAGATGGATTAAATTGTGCGCCTAAAAATAACGTGTCGGTTGATTTAAGTATTCGAGTGACTGTCTGCAATGATTTTGCAAAAATTACAAATTGTTTTAAATGTCATGAAACACTTATTCAAATCTTGCTAATGGGATTTGATACATAAGTGTCGATACGAATATTTGAGATAATGGTTGAATCTATTCGGGAAAACAATGTCCTTTGTTCATTGTTTTCATACTGAATACTGTCAGTAAACTATAATGCTGTAGAATGAATATTAATTCGTAAAATAATAACTTAACTGAAAATAAACTATCGGTTATTTTATTTGAAGATTTTAAAAATAACGTATTTACAGTTTTTTAAACATTTTGAAAATCGAAAACCAACACTTTTAGAGGGGAACTCGGGCCTTAAAGCACACACACACACCTCTGGGTACGCCAAAGTACTTTTACTTAATATTATGCCGTGCACAGACTACTACTAGTATACTAACAAACTGACACAGTGAGAAACTAGAGTGTGCTCGACCTTTAGGAAGGGTCACTCGAAAATTCGGTATGCATGTAAATTAATTTCACCGGAAATCGAGGAAAATCATTCGCGTAGATTTTCGGAATGCCGAATATATTCTGATTTGTTATTGTTTGGCACCAGATGCTGCTCCTCTTTCGTCGCGCGCATTACAGCGACTTGCGAAGAGCAGGTGAAATATAACGTCCTCTGCGGGTGGTGTTCGTCCGGATGATATCCGATTGGTTTTCGACTTTTACCTTGTGTGTTCTATTTGGACTGTGATGTTACATATTTTTATGTATTAGTGTAATGAGTGATGTAAATATGATGTGATGATGTAAATACTGTATATTTTTCTCAATGTTCTTGGAATAATAACCACTTAAATATCTTGGATGTTGGTTATCTTCTCCTTGTGTACGATTCGTACTGTTTTTACGCGACCGTTTGGGGCGACAACACCACAAAACTACTAACTAAATGTATCTTGAAGTAATCGAATTTGTAAATTAATTTCAACCATTAATCGAATTTCCGAATGAACCTTCCTAAAGGTCGAGCAAGCTGGTGTTTCTCACGATGTCGCGACTCCAATATATTTATAACTTTCGTAAATGATTGCCAGTGATCTGCCTAATGATCTTCCCAAGTTGGTGCCATTGGTCAAATGCATTCTCGTGTCTTATTTTTTTTTCCCTCCGAGGAAATTAAAAATCAGCGTGTCGGATCCGAACGCCTATTGTTGCTTGAATTTTATATTTCTCATCCAAGTTTTGATTTGGCCCCTTTTTTCCCATTGTTGCCGGAACCTAAGCACTTCCTAGCCGATTTTTTTTTAACCTGAACTCGAAATAACCGAAGCTATTTTTCTTCGACCTTAAAAAAGCGTTTTTGGAAAATCATTAATTTCTGCGGTTTCGATTCCGTTTTGTTCAAATTCACCCGGGGAAAAAATTAACTATCCTTCTACTTCGAATTTTTCTCCCTCATTTTTTCTTCGGAAAAGAGTTATATTTTCTTTCGTAGTCCAAGGGAGCTGTGCAATCTATTTCATTTTTCGAAGAGCGAATACAGCGAACACGTTATTGAAACTTTGTCCGTAAAAAGCATTCTGAGACGTTTGATGTATTGTTCAAACATTAAAAAGGAGGATAAAAAAATTATTCCAATTTTGGAACAGTAAACTTTCTTTTTTCCCTCTGCTTGTGTTCTTTCTTTCTTGTCATTTATCTTCCCTTTCTCTGAAGTTAAATGTTTCGAAGTAGAATGTTTTTGAGATTTGGCCGAGTAAAATGGCATTATTCCTCCGATTCAAAAGATTATTCGTGCTTATGGACATGCGAGGAGTTCACGGAAACGTTTTGTGCTCCTGTCATGCTAATGTTATTCTTTTTTGGAAAAACAATTCACCGTCCCTTGTTCATTTCAGACATGAAGATGTCTTAGGGAATGAATTTATTGTGCATTTTTCATCAGTTTTAATGATTGCTTTTGGAAGAAAAATGTTTTATAAACGAGAGAAGAAAAATTGGTTGGGAAGCCTTTTTTTTTAAATATTTTCAGAAAATACTGTGTTTTCCCACATGCGCTTTGTAGCTACTTTCAGTTATCGAGTACTAGCTTTTCTACCCGGCTTGGCCCGAGAAGATTTGCTCCTTCAGAAAAATCAAATCGAGTCTCTTTCCCCAGCAGCTTTATTGCGTCGTTGAACAGCTTTTTCAGCTTTAGTGTCCGCTTCATGTGGTTGTTCGAGTTTGATTAAAAAATATCCTCTGCCTGTGAAATGTTAATCTATTCTCGTTAAGGGAACGACGTAGCGATGAAACAGTTGCGTTGACCCAGTTGACTTGTTCTTCATAACATGGAAAACGACTGACGACCGTTTAGAAACGTGACGTGTGTCTCTAAGGTAATGTCACACTTTGCGTCAACATTAAAAATTGCAATCCGGCCGGATTGACACCAATCCAGCTGAATCCTACCGGATTGGTACTTTGTTAATAAGTCTATCTAACCGGTATGTATTTTCCCAAAATCACTAACAATAAATTATAGTAACTACTGGTACTACTTGCAGTAGGTATTAAACAAATTGATGATGATCAGCCTTACTAGTTTGCACACCAAAAACCATCAGTTTGTTTTATACGTAGTACTTTTCTATTTATCTAAAATTAAGTAGTCTGTATCTCTAATGTCGTTGACCAAATGACTTATAAATTGTACCTAACCTTGTCTCATATTAACTTAAAAATCTAATCTTTGGCAGTTTTTGGTCAACATAACAAACAAGGGAACTCTTAATTCTTCTTAATTGCTTAAATCGAAGTTATATAGTAATGAAAATCACGTTTGAGTTTGAAAGAACGATCTAAGGAAACAACTCGTATTAATTGTGTCTTCCCCCAACCTACTTCTCAATAAACTGCAAATATAACCAGTGGCCGAGAAGGCCCTCTCAGCTTCGACACTAGTTGGTTTAATCGTCAATAAGTAGTCGTACATAAGAGACACATATTTTCCTTTCGACTCCATTTCATATGAAGTCATTTCTTTCTTCAGTATTTTCTCAGAATCTGTTTCTTTTTCTAAAGTTTGTCTTTTTGCAATAATCTTCATTTTCTTGCAGAATTTGCTTTTCTAATTCCTCTTTATTAAAAAAATATTGATGATTTAATTTATTATTTTTGCTAGAATTCTCCAACCTGATGATTGAAAAATAAAAAATCGATTAATTTACAATCGATGGCTTAATAAACGATTTTGGGACTTTAAAGTTGGGTTTGAATAATCGATTATTTAATTTAAAAAAATTCGAGTTTATCGAATCCGGACCGGATTAGATAGATGTTGCTGAATCCGGTAAGTAGCCAAATGATGCCGGATTACCGGATCGGATTGATATCCCTAGTCAACATCATTCCTCCGACAACTAAAGAGGGCGTTTGGCGTAGCTTGTCCATGTGTGGACCTTGCGCGATATAACCGAAATCAACCATCCGATATTAAAGTGGCTGGTGTTCGCATGAGTACCGACGTATGTTCTGTGAATCTACTTTTTGAGATACATGTCCTATTGAATTAATAAATTTTTTTTTCTTGAGATAACTTCTTCGTATCATTTGCGGATATGTATATCTGGGAAAAGGAAAAAAGATAATTTATGTTGACAGTTTACGTTCCGAGAACCGAAACTCATTCTGTCGTCCGCATGCTACTGATGTATCGTAGTTTGATAACAATGTTTGAGTTCCGCCCGTGAGTTCCATCTCAATCATTACGGATTCTAACTGTTCCACCGCATTTAAAAACTTTCCCTTGCATTTCAGTCTATCCCCGCTGCAATTCCATCCTGAATTTTCAGTAGGCCTTAACTCCAACTGCATTCCATCACTGGGTTAATGTGAAAACTTTCCGCTCAGCCTGCCCAGCGCTGCGAGAAAGACCCAAGACATACCCTTCCAGTCCTTTCTTTTCGGTTTTATTTCCTTTCCAAGATCCCTTTCCGCCCAGAGATCCTTCTCCCCCTTGCCAAGCTGTGGTGCTGCGTTCCTAATGTTTTAAAAATATGTAAAACATTTTATGCAAATGGCGCTGTGGAATTTTCGCGATTTCTTTCGTTATCCCCCCCTTTTCAACGGCACATTATCGATTATCCCCTTCCAGCTGTGGGCCGAGCATCGATTACCGCTCGTATCGATATATAAAACGGATGTCCCATCCATCTATACCTACTTTTGTGTGTGGATGTGTGTGCGCACCGCTTTATGAATAATTTCATTTTCTACCTTAGCTTATCCATAATTCATTCGTTAAATATACCTGCTGAACTGAACAGGGTGAGAGGTGGCCGCGGAGGAGGAAAATTGGGGTCATGTAGTCCAATATTCTGGAGTGAAACGTTTTATGTTTGGAGTTGTCTTGTGTGTCCTACGCGGCTTGGGTTTTATGGCGTATAATATTTTTGATTTAAGTGTTTTATTTATATGTATTTGGTTTCGTGAGGACAGCTTATTTATGCGGTAGGGGAAAACGGAATTTGATACTAAGCGTGGTATATCTGGAATAACTGTCGCTTTTGGTATCAACAAACAGGGTTCTTCGGGGGTCTCCGTAGGTTTGGCCCTCTGTAAGCGACGCAGATTTCGATTCCTGTGCTTCCGAGGGCGGCAGAACCCAAGGTATTCTGGTGATCTTTTCATCTCCCGTTGGGTTTATTGTTTGTAAACAATGGAGTTGCGAACTTTTTCTGCTTTCATCCCACTACTCTCTTACCCAATTCCACTTTTTTCCATTTCAAACATTTTTTACTTGGCTTTGTCTGGTACAGCTTGGCCAAATATGGCCCTTGAGCTATAAAACAACCAACCTATTGTCGCTAGAATAAAATTACATCGATATATATATATATATATATATATATATATATATATATAATTCTCTTACGTGGCACGCAAATAAGACGTTATTTGTTATCGCGTTTTGGCAACATTGTACGATTCTTTGTTTACCACGAAGCCTCGCTCCTCAATTGAATTTATTACGTTATCGAATGAAATTTTATTGAGAAAAAAAAATGAATGTTATTCGAGCTGTTGCAGTTTATAATAGAAATTTTAAAAAAAGCGGAGGATCTTTTCATGGCCATTTAAAAAACGGTTCTTTTTAGAGCCAACAATTATAGTTCAACAATACGCTTGCACTACAACTTTCGACAAAAAAAAAACTCAATGAAAAAGTGTGGGTGGTTCGATTGCTGGGGAAATGTACACACATACAACATGCTGGGTATTCAATTTCAAAAGCGGCGCTCACATTTCAAGTCAAAATGTGCTCAATGTTTTCATTTGAATTCTGATTCCAGAGGTACTGTATATATCTTTTCTGTAATACAGCAAATTTAGATTTGAAAAATATTTTTTTTCGAATATGATATTTTGTAAACATTTCCTTCTGCTAGGAGACATGTCTTCATTGATGCGATCGAAGCGAGCATAGGTTCGCGCTGCGAACTAATGAGGATTGCTTTGCAATCCTACAGGGGTTGGCTAGCTGGGGGCCGGCCCCCTAGTTTGTATTAATATCTTTCCTTGCACGGTCTCCACCCATTATCTCTGCTATTAGAAAAGGAAGTGTGTCTGTAATATGAGGGTTTGATGTCTTCAGACGAATCTATACCACTTACAGTTCCTTAAATTTGGCACACAAGTATTCTCAAACGTGAATAAATGCACTTCGAAGCCCGAATTTTAAAATTTAATCTAGAATTTTTTTTAATTTATTAGTTTTTTTTCCATCAATTCCACACTTGCGGAGCCGAAGTCACATATCCTCGATTGAAGAAAGCAAATGATTTTGCGTTTTTCGTCCATTGAAACTTTGCCAAGTTATGACGTCACGGCTCCTCAATTGAAGAAAGCTTGTTTTGATTTATGTTGTTAATAAGCATAACTTTCTTGCTAGCGATTTTGACTTTGTCACGAGCAAGGACGATTTGAGGTTTTTTATCTTCGCGATCATTAAAGATGGAGTGAACATTTCAACGGATTTGAAATCCGGAAAATGTTACACCAAATCGATTCCTTAAATGGGATTTTCTTTAAATAAAAAAAATTTCAATTGTAACCCATGTCATGTAGGGGTGGCACTCATTCTTAAAATTATTGTTTTTTCTTCATGTTTCAGTATTTTTATATGTTTTCATTATCAGTGAGGACACGAAAAGAACTGTCACGGGCAACGCCGTGCTGACCTGCTAGTGTTTAATATAATCAGCATCGGCAACAGATATGCAAAACTCACCACGATATCGATAAGGCATTGAGCCTTTCCCAATGGGAATATTTATTTGGGAACATTCACAAATTCTATAGTAAAGCCCTTAGTTCTCTCTCATTTATCTTCAACCTACCACATGCAACAGAAGACATCCCGACATGGACTCGAAGTATTGTTATGATTCGGTATTTATTTTCGAAACATTTCGGATGTCGTTGAGCAAAGACCAAGAATGAAGATTAAATTCTCGTTTTCAATAAACGGCGGGTTTCTTTTGAGTTGGAGATATTTCCGAAAATGCATTTCGATATTTAAACCGTTCGAACTGCCTGAAGTTTGGAGTCGCGTATTTACTTTTGAAGAAATTGATAGGGGCCTATTCGTGCTACTTTTACTTGGCCGTTTACATAGAAGATGGGATCTTGCAATTTCGATCTCAATATTAGTGTGCGTTATGTAATTGATTTTCAAGTCACTAGCACTGCTACCAAAACGAGTTTTTTCTTCCACAGTAAAATTATCTATTGCAATTTTGTGTATATAGCGTGTTAGGGCAAGAAGGTATGGGTATATTTTTTTTTACGAGACAGTTTTTAATGTACTCGTTCGTTTACTTATCTAACTTTGAACTATTTTTGAATAATGCTGTTTCTCCAAATACGCTAGATATATATCAGAATGAAATATTCAAACCCTATTTTAAAGAAACATTCAATATTGGAAATTCGATTGAATTATCATTTGGCTAAAATTGCTTACACCAAGTTCATTTGATTAAAGTATTTAAATAGAAAAAATTAGTATTCTCCTGTCAATACATTGTGAAGTAATTGGACCTTTAAAGAGAATTATTTGTGTGTTGTACTAAAAATTTGAAAAAATTAAAATTTAATAATTCAGGTGTTACCAAAAGCTTTTTAAATAGACATAGGTCCCTTTTCTATCGAGATACAAAGTTATATAGATCAAGAAGATCATTAAAATCGGTCATATCCTTACACGCATGAAAAGTGTCGAAATGACTTATCGTGTTAACTTCTCACGCACTTAGCAAAAACCTTTTCAAGATTTAAGAACTTTTCACGCAGGAAAACAAACGCAAAAGTTTTATTCGTATGGATACAGGTCAGAAAATTTCTTTTCGGCAAATTCGGTCGGTCTTATACTCTCCTAAATCATGTAGTATTAAAAGTAATAAAAAAAATAAACGAATCTCGTAAGAACCAATATTGTAATTTCTGTATGGAAACTCTTAACCTCTTCGAGCTTTTCATTCTTCTGAAACCGTTCGGATATTTCGTTTCATTTGATCGAACTGAAATCGAATATATTCTCTTCTCTTAGACGGAGGTTCTCCATCGGTTAGTTTTCGACTTCATTCTGCGAAATTTTTGTTTTCCGCATTCGCTAAATATATAAGGGAAAACGAAAATGGATCTTTCAATAATCGGTGATGGCAAAGGATATCATTTATTCCCTTTGATGTATATATACGACTGTGCGCGGATAATCGACTTTCGATACTGTTTTATTTCCTTTGCGTATTCTCAGACGTGAATCCTCATCAGTTTTCATTTTCGTGTAAGAGGATTACCTGTGCTTCGGCTGTTACGTCGTTTCGGTTTTCGGGAAATGTTAAACCTCATCTTCCATCTGAAATGAAATTGCTCGGAAACGTTATTAAGTGCAGGAGTCTGAAAAGCACCGCCATGTTTTGCAGAGAGACCTACTCTAGTAGAAGCTGAGAGTTATCAATATTTCAGCGATCGCAGTGAAAGTGGTTTGAAGTGAAAATGCCTGTTCACAAAATACTCGACTAAAAGAAAACATTGAAGGTTTTTCTGTTTCTGTCGGAATGCTCTGAAGGGATAGATAATTGTATTTCAGTCGTTATCAAAATATACAGAACTGAATTGCGGAATCAGTTTCAGCGTCTACCTGCCGAATAAATGGATGGTGGAGAGGTATCGTAAGTGCTTTTCAATTACATAAGGAATATCCAGGGTAGTAAGTTGATGTCAAATTCATATTTAACGCTGTGACTTTTTTTCTGAACCTTGCGCCTTCAAACCCAAATCAATCAAAAGAAAGTCGCAGTCTTTGTGCTCAAATAGGTAGTTCACGATCAGGTGAACCAATTCCTAGGGACCCCTTTCCCAATAATTTGACATAGAAGTATGTCGTTCACCTATCTTAAGGGAGTAACTTGGAACTCGCAAAGAAATCAAACCCACTCTCGACGTTACTGATCGAAAATGAAAACATGGTAATAGTTCGTATACCGTTGGATGGAGGCAAAATCAACGCATCAAACGAAGCAAGAGGTAAGCACTCGGGAGACAATCGGGCAAATAATCAACGTGCTCGTTGATGTCGATACTATGGAAAGGTAGCTGCCTCGCCAGATGGAACAGTCCCGTTCCACTTCATGGATCACCTATACGTAGATATACAGCACAGTCAAGCTATGCAGCTGTCTGTTTTTATGGTTGGAGTTCACACCTCGTTTCAATGGTTGGAGTCCGCCCCTGGTTTCAATGGTTGAAGTCCGCCCCTGGTTTCAATGGTTGAAGTCCGCCCCTGGTTTCAATGGTTGGAGTTCGCGCCTGGTTTCAATGGCTGGAGTCCGCCCCTGGTTTCATTGTTTAGAATCCGCCCCCGGTTTTATTGGTTGGAGTTCGCCACTAGTTTTGATGGTTGGTTGTCCGCCCTATTTTTAATATTAATCTGTGCAGCCGAGACGAATAAATAAATAAAAATTATACATACTTTGGATGCTTAAATATGCATTTTAACCAATCTAGACCATAGGTTGTATGGCCGCCATCTCTTTGGGACCCGAATCTCTTGTGGGCCCCAATACTTTTATGGTTGCAGCCCGTGTTGCCCCGATTCAACAAATAAACTGATAATGTGGGTAATCCCAAACACAGTAACCCCACCAGTATCAATATCTCGTATAATCGCTATACACAAGACTAGAACGCCAACAACTAAAGCCCGGACTTCTTGGGCACCCAAAATTTTTATTCTTGATGACCAGTGGAAATATTTTTCTATTATTCTTGCCCCGCTAATTTCCACACGTTGGCTCCACTGATCACGGTCGAAATTATGTCGTCCATTTAATTTAATGCAGATTATATTTATCCCACTTTGAATGGCCCTCAAGGGCACATCTTCTAATATGTATGGGCTTCACGGACCCCGTGTACTCTAGTTATCTTTCTTTCACCACACGATATATTTACTTGATGTCGTCTTGTGCTTGGCGCAGCTTGGCCAAAATTACGCCATGAAACCCCCACAATCTCAAACAATTTAAACGTGAACCAGGATTTTTTTTTTTTTAATTCGATGTTTAAAAGCGTACCACTATTTTTACAAGGGTCCCCCTTGAGAAACGCCAGCCCTAAACTCATTGTACTTTCTTTTAAAGGGTCTCTCCTACACAAAACAGCAAATGGTCGTGTGACGTGATGTTCTCATTTTACGCCCCCTGAACACCTAGTTTTTTCCCCTCTCACTTCTTACCAACTGTTTGGTCATCAAGCCATCCGGAGACCTCGCCTCCCTCTCGAGCTCGTGACGGAATTCTTAAGTGGTGCCTAGCTCTGAAGATTTCTGCGAATTTGATAATATCAAAATGCGGATGTTTCTTCCTCCCTTCGCCTTGGACATTTCCCTCGCGGAAAACAGCATCCGTTTTCCTGTGGGGGATAAAGTCAAAATAATGTATCCTAATCACGGAAAAGGTTCCTGCGAACGGTTCTTTTTCTGGCAATAAATGGTGTGCGATGTCTGCGTTTTGCTGAAGAGTGGTCTTGGGTGGAGGGATTCTTTTTTACTTTATTTCTATTGAAAAAAACGTTAGTTTCTGGTGTTGAAATTGCACCATTAGGAGGTGAATGTAGACATCTACACAGGCTTTTTTAAGTTGTCTGACATTTCGCAAGTATTGCGAGGAGGGTTGAAATCTTGAGGAATGTTTTGCTGCCGTTATTATCGGAATGTACGTAGTTCGTTCTGAAAGATAGTCGCTGTCAGCTGGTTAAACAAGTTTTATTGCACTGTAATTTTTTTTTTTTAAGCACTGAATGTATTAATCACGGAAAAGGTTTTTTGAAATCCTGTTTATTGGAAAAGGCACAAGTTTCTTGTGCTGAAATAGCACCTCTAGAGATTTATACAAAGCTGTGTCAGACTAGTTTTTTCTACACGAAATATCAGCCTTTAGATGCCTGACATTGCGCAACTATTGGATGAGGATTGAAATCTTCAGGAATGTTTTGCTGTGGTTATTGCTTGCGCCATAAAACCCCAAAGCAACCAACCTTCGGAAATATTACTTTTGCCAGCTGGTTTAACAACTCTCATTGCATTGT
Organism: Metellina segmentata; assembly: GCA_947359465.1. Taxonomy (NCBI): domain Eukaryota; kingdom Metazoa; phylum Arthropoda; class Arachnida; order Araneae; family Tetragnathidae; genus Metellina; species Metellina segmentata. Next base: position 48,413,613 of record OX375881.1, on the reverse strand, counting down.
GCATTTTAAAACTGTCCTTGACTGGCGATATTGTATGGAAACGTTGGAATATCAAAAAATTTGGAGCGACCTTACGCTTTGTGACAAATTTAAACTTTTCAGAGGATAAACATAAATTTCAAGGATTCTATTTTCGTCTTAACTCTTTATATGTTCGAATTTTGAAAAGTACTACTAATTCCAAGTATTACCACAAACTCCTTATGAGTAATTTGGTTTTTGATTGAAAAAGTTCTATGGAACAACTGTGTGTGTTTGTAAAACTAATAGAAACTTTAGAAAATAAATGTTGCGTTTTAATAACACACATCACATACTAAAAGGAATTATATTTTCCTAGCACAAATTAGGTTGAATTTTCGTTCGACCCCTTTCAAAAATCGTTCAAAGTAGTTGATATTTCAAACCATGTGTTTCATATTCGAAGTTATCAGAAAAGGCTACCATTATATGTATTAAATATATACACAGATGTCCAAAATTATCTTTACATGCATAGAATTACGGATTTCTCAGAAACTGTGAACTATAATTTTATGGATTTGTCTGGAATGAGACATATAACACATAAATACAAGGACAATTTTCAAGAACACTGCATATGATATAAAACTGTAGCATGAAACCATAAAAATGGCAATAATATGTGACAAGGAGAGTTCAGAAATAAATTAAGGCTTATGAATTTAATATGGAATTGGATCTCTCCTGACTTGAACACACATATCACAACGTGATTTCATGCTGGCAATGTTGTTAACCACCAGTTTGGGGAATTAAGTGCCACTCCTCCAGCAATGCGTTCTTCAGAGCATTTGTATCTCTAGGAGAAAGATGTCTCTGTGCAACTGCTTTTCCTAGGTAGTCCCATAAGTTCTCTATCGGGTTCAGATCAGGAGATTTTGCTGGCCACGGTATTCGCTCAATGGTTTAATTTTCAAGGAATTCGTCAACGTGGTTTGCTCGATGTGGACGAGCATTATTGTCCATAAATTAAAAAAAATCAGGTCCATATGCAGTACGTTCCCAATATCTCTGGCCGGTCACATATCCTCTGTTGAAAATGTGTAGGGGCTTACGTACATCGTTCATTATTCCCCTCACACACACACACACACACAACTGCATTACCAAAACGGTCGCTTTCCATAATGTTCAAAGGAAGATTTCGCGTTCCCGACTCCCAGATGTAAAAAAAGCTTAGAATCAGATGTTAAACTATACCACGACTCATCAGTAAAGAGAACATGGGTCCATTGGTGTTGACTCCAGTTCTGATGTTCTTTGCACACATTAAAGCGATTCCTCTTGTGTTGTGAAGACAGTGAAACACATACCCTTGGCTTTCTGGCATAAAGGCCTTTTTCATTGAGCCTTCTGTATACAGTTTGCCGTGATACAACAGTTTCCGTGGCGACTTCAAGCTCTGAACTTAACTGCCGAACTGTAGACTTCCTATTACGACGGGCAGTTATTGCCATATATCGATCTTGAGAAGCAGTTATACGTTTACGACCTTGTCCAGGCCTCCTTAAAACAGTTCCAGAGTTCTGAAATTGTTTCCATAACGCAGAGACGGTCGTCTTGAAATATTCACATATCTCGCTGCTTTCATGACTCTGCCCTGCTTCTGAACGGCCGATAATGTGCCATTTCACAGATTCTTCCAAATGATACTTCGGAACCATAACAAACCGTTTCGAGTCCTTACACACTGAAATCAAACGCTGTATTGCAGAAATTCATTCATATATTCACTTTGCGCAAAGCGCTTGATTCGCCATCTTATGATGTAACTCCTTGATTTGCATATCAGAAACAGTTTGAACACTTTTGATTGGATAATTCTAATTAGGCTTGTCTTTCACACATTCCCTGCAAAAATGGATTACGTCGATTGGGTATTTCATGGAATATAATTAAATTTGGGTATGTAAAGAAAATTTCGGACAGAGTTGAGTAGTGTTATTCTTATTTCCGTTAGATAACCATGTTATCTTCATTTTTTTATCGTAATGTGGATAACATTCTTACCTAGTATAGGCATTTCACATTTTGTATAAAGGCGGTTTTTTTACGCGAAATTTAAATTTTCTGAATTACATCAGAAAATAAACTTATTCTGTCATCTCTTTCATTAACCATTCTAACTGCTAATTTTTAAACTGCGAAGCGTGAATATATGTTATTTGTTCAAAGTCTAGGTCATACTCAACCTCCTCGTGTGGCTAATGATTCTTTTCATGTTTTGTTCTTCCAATATAAAATCAAAGTTTTAAACCTTACATCCTAGCTTCATTTTAAACTTTGTATCGGTATGTTATCTGACAAGACGAGAAATACAAATGCCCGCATCAATATTTCAACACTCCGAGATTCCTCCAATTTTACGAGAATTTGCATATGTGACAGGGTTCTATTCCAACTCACATAAATTTCCCCCGTTTTATCGTTTCGCACTCGGAAACGCGTCTCGATAAAATATGCCCGACTGTTCGCCAAAGCTCAGCAATGTAATTGGAGCTAACTCTAGTGGGTTCATTTATTCGTCTTGCCTTGGCTTGAGTACCGCGTGGACACATCCAACGATTGGGTTGCTGATGAAACCTTGCTTATGGATTTATTATGCAGTACAAAAGACTCCCTCTGTGGCGTTTGTCTTCCTCTGCGACCTCCTGGTCCATGTCAGAATGAATATTCAGTTTCTCGCCCTACAGACCTCCCATAGAGGAGAACAGACCCACGAATGGGGAATCGGGTGCATTTGGTTGAAGCCAAAGCATTTGAGGCGCCTTGTTTGGGGACAACGAAGTGTCATTTCGTCCTGGAATTTCCACGCCGTAATTACCGCCGTGTTTTGAACATGTGTTTTGTCACCCATGCGTTGTTGAAATGTGTATTAGACCTTTGTCTTGGAGTTGTGTTCTAATTTTTCAGATTGTTCGTTGAAGACGCCATTTGTAACGACTGAGTAGCATTGGATGAATCGCTTTTAACTTCTGAATTTTTTATTCATTTAGGTAATGCGGAATTGTTTCTTTACCCAAAGCTGGGCTGCCATTGGAGATATTTTGCTATTTTTTCAACTTTGTTGAGACTAGGGTATCTAAGCAAAATCGTCTCCAAAGCTCCTGTTGTCAAAATTTTGGCGACTTTTCGAAAGTTTCAGCGATTTGTTCTAAAAATTCACCGATGGTCAACGAAAACTGTCGGATATTCTCCATTAGCCTGTTGTGTCGCTCCAGTACGACGTTAATTCAACTACCTACCTCCTTATTATTTTTTCATTCATCGCCTGTTTTTTATTTTTTTCCGTTTCACTCCGTGAATACTTATTTGTGACCTTGAAAATATATATATTCTTAATTTAATTACCTCTTTACTAGAACAAATTGCATCTTTATTTTGAACAAAGAAAATTATTTCATAAATTCAGAGCACATTTCTTTATATTCAGTATCAGACCTCACTAATGCCAATTTTATGTACTTAATAATAGTCTGGAAAATGAATAATTTAAATGTATTTTACTTGTTTCGTAATGCTAAATTCTGAAAAACTTTGGTTTTCTAAGCATGAACAATACAATATTCTAAAGGGACTTAAAGAATCGATTCAGTTCTAATTATTCTAAAATTACATTCATTTCCCTCACAAATTTGTATCCTAATTTTAAACTAGCAAATGTACACTATTTTAATTATAATTATTTAAATACTTGCGGATATAAGTTAAGGTTTTTTTTATAAGATAGTGGGACTTGTCGAACCTTTCTCTCGGTTATGTGGAGTTCCATAATTAGTTTCTAATCCCAATAACTTCTTATTTAATTAAAGACCGAAGAAACGAATTAGTAGATAATTGCCGAAAAGAATTATGAGTTATCATTATGGAATTTTTTTTTCTTTCCCCCTACTCTCTTCAATGATTACTGAATGCGAAATGATGGCGTTTAATTACTGGCCGTTGTGCATTGTCAGATTTTTTTTTTCCACTCTTTTTTTATAAGTTACTGAATTTTTGTTTCTTTTATTGGTGGCTTTTCAAAATGAAGAACTGCGTGGATGATGTAGCTGGGACATGTTTATGAGTGCATATGTATGTTGTACCGTTTTTAAATAATAAGCAGGAGTGTTACAGACCAGGTTGAAATAAAAAAGTGAAGTTGAATTCTTTATTATACCGACGGTTTTTGTTTTGTTTTAAAGCGAATTTGTTTAAATACTCGTACATGCAGAAAATAAAAGTTTTTGATGTTTTTAGTTGTAAAACATTTCTTAAAATAATGAAAAATTTATTCAACATCGTGTATTTCAAAATATGAGGTTTTTATACTTCATTGACAGTCAAGTTTGTTTAATTTTCATCTCGGACTATTTGATTTCTGAATCCTGTATTTTGTTTTGCTTCTATTTGAAATATATATGTTTTTTTTTAAATTGAAATATCCTATTTCTTTTGCGTTTGAGGAATTAAACACAATTCAAGAGTAGATTTTAGGAGACATTTAATTGTTTTTCTCAGAAATATCTAACGGTTTGCAAATGCATACGTTGAAAATTTGCTGTGTAATTTCTCTGCGAATATTCTTTGCGATAGCTTAAGCTATTAAAAACAATAATTGTGCTGTAATCTTGATTGGGTTCATTTAACTATCGAGAATCCGTGCACAACTTTGTGTAAGCAAATGATGTTTTACTCTCAAATATTTGTACTAATTTTTCGCTTTTAATCTATGTTACCAATGCTAAGTAAATATTTGTTTCAAAGGTGTTGGCGTAGATTTACATGATTTTAATATCGGAAGTTTTCAATGTATATGTGTGATGCTATTCGCGTAACCAATAGAGGATATTTCAGTTTTTGGAAAACATAAGTATATTTAAACTTTTCAAGCGACTGTCTTTTCTTTGAATAAAAATTGTTTTGATTTGTATTGCTTTCTTTTAGCGATGAGAAAAATCGAGTACTACTTTTAAGTATCAAATAAGTATACGAATGCATATACAGAAAACGATTAATCAATAGAAATATCATCCAACTGTAGCAGGCTATTTTATAAAACAAGCACTCTCGAGTCACCCACACTTTTTCATAGAGTTTGTTGTCGAAAGTTATAGTGCAAGCGTCTTGTTGAACTATAATTGTTGCCCCTGAAAAGGACCGTTTTTTAAATGGCCCTGAAATGATCCTCCGCTTTCTTTGAATTCTAATTCTAAACTGTAACAGCTCGACTAAAATTCATTTTATTTTCAATAAAATTTCATCCGATAGCGCTATAAATTCAATTGAGGCGCGAGGCTTCGTGGTAAACAAATAATCGTACAATGTTGCCAAAACGCGATAACAAATAACGTCTTTTTTGCGTAAGAGAATTATATATATATAGATTGCCACAAAGTTCGAACCCCCTACAAGAGGAAACCATTGGATCGGAGTTTCGTTATTTATTCTACATGCAAATATGAATACGCGTGGCACTGCTAATTTGATATTCCAATACTTTGACTGTATTCTTCTGTATTCTAATACGAGAGAATCGAATGCTTCTAAGTTTTAAATAGACAAGTACTTTTGTATTCGAATACTCTTTATTGATGTTCACAAAACATACCCTCTCAAGAGGTAGAGGCTCTTCGTAAGTTAATCCGATGAGATTATGTTTGCCAAACTAATGTATGGTAAAGTGTCACGAGTCATATTTATAGGATGATTCCAAGCAACTCAATTAGTCCCTGCAATTTGGCCTGTCTTCGACCGAGCACTTAGTGCTAAGCTGATTATGTATTACTAATTTATTAGATATTTATTAACCTGATCTCATTTGCCATTCTATACTTAGTTTTGGAGAAAAAGATTGTGTGACAGATAAAAGATTAAAATGCTTTCCACAGAGAGTGGTTTCTCTTAAAATATTTGAGCAAAGAACTAATACGAAACTTCAATAACCTGCTTTACGCCTTCATTACCACTCAGGTAAATTAGTCCGTCCATGCAAATATGTCTTGCTCCTTAGATGAATCGATTTTTGAAAGGTGGGAAAGCTTGTTTGAAAGAGGCTGGCAAACCCAAAAGCATGAAATGCGATCACCGTGAATACTTCGAACCGAACCAGAATCCTCTCTAAAACCGCCAGTTGTATAAACGTTTTGCTTATCCTTCAACCTATGGCGCAACTCCGACGAGAAGGCAGTCGACCTTGGGACAGTCAATTTTTGAATAGATGTGAAAGCGTATTAGGAGGATGCCGTACACAAAAGGCGTGAATGACCATACCCGTATTCAGGATGTATGGCCCCCTGCCAACTCATCGTTGCTATCACTTTCAGCTCTGAAGTATGATCCTAGAACCAGAATCCTCACTAAGACGCTATTTGCGGAAGGAAATCTCTTACATTACCAGTCTTATATATGGACTCATTGAAAAGAAAACTGAACCCGCTGGCTTCTGTCAACTGCCTTCTTCCGGGTACTGGACCATATCTCTATTTAAAAAAAGTTGCCGCCTCCGGATTGAAAACTCGCTTTTTCGCTCGATTCTTAGATAGTTTCCCGAGAAAGTACGGATGAGAAAATTACGAAATTTACATTGTTTGTGTAAAATTGTACAGGGCGATTCCGATGCGGCTGTTAGTTTAGGGTGCATTAAGTGTTAAAGTCGAAAAAAGCGAAATTTCTAACTTGAGTGAGCAAAAGACGTACAAATATTCAGTCTTCAGCCCTGAGTTTTTTTTTTAAGTATCTCTAAATGTGAATTTTTGCGAGCGGGAGATGGAGCCCCCTAGTCTTCTCAATAAAATTTAGACTCGTTCAAAACCTTGTGATCAACTGTAGTACTAACAAAAATTCTAGAGCTGTGAATAGCTTTAAAATGAACGTAAAGACCGTCTTTTTCCGACTCAACACCTCTAAGAAATTTAATTCATTTCTTCCTGAATAATTTTTTTTGTTTTGTCTCGGAAAAATCGTATATGATGGACGGATTTTTTTTATTTCCATAAATTTTCACCTGAACGGATTTCTTCCAACTGTAATTTTGTCGGCAAAATACGACTCAGTTGGCTCAGGGGAAAATTTTCCAACTGTAATTTTAATTCTAAAAGTATTTATCGTAAGTCACTCTTCATTAACGGGAGTAGAAATTTTCAAAAGGGCCTTACAGAAGCCCTTCAGGTAAATTTAATAAGTGTCAGAACCTTAATGCTGGATGGAAATTAGTCTTTGAAAATGGTCCTTTCCCCGTGTTTCTCCTCTCATTTAAAAGTGTTTTTAATTAACGTCGCTGAGGGTGAGTGCTGCCTGTCACCGATAACATTATACCCCGGTAAAAAGTAAACATTGTGGTTGACCTGGTTTGTTTCGCTATTTACCCTGGCAAATCATTGTCACTTATCTCCCCGCTTAGAACGAGGATTTTCTCGTCGGCTCTTGAAACCGTTCGATCTCCAACTTTATTTTATCTCCTGGAATCAAAGTTTATATAATTTTAGACTCGGAACGGTTAACATACAACATTTTCTGTGTTTAATCGGTTTGCTTATGGCAGAGGTCAATTTGACTTTCATGGCTGAAAGCTTTTGGGGGAAGCGATTTGAAAGGTTGCAGTAACTTTCTGTGTATTGAAGGCAAATGCATGACGGGATAGTTGAACGAAACTTTGAAACAGAATGTCGGGCCACTACTATCAATCTCATGCTGTGGCCCTCGGCCTTTCCAATCGGCCATGGCCAGATTTCGAAGTGGCCATCTTAAAAGTATAAAATTTCAGAACGGGGAGCCAGTCCTGATCACCTTCTTCTCTGTCTTGGCGCTTCGTATAAGCAGCTGTTGGTTGATCAGGACTTTTTGCAAGTATATGGGGATCTGGCACGACGGGGCCTTCTGGACCTGGTGTAGGCTTTCCTATACCAGGGGGATGTGCAACAACAACAACTATGAAACTTGGATTTCTAATTTTACAGTATTCCAGCACTGTTTGCGAATTTCTGACAAATATGGTGGAAGTCGATTTAGCTTTCACGATGAATGGTAGTTTTGGCGTAGTGATTTGAAACATACTGAAATTTCCGTTGTGACTAAGGCAAATGCATGATTGTAATACAAGAAATGTCGGAATGTTTGAAACGCTAGTGTTGAAACAAAATGGCGAGAAACTATGAATCTGAATTGTTTATGTAACAGGTTTCCAGTAATAAAGATCGTGAATGCCTTAAATTTGATAAGCGTCTCGTTAAAAATTCAAAAATGTGAGTTTTTGAATACAGAGCTCAGAAAAACTACTCGATCGAGCCAGGCAGCGTTTTACTGCGCGGCAGCTGTTTGATATTAAGAAAAACCGTATTGCATTTTGTTGTCTTCCTGTGGAACAAAATCCTTTCTTTGCGCAACTAGACACCTGGCTGAACCATTGTATCGATTATTTTAACCCTCCTGTTGACTGTCTCGACGAGGTATGTCGTCATTACCAAAACTGACCAGATCTTCTCTACTATTATAAAAGGAAGTGTTTGTTTGTCTTTAAATTTCGTCATTTGCGTTAAATATTTTATCGAAGAAAACGTGTTTATTTCGTTAACTTAGTGCAGGCCTCGAAACATATTTTTTAATACAGGTGCACAAGGTGCACCTAAGTTTTTAAATTAGGTGCACAGGTGCGCCTAGCGGGAAAAAATTAGGTGCACAATTTTATTTTCATGTGCACCTGTGCACCCGGGTATTTCGAGCCCTGACTTAGTGTAAAAAAAAGTATATTTTGAAAGAGAAAATAGACGTTACTGGATCAACCATTTATTAATTACTTGAGACTGGAGAAGCGTGTGCGGCGAGCTGCTGCGCCGTGGGGAACTGCGGTACAAATTGCATGCAAGGTGGACGTACATCGCCGCAGCGGCGCCGGAGGCATGTGTGCACTACTCCATTGGATCTAATATATCTCAGACCGCACTTGCTTTGCGGTAGCGGCGCCGTACGTTGAAAGGGTTCCCACCCTTACGATAACAATTAAAATATCTGATGAGAAAGAATACAAAATATTTGTGGAGAATTATCCTTTTACAACCATCTGACACTAAATATTTAAAAATATTGTCGTGTGGTACTGCATATCGATACCAATTACGGATCCCGACATTTCTTAAGGGATTTGTAAAATCAGGGAAATTTTGGTCACACTATCATGGAAATCAGGGAAATATCAGGGAACTTTTTTTCGAGGATTTTGTTGCCACCCTGAATAAGCAATTGATTCTATACTTTGTATATAAATAATGCTCTGTATAATGTATATAAATATGGCTCAGTATATAAATAATGCGCTGGATTAATTTAGGCGTATGACCAGAATCTAATGTTTCGTGTCATTCCGTCGTGCTGTATTAGAATTTGTCTAGACACACAAAACAGACGAGCCATAGTTAGTTTTTGGTTAAGAGATGTATTTATCTAACAGACCCACATGAGTGCTTTCACTGAAACTAATGTCGGCCGTCTGGGTAAAAATAATAATCTGGAGATCTCAGAGGTATAGGAATCGCTAAAGAATAGTTAGCGAAATGTCTATTTTATATTTACTTATTCGCCTGCGTTGTTTTTGTTGTTTTGGGGTGGGCATTCACATGGAATGGTTTTTTATGTTTATGATTTGACAATCCGTGTCACAATATTGTTCGTTTTATTACATTAGCTCGAAAGATACTGAATAACAACGCTTCTCGTGCATTTAATATTCTTACATTTTATTGGAATGTTTTCAATTGTTTCGAATTAAATGTAAATTTAGTAAATTTTTCGTTCCTAATCCTGCAATTAGCCCAGGGTTTGTATGCTGTACGTATTAGCTCAGCATTTGTAGGTTATTATCTATTTTGTTACCCTTCATGTTTGTGAAGTAATTCGTAAAACAAACCAGACGGAAGTAATATCGGTATTATTTCCGCTGTCCTAATGCTCTCGCATAATAATCAGGTTTGCATTGAAATATATTTAATTGCCGTTTGCGTGACGTTTAATCTAGTTAGCGTTGAGCAATCGTGGGATCACAAAACAAACTCTTGTGATCGATTATTTTTGTTACTCCCCAATGAGGATTTCTTCCCCGAGTGATCTGTGCTCTCTTTTGTTTTACCTTCGTCAACCTTTCTTTTTTCCCTCCCTCGTTGTTGGGTATGGCACAGCACCATAAACCAATCCTTCCAATGGTACACTCACTGCCAAAAGTTAAGCACGAAGAGGAAAATGTTTATTTCCAGAAGCCAATCTGAATTTGAGAGGCTGCAATTTGCTGCAGAGGTAGATGGAAGTATCCAAATGTGTTATGTAACATCCAATCACGGTTTCGTGTCGAGAAATATACAACAAAAAGCAGTCGTATAAGAAGCCAGCATTGTGAAGGGTTATAGAAATTGCATGTAAGTGCTGATAAAAATTGTTTAGATCTTTCGTACGATTAGTTTTCAGGCATGTTGTTATGGCTTCCAGAAGACGAATGGCAGATAGTGAGCGCTGGTGTTCTGTGGGACGCCTTGAAGCAGAGCAAACAATCACTGATGTTGCTCTTTTCTTCGGCTTTCATCATTTCACGATTGCGGAAACAATTCCAAGCAGGGCAAACAGTTGTCCCAAGACCTGTGGCCGGCCGGCCAAGGGTTACGACCCCCGCGGAATATCGATATATTGCTTTTGTAGCAAAGCGGAATCGAAGAGCAACCTCCACACGTGTGACATCTATGGTTGCAACGTCCATTGGTAAGACGATATCTACCACTACTGTGCGCCAAAGTCTACACATGAATGGACTGTACGTCCGGGTACCACGAGTTTGTGTTCCTCTATCCGTCCAATCCAGAGGGACACAATTAAAGGGGTGTCGGCAACATGTGAATTGGACTGTGATAGGGCTAATGTTATGTTCACGGATGAGTCGAGATTTTCCCTGGAGCCAGATGACAAACGTATAAGGGTTTGGAGAGAACAATGCACACCCAATCGGCCCCAGAACATCATGGAGCATCACGCATTCCGAGGTGGAAGCATCATGGTGTGGGGCGGGATTTCGTTGGGATATCGCACCGACCTGCACATCTATAGACGGGGTTCTGTGACGTCTGGCCGGTATCGGAATGAAGTCCTAGAACCCATTGTGAGATTGTAAGCTGCAGCAGTTGGTCCTTCTTTCGTTTTAATGGATGACAATGCGAAATATAATAGAGCTGGCATCGTCGACGACTACCTGGGGAGTGAGGGGATTGCGCGTATGGTATGGTCGGCGTACTCGCTCGACCTTAATCCCATTGAAAATCTCTGGGATGCCCTCGGCCGTTCTGTGTCTGCACGTTTCCCACCCCAGCTGTTACTCACTGCTCTACAGGAGGAATGGCGATTACTTGACACTGGGGTGGTCAATCACCTCATGGAAAGTATGGTCACACGCTTTAAACTTTGTATGAGGATGAGGGGTGGTCACATACCCTATTAATGTCGGTTTTGTTTATTTGTTTGAGATTTATAAACATTTTGTTAATGATTCCAATATGACTTCATCTTTGTATTTATTCTTTGTTTTGTTTCATGGCACAATTCCGCATTTCGTGTCAATCAAAACAAAGCGTTTTTTTTCGCATTTTACCTTCCGTGCTTAACATTCTGGCAGTGAGTGTATATCTTGGAAACAAGGCATCGCTTTTTAAAGCTTATTATCTAGTACAGTGGTTCTCAAACTTTTTGAAGCAATAGCACACTTAAAGTCTTACAAAAAATAGTAGGCGCTCCACACACAAAATCCTAAGAGATAAGATGCAAAAAGGCAAAGAAATATAGAAATTACTGGAAAATGTTACATAACCTTTATTCATCATTTAATTTCATACGAAACATAAGCCTGACGTGCCTTAACGATGTTGCAATGTTGGGGCGTATGTATGATAAGCACTCTCATTTCCTCGTCAATAAGCTGAAGACTTGGTCTCTTATTGCACTTGACGGTGGTGAGAGTGGAAAATCCTGATTCGCATAAACATGATGTTGAAAATTGCAGTAAAATGGTAAAAGATTTTTTATATATTGACTAATATTCTTCTCTGATTGAAATTCAAAAAATTTCAAGACACAATTCCTTATATTTAATCTTTAATACACCATCGGTGGATATAACAGCCAGTTCTTCTGTTAATGTTAAACCACCATTGTCTGAATGGATTGCGAATCCAAGCGTATTGTTCATTGTTAAGTGATGGAAAATAAGAATTCAATTTATGTTCCAAACTGAAATGAAGATATAGTACACTATATTTAACTATATGTTTAGAAGTAAAAAGTCGAAAGAAGGCCTTAAGATCATAGCCAATCGACTTCTTGAAATAAGACTAGAAGATCTTTCATAGCCCATCTCATGATAGTAAGTGTAATTGTATTGTAATATTGAGAAACATAGGCGGCAACGCATGTGCTGTGCGGGGTTGCTCGCAACCCAAAACTATGCCTTAGGGCGGGACGGTTTGATGAATTAAATATTTAACTATATGATTATAAATCTGGGATTTCATAGTGCACACCAAGGCATGTCACCGGGCTCACCCTTTGAAAAGCACTGATCTAATAATATGTACGCATAATTCTGCTCAGATGGAAAAATGTTATGTCACTTTTTTAATTTTTCGTGACAGCAATTTCAAGATTCAACATGTGGTTTTTGTTTTATTATAATTTTCCCATCTCTGTTTTCTTATAAACTGAAAAAAAGACTTAGGACATTTTGCCACCTTCTAAACATTAACAAATCAGACTCCAGGATGGGACTTACTCAATTTTTTAGGAAAAGTGACTTATGGCATTTGCCATCTGAGCACAGAAATAATGTAATGAAGTAATTGAACATTTACCCATACGTTTGGAGTTCTTCCTTCCAAAGTTTAAAATTCTTCGAAACAGGACCATTTCTGTCGGGTTCGTTTTCCCGTTTGAAGTCTATCGATTGCGCATGAGGGGACGGTTGACACGCGAATCCGGAAAGGAAATCGGGAAGACAATTTATTCCAGGAGTGGGGACCCTGTAAAAGTGTTGACTCTTATTTCCCCGGAATGAAATCGTATCCCTCTCCTCAGAGCGATGGCAATCAATGCCCTTCGAATATCGCCTCCGCCTGATTACTTTTTCCAACATTTACGAGAGGGGTGGGGGGTGCCTCCGGAGTTGGCAAACTCCCCCTCGTGCGGGCTTGTCCGACGTCATTTGCTCTTAAAAGCATTCCCGTGTTCGCGGCCACTTTTTGACAACGCGGCACTGGGCCTGGCTCTCGAAGGGTTGACGGACATGGAAGGAGAGCAAATGTTATTTTACAGCCGGTGGAGATTGAAGGGTTTGCGTTGGGAAAAAAAAGTGGGGACGTTTTTACCTGTTGGTTTTTGAAGAGTCCATCGGTGTCATTTGCGACTAGCGCGTCTTTCTAGTAATGGCTCTTCGTTACGTGGACGATTCTATTTAGGACCGTGGGGAGGACAGGCGCCTCAATCCCATGATAGTACTTTACGCAAGTCCAACTTGATCGGCTAATCGGATCACATGACCTAGATACGTATGTCATCAAGGTTTATAGTTGTTGGCGATTTATCTCTTCCTTTCTGCTTTCTTCTTTTCAGATCCATGGCTATGGGTGGGTAGAGGTGGGAGCCGAAAATTGTATCCTTTTATTATATAAGTTAATAATTATATAAGTTAGTGTTTTATGTATGCTTTTTGTTACATCAGAATGGTCCTAAGCCAGCGGTGGGTACGACACCATCATCCTAAAGCAAAGGGGACGGCAGAGGGGCGGGAAAATATCAGCTGGTAGTGAGTTCAGGAGTGGTTCTTAGATTATTTATGTAAAATCAACGGAAGCTTGGAAAAATATGAAAAGGGTATTAAAAATTAGGAAAAGTAAATTTGAATGAAAAGGAATTAAATTGGAATTTTTTTTAAATAATTTGGAGGATCTAAAAATTTTTCCGCCAGCTGGGTTCGAACTCGGGAAGTCATCCTCCGCTGCCGACGCTAATCTGAAGGTGGGTGACTTTAGCCATTAGGCCATCGTTGCTTCACGAAAAGAAGCTCTTTAAAGTATAAGTACCCTTCCATCAATCATACATTCCATCAATCTGCTTCAAAAAATCATAGAAGACACACAAAAAAAGACTACCAGACAAGTAAATAATCATAGCTCACTGTAGATCAAATGATCAAAACAAGTTACGAAAGAATCAAACTGAAGAATCGATTCACTTATCACGAGTTTAATATCTACCGACCTCCCTACGGTTCTAAATAGAATCGTCCACGTAACGAAGAGCCATTACTAAAAAGACGCGCTAGTGTCATTTGCGAGGAGGGCTGGCGTGCGGATGCGTGTAGTTGGGTCGGATTCCGCAGGGCTGCCACGGGAGATGAAAGGGCGGCTTTTCGCTGCTGTTTTTGAACCTTGGCGACTAGGCCGATGTTTTCATGCAAAGAAGTCTCAAAAGTTCCTATTTTGAAAATGTTGGCTACTTTCAATTCAGTAAAGGCAACGATAATTTAGCTCTCCCTTTCTTAGAGAGTTACGGCCATATTCACAACTCGAGGATTATCAAGAACGGTATTCTCAAACGGCATTTTAAGTGATCGGGGAATTAAAATGAGACGCTCGCTGTGATTGGCTACTACCGTCTCCTCACGATCACGTGATATTGTTTATATTGGTTACGACGCCCGAATCTACATTCATACTGATCAAGCAAGTACTTCGCCGTAGAATTGATTCCAAATTGTGATTCAATAGAACGCAAACGGTATTTAATTTTGGGTTAGGGAAAAGAAATGCCATGGTTTTTAATTTCAAATTGGATTTTTATGGAAACCTAAATTTTGCAAGAAAGAATTGTACACAATGTGTCTTGACAGATGTATGTAATCCGATTACCTTTGTACTTGTCAGTATGGGTGTGTGTTGGTGGTGTGAAAAGTAACTTGCATTGTCAATTTTCTTTCATTCGTAATAAATCAACAGAATAATTTTTATTCTACGACGAATTAGTATCTGCCATGGTCATATTCTACCTTTCGCTCTTAGTGGACGGAGGTGCCGCCATCTATCTCTTCGCCAATCTGCTTGTTTACGTTTACGCAACTACCTTTATTTCTATTTTTCTTTTGAATTTCAATAAAATTATTTTTTTAATTTTTCCATTTAAGTAATATTATGATTAGGAGATGACCTGCTATGCAACAGGTCTCTGTAATGATAGGACCAGTCCAGTCATCGCAAAAATACTGTAATTTAGCATAGAATGAAATGTATCATCCATTTTCTTTCCTTCACGAAAAGATAGTACTGCGCATGCGTAACTCTTACTCTCGAGTTAACTCGCGGATTATCGTTGATCCTCGAGTTAACTCGGACTTGTGAATACGGCCGTTAGAAGAGTAGCGGATTACCAACCGGAGGATTGCGAGCTCCAAACACCGTACGGTCGTGTTCGTGGGGACTAGCACACGTTAAATCTGTCATGGCCTCAAATGTACGCACGTTGGCGTAATGTGGAGGTTAGGAGTGGCGTCGTCATTTGATCATCGTTCAAAAATATGAGGTGTTGTCCTCAGACCCTTGTATTGCTCCAGTGTGACGTTAATTCAGCTTCCTACCTACCAGAGCTCAAACCATGCATATTTAAATTAATCCCGTAGCGTTGATCTCGTATCTATTATTATAAAAGGAAGTGTTTGTCTGTGTTCTGTCAGAAGTGTCCTCACGAATCTATCGCACTTACAATAACAAAACATGGCACACAGGTAGTCCTAATGTTTTGCGATTTTTCTGTCCAGCCCGAATTTTTAAATTTAATCTAAAACATGTTTTAATTAATTTATAAGTTTTTTCGCCTTTTGCCCTTCTTTCCGGAATGTGATGTCATAGTTACCTCGATTGAAGAAAGGAGACAATTTTGCGATTTTCTACCGCTGAAACGATACAAGCGTTTTTCGTCCTAATGCCTTTTGGAATCTTGCCAAGTTTTCCTATTCTAGCGTGTTTTGTTTTACGTAGTTGATTAGTATGAAAACTTTGTCACGGGCAAAGACTATGGGGATTTCTATCATCACAATCGTGAAAGATAGAGTAAAAACTTCAACGGTTTTAAAATCTACGGAAAATTTTGCATCATATCGATACCTTAATATGATTTTCTTTAAATAAATACACAGTCCAGTCACATTAATGTGACCACCTGTCAAATGCCAGAATAAACACCTCTGGCCGAGCGGACCGCTGAGAGACGTGCACGAAGAGAGTCAATTAGGTTTCTGAAGGTGTTCACTGGGATGTGTTGAGCCATGCCGACTCCAGTGCCGTGGTCAGCTGCGCTAGATTATCTCCCTCCTCCTGCCTGGATCCTTCCGTCAATCGTTGCAGGGTGTTTGCTTTCAGACGTTTCACGCCGTATACGCCAACGCCCATCTGTTCGATGGAGCATAAAACTTAATTCATCGGTAAAAGCCACCTGTCGCCACTCTGTGGACGTCTAGTTGCGGTACTGGCGTGCAAATTCCAGCCTTCGTCGCCGATGAACAGCAGTCAGCATAGGTGCATTAACCAGGCGTCTGCTGCGGAGGCCCGTGCGCAGCAACGTTCGCTGAACCGTTGTTGAGGATACACTCTTGGTAGCCCCTTGGTTCATCTGGGCGGTCAGTTGCTCAACAGTTGCACGTCTATTCGCTCGAACGCATCTCCGTAGCCTTCGTTCGCCTCTGTCATCTATAGCCCGTGGTGCACCACATGTGCCGCTGATTTTGGATAGTGCCATTTTGCCATGCACGGTATACTTTTACCACGGCGGCACGCGAACAGTTCACAAAATTAGCCGTTTCCGAAATGCTTCCACCCTTGGCCCGAAAGCCAATAATCAAGCCCTTTTGGACGTCGGATAAATCGCTACGTTTCTGCATCACGCCAACGATTGAAATGCTTTCCGATGCGCTAGGACATCCTTTATATACACTCCACTGCAATGTGCTGCCACCTGCCTTTCGTGATTGGTTATTTCACGTTGACGTCGAAAGGAGGTGTTGGTCGCATTAATGTGACTGGACTGTGTATATTCTTGCGTTTTTTGCCATGGATTCTTGCTTTCCTTTACAATGTCGCGAACGACTTGTGAAGTAAATCAAACCACATAGGGCTCCGAATTATCTCACTTAAAATATAGGTAATTGAGAATAATTTATCTGCACTTATTGTTTTGAAGACTTATAGTCAAATTCATTGTATTTCGGAATTAAAGTTGATCTGGTTATTCTACTCAAATTATAATACATTTTCAACTTTCATTATCTTGTGTTTGCCGCAGCTTATCCTTTTTGGATCTTGCGCCATAAAACCCAAATCAATCGAACAACCAGATGTCAAATTACAGTTCGTTTCTCAGAATAAAGTGATAAAACTTCGAAGAAGTAAGTATTCCTTTTCAAAAGCGACTTCCAAAAGATTACTAACTCCGAATATCCTGAAAACTAATTAACAGAATATGATAACAATTTTCACAATTACCGTTCTTGTTTTACTTCTGGTAACGGGAAATAATTTTAGATATGTAACAAAGGAACTATTTCCGGAGAATAGCAGTTATCTTTCTAAACAATACAAAGTGTTTTCTCAATTTATATCTTTTCGTTTCCTAAGACCATGGAACAACGGTCCGTAAATCTAGACACAATAATGCATGCAAATGTCGTCTGCTTATAATTTTCCATTATGAAAGACATTAATATTTATGAAGATGGCTTTTATTTGCTTGGATAAAAAAAAAACAGGCTCCGGCCGAATTTAATCGATTGTTGCTTGAAAAAGTACGAAACCGGAAATATTTTTAACGGTGAAAGAGGAGAGATGTTATGAGGGTAATGACATTAACTCTGTCTCTAAAAAAGAAATTTATGCTAATGTTATGATTGTAATGTACCGTACTACATATACGATCATGTTGATAGTGTGAATTTCATTTCTATTGAACTAACAGTTCAGCCTATATAATCTGGGAGAGTAAAACAGTCCATGTTTTTTTCAAGACGCTTTAGACAAGTCGAGATTTCTAAAGTTCTAACATTTTTTAGATGCGTTAAAAGCAATTTCCTTTTATAATTTCATTTGGACTTATTGTTTTCTTAGCCTATATACACTACCTTACAATAATGGACCGGACAGCAAGATGTGATGGTATGAGGGAAATAATACATCTTTAATAGGGGAATGGTCCCCCACGTCATGCAATTACGCTAGCAACCCTTCTGGGCATACTTTCAACAAGGTTTTGATACATAGATATTTGTGTCTATTCCTTCTGCAAGAATGTCGCCATCTCAGCTGTTGATTTCGGACGTGGTTCCCTGGTCCGTAAGCGTCGCTCTAACTCGTCCCACAAATGTTGTATGTGGTTTTGGTCGGGACTCTGAGCAGGCCAGGGAAGACGTTTTACATCCATATATTGATACCACTGCTTGACAGAGGCTGCAACATTACATGGAGCGTTGTTGTCCTGGTAGTAACATTCGTCCATTCCATAAAATTGCCAGAGTGTAGGAAGAACCTGATTGTCCAAAATGTTCATTTTGGCGTCGGCTTTCAACTTACCATGAACAACATGCAAAGGTCCCAGGCCATACCACGAAAAACACCCCCCAAACAAGTAGTTGGATTTTATTTAAACCCGCGGGCGTCCGGTCTATTATTGTAGGGTAGTGTATATAAGAATAGAGTGTTTGTACATTAAATATTTTGAAATGTTTATATTTAAAGTTTTCTATCCGTTTTGGGTCCTTTGGATACAAAACCACCTGTGCCCAATGCGGGTCCAAACGATTGCATATATTTTCATGAAACTATGAGTACTTATCTTCATTTAGTGAATGAGCTTGGTTGCGTAAATTTGTTCGTCTTCCCGTTCTGCGTTCGACCCTGTGTCTGTTTGTACGAGTATCACATGAAATGATTTCATTAATGCAATGTTCTAAATATGATACATCATATGTTAGTTTGGTGAATACATTATTTAAAATTTCTTTGCGTAGACATTTTTGCAATTTTCATGCTAAAACATCTTAGTAACTATACTTAAATCGACTGGAATTTTGGAATCGCTGGAATGTATTTTGAGAATTGCAGTTACTTGGATTGTTTACCACTATTGCTAAAAAACAATTATTTTTCCGAAAACTATAAAAACGGAATTTACATTCGAATACTGTTGTATTTAGTCTTATTTATTTTCTTTGACAAACAAACTGTTTCCGAATATTTGGGACAGACAATATTTTGACACGAAATGGAAATTCGTGTTCTAATAATAATATTCTAAGAAAATTTGGTCGCAGTTCATCACAGAGGTGCCCAAAACTGATTAACATAATTTTATTTTGAGTTGTGTCATGTTCTTCTAGTGGTTCGATATGTAGTGATCATTTCTTTAATCTAGTTAACCAATTCGACCTGAGTAGGGTCGGATAATTTTGCTATTTAACCAATAAAAGCATTAAGTGTATGAACACGTCTTACCTCCAAATGAAAGAAAGTTGATAAAAAATACAGCACTTCTGTTTCAATTCTTATTTCCATTCAAAATCATGGCAGAAAGTTCATATCTCAGTCTCGACTTAACCTAGATTTTAATTCTAAACTTCTACTTTAATTATATCCAATTCAGTAGCTGAATACGATTTGGTATTATTTGGCGGTCAGACCTGTTTTCGCGTTCGTTCGCATTTTCTTTTCTGTGCTGAATTCTGTCCTCCTGATTTCTTATCGCCTTCTATCTACACTGTTTGAAGAATACCATCAGAGCGACAAGTTTTTCCATGTAGTTGCAGCACTTTAATGCAACTACATAGATCGTACCAGGTCTCGATGGCCCGGTTGGAAGTCCAGCGGATTAGCAACCGGAGGGTTTCGAGTTTGAAACTCGATCCAACCTAAGACCGTTTGGTGGCTTTAGGCTGGTGCACGTTAAATCTGTCGTGGCCTCAAATGTCATCAACCTTCACCTATAGCGCGTTGTGTTGCTGCAGTGCGACGTCACTTCAACTACTTACCATAGCTCAAACCGAGCAATTTTAAGCGAAGTGACAAAGTTGACGAATCTTGATCTCATTTATATATGTTACCATTCGCCACTATATAAATAATGCTGAATACTGTGCTATGTACTTTAGTGAAATGTATAGATAGATTCTTGCTTTCTTTTGCACTGTCAAAAATTACTTGCGAAACAAATTAAACTTGATACAACTTCCGGAACAGTTGGGAGTGCAACTAGGGGACCCGATATCGAGCCCAAGTAAAATAAAAGCGATTTCCTTCTTTTTATCGATTAGTGTCCCCCTAAGCCCCTGTACAAATACAATTATTTATTTCTCCTTGCGGGACAAGTAGCGTCAACTCCCTAATCTTGAATGCAAATGCTTATTGTCGCATGTAATGAGATTACTTTTCTAATTTGCTTCCATGGAATTAAAAGTATCGCTAACGCATTTGGTAATTAAAAACAGCGCTTCCGATTAACTGTATTCAACTCGGTATGGAGCCATTTTGCCCTCTTCCAACTCCAGAACTTTCATCCCGGGTCTTGGAATAAAAGAATAAATGCCGGGAATATGTATCGCTGCCAGGTTCTTGTTGCAAATATTGTTTTTCTCTTGTCTGCGTTTCTACTTTCTTCCAAACATGGCTGTTCTTTATACACTTAGATGTTGGACAAGGGCCAGCTTGGAAACTGGAAATGTCAAGGATTACGGAAAGGTAGAGACTGGGCTTTCGTTGTTTTATTTATCTATCAATTGGTGATTTTTTTTTTCGACGGTGGTCCTTCTTGAGATGAGTGTAAAAGTTTCTTTTTCGCTTTGTGTCTTTTATATGCTAAATCATTTTTCTCCGTCAGTCTTTGAAATGTGCTTTTTCTATGAAGCGGAAAGTGGCTTTTTTTCCCCCCAGACCTGATATAAATTTTTATCCCTTTAAAATTGTTATTAATGACTCACCAAGCGCGCTGCTATCGACCGTGTCCTGTAATTTATTCTTAGTTTAAAACGCTCGAGAAATAAATAACAAATACATTTTTCTTGAGAAAGTATTCTTTTTTTTTGTATGTATGGAAAGTCTATTTGAAGAAGCTTTTGTATTCCGCTCCGTGATCGAAAAACAAAAATTGTTTTTCAATTTGAATAGTGGATTATTTTAAATGCAAATTCATATCTACGTGTCGTATGGAATAGATTTTTTTCGCCTGCTCAATTAATTGTAAGGTGAAACAGTTCTAAAAAACTTAAGAATCGTCTTAGCAGAGTTTGCATATGAGAATTTGTATTATTTTTTGCTTTATCAACGAAGCAATTGAATTATCAATTATTTATAAGTTTCATTTATTTAATTTAATTATTCTTTTATTTTGCTTGCTTTTTTACAGCTTCAGATTAATTTCACTTCGAAATGTGGGAACGGAAATTAAATTTGAACTGTGAAAAAAGTTGTGTTTAATTTCATAAAGAATAACTAATGTTTATTTTCGCATATTCTGAACCTTCTTAATTTTGTATAGTCATGTCCTTTTCAAATATTTTTCTCATAAATGTATTGCTCGAAATTGATTATCTTTCTTTTTTTTCAGTACAATCTGACGTTAGTGGCTTCCGACACTTTGTTCGAGAACAGTACGACTGTTATCATTAAAGTGAAAGATATCAATGACATACCTCCCAAATTTGGTCAATCTTTATATCAAACTCACATTCTAGAAGAAGATTCAGATGGATTGCCTAAAAGGATACTCAAGGTAGGTGCTTCTAAATTACTCGATGATGCTTATAATTGAACGATGATTTGAACATAAACCCTAATGTTCAAAATAATGAAGTCTGAGAAACAATTCTTAAATACTAAGAACACTGAAAAAAACAAATTTTAAACGTAAATATTCGTTGCATAAACAAGCTGTGAATGGGTATATTGTGAACCGTATCCGTTAAATTGTAAATCTTAAATGACTAACACATATTTTTATCTTGGTGGAACTGTCGTTCACGGTAAGAAGGCGATTTGTCGCCAAATATGGTAACCTTCGATTTTTGCGGTTTTTCTTTACATCTGCCGTTTTTGTAATGTCAACCCTATCTGCAAAATTTCTCGCACTCCACGCTATGAATGGTATTTTTGCGTTGTTTCATTGGCGACAAAAATTAGTTGGCGACAAACGTCTTACCGTGAACGACAACTCCACCTTTATCTATTGCAATTTCTCAGTTTTGCATTAGTACCTGAGTGCATTTGTATTTTTAATAAATTTAAAACATTATTTTGGGTTGTTTGTCAGTATGCGCCAATCTGGTACTAGATTAAATGAATTTTTTTTTAATGGAATTTTTTACTTTCCTTCTAACAGACAGGGATAACGTGCAAGCAGTATCAACAAGATCGAATAGATCTGTCTCTCCCAACAGCAGATCCACTTGTTTGCGTATATATAGGTTAAGTAATTTACATAACCATACACCTTCAACTTTCAATCAGCCGATTACAAAAAATATATCTTGAAATAAAATAAAAGTGAATGAGTTGAAGTGTAGGTTTGATCGTATCGATGTCACGATCAATCGAAAAATATCATGAGACTTAAAGTATGATTATAGATAAATGCTTATAAAAATTTATACAGTTGCCGAGATATAAAAAGTTAGGAAAGGTGGCGAGAAATTAGCACTTTGCCATAACTTGGCGCCAACTTCTACAGTGTGAATATGTTGGAACGATTATGCAAACAGTATGTATATTCTTGTTCTCGGAATAATAAAAACGTAATTATATCTTAGCTGTTGGTTGTCTTCTTGTGTACGATTCGTACAGTTTTCATGCTACCGTTTTTTGGGCGACTACGCCACAACTGGTCAAAAGTGCCAAGAAGAGCGAGTTTTCGCCCTATATGTTTCGTAAGAGAGCATTTGGGTAGCGGAAGTAAAATATTCACCTTTCATCTGGTTTGTTTACACTGAACGACCCTCATACAAGTGTGGCCCAACGCAGAACTTTGACATGTTGGATTAATCGCGATACTCTCAAATCGTGCTAGCGGTAAAAATCGAAATAAAACACCTCTTATCATTCTTTTAAAAGACTAGGGGGCTCCGCCCCCTGCTCGCTTACGCTCGCCAACCCCCGGGGATTGCTGCGCAATCCCATTTGGTTTGCTTCGCAAACCAACACTCCTGTCACAGATACCATTTGGTTTGCTTCGCAAACCAACATTACTTTCACAGAGTGAAACTATCTGAATAATTCGTATTATGCTGATTTCACTTTCCGGTTCATGACGTCACAGCGAGGGCTTCGCTGCGTCTCGCTTACGCTCGCCGACCCCGGGGATTGCTACGCAATCCGTTTGGTTTGCTTTCTCAAACCAATACTTCTTTCGCAAGTGATTTAACTTTTTTTGCTTTAACACTTAATGCACCCTAAACTAATAGCCGCATCAGTAAAAAATCTTCTGCATCTTGTTCCCTGTACAATTTTAACTAAACATTGTTAATATCCAAACTTTACGATCTGTACTTTGTCGGTAAACTGTCTTGAAAACAGAGGGAAAAAGCGAGCCTTTTTCCTCGCCAAATAAAAAGAAATCGTTTTTATGGCAATTGTTGCTACGATAAATTTGATATCTGGCAAACCCGATAGTCAAAAGTGTAACCCACTACTGCTTTCGGAAGCAGCTATGCGAACTGAAAAATACGAAATTTGTGTCACCAACTTTTGATTGCATCGAATTTATTTATGAACCAATTTTAAAAATAATTGTACCGTAAGAAAGAGTATATTCTGAGGTATACTGCAATATTTTTAAAATTAAAAATTAACAGTAATACTATACAGATATGACCATTTTAGTTTTGTATCGGAAGTTACGATCTGAAAGTTCCGAAAATTGTATGACCCACTTTTATTTGCATCGATTTTATTTATTAACCAATTTGAAAAATAATTGTACCATAAGAAAGAGTGTAATGTAATGTATTCAGTGATGTTTTCAAATTTAAAAAATAATGGCTTTTGCCGTAGACAAAACGGTTTTAACAATAAGTAGCGAAAATATCCAAAGATTCCGAATTTTGTATGACGAACTTTTGATCGCATCCAATTTAATTATTAACCGATTTCAAAAATAATAGTACCGTAAGAAAGAGTATATTCTGAGGTATACTGCTATATTTTAAAAATTAAAAACTAATAGTAATTAGATATAGATACGGCAGTTTTAAAAAAAAGTAACAAAAATGTCCCGATTTTTCCCGAATTTCAAAAAAATATTATCAAGAACCACATTTAAATTTAAAAAAAAACTCGACGAGCTGCAAAAATTTACGTTGAGAGGTACTCTTAAAAAAAACTCACGACTAAAGACTGAAATTTTGAATGTGTTTTGCTCACTCGCGGAAGAAATTTCACTTCTTCAACTTTAACACTTAATAAAACCTAAACTAATAGCTGCATCGGAAAAAAATCTTAATAATTATCCAGGGAATACGATGAAGAACAAAGCATGTTAATTTCATATTTTTCCGATCAGTACTTTCTCGGGAAACCGTCTAAGAATGGAGCTAAACAACAAAAATTTCAATTCTTCGGCGGCGGCGGTAACTTTTTTTTAATATAGAGAGATAATTGTATCAGAGGCATTTTCTGTCAAGCTAAATGTAGGTGGTGTTGGTGTTTCTGCAGAACGTGTTTACTCTGCGTTATATTTCGAACGTGATGTCGCTTGGTTTGTTTTTCGAATACCGATTTCACCTCTTGCACCAACAAAAGTTCCAGAGACAATTCCGAATTGATACATAATTGTTGATTGGTCAACGCCCATTTGTGGTTTATTCCATTTACTTAAGTCCAATTAAAGTGTTTAGTCAAAAAAAAATATGATAAAATGCCAATTAAGACAAAATGGACCGCCGGAAAATCTTAAGTCGTAATATACAACCCGGTGCAAAGTTAACTAAAACAAATAAAACCTCATTTTTTCTGTGGTTCAGTTTTAAATTCGATTTCGTTAATGTTCACGCGTAAGTAACTTAATTTAGCCTTAACTTAATTTCCAAATCGTTCGGCTCAAAATTAAATACCGCGTAAAGATTCCGTTCGATTTTTACCGACTGAATTATGCGCGTTAACGCAGCTTTGGCTGAAGTCTTGATCAGCTGTTACCCACCAATCCCCCATTAATTACTCAATCACCGAATTCTTTAATTTTGCTACGAACTAACCCAAAATCGTCGAGTGAATCTCCTGATTTCGAATTATAATTTTAATTAACTTTAAGATCCAACTGGCGCGTGCTTCAGCATACGTAATAGGCCGGAGCTCATTAATGAAACCTTCGTCGATAAAGCTTTTTTTTTTCTCTTTTTACGTTCCCATTATATGAAAATTGGGTGTCTCATAAAGCTCGCCCCAAAGTCCGCCATTTTGCAATAACTTAATTCAGTTACACTTTCTTTTCCGCTTTGTCGCCGCGGGATTATTAAATCTCCGCCGCTCCCAATTTTGCATTTTTATCTTTTCCCCCGTAGATCCCTCGGAATCCATCACCCAAATCGCTTTTAACTTAAACCAACGCACTTGCAGAGAGCGTCATTAAGTGGATCTTTTGAATGCCTCATCGTTAATATCTGCTGGAACGCGAAGTAATGAACATTAATCTATGAGGAATCTCCTATTCCCTATCTAGTGGGTTCAACTGCTTTGCATCAATCTTGCGGGATGGGGAAAGGGACTCTTTGGGCAATCCAGTTTATTCCCAACTCTTGGGGTCTCTTTCTCTTATTGCGCTACTTTTATCGGACAAAGTTTTAAAAGTTCTCTCTTCGCGCGCGCTTTTATATTTATTGCCCGTTGTGTTGTTTTTCCCGCCTTTCAGTTTCGATTGTCTGCGGTGAATGATGTCTTCCTGGCTCTCGTTGGATGAAGACGGTTCTATTACTTTCGCCTCCCACCGAACTGTTTGTTTTGGGGCCGTTCGGAGTTTTCGGAACGGGAATTGTGTATTTAAAACGGGATTTTGGCGTTTGGAACGGGTTAAAGTGAAGTTTTGGTTTGGAGATTCGGTTTTAAAATATCGTGCTGAGTCAACAAGGCCAGCATCTCTAAGTTTGATCCTTTGAAAGGCACTATATTCTGAGGTTTCAAAGAATTTGGAACAGACTATGGGGTGGTATGTTACCTTATATGAATGAGCTCTGCGCTTAGAACAAATATTAAACTTTTTGTAGGGTTTTTTTTTAAATCTAAACATCCTTGATATTTCTTGAATATTTATGATAGATAGTTGAATTTACTTCTTACCGGAGCAATACAATGGGCTATTGGTGATGGTATAGAATCCATCCGGAAGGGAATGCCACCTCTTGGTTTTTAACCGCGGTCCTAGATGACGAAATAACACCCCACTCTCCAAACTTCCACTCCAGGCCAACATGTGCAATAGCTCACACATGCACTCAATAAATACTTTCTTACTTGAATCCGCATAGGTTCAGGCCTAATTAGAATATCGTGTTAGTCTAGAACGACTTTAATTCAGCTAACCAGGCTTATCTAGCCCTCGTGTTGAAAACAATTCCGTTATGCGACATGTCGGTACTTTTGAATGTACTTAAACTAATTATAAGAGATGTGATCAATCAAGATAGAGCTGTAATCGCTTTAAATTTTATTTACTTGCATATTTTTTTATTTATTATTATTTTATTATTATTATTTATTTATTTTTATTTTATTTATTTATTTATTATTTTTATTTTTTTGCTATTGTCCACAAATTATTACTTGTCAGTGCAGTTAGTTCACGCAGTAAAACAGCGCGAAAATTCTTAAAACATTGTTTCAATACTTTGAGAGGTTCACAAGCATTTTTCCGTTTTGCAACCTGCAGTCTTCCTACAGAACACTCATATATCATTTCGGAATTGAGTGTTTATAATTTTTATTGACGAAGTGCTAAGATCGCATTCGAAAGACAAGTGTAGCTATAATATATAGATTCAAATCTCAAATGCGTTACTACCACCTGCTTTTATCTCGACTGAAAATAAATACCTCGCATATACCTAGCCATTACCATCTCAGTGTGGTGTGACATCAGACGTCCCACCAACCCCTGAAAGGATTAAGATTAATTGATAAGTTCACTAGGTTAATAGGCGTTGAGAAAGTTTCCTTTCAAGATTATGGAGTTACACGGAAAAGTTTGTGAAATGATGAAAATGTGTACTTTTATAAACGTACATAATGTTTTTAAATTTTCGAAATTCGTGTTTTCTTGTATTCTTTCACAGAATGGGCTCATTTTATCCTTCAATTTGCATATAAATTACCTTTCTACTGATTGCTATAGTTAACAGTTGGTCCATGCTGCGAATCTGAAGGATAATAACACTAGGTTACAACTCGATCATACAGTCGACTTTTGACTTGGTACTCTTTCTGTTCCATAGCTTTAAGGTTTTCGCAATCAGGTTTATCTTAAAATGTAGTTTATCGTCGTTTTGCAATTTAATATCTTTCGTTTACCTATCAACTATCTTTTTTGATTCATTCTTTGGAATTTCCATTGCCGAGTGCTGGAATCGCTATCGAAAAGCGAGCTAAGTGGCGTCACGTTCTGAGTAGGTACAGGAAACGCTGCTCATATTTGCACCTATGCCTAAATTTAGCTTGACAGGAAAAGCCTCCAATACAGAACATGTAACAACCGTTAACTTAAGTGAACATACTTGGAAGTGCTGCCTTCTTGATTGGACGGCAGTATTTCGAACCTGTTTCTGCCCATTTATTTCTAATCAAAAAGCGTTGTTGGCGTCCGCCTTCTTCGATTAAATCGGAGCTCTGGCGATAAGTTATTCAAATTGTTGAGCGGTGAAGCTGGATCTAATTTAAATTCTGTAAATGAAGTTCTTGGGAAGCTTCGGAAATGTTTTGAGTTGCGCGTTGTCGTTCATCGAGTTTAGAATAAAACTTTACTGCACACTTACTGAATAAAGTATTTCTCTTAAAAGTTAGCTTATAAACACTCCGCTACAGTGTGGATGACTAGAATATTTTAAATTTGTAACTGGGATTGCTGTATTTGATGTAATGGGCTAAGGAGTGGAATAAATCGTCTGATATTCGTTACGATCTTATAATGTCCTAGTAGGCCAGCACGGCGTTGCCCCTGACAGTTCTTTTCGTGTCTTTACTTCAAAACATTAAAAAGAAAACGATAATTTTAAGAATGAGTTCCACCTCTACCCCCGACATGACACGAGCCTGGTGTAAAATTTTCCACAGATTTCAAATCCATTGAAATTTTCACTATATTTTACTATTTTAACTTGGACTAAAAAATAGAACAGAAATAAACGCTGGTCAAAAAACTTTTCTTTTGTTTCGCTTCGCTGGAATTATTTGTCCTCGGAAAATGAGAGGAAAAATTAATTTAGAATCTGATCTCTTCATACTGCTGCCATTCTTCGGGGAAAAAATAATAAATAAATGCCAATAAATTAATTTTAAAATCTTCTAGATTAAATTTAAAAATTTGGATTTAGCATAAATTTAGGAAAATGTGTGCCTAATTTCATTACTGTAAGTCCTATATATTCGTCTGGACCCCGCATATACACTCACACACGCAGGCAGACACTTCCTTTTATAATAGTAGATTGAAAATACGAAAGCGAGGGAAAAGTTAGAAAAAGAAGACTTATCGTGTACATAGCTTTAGGAATTCCATTTAAAATCATGAATTTTTAAGTAAAAGGAATGCAATTTAAAAATTGTTCAAACCGTTGAATAATTTCTAGAGCTGACTTAATTCAATTTTTGACACTTTTTTTTTTTAAAGGTTAACCAGAATCGAATATTGAAAGTTTTCTTTGCATCGATGAGATCGTAGCAGTGAAAGTAGTTTTACAGAGATGATTTTTTTGAGCCGAAGTTTTCTTGATTGCACAATCAGATCAAACTAAACATTTTAGTATAGAAGGAAAATTAGAAGTGTTAAATTGGGGGGGGGTAATTTTGTAAACATTTTTGCGTATTGCATTATAAGGTTAAATAGGGAATTAAGATTTGGAAGTTCGGCCGTTTTCACTTATTTTTATCTATCAGAAATCTTATTTGCAATAAATCTCAACTAAACTATAGGTGGGTGTTTTAGACGCAAGGGCTATATTTGGCCAAGCTGCGCCAAACACAAGACAGCCAATGTCAAGTAAAGTTTTACAGATTCAGAGAATTATAAGCGAAAAAGTTTATTTTTCAATTTTTGAAAAGAAGTAATAACCAGCTCATCAACTTCCTGATTTATTAACATATTTCATTACTATATTCGTTAAGATAAACACATTATTCTTTAAATAGCTGTAATGTGGTTTTTTTTTTTTGTGTGTGTGTTTAAATTTTTATGCTACCAAATACTTAATGTTTTTTACTTTTGACCTAGGTTCATGCTACTGATGGTGATTTGGATAGGAATTCAGACATTTTATACTTCCTTACTGGTCAAGGTATCGAAGACAGGGTTGAAGAAAGTAAATTTTCCATCAATGATACTTCAGGTGAAATCTACGTTCTCAGGCCCCTGGACAGAGATCTGCCTCATGGGCGTTCTCAGTGGCGTTTCACCGTATACGCCACTGATGAGGGTGGTAAAGGTTTGGTTGGCTATGCTGATGTCCTGGTCAACCTCAAGGACATCAATGACAATGCACCTTTCTTCCCTCAAGCCATTTACACGGGCAATGTTACAGAGAACGGAACAGCTGGTGAGAATTGAACTGCTTCCTTTATATTATACTCACCAATGCATCCTTTTAGAAGCAAATCCAAAGCATCAAGTAGTAGATTAAATCTATAGTTTTAATTATTTTTGTAGTTTTTTCAAATAAGTTAAGCCATCTTCCGGCACATTGAATTTTCTAACTAAATAAATACCTTAAGATTCTTGTAATATGCGGTGGTACTCTTAAGGCCTTCCTTATTTCATTGCTTGGGGATCATGCTGAGAATTATAAAAGTTTCAATCAAATAGTTAAGCTATAATTTTTAAATAAAGTAAAGAATTTTTTTTAATTGCTTAAATTAAGCACATTTAAATTTTTATTTCTCTGAAAGTAAAATTTATTCTGTTTTCAGATATTTAATAAGTTAACTATTGTAAATTACTAAGTTTTTCTGTTTGTGTACAGTTACTTTGTTGATGTAGCTAATTCTAAAACTGAAAAAATAGGTTTTAACCAAACTATTTTTTAACTGAATATGAATCAAAGGTGATATACTTGTAATTTGTTGTCCTGTAATAATAAATAAATCTGGATAATGTGTACTTGGTTTGAGTAAGCAACCTTTTGTGCTGCCATCTACATGGTTTTCTGTTAACTTTTCTCATAAAAGCAACAAGCAAGGATTTAGGTGTATGACACTTGAACAGTGTCTTGAAAACAAATACAGTTATATTGCTTCATGCTGTTATATTGCTTACAAGTTGTTCAGTGCAACTAACTAAAATGCATATATTTAGACTTAAAGTTTTCTCAAATACGACCTTGTAAAGCCAGTTTTAAATTTAAAAACCTGTTCGGTAATTAAATATTTTTACATTTTTCATAAATGCTTCATTTTTTATAGTATTATTTTTATAAAATGTATAGAAATAGGAATCTAAAATTATAAATCTGGGTTTATATTTAAATTGCATTAAACTCTTTACTCTGTTTTTTTTTTAATTTGACACCCATTTTAATAGTTCTCTCTAAATGTAAAGTAACCTGTGTTTGACTGTTCACTAATTTTCAGATTTGTGTTAAAATAGTATCAATTATGAAATATCTCAATTTAATTGTTTTGTGATTAATTTCCTATCTAGGCATGACAGTAATGACCATGACTGCCACCGATTATGACGATCCCAATGAAGGCTCAAATGCAAAACTGAAGTACACCATTGAGCAGAACCAAGTCAATGAAAATCATGAGCTGATTTTTGCTATTGATCAAGACACTGGTGTCATTACAACAGCTGTCTGCTGCTTAGATCGAGAAGCAATATCAGAATACACCATAAAAGTGGTTGCTACTGATGGAGGAGGTTTACAAGGTGGGTCCCATGTGAATTACATTTTTTTATTTCTTTATAACGTACAAAGTTTCTAACACCCCTAGAGAGTAACAAAATTGGTTTGGTTTTTGATTTGTTGCTCTATTGTCACTATGCCTGCAATTGTTAATTTAGGAGTAGATGCATGTTTCAGATTTTCGTTATTAAATTATTGTTGTAGCAATTAGGGGAAATTGGAGGATTAAAATTGGGGTAAATGTATGTTTAAAAGTTTAAATTTTTTCGTTTATGAAAATTATTTTTGAAGCAGGGTTTTTTGTCATTTTCTAAACACACACATTTTGTTGCTAATATTAAAACTTATCAATCAAGGTATGTCTTCCATTTATGTTTTTCTTTATTTAAAAACTATTTTTCTTTTATTTGACTATTCTAAACTGCAATCTTTTTTTCAGGTACTGGCACCGCTACAATCAAAATAAAAGACATAAATGATATGCCTCCTGTTTTTACCAAAAAGGAGTGGTATGTACAGGTAGATGAGACTGAAGGTGATGATATTCCTGAGCTTCCAATTTTAGTGGTTTCAGTCAAAGATGAAGATTTGCTGGAAACTAATCGTTTCAGTTACAAAGTGATCAACAATACATTTGGTGCTGACAAGTTTACCATGGTCACAAATTCTGATGGAACAGGGTCCCTTAAAATTGCAAAAGTAAGATATTTCCTATTATATCTTATACCTTAAGGTTGATTACAGTATAATCAATGTTACTCAAGCTTAAGAGCCAAATTCAACTTCCTTCAATGAATTTTGTTCAAATTTGAAAATCTTATGCAAATTGTTTTCCTTTACTTTTAAAATGGTTGTGATTACCACAGTATGAAGATGATTTCTATCCTCATAATTGTGAATTGACCAATAAGAAACCAGGTTTCCTAGTCAACTGTCTCCAAGGAGAAATTTGTTTGATTTTGCGACCAGCCAAAAGCAAGTAGAGGCAGGTAGCCCTCAAGATGAGTGCTTATGGGACTGGAAAAGAAAAGAATGTTGGGTGGAGAGACGAAAATTGGCTCAACTTAAAATATCCAGAGCCCCATAGTCCCAATGCTGGTAACACTGAAACATTTTATGGAATAATTGTCAAATTTAAAACATGAAACTTTTACTCACATAAATATGAAAATAATACAATTGTAATAATTAGAAATAATTAATCTGTCAACCAAAAATATTCATCAAATTTGTCAACAAAAACAATGCACCCAATCAGTTGAATGAGAAAATCAGGAGGAATTATATTGTGAAAAACTTACGTTTCAATGTAAATAACTCAACATTATTAAAACAAATATTTTTCATAAAAATACAGCTGTCACTTAAATCACTTTCATGAATCTCCACAGGAAATATATTTGTCCTGTGCTTTAATAGCTCAAGTATAATAAGTTTGTCTATCCTCTAGGCGATATCTGAAATAAACTTCTCCCAACAGACTATTGAAATTATAGCTAACAAGGAACACATCTCTGAGTTATGTAAAAAATATCAGTCATGTTCGAAGAACGTAAACACCAAGCAATATTAGAAGGATTCGAATAAATTCGCCTTGTGAAAAGGAGACGATTTCGATTAAAAGCAACCTTAAGGAAAACTTTGGATTTTTGAATGTAAAAATAATTTTATGGATTCTTCTGGGAGAAAATTTAGAAATAACACCAGTTTTAGAAATAACGCAACCTAAATCAGTGGTTGCTAGTTTGTTATCAAATCCTTTGGCACTAATTTTCAAGGCAAACCTACAGATGTGCATCTAAACTACTAAAGAAAAGGTTTAATCACTCACACACGTTTTTGTACTCATTTCATATATTTGGCTTTACACTAACATCGCCAAATCAGTGTCACTGAGTTTAAATTGCAACCAGTACATAGCATTCGAAGAAAGCAGGGTTACCTTTTTCTGTCATATAGCCCAATGTGGTGCAATTATAGCTAATTTAATGCTAATAATTACTTATAATAATTTTGGAGGACATTGACTGACTTGCTTGTTGTGTTGTAAAATCTTCAGAGCTTTTTTCTTTGAGGTTGTCTGACATGTCTCAACTGTCTAATGTGGTAATTTTATGACTAAGTTGTAGTGCAATAGATTACTTGAAAAAACAATTGTTTTACTGTTACTTTTCTATTGTAATTGAATCACTAAACTAACTAACGATAACATACTAAATGAAACAAAATGTAAGTCATTGATTCTATGTAAAGTTCATGGTATTTCATTGGTTTTTTTTAATTCTTCAATAACTTTAAAAATCTATTTACTGTTTTGTCCTTTTTATGTTAATTCATACATTTAGGAATCCTAAATTAATTTATACTAATAGTGTGATATTTCTTTCAGCCTTTAGATTATGAAGATCCAATGCAACGATATGGCTTCAATATCACTATCCAAGTCAGCGATCATGGTGGTGAAACATCAAATACATATCATATTGATTACTCAAAAGTATTCATTAGACTAATAGACATTAATGACAATCCTCCAGAGTTTGCAGAGCCCATGTTGAAAGCTAGTGTAGAGGAAAATGTCACTGTAGGTTACGTTGTCAAAAAGTTTCACGCTCGTGATCCGGATCAGGCTGGGAAGTCTATGGTGAAGTGAGTATACCTTGTTTTAAAATTATTCATCCTGTGTAATTGATTTTTTAACAAAGTGGATATTTTTTAGTTTAGCGATGTCATTATTAGAAATATAAATATATAGTCCATGTTATTCAGTCATGATTTTTTTATTTTCAATGTGATTGCATCCCCGTAATCTTTTTTTGGTCCTTAAAATTGTAGATAATAACATCTAGACAGTGTTTGGCCAAATCAGGCCCTTGCGCCTTAAAAACCAACCAACTAACCTGTTTTTGAATTCTACTATTTTTTTATTTTCTGCTTTTGTCCATGCTCAATGCATTTTAATTTTCTATGCATTGATTTCATGTTAATTAACCTTTTAATTCTTTGGTGATTCCGATGTGAAGGGGTCAGTCAGTCGACCCGAGGTCAGTAAGGTTTGGAAAAGTCTGCTGAGCAAAAAGATGAATGGTGATCTGCATGACAAGTTCCCCCACCCCATGACAATACATTATCACTGCTGTTGCTTTGATCACCGAACAATGAACTTAAACCAATATCCACTCTAAAGACCTGTTGTGGAAGGGATTTGTTTATGATATGATCAGTCCCCTAATTTAACTAATTGACATCTAAACCACATGACATGACTATCAACTACTGGGAGCCTGACTGCTCATTTTCAATTTACTGTACTAACTATCACCAGACACATGCTCCTGTGCCTAGTGTCGCAAGGCGAGTTTACTATACTAGATGTACAACATAATGTACACTTTTTGTTTCCTGTTGATTAGTAATTTATTTCTACTATTTACTGTTATGATTTCTTTTACTGGATCTTTAATATTTTTTATTACTTTTATCATTAATTGCTACTAAAATTTTTATTTATAGCTTGTTTTTATTTCAAATGTTTGGTGCAGTTCGTCCTGTTTTATACCTTGTGCCATTAAACCCAATTAACCCATATATGATTTTATAAACTGGATATTTTAGTTTTTTATTTAAATTAGTGGGTTTATTTTATATTCCATTGTTTTTTCCAGATATTCAATTGACCGAATGTCTGATAGAAGGCGTCAGTTCAAGATAAGTCAGACTGGTGTCGTTACTATTCAAAGACCATTAGATAGAGAAACTGTAAATCGACATGACATCAGAATTCTTGCTACTGATGATGGTATGAATTATTTTTTTAAAACATTTCATAACCTGAGGTGTGAATTATTTTATAACTTGATCAGCTCTAGAATTTTAAGTTTTTTTTATGAGTTGTATTGTTAGTAACTTTAATTTGAAATGTTTTATTCAGGAATACCAACTAGGACAGCCACTGCCACCTTGGTAGTAGATGTGATTGATGTCAATGATAACCCACCTCATTTCCGAGAGGATTATCGTCCAGTTGTGAGGGAAAATACTGATCCGCCATTAAAAGTGATTGAAATTTTTGCTGATGATCCTGATTTAGCTCCACCTACCAAACCATGGTTCAAATTCCAGTTGGATGCCAATGCAGATTCTACTATCAAAAGCTCGTTCAAAGTGGTCTTTAATAAAGGTATTTGCTCAAACACCATTTTATAGTTACTTATATTTCTATATTAGTCAAATGTTACAGCTCCCAAAAAGGTACCAGGCCTTTTGAAATTCTAGCAATTTTGTTACTCATTTGAAACAGGACCACACTGATTAGTCATATAATGTTTTAACTCTTGATACCATAAATCAGATTTTCCTCATTCCCTACAGTGTTCCACTAATCTGATTGGCAATCTTATTGATGCTTTAATCTTTAAAAATCAGCTTTCTTTCTTACATTTGTTGTATTAGATGTGTGCGTATTAAGTAATGAGAAATTTCTCTTTTTATATAGAGATCAATAAAGAATTTTAAAGATTTTATCTGTTAAGTCTTTGGTAATAAATGTTTGCAGATATTAAAAATGTATGAAGAATAGTTTTCTTTGAACTCTTATCACTGCAATATTTAGAACAAAGATTAGTTGAACAATGGTGGGGGGGGGTTATACTTTTACCCAAAGTGATCCATCTAAGACTTCTGTTTCCTTTCTTTTTCCCAAAGAATATGAAAAAGTTGCAAAGCACAGTAATAGAGAATAAGATTTTTGTAACTTGGTTTCGATAATTGAGATTACAATTTCAATGAACATAATGAATAGAGTAAAAGCTCAGTGTGTTTCTCATTGTGCTAGCAACCTGGTAATTTTTGTTTGAAAAGGTTTGATTCATCACTCAGTGTTTCTCTTCTGTGTCGATAAAACTTTCCTTGTGCATGTCCATCTACTGCACATTGTCTGACATGTGTTTGGTGCAGCTTGCCCAAGAATGACTCTTGTGACAAAAAACCCAAACCAACCCAATCCTGTTAACATCTTAGCTTGATTATTAGGATTGATATACAATTACGCATATTTTAATGCAATCAAACTTGTAACTTCTCTCCTGAATAACTTCTAACATTTGATATTAAATGCTTTTCAGATGGAGATAATGGTAAAGGTTCAGCAATTGTATCAACAAAAGTGAAGTTCGATAGAGAGCAGCAAAAAGAATACCATGTTCCGATTGTAATAGCAGACAGTGGAGTGCCTTCTTTGACCAGCACAAATACTCTTACGGTCACTATTGGAGATGAAAATGACAACACTATGTATCCTGGAGAGAAAGACATATTTGTGTACAGTTATTCAGGTATGGTTTTTGCTTTATGAAAGATAGTTTTTTCTGTTTTTGCTATAACTCTTTGTAACAATACATTAAAAAGATTTTATCCTGTCTGGCATCCTAATATAGTCTTGAAACAAGTAAAATAAGTATGAGCAGCATTATTCTCTGGGACATTAGTAAGATCAGGGCAGTTATTGAGTTAAATTTGTGTCATGTCTGAAAGGCAACACAGAAGGCAAGTGGGAGGTGAGAAGCCAACTCTGTAGAGGTGACTTTACAGGTAGTCGTGTCCAGTGACAACTCGGAAACAAGCAACATGTAACTTTTGGATGATCCTGTAGCAACTGGTCCCCTTTGCAAGGAGTTCCGATCTTTTTATTTTATACCCAGTGTGTAAAAAAATCAAGATTTTTTCAAAAAAATCAATTAATCGGATTTATTTGATTTAAATCGGATTTATTTGATTTAAATATCTGTAGGGCCTATAAATTTGTTAAATAAAAAATTTAGTTTCTGACATGACATGTAAACCAATATTTATTTAAGTAAACAATCGGAATTTGCAATATGGTAAATTAATATTTGTTTTACTAAAAATCATAGTGTGTTTGTTACATGGTAATTCATTTTAAAAAATGAATTTTCAAAACTAGAGCAAAAGATAGAACATTTTTTTAAACTTTAAAACACAAGTTGACATCCTACATAGTTTTTCTTGAGTAAATTAACATCATCATGTCAACAAATATAACAGTAAGTGTAAGTGAGACCTAAATTAGTCTGATTAAATAAATATTTGTTATGGGTCACTACTCTTAAAGTGAAAGGTGACTGTTTCAGGGTGCATTTTGCAAAATAAAAGATGTCCATAGTGTTTAAACTTTCATCCTTTCAAATAGAAAGCTCAGTTGAATTTTTTATTTAATAAATTATTAATCATATTGTGTTATTTTGTATTTATGTCTCAATTTTAAAAAAAAGTAGTTGTGAAAAATCACTATAGCTAAGCTATTGGTCCTTTGTGGGGATTTTCTTTGGCTGTCTTGACATTTACATAGTAGGCCTGCTGCTTTATTGTTTGTAATATAAAATTATGTATGAACATTGTCAAAACTTTCAAATAGATGTCAACTTATTTTTTACTTTACTGTTTGGCAGAATCCCTGACTCAACACTCAACAGATTACTTAGTCCATAGACACCTCAGATTATTTGCAAGTGCCCAGTGCCAAACATTTTTTTTTGAAGCGCATCAGTACGAGGTATAGCCATTAGTGCTGAAATCACCATAAGTGCAGAAAGTTCAAAGCATTTGACAAATTCTGTGATTTTTCAAGGGTGTATTTACTTAGTTATAAAAATGTAAGATTAATTGTGATTTAAATCAATGATTTAAAAAAAAATCATTTGATTAAAATCATGATTTTAATTGTTGATTTAAATTTTGACACCCTGTTTATACCTATGTAAATATTAAGTCAGAAATGCTTAATTTTCATATTTATAATCCTTTCCACTGTGATATTCAATAGAAGGGCATATCTGGGATAATTTAGAATCTGCCTTAGCTACACCATCTGCCAATTCATTGCCTGCCATGAAAACAGTGACTGAGGATCACTGCATTGTGGCACATAAAATGCAATTATCCAGACTTGAAGTAGTTCCTCAAACATTGTCTTAATCAGTTTTTTAACCAGTCTCAACATCACCTAGTATATGCTTAGTTCTTAAAATTTGTAGCTCAATTTCTTCAAGTTTAACACAAGTGTAAAAATATAAAATACAAAAATCTGAATATGCATTTCGTAGATTTAAGGGCATTTGTTTTTAAAAGAATAGGAT
The DNA here is from genome assembly GCA_947359465.1 of Metellina segmentata. NCBI lineage: Eukaryota > Metazoa > Arthropoda > Arachnida > Araneae > Tetragnathidae > Metellina > Metellina segmentata. The sequence goes on along the minus strand of OX375881.1, from coordinate 48,375,315 downwards.
AGTATTATCTTCAACTGCCAATTCCTTTCCAGGTGCCTCCAAACCTACTAAGCCCGTTTACATTGGTCGTGTGCATGTTGAAGATGAAGATGATGACGACCTTGCTGATAAAACCTTCTATTGGAAAGACAATAACAAGCATCGCAATTTCGAGCTAAATCCTGATAATGGTGATATAGATATGACTGAATTGATCAGTGGAGGGAAGTACACTCTGCACTTTACTGTGATTGACCAGAGACGTCAGGAAGAGGTTTCTGCTGTTGTTACAGTTACAGTTAAAGAAATACCAGAAGAAGCTGTTTATAGTTCTGGATCCATAAGAATAGCTGGTAAGTTCAATTTTAGTTATTTGCACATTAGCGTTGTATTCTATTTGCTTTTCGGTCTTTAATTTAGACATTTAGCAATGTCATTCATTTTTATTATGCAGCTTTTGATTCATTGTGGTTTCTTGTCCCAAAAACTAAAGCAGGAAAAATTTTTAAACTTTAATCGAATTTTGAGCATTAATCTTTTTTTGAAACATTAAAATCTTTGGAACAATTATTATGTGCTTGTCTTCTGAGTTATTAATTTCTTAACAAAAAAGAAAACGAATTTGTAAGTTTTCTGTAATTAATTATTTTTTTCACTTGGTATATATTTTACTATATTGAGAAAAATGATTTTTCATTAATTTTCTGACAAAATTCATCATTAGTACCTTTTATCAGAATTATTCTGTAAAGCACGAGAATTAAGTTTGGAACGTGTGTCCTTAAAACTGGTTAGCCCTTATGTAGGAGTTAGTGACTGAAGAGACATGAAATCTGAAAGATTTTAATAAATATTTAAGACATTGTGTCCATTTTATGCAAGCTTTATAATAATTATCCAATTGATAAATTTGCCCTAGAACATAAGAATAAATATCAGACTAAGTCATCAAAATATACCATTTAATTGAACATGGTTCTCCCATCAAGTCAGTAGCTATCGTAAATGACAACAATGCAAATTCTCTACTACTTTAGGCCATTCTGATGAAGACTTCATACGTATTTGGGATTGGAAAAGCAAATCGCAAGTTGAAAGCAAATACAATAAGTTCAGGGATATTCTGGCTAAAGTGTTGAAAGTAAAGAAGGAAAATGTAGACATATTTACTGTTCTCAAAATTCAAGACCAGCCTCCTGTGACAGATATCAGATTCTCAGCCCATGGATCTCCATACTATAAAGCATCTAGACTGGATGGACTCATAGCTTTGCACAGGAAAAATGTGAGTACTGAACATGTTGTTTTCTTGTTTGTTCATGTTTATGTTTCTGTAGTAACAAAAGCCGTAAGAAGCAACTTTTGCCACAAAAAAGTTGCCCTCAGTGGCTCATCTTCGGGTGTGTACAACCGAAGATGAGCCACTGAGGGCAACTTTTCCTCTCTACCATTTTATACCTCACCTACCCTTTGGCTGTTTACTTTTTCCCACCCTCCTTTATTTTATTGTTTGTGTATGGCACATCTTAGGTCATTGTACCATAAAACCATGTCACCCAAGAACAACTGTAAATATATCGCTTTTGTGTTCTATTTTGGGGTTTGGAAAGGTGCTTTCTTCTGTTTTCATGGTTTCAGTTCATATTCCAATCTATTTAAACAGCTTTTTCTTAGCAAGCTTTTCTTTGGGAGTGCGTCTTTAGATGTGTATGGGCCTCACGAATTCAAGATTACCTAATGATCTATTCTTTCCCCATGAGGTTCAGCGCCACTGGAGAACAGGGGTTGGCAACACCAGGAGATGCTATCTTGTTCTGTATCATTTCTTCTCGCTATAACTTGACATAATGTCGTGTAGGTGCAGCTTGGCCAGATATGACCCTTGTAACATTAAAACCCAAAGCCAACCAACCTTGCAAGCTTATCAGCCAAAAGGGATCTTAATAAAATTTCATTACAAGAGTATTTGTAATGCAAGATAAGATTGGGTCTTATTTGTGGAATTTTAGTATTGTTACTATCAAAGGCACTTTTATAGAATGCATGTGACTCCGAAGAATGTCAGCACCTCGACTAATAGTCTATTGTGCCGAGACCCCGACTGATCCACTAAAGGCTGTTTACCAAAATAAATTTCAGCATATACCTGATCGGAATGTTTAACAATTCCCAGGGTTTGATATAATGGTATCCCAGATATTTGAATCATTGAGCAGAGTAGTAATCACTATCCCATAAACACATATACATGACTCTCCTCCATCATTTGATAGCCTCTACATATAATGGGTCATCAGTTACATCCATAAGGTTGAGGTGTTTATTTAGGGTACAGTGGCCAGTCAGAAGACCTGTAGCTACTTTCTTCCCTGCTCAATTTCAGCAGTTCTCTTAATCTTTCCTGGGAGATTGTTGATTGACCTCTTTGGCTTGTCTTTCATTATTAGATTGAAACCATGTATGGTAGGACTCGGCAAGGAGTGAATCCTTGATAGTCCCCCTAACCACGTTGTGAGTTAGACCCAAAACAGGCTCTGGTCCAATAAATGGTGTTTTAGATCCTTTTCCTAAAAGTTGACTGCATCTCTACTATTATAAAAGAAAGTGTTTGTTTGGGGCCGCAAAATCCTGACGATTCTATGGCACTTGCAGCAATGAGATTTGGCACACAGGTAGTCCAGATTATTATTTGCAATTTTTTTTGTTGCGGCGAATTTTAAAATTCAATCTAGAAGATTTTAAAATGAATTTCATAGTTTTATTCTGCATTGGTTTTTCAAACGCGGAGAACTTTTTCTACTCATGAGACCTTGCAGTCAGGGTTTGGAATCATGCCAAGTTTTTTTTAATCCTCAAAACGCAGAGAAAATTATTATTTTTTGATTTTGCGCGATTGATTTCCAAGCCAGTCGATAAATCTTTTAACGGAAGTCAAAATTCTTTTTTCTATCTCCTAGATGGTTAAAGATAAGAGTAAAAATTTCAGCGGATTTGAAATCTGCAGGAAATTTCAGTTTAGATGGATACCTAAAAATATAATTTTCTTTAAATAAATAATTTTTTAATTGAATATATCTTCAACGGATTTGAAATCTGCGGAAAATTTTACACCAGCTTTAATACCTTACTCTACGAGCACGGGCTAGCCACGCAGTTAGTTACTAAACATTTTACACGCACACATTAAAAATGTATCCATTTGTTTTTAGATTGAATCGATTGTTGGAGTGAACATCACTATGGTGAACATCGATGAATGCCTGCATGAAGATAAGTGTGAAGACAGCTGCACTAATTTTCTTGATGTTCGTGGTGATCCAGCCACTGTTAATGCTAATCGAACATCTCTTGTTGGTGTGTATGCTAAAGTGGACACTAAGTGCACTTGTGGTGCAAGAGATTTTAGCTCCATTGAAACGTGTAAAACAAGACCGAAGCCTTGCTACAATGATGGAACTTGCTCTGATAAATTTGGAATTATCAAGTAAGTTTTTCTACAGTATTCATGTATGGGGCATAAATTTATCATTGTTTAAAATTGAATTTGAGAAGTAAATTTGTTTCTCTTTTCTATATTCTATTGTACTTTTATTCTGTAAACACAGGCGAATAAAAGGGCGACTTTTTGCTGTTATTTTTCAACCTTCTTGATTAGAGGGCTTTTTAAACCAAACTGTCTAAAAAAGTTCCTATTTTCAAAAGTTTGTTGACTTGTTTTGAAATTTTTTCTGTCAATGAAATTTAGTCCCTTAAAAACTAATAAGGGTGGAAAAAATTGTTTTTTCTTTAGAGAAAGCCATTGGTATCTGGTTGCTAGATTGTCATAAAAATTTATTAAGAAAATATAAAGTTTTTTTAATTTTGGAAATTTATATTTCTTGTCAAAATTCTTCAAGGTCTATATCATTCTTAGCATATTTTGTTACTGAGCAACTAAACTGAAGTTTAAAAAAAAAAAAAAGACTATTTGCTTCTAATTTTCAAAATTTATGCTACAGTATTTGCAACCCCGTAAACATTAATCATTCTCGTTTGTATTGAAATTTTATAAATCCTTAAATTGGAAATTATAGTTTTTGTTTTACAAACCTTTAAAATCAGTCAAGTTTTCAATTGTGTCTAAAAAAAGTGTTCTAAGGTGCTCAAACAATTAAAAACTATATTCACTTTATTTAATTTGCCCAAATATAATTAGGGGAGTTTTTCTTTAGTTTTGAAAGTATCTCATAAAAATTGTAACATTGTCTTAATACCCAATGCTTGGAAAATCCTTATTCTTAATAAAATTTTAATGAGAAAACTTATGTATGTGAGGTTGATGCAAGATTTATTTTAGCTGTAGCTGCCGAGAGGGCTATACCGGTCCTCAGTGTCAGAAAACAACTCGCCACTTTGGTGCAGGTGGAGATGGCTTTGCCTGGTTCCCTGCACTTCAGCAATGTGAAACCTCTCATTTTAAGCTTGAGTTCATGACGCAGAGCCCCAATGGTTTGCTGCTCTACAATGGTCCTATTTCGGAAGCTGACCCTGGTGAGCAGGTTGTGCAAGATTTCTTCTCTCTGGAACTGCAGGATGGTAAACCTCGCCTCCTCTTGGACTTTGGCTCTGGAACAACTGAGATTATTATTGATGTTAGGTTGTCCCTCAGTGATGGAGACTGGCATCAGCTAGATGTGTATTGGAACAGAGAGGTAAGAAAAGTTAGCAATTGTTATTTTCGATTGCTTATTGCTAAGGCTAGGATTTTGATGATTTTGCATCTTTCAGACAGGTTGAAGTTCACAAATTTTTTTTAGTGAATAGAAATTATTTCTTTAAAAATTAAGCTGATTTAAATGCAGTTGAGGGCATTTCCATAATATTTCATTTATTGTTTTATATTTAATTGTATTTTAGGCATTGTAAGACTAAAAAATGTGTTTTATTTTCATTTATACTTTGTTTGGCAAAGAAACTAAAAACATGCTTTCACAATTGGTATACAAGAATAGATTTGTATTTTCAATGCTATTTTTTGTCATACAAGGGATATTAGTTTTTGTATTTCATTTGACTTCAAAAAGTTCTAGAGAAAAGAGAACTTTTAGTATGTGTAAGATTTTGTTGTCGTTTTTTTATTTGGAATTTTTTACAATTTTAGAAAGTACGAATGGTTGTGGATAATTGCAAGTCTGCTCATAGTCGTGACAGTGACCCACCTACAGCTAATAGAACATCATGTGAAGGTATTTCCACCATCAGGCCATTTAATGAATTTTTGAATGTCAATGGTCCTCTGCAACTAGGAGGAGTGAAACACCCAGTTCTTTCTACTTACAACTGGAACTATGGACACACGAGGAAAGGATTCAATGGATGCATCAGAAATGTTATTCACAACAGTGAGGTGAGTCATGGACTCTCGTGTTTGTTCAATGTTTCTATACATCAGAAGGCAGACTTTTATTTTGAATGCATTATTTCTGAACCTCTGACCAACCTGTCTGGTGGTTAAGGTGTTGGACTCTGGATCGGAAGGTTCCGGGGTCAGGACATGGATATAAATTGTACTGACCTACATTAGGAGTAATTATGGCTGCCCATTGGGTGCCCCATCGCTTCTGGCCTTGTATGTATATGAATTTAATTCCAAAAATACAGCCATCTGAAAAAAAAAAATTATGAACTCTTGTCAAAAGTTCGAAAACTTACTAATTCAATCAAGCTTCATGTAATGTCTTTTTAAATTTAACCTTTCCAAAGATATAAATAGATATTTACTTTCTATGCTTGACATAAATTTTTCCAATGATTAATTTATTTTCTTGTCTTTCCTTTAGATGTATGATCTAGCTAATGTGGGTGAATCTCAGAATAGTGTAATTGGTTGTCCCCCATCAGAAAATCATTGCTATCCAAACCAGTTGGATAAATTTTGTCTGCATGGCACTTGCATCGGAAACTACTTGGCAGCCAAATGCGTCTGCTTCCCTGGCTATAATGGAACTCGTTGTGATACAAGTAAGTGTGTTTGTTATAATGCTCTATCCACGAATATTGACACTATTTTGAACGATGACAAATCGGATTAGCACCCATGTCTAAACAGTTTGCTTCTCCTAAATTCAGTAGGACAGCAGAGTAGGGCTAATACATTTTGTAAGAACATATGTTTGGCATTAACATGGCTACTTTTGTTGCAATAGTTTTGTTTTATTTTCCTTTTTGTAAGCATTGTTTTTTACTTAAATTTGTTCTTTCATAATTTTTGAAGATTCATTAAGTTTGAAATTATATTTATACTTTCATCGTAGTCTCTGAAATCCTCATCTTTGTATTAAAATTCACAGTAACATAACATTGAATTGTTAACAGATTTGAAAGCTCTGTTTGAGCCTATTTAGCAATAATTTGAATTACTCTGAAAAAAAGTTGGAGTTAAAAGCCCATTGTTTGATATTAATTTCTGGTTTGATCTTGCTGTCATTAATTATCCATCTAAATGCTTTTGTTAAATTTTTGCTTATATGAATATGATTGATCTTTTCAAAAAGTTGATGAATGGAAGATAAAATAAAAGTAGAATATGTAAAAGTAAATTCCATGTATTAATTTTGAATAACTACACATACCAAATTTCAGTATAAGTTAAGTTTTACGTTCTGGTTTCGAGATTTTTAAGTTAGCAGGTATATTTTAAGAAGCCAAAGCTCAGAGTGCTGTTTTTATTTTCAGAAACTCAAGAGAAGATGTTTGAAGTTAACAGTTACATACACTATGCATTGACTTTTGATCCTGGTGAATATTCCAATGATATACAGTTGAGATTCAGGACTCGTCAAAAACATGGTGAATTATTCAGAGCAGCTAGTCAACATGGCAGAGAATATCTTGTCTTGGAAGTAAGTTTTGTTTCTTTAACTGTATGAATAGGTTTTTGAATTTTCACTGATGAAAGTATTAGTTTGAGTTTAGATTAACATGAAATTTCTTGCTTTTCACATTCGTGGCCACTTTGATGACACTAAGTCCAACTTTGACGGTGTTACAACTTGCCATCTGTGTCTAAAGGGAAACCCAAATCATTATCCATGTCCTAACTGGTATTGGAACCTGGTACTTGAGTGGTTAGCCCTCTAGCCCTTTCGATTCACAAAATTACTGTTTGCCTACCTTTTTGAGTTCTAGGCAAATAGTGAACAAGAGCGCTGAAACTCGTGTTTAAATTGGGTTTATTTTATTCACTATTGCCGCCTCATTTATTTATGCAGGGTGGTAACAGAACCGGAAAATCAAGGAATTCTCAGAAATTTTTTTATTTCTGGAAAAATCAGGGGAAATTTCCAAATTTTACAAAAATTAGGGAATTTTTGACAATTTAAATGGTTACCATAATTGTCTGTGCTATTTCAAGATTCGTGATTAGGAGTGCTTTTGAGAATCGAATAAATCGTATTCACCGAAATTGTAATTCGAATAAAGAACCATAGTGTCGTAATTTTTCAACCCCGGGAAAAGCGCCACCGCCGTTTTGTTCGCAGTTGCAGCGTCTTGTTGCTGTGAGGCTAGCAATACAACTTGTGGGATACAATTTGAAATTTGTGTAACAAATGATGTTTTTTTTTGTGTATTAAATTAATTATTTTTGTTTGCAGTTTCATTTTTATAGAATTTTTATGTATAGTTGCATTTGGGTTTCGATGAACAGTATGACAATGTAGGGTCAGGTGAAAAAAGTTCATAATAAAAATATTTTGCATTTTTTCAATTGCAGTTATAAGAGTTCCATTAAGGTTTCCAACTCTTACAATAACAATTAAAATATCGAGAAAAAATGCAAAATATTTGTGGAGAATGCTCCTTTTACACCCTCTGACCCTAAATATTTAAAAATAGTGTTGTGTTGGATACTGTATATCGATACCAATCACGGATCACAACATTTCTTAAGGGAATTGTTAAATCAGGGAAATTTTTTTGAGACAATCATGGAAATGTCAGGGAACTTTTTTTCAAGGATTTTGTTACTACCTTGTTATGGCTTTTATTGCAGCATGCCAAGTTGGGAAAAGTACTCGTTTTGATTTATTCTGTCTTTTAAAAGTTAATTTTTGATGCAAATTGTGTAAATTAAGTATGTGAATGTTTTTGATGCATTGAGCATTCAGATTTATTGTTAACTTATATTCACTAATATTACCTTAGACCTTAACTTGATAAAGTGAACTAATTGTTTTAGGTTATGCACAGTAATCATTAGTTTCTGGTAGTGGATTTTTATAAATGTACCTTTTCCATTTCAGATCAGAAACCGTACCTTGAGGTTTCGCTTCAACCTCAACCACTATCGATCCAATGAGCAGGAATTGTGGCTGTCAAATGTGAAAGTAAGCGATGGCCAGTGGCACACAGTGAGAGTGCAGCGCTATGGCAGCACTGCTAGTATCTCACTCGATGGCGGCGGAGGGCGACGTTACAGTGAGTTGTTGGAGTATGATAATCAACACCAAGAACTGGTTATTGACAAAAAGAACGTGATTGCTGGAGGTGATGTCCAGTCAGTTGCACCTAATCAGTATGTTGTGGATAATGATTTTCAAGAAGGTAAGGATTTTTAATTGAGTCTTTAATATCATCGGCCAGCACAGCGATGCCAGTGACAGTTCTTTTCATGGGGTCAGGTGTTGACTCCATATAAAGAACACCACATGCAACGCTGTGATGGCTTCAAAGTGGCTAGCAATAAACAAATGCCAATTAGAGTTAATTTTAAAATATTTCAGATTAAAATTTAAAAATTGGGCCAGACACGTTAAATCTTACTGATACTGAAAACATTAAAAAGAAAAAGAAAAAAAATTTTAGAATGAGTCCCACCTCTACCCGACATGACATGGGTTACAATTGGAAAATTATTTATTTAGAGAAAATCACATTTAAGGTATAGATCTGGTGTAAAGTTTTCCGCATATTTGAAATCTGTTGAAATTTTCACTCTATCTTTAACGATCACAAAGATAGAAAGCCTCAATTAGTCTTAGCCTGTGACAAAGTGAAATTGCTAGCAAGAAAGTTATACTAATTAACAAAAATCAAAGCACGCTAGAATAGGAAATGCGTTAAGAAAAAACAAAAGCTCCAAATGCATTGGGACGAAAAACACAGAATTTGTCATAACTTGGCACAGTTTCAAAGTCAAAAAAGGCAAATCCTTTCTTCTTCAATCGAGGAGTTATGATGTCAAATTCCCAAAGAATACTGATAAATTAATTTTTAAATGTTCTAGATTAAATTTTAAACTTTGCGTTACACAAAAATCACAAAAAAATAGGACTACCGGTGTGTTCAATTTCATTTTCGTAAGTGCCATAGATTCATCAGGACACTGAATACCTACAGACAAGAACACAGAGAAACACTTCCTTTTATAATATTTGATATGTAGTAGCTTTGAGTTGCATAGATCTTCAGCTGGCTGTCACTGAAGCAATATCTTATGGACTAATCTTTGTGAATGAAAAGCAAGGAATGAAGAAAGTGATGTTACTCGCGTAACATTTTTATGTGGTTATCGTTTGCTTAGTTTTCACTGTGAACCTTGATTTGTTTTTAGCCAAGGTCGTCCTAAGCATTATAACTCATCATAATTGTGTTTTGGGAACTGCCCTTTGAAACATTAGTATTTCTTTCTAACTCAACATTGCTCCTATTATCTGTCTACACATAGACTATTTAGACCCTCTAAAAAAATTGATAGAACCATTTTCTTACATTTCTAAATTTTATGTTCCGGAAGGCTGTACAAGCAGAAGTACAGACATCTAAATATTTTTTACCTTGGTAAAGAACACTCCCTTTCATGGTATTAGTGACTACTTTCTTTACACTATAGTCCAGTAGTGCTTACACATGAGGCTTGTAGCCCATTATATCCTGGAATTAGTACTTAAACTGAGTTTCAGGTATTTAAAATGGCTTAATTCTATAGAATCTGGCACGGTCAGGGTCTGAGTTCAAATTTATATAAACCTCTATGTTTATAGTACTTCTGAATCCTTATTAGCACTTGCATAGTAAAAAATGTTAGATAAACAAATTTGAATAAATTTTTTTTTTATGTATGTTACTTTAGAATGATTTTTTCATGGCCTCAATTAGCATAAGAAATATCATAAATGTATTTATTTGTTTTGTAGGTTGTATGGATGATATAAGATTGGATTCACGATACTTGCCCATGGAAAATTCTCCGAGTGCCTTTGTGCTGGCTTCTGTAAATGTCAAATCAGGATGCCCATCAAATAACCCGTGCCTTGGTGTATTCTGCCCTCCACCATTTGTGTGTGTTGATCTCTGGATGTCCTACGAATGCATGTAAGTATTCTTCTTATTGCCTTGTGAAGAGTATTAGCAGATATCAAGCATTATTTTTTTTTCTTCTGTATATTTGAAGGATATTGGCATGTAATTCTTCTGCAGAAATGCAAGCACTTTACTTTTTGTCTCTTATTTTCAATTTGCTGAATTCATGTGAAGAAATAACAAAATTTGAACTCGTATTGTCGGACCAGAAACTCATTAACACTAGAAAGACTGGTAGTTGCCTAATTGTATCTAGAAAGACTGAAGGGCCAATTTGGCCCCTGGTTCTTATTGAGCATTATATTATGTTATACGGTGTATTTTAGGTTTCAAATGATAGATAATAAGTCATGAAACATGTACCAGTATTCAAATTGAAAATTTATCACACTGCTTGCTTTTTATGTAATTTTATTTTGTTTATTTGTTGAAACAATTATTACATTTTATTTATCTCGATCATTTCCTGCATACTGCCTTTTTGTTACCAGCATCTATTTTTTTGTGGTTTCCCATGCTAAATCTGAGTTTGCAGCATTAATTATAAATGCCACATATGGAGTATGAAGCTCTTCACAAGGCTGCAGAATGAATTGCTCCTGCTAAATATCTGCTATCAGTGTACAGATATAACTACAAAATCGGTCCTCTTGGTCTACAAAGTCGATAACGTATTTAGTCTGCTGATAAAAATGTATTTTTTGGTGTCTCTGATTATTATCGATGGTACCAATAGGGTGAAGAGAAAACATAACAGAATATTTTTGTTCATCTTTCCCTGATAAGCAGTAAGCGTAAAATCTGAGCCTTCTCTTAACAATATCATGGAATGAAGAGGTTGTTTTCCCAACTTTGCTGTCGGAGGCACCTGGTTTTTCCTAATGTTCCTACAAGACTTGTGCATTTTGATTTCAATTGTTACAGTTTTAAGAAGCGTTTTCCCAAAATGTGGTGCCAATCTACTAAATCACATTCACTGTGTTACTAATCTTTGTTCACAGCTGTGGGAGGGTAAAAGCTAGTTAATAGGGTGTAGAGAGGAAGACAAAATAAAACTAATTTCAATGTCATTTCAAGGTAATTCTAGTCATCAATCGGGGAAAATTCCGCATTGTCACTGCAAACTACGAAGGTCCATTTTGACCCCTTCCCGTCTATCTAGGTATACGGTTCATTATCTTCGCTTCTATGACAGCTACACCAAAATGATTAAATATACATTAAGTATAAGCTAAATAATTAAAAGTCATGGAATATTAATTTATTCGATCCATGGACAGGGCAGAATACGCGAAGGGCCAAAAAGAATCCCTTCCATCTTTATACTGTTAACTGACAAAGAGTTTTTTACTATACAGGTGTTTAAAAACTTAGTTTTTAAGACTAAAGGCAAAATTTATAAGCATTTTGATGGTGTTGCATATCTTTTAAATATGTTAACAATGATTGCGTACTTCTCATGAAAATAAGCATTTAATGTCTTCTAAAAAAAGTCAGTTAATGTGTTTCTGCTCTAAGCTAACGATATGTCTTTATCTGTATCTCTTTTTTGTCTATATGATAAATTTGATGCATCTAAATATTGTTTTTGTCAACAGGTGCCCCAAAGGTTTTGTTAGCTCAGGGAAAGACTGCGTTGACGACGATGAATGTGTTTCCCAACAGCCTTGCCTGAACGGAGGATCCTGCATTAATTTGCCCGATGGTCAAGGTTACGAATGCCATTGTCCGTCTGGGTACTTTGGAATGCACTGCAATGCAGTTAGAGAAGAGAAGGTGATGCAGCTGAGTGTGGCGGCGATGGCCCTCATCATTTTCTGCATTTTCGCTGTGCTCAGTAAGTTGAACATTTCAGGCTGCTTTTACTTTTTATCCTTTAATATGTATTCAAAGGGGGTTGTTGAATTAGCGGTCGCACTGAAGAAACACAACAGATGTATTGGTGATTGTATTGGATCGATCCCGGAAAGAAAGACTCAAGGCCACCTGATAATTTTGCGTTACGATCAGATGACGAATTGACACCTGAGTTGGCACTCCAAACTTCCACTTAAATGTGGAGAGATTTGAGGCCACAACAAATTTAATGTGCACCAGCCCCCACATGCATGGTTGATTGGATGGAGTTTCAAACTTGCATAATGCTGTACTCTTCCTACCAGGCTACTGTGGGGCTTGTACTCAAAGAAGTGGGATTTTTTTTATATGTTGTACATTTTGTAGCCTAGTTAATGGTTTCACTTGTGATACTATTTTCATAACTGATTCTTTGAATGTGCTAAAATGTAAAATACTTTATAGGTAATGACTTATCAGTTTATATGAATATATTTTGCAAACAGAAACTTGTTATTCTGGTTTTGAAGGCGAGTCCATATGTTTCACCACCCATTCCTAAAAGCAGAATACCAAATGAGAGAATATTTATATTCCTAGTTTTAACCATTTAAAGAGATGGTTAAAGATTCTTTCTAATTAAGGCATTGGTTTATTATTATCAGCTGACCTATTTGACCTTTATAAATGAAGCAAAGGATATTTTATCAAATTTGAACAAAACTATTCAATTGGAAAAAAGGGAGAAGGAAACTAGAATGGCTTTTTAGTTGAGGTTTTGGGGTAAGTGTGTGTGAGGAGGGGTTCAGATAGTTTCTTTGATTTCCTGAGCCCATTGTCGAAAACTTAACTGTGTCAGAGATGATGGTGTTAACATACAAGAAATACATGTGAAGTGAAATATTTTAAATTTATTTAATCTGTAGATATTAGTATTGTGGTGTGAAACATATTAAGATGAGCTTTGTTCTTTTCTGTAGTTTTAGCTCTGGTGGTGATAGCCTACTCCCGCATACGATCCCATAAACCGTACGACCAAAAAGACATCATCGACGACGTCCGTGAAAACATCATTGTTTATGACGACGAAGGTGGTGGAGAAGATGACATGAATGCCTACGACATCAAAACACTGCAGATACCTATTGATGGTTATGGCTCCCCAATAGGTGCAAAATCTGGTCCAGAGAAAGGACCTGTTAGGGAACCACACCAGTGGCAGGGTAAGTGTCATATTTACTGTAATATTTTAATGTATTGTAATTTATGTGAAATGCATATATCCATGTTATAATATTAGTGCAGTTTTATACTAGTATCAGGTAACCAAGAAAGTTTGTGCTGCTTTAATCCATAGAGATAATTAATGCATGAAGTGCAAGCAATACTTGATTTGGAAAAGTAGCCGCCTTCGGTTTCTATTGCCTTTTCCCAATGATCTAATAACTGTTACTGTTCATTTTTATAAAACTTCAACTTCCTTTTGACCATCAATGTTGGAATTGTTGTTGAATAGTTGTCTATTGCCAAGTAAAGCTGATAGTCCAAAGGATGGGGATCGGAGTCTGCTAATCAATGCTAGTTACTTCTGTGTCAATGCTGCTGTAACCCATTGCAACTGTGCAGAGTAGACTTCAGATGCAATGGTTTCCTTTTTTGACAGAAGCTCAAAGTGAGCAATCCCAGTGGTGGTCCCCCAAAAGTTGAGGTGCAAGTTTTCTTGATGAATACAGGTTTTGTCAATAGTCAAGGTTTCTACTGGTCCCGAAAATTTATTTTCTCTTTATTAGAAAAAAGTCCATTTATGGATGGCAAAGGTGATGGAAACCAACAAGATAGTGCTTCAAAGAGAATGCAGGAATTTTATAATTCATCTTTTAAGTAAGCTGAAAATTAAGTCTCCCTTGTGTAAAAAACTGGTCAAAGGGTTGTCATGCTTTTTACCCCAAAATCATGCTAGCATCTGAATCAATCGGATCAAATCGAGTAAGTATTGCACTGAAGGAATTTGTAACAAAAAAGCACACCAATTCAAGCTGATGATGCCAAAGGCACATTTTTAAAACTTTCCTATAGCAAAAACTAAACTAGAAGCAAACAGTATGAAAATATAGACAGAGTAGATGAGTTTCTGATGGATCTTTTAAAAACTGGATGAGGGTTACCCCTTAGTAATATTTACTTAAAAGGTATTGACTATGTTTCATGGTAATACTGCTGTTGAGCGAAGTTTTTCAGGTAACAAAAAGTATCTTGTTGAAAATTTAGAAGAAAATTCATTGGTAGCTCAATATTCAGTTCATTCTGTTGTTCTACACTATGGTGGTATAGAAAATATTGATATATAACCACCAGAATTATTACAGCTGTTCGCAGTGCTTCCGAGAAAAGAACCGAGTCCTTAAAACAAAAAAGATTGAAGCAGGATTCAGAAGAATTTAGTCAAAAGGTGGCTGCAGCTCAACTTTAACAAATGAAAAAGAAAAAAAATTGCAAATAATACAAACTGCAAATGATGTAATTGAACAATCAGACAACGAAACTGGCGCAAATTTTTGGAATCGCTTTCAACCACTTCCAAGTGAGGAGATTTTTGAGCAGCTGCAAAAATCCTAACGCTCAATTTGAATTCATAAAACAAACTAACCCAAATAATTGACTTTGAAAAAGCAATCACAGTATTACTGTCAAAACTTTTAGTAATTAATTTCCTTGTTATACACTGGTAAATAAACTTTTGTTGAAGCCTTAACCATGCTTTTAATTAATTGAGTGAGCACATGTGTAGTTTGAAAAGGACAAAAACTACAAACTTTCTTGTTTACCTGATGTGTTAGTCTTCAATTTTTTATTACTTATAAAATAATTTGTCAGTGACACTCGCATCTACAAATGGTTCATTTGTCCCTAGTTTGATATAAGATCCCTGAGTTAAAACCATCTATACCCTACTTGTCTGTTTCTCATCATCCTTTTAAACATTCTGAAAGGTTAACACCTTTATTAAAATATATATATACAGTAGAGTCTCGATTATCCGAGTTAATGTGGACCAAGACTAACTCGGATAACTAAAAAACTTGGTTTAAAGCTAAAATTGTAAATAAAATAAATCGTGTAGGTTTAAACGTATATTTGATCAAATGCAAAAGTTATACGGATATACCACGTGCAATTGATATTCTTACAATAATTAAAAAGTGTTTACTTTAAAAAGTCTTTATTTATTTTTTTTATTTATTTTTTTTTATTATTATTTTTTTTTTAATGTTACTTTGGAGTTTTTCTGTAGCAATGTTTCGCCATTTTTTTAAGGACAACAAGATTGTTGGTGTCACTTGTTCTATACATTCATTAGCACATTGTATAGCTTTTAGTCCATGTGTAAGGGAGATTTTCATTTGTCGGTCTTCATCATCATCGCTAGATTCATTTTCCTTATTGACGATCATTTTTATTTCTAATCTCTTGTTCTTCGTTAGAGTTTATCCAGTCATGGATTTCGTTTTCCTGAGTGTTTGTGAGATCAAGTCCAGGATTATTTTCGATAGTTTTAAAAATGGAAAATGTACAACCAAAAAAATCCTAGAAATTTTTGATAGCTCGGTTAAAGCGGAAACTCGGATAATCGGGTTTTACTGTGTTTGTGTATGTATATATATATATATATTTATAAATATGCAAATTAGTGTTGTTTTCATCCATGGTTATTATTAGGTTGAGGTTATAGACTTAAGCATTGTTTTTCTCTCATTTAGCTCCACCTGGTGTGCAGCCAGATGTCGGTGACTTCATCCGTGACCACCAAGACAAAGCAGACACCGACATCAACGTTCCACCTTTTGACGATTTGCGCAACTACGCTTACGAAGGCGGCGGCAGCTCGGCTGGTTCCTTGAGCTCACTGGCCTCCTGCACCGACGATGTTGACCACGACTTTGAGTATCTCAATGGTTGGGGACCTCGATTCCAGAAACTGGCCGACATGTATGGGCAGGGGGAGAGCGAAGAAGAGTAGAAGAACTGGAGAGAGCGGGAATAGTTGCCAAAAATCACGAACAAGCTCGGACTTGGACTACATTTTTAAAAGTTTTTCTCACAATGCGAGATAACCTGCCGTGAATAATTTCTACACAGGAATGTTTCCGTCGTAACAATTTCTTAAATTGATGGGTGTTGCGCCGAATTGAGTGCATTTAAAAATCCAAAAATTACATAAGTTGTTATTTCCAAGCTTCGACTACTTTCGAGTATTTGTAGTCTAGTGTGGAAGTACACCAACTTGCGTCTTAAACATTTTGCTGAAGTGGTATTGATGAAATGTTTTTATATCGTTGAGTCATTTCCATTTTTTAAAGCTATTTTTAGTAGACTCATTCTCATATTTCATCTTTGATTCACATTTGACAGTCATAATTGAAAGATTGAAATCTTAATGTTTGAGGTTTTCTCAGTTTAAAATAACTGTGAAGTATCGTTGCTTTTAAATACCTTTTAAGTGAAGACAAGCTAAGTATTTGCTGCCCAGGATATACTGGAATTCTTTTGTTGTGAAACATTTCTTAGAGTTGGTCATGGCAAGGGTAATCTCGAGGGTTCTGGGAAAAACTGTTGGACTAGTGGCAGCTGTTTACAGCCTTTCCTCTGTGATGCCTTATTCAGTGTTTTATTCTTTAGGGGTGTTTCTATTTAGTGCCTTAGAAACACCCCTGAAGTATTTTCATCATTTTTTAAAAATCACATTTCATAAATAATTGATGCCATAAAAATGCTATGGTTCTGAGTATGCAGGTACTGCCAACTTTCATTTTAGTATGTAGATGCATACTTGAGCCAAATAAATGTTGATGTGTATTTAAAGGATTTCTATTTTGGGGTGAATATAGAACTCAATGATTGCAGCTTTATTTATTCCTTTATATTCCAATTTTCATTTTGTTCATTATTCACTGTATTGTGTTGTTTTAATTTGACAAGTCAATATGTTTAAAAGCTAAATTTTTAGGAATTGTTACATTGACAGCTTTTTTAAAAAATGGTTTTTATGTCACTGCCAAATCAATTTGAGAAATCTGTTTTTATTTTTAGTGTATTTTCGTTTATTTAAGATCATTTCTGGAACATTGACCAATTTATTTAATCTCCACCCTTATGGTGAATTTGTTGCTCTTTATTGACAAGTGAAACTGCACTGTTTTTTTTTTAATTTTCTAATACAAGCATTAGGTTTCAGTTTTGCCAATAAATATCCGTCCATCTCTACACACAAATCAAATTGTTTCACTAAATCAATTATAGAACTGTTCACTTCACTTTTAAGTATGTAGCAATTAAAGACATTTAGAACTCACTCAGTATTTAATAACATTGAAACAGATTTAATATTTTGTTATGCTTTTATTTATTTGTAGCTGCTTTATTAATTTCTTATCTGTTGAGTAACATTCCTTATATCGAATTCCAAAGTGAAGTCGGTTCAATTGATATGTTATGATGTATATGAAGTTTATTTTTAATCTTCCATTGAGCAGAAGTCGTGTAAGTAGAAAAGAAATGTATAAATCAAAATAAAATATCGGAATTGACTTGATAAAATATATTCGTCACTTTATAATCATCATAAACTTAAAAATACAAGGTGCTATATTTGTTTCTTTAAACTCTTATGGCACATGTGAACTGCAGAATATTCTGAACCAATCACATTTCTCATCTGTACAGATTTTTCATTACATATAATATATGCACGTTTACTTTTTCATTTTTTAATTCATTAAGAACCTTAAAACTTGAGCTAAAGTTGATTTCTTGCGGTAGTTGGTTGCTATTTTTAATTATGGCTTTTTCTCTGATCATTTATTTATATGAAATGCAGCTTTACGTAAAACATGTAATTTGCTTCAGATATATTGTTTACAGCGTAGCTTAGTGATTTTCTTTGATGTCTTGAGTTGTATATTTCATTACATAAGCACAGCTCTATCATCTTTGTGTTTCGTGTCTACTTTATTTTGTGAGTCTTTGACGGGGGATTTAGCTAAACATTCCTAGTGGTTTAGAATTGAGATAACTGCAAATCAATTAAAATTTAATTATATCGTATTGTGACATTTAAAATCAAACTTTGTTATAACATTAGTTCAGATGAAATATTCTTGAATGTTTGAGCTATTTTAAATTACTCATTGAAGTATAAGTTGATGATTGTTTTGTGTGTGATTAATCATTTGACAAACTTAATGACAATTATTTTGTTCTATTATGATTTGAAATATAATTTTTTAATATTCATATAATTTATTTAAGGAATTATCTTTGAGTATTTTGCATTGAAACATTTTGTTATAAAATTTTGTGTGCAGTTATCTGAATTTAGAATCTGGTGAACTATTCCTCCACATAATTTTAGTGCATTTTACTTGCCATTTGTATGAATTTGATTAATTTTTTGTGTGAATTTAAATCATCTGAGAATGATGCAGCTGTTTTTCATCTGTAGTTTTGATTTTACTTTGTAACTTTTTTTTAAACTTTTATGATATAATAAAGGAAAATATTGACAAATTGTGATTTTTTTTTTTTTTCATTCATCAACCCAAATTTTTGAGTCACTGTCAAACTATATACCTAGTATTTGGTTATTTTCTCAATTTCACAGAGTACATGACTTCTAAATTGTCACCTTTGCTTTGTTATTGAAACGTTCTAAAAAATATGTACCCATCTTCAATTTTTATGTTTAAGTTGTTACGGTAGCCACAATTCTCAAGTATTTGCCATCTTGAATATTGAGTTCATAATCATCCATAACAAGCCTCAACTGAATTAAATTGTATTCTTGATTCATTATTTTGAATTCTGGGCTTGCCAAGACAGATTCAACAGAAGAGTTACAGATAAGCAACTGGAGGGTTGCGAATTCTAGACTCAATCCAACCGAAAACTTGTGTATGTGGTTGTGGTGCAATCTGCATTGGCCTCAAATGTCCTGTCATTGGTATAGTGTAGAAATTTGGAAAGAGGGATGGCAGCTCAGGTATGACCTCATGATCTGACTGGTTCAAAATTAAGAGACGTCCTCATATCTTTAAAAACAGGGGGGGGGACATTATTTACAAAATAGATTTATGAAAACCTTGAATGTACAGGATGGCCTTATTGAAGAGTAAAACTGGAATTGTATGTGGATAACAAATTACATACCTTTTAGCCTTTGTAAACTAGTTTACCATATGCTTAATTGCTTACACTTGAACAATGATTCAACATTTTAGCAATAAATTATGTGTGGAGTAGGCAGAGAAAATGTTTCAAGAATCTTTTCCCTCTAAAAAATAAAACGGTACCATATTTTACATATCCACTGCTTGTTAACATCTCTATTTTTCTGGTCACATGTCAAGTATTTTCCTTGAACTGTGAAGACTTTCACACCTGTCGGAATGCTGAATATATTCGGACTGGTTAATATTCTGCGCCAGCTGCTGTTCTTTCGTTAGCCGCTTTACAATGACGAGTAGAGCAGGTAGTGTTCGTCCAGAAGATCTCTGATTGGATCTCGACTTTTATCGTTTGATTCTTTTTGAACTGACGACAAACGACGTTTACAGAGCACGATAGATAGAGGCAGAGGTTGACTTTGAGGACGAACACTAATATGCATTGGTGTACTGCTAATAATGCGATGATGTTGAATATTGTACATATTCTTATGTTCTTGGAGTAATAACTTAAAACTTAGCTGTTGGGGTTGTCTGCTTGTGTACTATTCCTTTTCTTTTCATGCTACCGTTTGGAACGACGACACTACAGAACACGTACAAAACTACATTTTAACTAGAGGGTTCTGTGAGTCAGCTGAATTCGCTGGTGAAAGTGTACTGAATGTAAAACGTCTGCTTAAAGTAGGAACTGCCCCTGCTGGAAATGCTTTAGTATTATACACTCGTGTTCAAAATTAAGAGAATTTGTTGAATTTCTGAAAAACTAATGGACAGATTTTAATGATATTTGGTACGAATATACAGTAAGAGCAGGGAAAGAGATGTACCACACAAAAGTCATGGTATGCACGCTTGATTGTCAGTAAAGCTCATCAGTGCAGGAATACAACCAAAAAGGAGTAATATGGGATATGGTTCCCTGTCACAATCCGATAGGTCGCACAGCGCGACGGCACACTCTACACAAGGCAGTTAAAGAGTCCCACTCCTGCCACAACGCAGTTTTCAGCTCCGGAATTGTTCTCGGAAGGGGATGGCGAGATGCAATTGCCCTTCTAAGAGCGCCCCAGACGGGTTCTATAGGGCTTAAATCTGGGGATCTGGCTGGCCAATCCATACGCTGAAAATTCTCACTTTCCAGATAAACGTCGACCAGGTGAGCCCGATGTGGACGAGCGTTGTCGACTCTGTCAAACACATGGAGGGTTGTGCGGCCGTTCAACATGATGCCTGCCCAGACCATGACACCTCCACCACCATAGTGGTCCATTTCCCTGATGTGGGAGGGATGGTATCGGGTCGAGAATCAGTGCCCAGGCTGAATCTCGACATCTGTGAAGAGCACTGTGTTCCACTGAAGTCTGATCCAAGACTTGTTGTCTGCACCATGCTAAACGCGTGCTCTTGTGTGCTGCAATGAGCTGGACGCAAACAGCAGTTCTTCTGGCATAAAGCCCTCTCTCATGAAGCTGGGCTGCATGTAACTGGGCGTCACATGGAGCACTGTAGCCACCTGCACTTGTGATTACCCTGCCTCCAATCTAACGACAATTCTCCATCTATTTCCGTCATCCATATGTTTGTGGCTACTCATTTCACCTGATAGCTTATAAAATGTACCCAATTCTTGCGAGAAACACAGCGAATGTCGAAAACGCCTCGTGCGCTTATCCCCACCGCAGTCACGTGTATACTTGCTTACGTGTATGCACACGCACGTGTATGCTTACGTAATTCCACACTGAATATTTGCATGTTTCAGCGGCGTAATTAGTTCCTTTGGTTCAGTACCTTTTGTAAAAATAAAAACACTATGTGCGTTCGGAACATGCAAAAAAAAGTTGTTTTTTCAAAATATTTTACACTGGCTGAAAATGTGACACGAGATAGTCCTTTAGGTATTAATAAAGAAAATAATGTTCAGCTGGCTCGGTAGTGGTGGAAAAAAAACCTTCAGGCTCAAACATAATTTAGCGCGCAACCACTTCATAGCCTCAGCTGAAGGTCTCTCCACTAGAGTCAGGGCCGCCCACAAATTTCACGGGCCCCCCGACAAAACTTTCGTGCGGGCCCCTAAGCTTTTTCCTTGTGTAGGAAGTTTTTATTTTCTCAAGTATCCATATATTTACAAATACCCAACTTCAGAAATGTACAAGCAAACCCACAGTAAATAAATAATGAACTGGTAAGTAATTAAGGAATTAAATATGTATATGCGTTATACGCCTAAAGCTCGATGTGTGTCCACTTTGCGATCGAGCAGGACTTCGATAAGGATATGATCAGAAAACTACAATAAATATCTCTATAAAAAGATTGTGAGAGAAACCCATGTAAAATCATACCTTGGACGCTGAAGACTATTCAAAACACCGAAAACTTTTGCAAGGAAGCTCATTTTGCAAGCCTGTTCATGCTCAATTAAAAATATTCTAAGATGATTCAAATTTTTCTTGGCCCAAAGTAGATAGTAAATGATTTTTGATTATAGATAGTTTACTGAATCCTTTCACCAGAAGCCACAGTGATGGGAAGAGAAAACAAAATTCTTAAAGCTATGCAAAGTTCTGGGAAAATAGATTGCAATTTTAATCTACAGATATCATTAAAAGGGAGAGTGGAAGACCTATATTTTCTAACTTAACTTAATGTGAAAAAGTAGCTTCGCGAACGGTCTTGTACATCTGAATTTCATTGATGAGATGGTGGCTTAAATCATCTGGATAGCTTTCAATTAATTTTTTAAGTGCGTTGTTGTTGTCATTAGAATTATAATTTATTTTTAATATGGCTTCGAATGTATTGCATATGTTTTTTTCATTTGCTCATAACTTGATTCTAACTGAGAAACTATTTTATTGATTACTATATCAAAAACTGAACTTTTGAATTTTGTTTCTTCGGTTTCTAATACTTCAGGCATTTCTCTTTCCACTTCAAAAGCTTCCTTTCTCGAAAAAAAAAAAAGCTTACTTTTCCGTCCTCTTTTTTTGGAAAATTCTGCATCTATACCCATAATTAGAAGCTGTTTCATTAGCTCTATTTATACAGGCCATTATTTTCTTAAATCTTTATCTAATGTTTCAGTTAACGCTTTAATGTTATTCATTTCGGTATCAAGGGAGATATATTATGATTGACGGATTAAATATCTTGTATTAATTTGCTCTAGTATGTCTTTCCAAATATTTAACAGAATTAAAGTTTTAAATTTTGAAAAATAATTGAGGAATCCATTTACTCTTCCGCCGTTTCCTCTTACGATAAACTACTGATTTTTTACATTTTGAAGGGCCTTTAAAACGTCAGGTAGTTTTTCAGACATAGGTTTCACTGCCTCAATTCTTGCACTCCATCTTGTCTCACAAAGACCGTGTAGAGACCTCCCATCCGTGTGTTTTAGAAGCAGTTCCCATCACCGAGGGCTCGCACTAAAGAAATTGTAAAGCTGGTTTATGAAGTTGAAGAACGTGCTTACTATTTCGTTACTCCTTGTGGCATGTAAATCAACTAGTCGTTGTCGTAGACCTTACACTGGTGAAAATGTGAGACCACCTTGACGGAGCCGTTTTAAGGACTTGAAAATAATATTTTCTGTTCGATATTTTTTGTCAAATTCGGTAAATAACCCTAAAATGAGGCAGATAATTTCTTGAACAAACCTTGGGGCCGCGGGCCCTTTAAACGTCCGGGCCCCCCGACATTTGTCGGGTTTGTCCCCCCTTATGGGCGGCCCTGCTAGAGTGCCTATATAATAAGAGTGGCGACATACGGGAAACACTTTCTGATTGGCTTAGAGACCTTTTCTACCGCCCGAGGCGGTCTTTTCCTAGCTCCCGTAGACTTAACATGGGAGCTTTTTGTGTGTTCGAGAAAAACGTGTGTATATTAAATAAAAAAGAAAATATAGCTTATTCGTGTTCCAGAATGTTTATTTATTATTATTTTAGTGTTTTGTCAGTATAAATTTGTAGACTTTTTAAGTAGTAAATAGCTTTTTTTTTAACAACGTGGTGTTTCCCGCAATCTAAGTTAGCGCGTTGTGTAATCCATCTCATCAATTATGCATGTAATTGAGCGTTTATATGATTCATTTTTATCAAATGTATCCATATTATAACAATCATATGCTTTTTGCTCTCCCTGAAATGATATATTATTTCGCCCAGCAACCTTTTTTGAGACGATTCTGCTAGAAAAATGGCTGCCGCGCATGCGCATTGGGCCGAATTTGGTCCCTTGTCGCCACTCTTATTATATAGGCACTCTACTCTCCACCACTACCGAGCCAGCTGAACATTATTTTCTTGATTAATACCTAAATGACTATCTCGTGTCACATTTTCAGACGGTGCAAAATATTTTGAAAAAAAAAAAAAAAACTTTTTTTTTAATGCTTCGAACGTTCCTTCCCCCCCCCTTCGCCTACACCCACCGCGGTCGTACCAGCTAAATTCGATTTTTAACAATACCTATAAATTAGCTAACTATTGTGACACAAATCAGTCGGTGCAAAATGACTAACCCAAAAGTGTCACTGCCTCCTGGACTATTTAGCAAGCATGAAAGTAACAGTGCGACTTTGTTTACCAAAAAGTAGTTCATAGTAGAGTTGGGGGTTACACTGCTAATATATACCACTGCATCGTAAGTTATAAGCTCGCTACAATACTCCCTCCAGAATTTAGTATTAGAGGAAATTCGATAGATGACGCCACCAGTAGAAGGATTGCCTTTTGCATGAGACAGCTGTATTAAGATCACAGTTATTATTGTCCTGTGTTGCCTTTAGCAGCCGAGTGTGAGAGCCTCTGTGAAGTGAAAGCTGAGTAGCAATGAATGGAGTGACGCCGTGATAGTAAATATGAGCAGTGGCTGCTATCACAGAACCTCATGTGGTTGTTAAAAGTGATTAGCATCGCATTGGCGATTCAACTATCCATCGTGGACCATCCATCGAAGTTTTTAATTTTTGCGTGTTCAAATCACGTCCTTCAGTCACCAATTTAGCAAGCCGGATTGTAACTTTGTCTATCAAAAAGTACTTCATGGTAAAGTTAGGTTACACTGCTATATACAGGGTGGTCATAAAAAAACTTGGCCGATATATGGACCTCTAGCGGCCGTTCCGTTCAACCGATCGAGATGAGATTTCAGATATAGTTATTCAGAGGTATGAGCTCGGGATTCTGTGAACGACAACAAAGTGGCATTCACAGTTACGGTTATAGGTAGAGAAACTCAAAATTTTCGAATGGCAACGCCCATTTTTTCCCGTCTCAAAATGCTCAGCGCATGCGAAAACCCTAAAGAGCGTTGGAACGGTACGTGTATCACAAAACATGGACGCGTTATGCACGCACAAAAAACAGCTCTGCGAACGTCCAATAAAACCAAGATAGGGGCCACGAAGGAAATTTGCATATGTTCGAGGCTAGACACCAACCACAGAACGCCTTTCGCCAAATATTCAGCCAGATCTTCAGTCGGGAGCTCGCACATGCCAGCGAAATGACTCTGTCAGCGAAAGTTAATGGAAAATTGGTAAAATTCTATTATTAAAATGGGATGAATGCCGTGGAAGCCTTGCGTGTTTACCGTCGAAACCATCGCCAAATACGAGGCCCATGTATCTGGCGAAAGGCGATCTGTGGTTGGTGTCTTGCCTCTGTCATATGCAAATTTTCTCCGTGCGCCCAGAACGTGGTTTTGTTGGCCGTTCGGAGAACTGTTTTTTGTGCGTGCATAACGCGTCCGTCCGTGTTTTGTGATACACGTACCGTTCCAACGCTCTTTGGGGTTTTCGCATGCGCTGAGCATTTTGAGACGGGAAAAAGTGGGCGTTGCCATTCGAAAATCTCGAGTTTCTCTACCTATAACTGTAACCGTGAGTGCCACTTTGTTGTCGTTCACAGAATCCCGAGCTCATACCTCTGAATAACTATATCTGAAATCTCATCTCCATCGGTTGAAGGGAACGGCCGCTAGAGGTCCATATATCGGCCAAGTTTTTTTATGACCACCCTGTATATACTACTGCATCGTAAGTTAATTTTTGTAGTGGTGGCTAAGCTCGTTACAAGCTAAATAGCCCGTTGTGTGCTCAGGTGTTAATTAACTGGGTAGTTACAAGCTAACTGATGTGTTTGTGATTCAATGGGTCCCGCTCGTTGTGACGTTCCTGTAAATGAGAGAACGGACTATCTCGCCAAAAGCGGAACCTTAATCGCCTAAAAGCTGTTAAAACTGTCTTCACACTTCGAAGCTGGATAAAAGAATTGTTCAAATACTGCCCAAAAGAAAGACTTGTCAGTGCTGCTAAGCATAAAACTTAGGAATGCCTTTCCTTCAGTAACGTCCTAGACTTCAAAGAAGACTTGAGTTGTTGAGTTTAATTTTCCGGTCTGTTTCATGACTGTCCACGCGTACACTTATTTGATTGTAACATTGTTGACTCTTCTGACTATATTTTAAGTAACGTAGACAACTTATGACGGCTCAACTAGACACGTGCCCTGCACTTCGTTTTAGTTAGAGTACAGAAGTATCAGCCAGATGTCGAATGACGTAAAGTCAAGTGCTTGGCGTTAGTTTGTTTTCATTCACTCCTTCATATTTTATAATTTATATCAATGGTAAGTTTAAACAAATAAAAGTAAACGTTTTTGTAAAAGTCTGGAAATGTGGTAAAAATGTGAAATTTTTAAAAATGATTTGGGATAGAATAGGTAATTGGTTCTATATGAACTTTGGATATGTTGGCTCACTTACCCTACATCATCGTAGATATGAATTTGTACTTTGAAAATGGTTCAGTTCTCTAGAAATACTACCATACTGAATTTTGTACCAACTCTGTGTGGTTTTTCAAAATTTCGATTTTGCTTCAATATTCAAAGTGCTTTCCAGATTTGAAAATTTTGTTAATTAAAAGACAAGCTTTTTAATGAGATTTTATTTTTTTTATAGTGCGAATTGTACACAAATGGCTACATGAAAACAGATTTTAACACATTTAAGCAGATATTTTTCCACCTTTGCTTACAAACCAGATATGGGTTAACAATATTTTTAATATCTCAATACTTTTAACATTTGAGACGGAATGTCTTTTGATTCATAACAATAATTTGCATGGTATTCAAATATCAAGAATGAAGCTGGTGAAAGTATGAATGAGATACAAATAACATGATAAAGAGTTAGTTCATTTTTGTTAATTTTATAAAAATAACATTCATGAGCTGGAAAACAGTTGTGAATGTTTTCTGTCTGGCTGATTCCTATATTTTACAGTTCCAAAATTAGAAGTAGAATACATTAATGTGGCATGTGGACAAAAAATGCCTTTGATCAATAGTGTTAAACCAGAATTGTAACACATGTTTCTATTAATATCATATTTGCCTTATCCTCCAATTCTATAACCAACAGAAGAGTTGTATCTTAAATATATAAACGTGTAAGATCTGAAAATTTTAAATACTGACATTTATAAAAATTTTATGTCGAAAGTGAAAAATGAAATATACTTAGATACGTTTTTATCATACTTAA
Organism: Metellina segmentata; assembly: GCA_947359465.1. NCBI lineage: Eukaryota > Metazoa > Arthropoda > Arachnida > Araneae > Tetragnathidae > Metellina > Metellina segmentata. The sequence goes on along the minus strand of OX375881.1, from coordinate 48,348,379 downwards.
CAGGTTTTAAAATAATTTGAATTACTTTTCAGCCAAATTATTTTGAGAATTTTTTTCAAACCCATTCCTCTGCATGACCTTTTAAATTCAATTTTAAAAGCAGATCTTGTACCTGTCTTAAAAGGTTATTCAAAACTCACCGCCTGATACCATTAAGTTTTTTAATTTAGTTTACAAGGAAAATTTAGAGCTGGTAACGAGATTACTTTAACTTTATAAAGTCTTGAAATCAGTATTAATGTCATTAAAATAGAAAGATGAATGCATTAAGAAAACGAAGCTAATTTTAATAAAATCATTTTTATTTATGTATTGTATCTCAAATTAAAGAAACTTTGCAAAGCAGAAAGTTAATTTTAAAGGTGAAAATTTAATTACAATTCAAATGTTAAAATTTTTCGAAATTTAATAACCGGAGATAGCGAAAAGTTTTTCAACAAATAATTGTTTATGTTTTCCCCGATGTACTTGAATCCGTTTTCATCAAATCCCTAGTATTTTAGATTGGGGTGCTTTTTTGTGTGAATAAACTTGGGTTTTTACGATTCTCTAAGAGCTGAAAGGCACTCGAGACGAAAATGTTCCGATTTTTTGACAGAAAAGACCAGTTTTTGCGCTGTGCTGTGCTCACATGGATTCTTAAATGCAATAGAAACTTGATTATAGCTACAGCAAAAAAAAACTACGGGGAAAAATGGAAAAACGTACGTTTGGTTAAAAATATTGCAAATAATGCATTTAAACTTCGACTAATCTACGTAAGCAGAGAAGTGCTAAAATAAAATTATACTAGATTCGCAAACAAAAATAGGTAACGCACATTTTGAAAGAAATCGACGATTCTATCATTTAAAATCTTTACTTATCAACTTTTTCACAAATTAACCATTCCCTCCAGCTCAGACACTTAAATTTCACGTTTCTTGTACTTCAAAATTTCGTAGTTGTGTTTTCGGACAATTTCAGTAAACCTCTGGTTATGCTCATAGAAAATCTAATTTTACAGAATATTTCAAACGTGCCCAGTTGCTTTCGTTACGACATTAATCCCCCTCAGCTAAAGCAATGATCTATTACCACTTTTTCGTATGAAATGCTTCAGAACCATCATTGTCACTGTAGTTCCATCACTGTCGAAATATTCCTGCTCAAACTTTTTAAGAGTAAATGTCAGCTGACTGATATCAAACTTATAATGTCATTTAATTGCAATCTAAAAACATTTTAAACCTTATTTATGAAACAGAAAATCAGTCTAACGCATCAAAAACTTTGATCTTTGCGTCTTGATATTTGCACAGCTTTTCTGTCTGAAAATTTCTAGGGCAGTACAACTATATTCAGCTTTCTACGATCTTTCAGAACCATAGAATGTGAAATTTAACACAGAATACATTACACGAGAGATCCATTAGCGTGTATATACCACCAAGGAAGCCCCGTACCCGTGATCTAAAGAGGATTGTAGTTTGATGGGCACCCTTGAGGTGAAATTTAAAAGAAAACAATTTAAAGTTCGTGACCCTAAAAGATTCTAGGATCTTCAAGTGTAGAGAATACCGAGACCTGTCACAAACCGAGCAATTGGAAGATTAAAAGATAAGCACGTGAAACAGAACAAAGCTAAAAGAAACTGCTGAGAGAACAGATGTGACTTGGTATGTCTACAACAGCTTAATCTCTCAGGTGAAGCCTGATATTAAATCAAGCTCTTTGTAAGTTTATCGCAAGAAACAATGGCAATCAATGTGAGAACGTAATCAAGTGTAAGCAGTTTTACAAGTGGAGCTCAACGGGTAAGCAGTGAATCTCTTTTTCTGCAGGGATCATCTCTAATTCGGAATTGCAATGGTGCCACGTTGCACGCATATTTCTTCCGCGTCCTGCAACGGTGTCTTTTTCATGCCGCATTACCTGCTGGGTCCTTTGAAGCCGTTTATCGATCGGAACATCTTCGTTTATGGAAACCAATCTAATGCTGTTGCATCGGTGCTTTGCATTTCGTGATTTCTTCTTCGGTGCGAACTTAATCAACGCAGTGTCGGGTACTTAGACAGATTGAAATTAAAATTACTTTTACTACTGCGTTAGTTTTCTATACATAAATGATAAACCAACTTGGGTGGGAGAGAGATTATCAACCCCCTGAAACCTAATTTCTTTGTATTAGCGGGATATTTTCTGCACGATATAATTTTTGTGGTTTGACTAAAAACAATACAATCGCGGTAGTACCTGTATCCAAATAGCCGTTTGGAGAGAAAAAATTTCAGTCGCTAATTCGGTGAGAGCGTCGTATTCTTGAGTTTTATCTTTTTATTATTGAATAAATAGAATTACTTTTGATCTATTTTAAAGGCTATTTCTCTTCATTGGGCTTATTTTTACTTTCATTTCGCGATTCCTGATGAAGTTTTAAATTTACCTTAAGTCACTGTCCCTAAATATTTCGTTTTGTCAAATTCTACCCCTTCATTTCGGAGGTCCATAACATGGGCATTTATTTCCGCTCTTGAAACGCGACTAAGGGCAAGATTCTTTATGTATACACGGATTGACGATTGTGAATCTTCAATGAATATGTCAATATGCGAGTCCGTGGTATCAATAAAGAATTTTGCCCTCAGTTGAGTTCCAAGAGATAGAATCAAAGGTCCACATATGTAGATTTCCGGAATAAAGTGGCTACATCATGCTTTTCTGAAATTTTTATTACTTTTTCTGTTATTTTGCTTTGTTATATGATTATAGGTGATACCACAATAACTAACGTATAAAAAATGAAAATTTTCAAACTTCAAAACTATGACTAATAAAGATTAAAAACTTAGTTGAACCCCTTGGGTACAGATTTATTTGAAAAATAGTAGTTCGGATTATGGTTTGCACATTAGTTATTGTTTATTTTCTTATTATCGTCTGTGCACTAATTACTGTCATGGTTTCGTATTATCGTTTGCACACTTGTACCTGTTATATTTTCGTATAGTTTCGTTTGATAAGAATGGCAACAGTATGAGAGAGATCGCACAGCTTCTGATCTCCGCGTTCATTCCAAAAAAGAATGTCTGATAACGCAGCCGTGTAAATATTTCTATGGATGGAGTCAGATTAAATTAAGTGTATTTTTGCAGAGAACGATTGAATAATTTGATTCAATGAGTCTCAACACCAATCATTCCCCATGAACAATAATATGTACATGTTTAATTTTGTCCTAGTTTGAATGACGAATTAGACTCGTCATCCGTAACTTCGGCAAAACAAGTGCACGACGAGTCTCAGTCATGCAATGTACCCAATGAGTTAAAATGAGATTACTTTTGCTTGTTCGTAATCAAACTGTTGAAAAAATTCCCAACAGTTTTGAGCGATGGCATATTTGTTTATTTTCTTATTTTATGCTCAATGCACGTTTTCTTACAGCCGGAAAATTTCAAAGCTCGTTTTGTAAGATCAACATTACCAACACCAAATGTGCAGTATATGTGATACATTCCTGTTGGTGGTTTGAATGACATCTTTAACAGACTGGAAATTAATCTTGTACAGGGGTAAAAACAAACTCTAAAAGTCAAATCGTTTAAGAGTGTGAAATTGATGTCCTGATGAGGTTGAACGTCTTACTGCACCGAAATGGTCCTTGACGATCTTTTCTAAGTTTTGAATCTTTATTATTCGTTTTTAAAAAGGTTTTGCAATTTTTAAGAACATCAACTTAGGTTTTCAATTGTATCTCAACTGAGTAGTATGTAGTATTTAGTTATATCTAACTCGGTATGGGTACCTTGTTCTCAAACTAAATTATCAAAACTTAGATATCACTAAATAAATTATTAAATTGATGAAAAATAATGTACTTTTGTTGAAAAATTTAATGAATGAACTTTCGTTGTATCATTTACCGTGATTTTTTTAAATCGTGTTTAATTTCATGCATTTTACTGAGCAATAAGTTTTAAGGACTTTTAAATATAAAGCATAGAAACTGTTAAATAACTAAGGGAATTTCTTGATCTTAGTTTAATCTTTAAAGGAACAATCTATTCAAACATACAAGTTCGATCAACATTTCAGTCAGGTAAAGACTTTTTTACGAAAATTATTCATATAGTGGATCTACATTTAAAGCAGAAACTTAAAAAAATATACACATATAGCAAAACATTCCCAAAATGCGATCTTTTGTAAATCTGTTATCTTGATGCGCAAACTAAATGTTGAGGTATGGACTTGTATATTTGAATCTAACGCAAAATTGGCACACAAGAAAACTGATTCGGCAATTTGATTATCAAGATTTGATAAGGTGAATGAAATAAATCAGTCGAAAAATGTTAAAGAAATATGCCTTTAAAAATATTAAATAGGTCACTGTAATTAAACAAGATATCCCTTAACACTGCTGGGATTGTATGTATTGCAGGATTGTAAGTAGTTTTAGAAGATTTCTAAATAAAAAAATAGAATTTGAAATTGTTGAGAAAGTACAATGAAGAATTTTATATAGAATTACACTCGAAAACACAGTACCATCGCCAATTCGGAGTAATCACCATCGCCAGTTGATGATAATTTGGGGTTGTGGTAACCCGTCGTAGGTTTGTTTGCATACACTTTCATTTGAGTAAGTTGAAGGTATTCCACTTTGGCAGCCTATATCCAAATAGCCGTTTGATGAAAATTTTAATCGCCAATTTTCGAGGGGCCGGTACCGTGTTCTTGGGTTTTATCCAATTTTAAAGAAAAGAAGTCATTGTAGGAAAGGATATGACTATTCTCTGCAAACACTTGGCACTAAAAACAACGCAAGTTTTGTACATAATTCTTGGAGTGTATTCCAATGATGTATAACATTCACACAAGTTTAAAAACGTTACATATTCTACGTTTGAAAAAGAAATAGCATAATAATACTAGTAGCATAATAAAATCAAGAAATTACGCGTCACAAACGTGAGAAAGATGCTTATGGTTCTTTTACAGATTATTATTTGAAAAGGTAGCGAACTCAAATTTTACCTAAGCCATACCTCAATAATTATTGTTTTCATAAATCTAGATTACGATACCGTTTTAATGATGAGAAATTCAGTTATATGTATACATCAGAGATTATCTATCACTCATATCATATTGCCTATTCGTCTGTTCACTTTCCAAATGCAAGGGTGAAAATTTTTTAGTTTATATTGAGTGAAATGGCGTGCGAAATGTTAAAAAAAATGCTAATATAACGTATGATAATATTTTAAGTGTGGTTGGTTGGTTTAGGGTTTTATGACGCAAGAGGGCCATATTTGGCCAAAGTGCGCCAAGCTTAACACAATGAGGGAGATAAAAAGCAGGGTGTGAAAAAGGGTAGGCGATAATTTATCCTCTGAAGTTTAGAGCACCAAACCTATTTTTTCATCTGAAAACAGGCCTCGGCTTTAATAACCTATCTTTTCTTTTCCTATGGAGTTCACTGTCTTCAGTAAACACGGGTTTCGGGTTTCCGAGAAATCCAAGGGATCGTTTTCTGCTTTCATCCCATACATAATCATGTTCCCCCAATCCCTCTTTTTCTTATTTACATTTTTACTTAAAGTCATCTGTCTTATGTATGGCACGGCTTGGCCAAATATGGAACCTGCGCCATAAAACCAGAAAACAACCAACCAAGACGTTTGAAAATCCTTGATATTTTAAAATTTTTCTTCTCTTGTATGAACCTTTTCTAATCTGAATTAGGTTTAATAAAGGGTTTGAATTGGGGTGCGGTACTAATGTCCAGTAAGAGCTCAAAATGAAATCTCGCCACTTTTTTTTGGTCCTTGGGAAAATAGACGCGTTATCCTACAAAAATCCTTGAATTCTCTGTCTAAAGGTATAAGTACATTGCTCTATTTATAAAGACCACAATGAAGATGTTAAGTTTCTGTAAATTCGTCTGATAATATAGCTTTATATTTCTTATTGAAAATGGCCGTTCTGACCTGAAACTCTAACCATCCGAAAGAAATTGTGATTTCAAAATAAATATCTGTAAAAGCGCCATATACTCCTTTCTCGTACAGGACTACAAGTACAGCAGAATACCTTGAGCGAGTAGTTGCCGGTTCTCTTGAGATTCAGAGGGCACCATTCTCAGGCAAACGAGTAAGAAGAGAGTAAAAGGCCCGTTATCATTGTTCTGCACTGGAAGGTGAAGTGTGTTCTCCGTACTATTGTAAGCAGTTGTCCCAACACTGGTTGTGGTGCTCGGTGCAAAGTGGTGACAATGTGATTCTGTTCTGTTATCATTCTATTATATATCCGACACGTCGTACTGGGCGTAACGGTAGTAACTAACCTAGGACATAATATGCATTTTAATTTTTACAGTGATTTTCCAAATGATCAGTCAGAATGTAATTAATGCTGTAATCACTAGCCTTACGAAAACTTTCTGTAGGATTCTATAAAAAATTATACAGAATGTCGTCTATAGAATCATATACACTCATGTCCATAAATTAAGGATAATTCAGAATCACACGGAAATCGAACTCTAAAGTAAAAATTTCACCTGTAGAATTATCGCACACGTCTTCAAGAATAATATCAAAATTACAGGAAGCCATCAGATGACATCGATAGTACGTCACAATGACGAGAGTGTCAGAGAAGTGTATATAAGGAATGGTAGCAAAGAAGTAAAATTGTTCCCAAGCGTTCTGTAAGCCGCTCAGTGCCACAACCGAATAGTTATGGCACAGAGGACGCATGTCGATGATTTTTTACGTGGTAGAGTTATTGGCCGCCTGGAATGTGGTCGTACTCAGACGGAAGTTTCAGTGGAACTTAGAATCGCCCAAAGTGTCATCTCTAGGCTTTGGCAACGATTCTAAAATGATGATCAGTAGACGTTACAGTACATGTCTCCCCCGAGTTACAACGCCAAATGACGACCGGTATTTTTGCAGTAACTGCAAAAAGAAGCAGACGGAGCACAGCATCCGACCTTTCTCGTCAGTTATCTTCAGCCACGGGTACGACAGTTTCAAGGTAAATCGTTTACAGACGTTTGGGACATGTTGGTTTATACGCTCGCAGGCCTGTCAGATGTGTTCCGCTCACGGCAACTCACTGTCGCCAGAAGTTAGCCTGGAGTAGAGAACATGTGATGTGGATATCGTCACAGTGGGCTTGTGTGATGTTTTCTGACGAGTCCAGGTTTAGCTTGCAGTCTGATTCACGGCGGACGTTCATATGGAGATTGCCAGGTACCCGCTACCACCAAGACAACATTATTGAACGACACCGTTGCGGTGGTGCAGGATTGCTCGTTTGGGGCGGAATTGTACTGCGATCCAGAACAGATCTACATGTTCAAATCGGAAACATGAGAGGCCAAATTTAACGGGACATCATTCTGGAACAACATGTACGTTTGTTTAGGGGTGCCATGGGCGCAGAATTTTTGTTTATGTATGACAACGCCCGTACTCACCATTCAAACATTGTAAACGAGTGCCTTGAATCTGAGGATATCACCCGTATGGAATGGCCAGCATTCTCACCTGACTTGAATCCGATAGAGCGTGTGTGGGACATGCTTGGCCGACGAGTTGCAGCCCGTCAACCAACTGCTACATGTGTACCGGAACTTCGGAGAGCATTGCTTGCTGAATGTAGTGATCTTCTCCAAGATCAGTTCGATAATTTGATCCTCAGCATGCCTAGGCGTTGTACGGACTGTATTCCATCGTCTGGGAGACATACAATGTATTAACCATCATACCAACCATGCCATGTTAAGTTTTTGTAAGGTCGACATTTTTTGTAATTGCTTCAGTGTGCAAAAATCGTAGTTTTTTTTAATGGTATCATACATACACCATCTCTTTTTTTGTTCTTTATGTTTTGTCTAATAAATGGGCTTTATGAATAAGTCAAGTTTGTTTTATTTCTGAACCTTTATTTGCCGGAGCTGGCATTACCCTTAATTTAAGGACATGAGTGTAGAAATGTGGCCCGCTTTTCTATGAGCTCAATAAAGTAACTGCCATAGAAAGTCTAGAAATCTCTATAGAAAATGTCTGTAGAAACCTCTAAATAATAATTCGATAGAAGCACATTTATTTTGTTTCACTTAACTTTTCTATGGAACTTCTCTATAGAAATACATTTCTACAGATTCAAAGCTCGTTTTCTCTTCAGAAATCCTTAGAATTCTATTTCAAAAAATTTTATCGAAACGAAATTTCGTTTCTCTCTATAAATCTTTATAGAATTCCATAGAAATACATTTGTATAGAAACAGAGCTTGTTTCGTGTCTACAGAAATCTCTAGAAAATTCTATAAACAAAATTTCGTTTCTAGAATTGTTTTCTATGAAAAGAAATTTCTGTAGAATGTTTTCAACAGAAACGAATTTTCGTAACGATATTTCGTTTCTCTATAGAAATCTCTATAGACTGCTATGGAAATACATTTGTATAGAATCATAACTCGTTCTGTGTCTAGAGAAATCTCTATAGAACTTTTCTATAGAAACGAAATTTTGTTCCTTGATAGAAATATCTATTGAATACCACGAATATGTTTCCATAGGTTCAAAGCTTATTTTCTTTATAAAAATCTCAATAGAATTTTTGCTGTGGAATCGAAATTTCGTTTATCGACAGAAACCACTAAAATTCTATAAAAAAATGTTTGGTGAGGGTTATGAAGAACGAATGACACTGAAGGTACTAGAAAAAGTATGAATGTCACCTGTTCGTCGTTGGTGGGTTCCAGGGGTATGGCGTTACCCCCCGTCTCTTCCTGTCAAGAGAAGTTGTCCTTGGTGGTGACACTACTGAAGCCGGTAAGTGGCATGAAAGGGAGGCCGTTCTCCGGAGGCTGTCGGTCGTCTGGGTTTCGCTTGGGGAGAAGCGGCTTGGTCGACCCTCCGCACATGATGGCAAACCGGAGCTCTCGGCAAAACATCACACACAAAGGTTCCTGTTACAAGAGAACGCGATTCAATCTCAACTTCAACAATTTGTCGTTATACACTACCTCATGTTGAAGGCATTTGACGTTTAGTGAATGGGTTGCCAGCGCAGGTGTTGGCCTCGTCAGATGACTGTGGTTCAACATTACCATACACAACGCTACAATAACGGACCGGACAGCAAGATGTGATGGTATAAGGGAAATAATACGTGCTTTAATAGGAGGATGGTCGCCCACGTGCTGCAATTACGCTGACAACCCTTCTGGGCATACTTTCAACAAGGTTTTGATACACAGCTATGGGTATTTGTGTCAATTCCAGCTGCAAGAATGTCGTCAGCTCAGCTGTAGATTTCATACGTGGTTCCCAGGTCCATAATTATTGTAGGGTAATGTATACACAACGCTACAGTAATGAACGGGACAGCAAGATGTGATGGTATAAGCGAAATAATACGTGCTCTAATAATTGGATGGTCCCCCACGTGCTGCAATTATACTAGCAACCCTTCTGGGAATATATATACGCTACAATAATGGACCGAACAGCAAGATGTGATGGTATAAGGAAAAGAATAGATGCTTTAATAGGAGGATGGTCACCCACGTGCTGCAATTACACTAGCAACCCTTCTGGGCATACTTTCGACAAGGTTTTGATATACAGCTATGGTAATTGTGTCCATTCCTGCTGCAAGAATGTCGCCATCTCAGCTGTAGATTTCGGACGGGGTTCCCTGGTCCGTACGCGTCGCTCTAGGTCGTCAAACAAATGTTCTACGAGGTTTAGGTCGGGACTCTGAGCAGGCCAGGGAAGACGGTTTACATCCATATCGTGATACCACTGCTTGACAGAGGCTGCAACATGACATGGAGCGTTGTGGTCCTGGAATTAACATTCGTCCATTCCATAGAATTGCCACAGCGTAGGATGAACCTGATTGTCCAAAATATTCATGTAGGCGTCGGCATTCGATTTACTAGGAACAATAGGCAAAGGTCCCAGGCCATACCACGTAAAACACCCCCAAACAAGTAGTCGGACTTTATGCAAATCCTCTGGCGTCCGGTCCATTATTGTTGGGTAGTATATGTCACATAATGCTCTTATAAACATGAAATATAAATAAACTGGGGCATTACTGTTGAGAGGAGCTTCAAAACGTGTGATCAGCATGTTGACTAGTATTCACGTGATTGCTCAGTGAAAAATTGACTGGTTGGCCGAGTTCGCAATTTTTTCTGCTGAACTGATACATAAAAGATAAATCCAGGGAGGAATCGAACTCGACAAATCGAATTGGGTTGCTGCTAAATTGCGAATTTATGTGGGGACGGAGGGTTACTCGATGGCTTTGGTACCGATTGACTATTGTTACCAAATGGTACAGATTCGTTGGAAAACAGAGATGGGATTAGACTGTTATTTTGTGGTAACAGTGTTAATGGTTGTTACTAATTTGCGATAAATGATCATTATTAACTGCTAAAGTTAATAGTTTCATTATCATCAGTAACTAACCCTAATTGTTAACAATAAATTTAACAGTTATAATGAACTGTTAGAGAGTATTAATTTGACGATTAATAATAATTGTTGTCAATAAATCAGGCATTGAGTAATTTTTAAAAACCTAATTAATAAATTTTTTTTATCTAATAGTTTTATGACTTTAATTTTTTGTCTAAAATTTAATTTAATTTCAATTGCTACAGTTTTCAATAATTTTCATCAACATTTTAATAGTTTTGATAAAAGTTGCTAACTTTTATTTTGCTTTGCAATAACGCTCGTATTGAAATTTTTGTTGGAATGAAGGCTCATTTACACTTATGCGTCAATCCTAATCCGCTCTACTTATCCCGATCTGTCGACCCAATGAGCAACGAGAACTATAGACAGGTTTGATCATTGTCGTTCATTGATCCGGATATGGAAAAGGGACGTGGTAGCTCGGTTAGAAGAGTAGCTGAAACAAACAAAAAATTGCGAGTTCGAAACTCGATGCAACCATATTTATTTGTATGCATGAGAGCTGGTGCACGTTACTATGCCGTGGTCTTAGATGTCCTCCCGATGGTGTGGTGTGGAAGTTTGGAGAGTGAGGTATCAGCTCAGATGTTTACCTTGTCATCTGATCCTGGTTCAGATGTCCTCGGAGCTTTCCCATCGGAGTCTCCCCGGACCGTCTGTCGTCAATAGCCCGTTATGTTGCTCCAGTGCGGAGTTATTTCAATTAACTACCAACCGAATATGAAAAGTGGATCCGGATAGACGCACATGATGCAAATTAGCTTTTTGTTTCATTTATATTGTTGGGAAATTGGTCTTACCCGTTCTTCGCTGGCCACCTTCCTGGACTTCCAGATGAACTCGACGACCGCCACGACGCAGGCGGTGATGAGCCCGGCCCCCAGCACCACGAACACTCCGCCCACATTGGCGAGGCTTAAGGCGCTGGCCGACCCTGCCGTGTTGGTCTCGTCCTTGCTACACTTGCCGCCTCCTAGCCGCTGCTTCCACCAGCGCTCCTTCAGGATGTGCAGCGTCCCGCTCTCCTGTAACTTCAGAATGGCGCTCGACAGCGGAGTTCGGTATGGGGATCCTGCATGCCAAACAACGAATCTTAGGTTTGCGCTACCAGGTATTAGAGAACCAACAACAATGCTGTACCATTTGTATATATTTTCTAAATAAATTTTTAACTTGTGTGTACTCTTGCCTTTTAAGCCAGCATGTACTGAGCTTTTAGGACTGTATGTTATACTCAGTTGGCATTCTTTTCTTGTAGCAAATTAGCCTGTATTTTGTATATTTTCAAAATTTAAATAGTCGTCCCTACACCCTTTTCCAAATGATCAAACGTTGATGGACAACACATCTCGCCATTAACAAAATTGGTCAGATTTCGATGGACAACACTTCTCGCCATTAGCAATTTGGTCAGATGTTGATGGACGAGATGTATCAGTATCAGCACAATTGGTTAAATGCTTATGGACGAGATAACTCGTCCAAACCACTTAGAGGGTTAACAGCAAATTAGAAAAATATATGAGTTGGGATATTTATTAGTAACAATAAAGTCTTTTTTTCTGTGGCGCATTCTCCAAAAAATGCATGTTACCACTGAGTCAGTACAACGATTGTGAACGAGCCCTGTTCCTTCAATGACCGCCACTACCTATATCGAGAGACGAGAACAATTCTTGTGTTAGTTAGGCTGTTGGTAATTCTTTTGCAGAGAATCACCAAGTGAAACGCTCTACAACAAGGAGATTTTTATTGATACCGAAGAGAGAAAATTCTCTCAGGAAAGACTGGAACCGTTTGCTTTGGGCAATAAGCCGTAGATTTGTGCTCAAGAGCTGCGTATTTACCTGAGGGAGTGGCCACACCGTAGCCTTTGTTATCGAGCAGGCCTCCGATCTGCGTAAGCTCACACTCCCGCTCGACGATGTACTCAATGGAGGTGGACTCCATGAGGAAGGCATAATTCTCCTTCTTTACTCGCTCCACGCCTTTGCTGTTGGATTCCGTGAAGACGCTCGGGCGAGCACTCTGCATGAAAGCCCACATCCGCTTGAACGTAGGAATCGTCGATTCCTGCAAGACCAAACAGACAACACTTATTTTTTTTATTTCCAACACAGCAGTCATTGAAGACAAACATCCTTAGCCTCAGTACGCAATAGAATGCACAACAGAAAATACTGATCACTTTAAAAGAACATTAAAGCGTATCAGAATAAAACTGTACTGATGGATATTGTAGTGCCTTCTACAAGTCACTACCAAACTCTCGTAATGGCTATGTTGATATCTCACTTTTGAAATCTATATATATAATTCTCTTACGTGGCACGCAAAAAAGACGTTATTATTTATCGCGTTTTGGCAACATTGTACGATTGTTTGTTTATCACGAAACCTCGCGCTTCAATTGAATTTATAGCGTTATCGGATGAAATTTTATTGAAAAAAAATGAATTTTAGTCGAGCTGTTGCAGTAAATAATAGAAATCAAAGAAAACGGAGGATCTTTTCAGGGTCATTTTTAAAAAAAGTCCGTTTCGGGGCAAACTATTATAGTTCAACAAGACGCTTGCATTACAACTTTCGACCACAAACTCAATGAAAAAGCGTGGGTGGCTCGAGTGCTGGGTAAATGTACACACAACCAACATGCTGGGTTTTCAATTTCCAAATCAACGCTCACATTTCGAGTCAAAATTTGCTCAAAGTTTCCATTTGAATTCTGATTCCAGAGGTACTGTAAATATCTTTTCTGAAAAACAGCATAAAATTTTGATTTGAAAAATATTTTTTTGGAATATCATATTTTGTTAACAATTCCTTCTGCTCGGACACATGTCGTCATTGATGCGAGCGAAGCGAGCATAGGTTCGTGCAGCGAACCAATGAGGATTGCGAAGGAATCCTCTGGGGGTTGGCGAGCGTTAGCGAACAGGGGGCGGGCCCCCTAGTCATTAGTATTGTTCGTGCGCTATGTTACGAGCCTCACCTTTTTCACTGTTCGCAGTCACGTGCACGAACAAGACGTACGTGATACTTTTTCGTTTTTGAACAAGCTCGTGATACTTTTTCGTTTTTGAACAAGCTCGTGCTACTTCCGTTTCAAATGAAAATGTAACCACTTCTTTTTTGTACATAAAGCCCTGTAAATATATAGAGATTGAAGTGAATAGTTTTGTTCAAAATGGAAGGATTTGGACTTGACTTTGTATGTAATGCGTGGATCGAACATGAGTCAGTGCGATCATGTACAGATAAAGCTGTAATAAAAATGTAAGGATCTCAAGATTCCTCAGAACGAGAGTAGTCGAACAAGGGAGGATGTGGTCAGCACAACAGAAAATACCAAACGCAGAACAAAAGAACATTAAAGAATAAGAATAAAACTGTACAGATAAAGCAATTAGAAAGCTGAAAACAAGAAGTTTCAAGCCTCCCCATAAAGAGAGGAAACAGTTTTCCAGGGAATTGACAACAAACAACACAACTCGGGTTTTAATGACTGAGCGTCTAACTAGTAGCGTTATCCAAGAGTTAGTCAGACGAAGATCTATTGCTTCGAGTTACACAAGTGTCGTTGTATGAGAGCAAACTCATTAATTGACAAAAGAAAAGTTTTACTATACAGCTGCTTAAAGAGTAACTATTCGTTTTGGGATAAAAAGTGAATCCTTATATGATTTTTATAATGTAATGCATATTTTAAACAATGCATCTTTTAAACAATGCAACAATGTATTTCTTGTCATTATGGAAATAAGAATTTAATGTCTCCGAAAAAATGTCAGTTAAAGAGGTTCTGCTCTTCTAAGCCAACCATATGTATGTGTTTCCCATGAACCCCAGTAAACTAATTCTTTTTCAAATTATCTTTTGTTTTTAGAGACATGATCCTTTCATATTTTTGAGAGATGATAATTTGATTTCAAAGACATGATCTTTTAATTTTAGACACATGATTTTATTTTTATTTTAGAGGCATGAAAAGGATTATGTCTTTTGAATTTAGATACTCGATCTTTTATTAGAAAAACCGAGGGGGAGGAGTATTTACCTTAAAGAATGTTTGTGTCGAACCCGAATCAACGCATCCGTATTGAATATGTGATTGTTTTGCGAGGTCTTCAGCACCTTCAATAGGTGAAACAAGTCGCTCCACAGTCAAGAAAGCCGCCAAATTAGCAGTGTAAGAAGACACCATGATGAGTGTGAAAAACCACCAGATGCAAGCCACGACCCGCGTTGACAATGCCCTAAAATAAAAGAAATTTTAAAATTACGCATATTATCACTTTCACATTTAAAAGGATACATCATTATAAAACTAAAAAACAGAGGGTATTATTCAATTGCTTTATTTTCTATTTCGTAATACGATGAAAATAATGAGTGACACATTCACCAGAGGAATTGCAAATCCAATTTGTCTTCTGAAGCCCCCATGCTTTGAACTAGGAATGCGACATCGACCACATAACATCGATGTTTTGAAAACATCGACATCTATGTCACATCCCGAGTCCTTTTAAAACTCTTCAACCTTGGTCACTTAGGTCTAAAAGTATGTCAATTTACTTATTCTGAAAATTATACTACTTGGTTATTTTTTAATTTTCGATAAAGTAAGTCGGAGACACAAACCGCCATAACTAAACAATCTTTCAACAGCCGCACCTGGCTGGCAAGGGAGTATTGTATTTTACAAACATGCTTTTTACTGTAGGTAGAGAACAGAATGCAGACAAACTACAATCTTTGTTTTGAAAATAAGTGGATAACTCAAAATCGGTAGACGGATGTCTAGTTTTCACTACCTCACAAAATCCATGATCACTGCTAGATGAATGTTGGTCATCAGTATAATCAGAAGGAAACCTTGACACTTCGCAAATGTAGAACAAAAAATGCTTTTGTGCACTAGATTTTCAAACAAAATAAAAATGAATTGTAACGCGTTACTGTAACTAAAATTACTTTAATCGAAAATTATGTTACGAATTACCTGTAAAATTACTGGTTTTCAAATGTAACGAATTACTTGTAAAATTACTGGTTTTCAAATGTAACGAATTACCTGTAAACTTACTGGTTTTCAAATTTAACGAATTACCTGTAAAATTACTGGTTTTCAAATGTAACGAATTACCTATAATATTACTGGTTTTCAAATGTAACGAATTATCTATAACTAGGGGGCCTGCCCCCTGCTCGCTCACGCTCGCCAACCCCCGGAGGATTGCTTCGCAATCCTCATTGGTTCGCTGCGCGAACCTATGCTCGCTTCGCTCGCCTCAATGAAGACATGTGTCCTAGCAGAAGAAATTGTTTACAAAATATGTTACCAAAAAAAAATTTTCAAATCTAAATTTGCTGTGTATTACAGAAAAAATATATACAGTATCTCTAAAATCAGAATTCAAATGAAAACTTTGTGCACATTTTGACTCGAAATGTGAGCGTTGCTTTGGAAATTGAATACCCAGCATGTTGTTTGTGTGTACATTTTCCCTGCACTCAAACGACCCACACTTTTTCATTGAGTTTGTTGCCGAAAGTTGTAGTGCAAGTGTCTTGTTGAACTATAATTGTTGGTCCTGAAAAGGACCGTTTTTTAAATGGCCCTGAAAAGATCCTCCGCTTTCTTTGATTTCTATTATAAACTAACTGCAACAGCTCATTAAAATTTCCTTTTTTTTTCAATAAAATTTAATCCGATAACGCTATAAATTCAATCGATGCGCGAGACTTCGCGATAAACAAACAATCGTACAGTATTGCCAAAACGCGATTACAAATAACGTCTTTTTTGCGTGCCACGTAAGAGAATTATATATATAGATATTACTGTAAAAAGTAATTATTACAAGTAACGCGTTACCGCCCAACCCAGTTTACGTTGTGTTGCTCTGGTACGACGTTAACTAAATTGACCATTACCAACCCAGTTTACGTTGTGTTGCTCTAGTACGACGTTAACTAAAATTACCATTACCATTACCAACCCAGTTTACGTTGTGTTGATCTAGTACAACGTTAACTAAAATTACCATTACCAACCCTGTTTACGTTGTATTGCTCTAGTACGACATTAACTAAAATTACCATTACCATTACCAACATAGTTTACGTTGTGTTGATCTAGTACAACGGTAACTAAAATTACCATTACCAACCCAGTTTACGTTGTGTTGCTCTAGTACGACGTTAACTAAAATTACCATTACCATTACCAACCCAGTTTACGTTGTGTTGATCTAGTACAGCGTTAACTAAAATTACCATTACCAACCCTGTTTACGTTGTGTTGCTCTAGTACGACGTTAACTAAAATTACCATTACCATTACCAACATAGTTTGGGGTGTCGCGACCGAAAAGCCCCGTGTTTGAAATCATCTCGAGGTCGAAGGAGTTATTGACTCACTTGGGCGTGAGCTCACATCCCTGTTGCATGAGGCATCCCACCGTGAACCAGAGAGTGTTGAGAAGCGTGAACTGGTTCTGGAGGACGTCGGGGCTTGGGTTGCAAGGATGTGGGTTTGTCCACTCGTATGGGCTGAAGCGGGCCACGATGAACAAGAAGAGGCTAACTCCGAGAAAGGCGGTGGCCATGTACACCCACACCTCCAGGGAGAGAGGCGACAGGAACGAGAACAGCTTCGGTACCTTCTTGGTAGGTTTTCGGAAGAGGATACTGATGCCAAGGTTCATGAAGGGCATCGTGAAGTCGACGGCCTGTTCTCGCTGGAAGGTGATGGTCAGGTCGCCGATGGCTATGTCAGCCCGCTGTCGTCAGAGGAGAAGAAACACATTAACTCTTTCCATTTGCTTTTGTACAGTTCATTCATAAACCTGTAACCTAGAGGTACGTAGTCTTAACTCCAACTTTGTCAATATTTCTCAATGTGTGTACGGAGAGAGATAGATTGACAAAAGTTATGTATCTGTACCCTGGAAGTAACAGTTGTAACTTTCTGCTTCTCAATTTATAGAGAAATATTGGTAATAACTTGAGATTATACGAGGGGCGACCCAAAAGAAACCGGACATAAGCTCTGGTGGGCGAGGCTTATGTAGTACGGGGTTCTGCCGCTTGGTGGACGTGTTGGTGTATCTCAACTATCAGTCTGTCAAGCGGCGTCAACAGGTGTTGACTTTGAACAAGTGAGCGAATTTTCTTTTCTAAATCAAGTTTTGGGCATTCGATTTTTCTGATGGTGGACATGCGGGAACAGCGTGCTGCAATTACATTTGTTTTCTGTTGGGAAAATCAGGAACTGAAATGGTTGAAATGATACAGACAGATTCCATAGATAGTGCTATGAAGAGAACGTAAGTTTTTGAGTGGTTTGCCCGTTTCAAAGCGGGTGAAGTGTCGATTGTTGATCCAACCTTGGTCAGGTTTTCCTTCAACCTCAAAAACGGACGAAGGCATACAGGAAATTTGCAAATTGGTGGCGGAATATCGACGGAGAACCATAGTATTTCACTCAGATTCCCTCCACCTGGTTAGACTGTTAACCAGATGTTTTACTTAGAAGTTTTAAAGCATTTGCGATACGTCATTCGAAGAAAACGGCCTTAAATGTGGCCAAGCAGGGAATGGTTAGTAGGGTTAAATGTGGCGAAGCAGAGACAACGCACCTGCACACGCCTCTTTGCTCATCAAGCAGTTTTTGACCAAAAATGGCATGACTCCACTTCCCCACGCTTCCTATTCACCGATCTTACTCCGTGCTAATATTTTTTGTCCCCGAGGATGAAAAGGACCTTAAAGCAAAACGTTTTGTGGACGTGGATGAGGTTAAACAAAAGACGACACAAACTTTGAGAAGCATCTCATTGACGGAGTTTACGAACTGCTTCCGTAAGTGGAAGAAACATATTGACCATTGTATTCAGACAAACGGTGAGTACTTTGAGAGTGACTAACGTATGAACTTGTAAAAGTAAATTCTTGACTTTTTTTATAAATTCTGTCCGGTTTCTTTTGGGTCCCTCCTCGTATAGCTGTACCCTAGATGTAAACAGTCCAGACGTAACACCAATTTTGTTCATCTCTCTATCTATCTATCTTTATATTATATTGTTAGATAGAGGTTACCCTAGAGGTAAATAGTCATAACTACAATTTTGTCAATCTATTTCTCAATATGTATAGACTGACAAAATTGTACTTGTATATTTGTACCCTACAGGTAAACAGTTGTAACTCCCATTTTGAAAATATCTCTCCCTGTATTTATAGAGATTACACAATTGGAGTTACGTCTTTTTACCTAGGGTACAGAAATCTTGATAAGTATCTTACCTGAATCGTAATGTATCAAGAAAATGAATCTGTAAAGCATGGGCATTGAATGATCAGACATATAGCAATTGAAGACTTGGTGTCTGGTAGCGGATGTTCGCCTTGTCAACATTTCTGTCCAGCTTTGTGTGATCATAACTCGAGAAGGAACTTTGATGCAGAGAGCAAAACTGTATCTTAACTGCAAATTGGTGCACATTTTGTGTAATTTTAATTCACTGCATATGAATGCTAACTTGTTAACATTAATTATTAAGTTTAAAAATAGTTTTTTTATTACTGAACAGTCTACGCTTTTTGATTTTTATATATCCTCAACTGTCGGTAATATAATAACACTCCACGAAGCCTTTTAAACTCTCATAATGTAACAAGCTAAACTTTTAATGTATTCATGTGTATGTGATTGCAAATTATCATGAATGTTGTAAACTATAGAAGCAAAAGTGAAATCTTCGTTTAAATCGATATTTATTTGTGTTGGTATGAAAACAATCTAACTTCATAAAGTCAAAAGAGGATGATGAGAAATATAAGTATTCAAGAATAAAATTGCACGACTATCCTCTTCCACCAAATGCTTGAGTCTACACTTATAATGAAAAGAGTAAAGGTTCTTTAAAAGCCCAACAAACTTTTATTGTAGAATCCTGTTTGCATACTAATCAATACTTAGAGGATATTTAGTAATACAAATCCCAAATCTGTCTAACATAGTTTGCCAAGACCGTATTACCTATGTAGATTCTTTTGACTGCACTGTTAATCAAAGTTTTAAATTAATTCTGAGATATGTATGAAGGTTACAGAAATAAGCATCTTGTGATGTTTATTTCTACTTCCACTACCTTACAACACAAATTTATGTTATTAGATTAATCGTTACCAATTAGTCAGTCATTTAACCATCTGAAGGGTTCACAAGCATATATCCGTCCTGCAACCTGCAGTCTTCACTGCAAGTTTGGACTTCCTTGATCAATAGAATCGTTTCTGGGATTCTTTCAACCAAAAGGTGTGGCTATTTAGTTGTAATATGTTATCGGGTAAAAGCAATACTTTAAAATAAAGAAATACGTAACAAAACATTACACGATGCTTATTTCTACATCATCCATATCTCTGGAGCGGATTAAATTTTAAAATTGAGCTACGTGGAACTCTTATTCCGCTAGGGGGTTTAATAATGTGTACATCAAACTACGTTTTCCCACATAGAAGCTGGATTGAAAAATTTTATCGTCAAAAAGAGTCACTAACTATTTAATTTTTTTTTTAACAATGAAGTTCTTGGAAAAGTACAATGTAACATGTTTGTTTTCTAAAACGCTCAGAAGAGAGGTAATTAGAACTTACCCCGTCAATGAGCTCCTTGATCATTCCGTTCCATTCGCCCTGGTCGTTCTTTTCTCCATATTTGTGGTCGTCGGCCTCTTTGATTTGGTAGCGGAATCCAAGGATCTTGGAGATCTCTCGCAGAAGATCGACGCAGTAGCCTTCGTACTTGTCATTCCCCTCCAAATCTGCGTGATTATCTTTCAGCATCGTGTATGGAGCGTTCTGAAAATGATACAACGAAAAAGATGTAATGTTTTGTAATGTTCCGTAATGTTTTGTTATTTATTTCCCACTTGGCATATGTAAAGCACATCGTTTATTATTTAAAAAATGCAAAATTTCGAAGTAATGACTTATAAAGATTGAATACAGAAAAGAATTCCATCCTCATCATAATACAGAAATAGATCTACTTTTGCCCTGATCATAATGGAGGTTTTGCTCATCGAAATGGCATTTACGATGTATTTTTAGTGTAGAAAAAAAACCGATGCTCCATACTAGATTTTAGAATGTATAGAGAAAAACTGAGTTCTGAAAGTAATCAATATGTATTAAAATATCAAAATTATTTACTTGAAAAACATAATATTAATCAAATCGAACAACGAGGCTGTGTTTTTGGCAATTAGCTTAGAACTGTTTGGTTTGGTTTATGATAGTATCAATATTAAGTCATTCTCAAATTCACAACTTCAAGTCTATTCCAAAGCACTAAATGCTAAAATGTGTTTCAATATCTAATAGTTAATGTAGTTAGTTGATTAACGTTGCACTGGAACAACACAACGGGCGCGATAATCCAGGAGTAATCTCTAAGGAGGCAACGCCTCGTAATTTCAAATCACGGTCAGATGACGATTTCAACATCTAATTGTTAGATTCCAAAATGTAGATTTTAGAACATACAAAAATTGGAGAAAATCATGGAATGTTTTATTTTTTTCTTGGAAATTCTATATTTTGTGTAGTGAAATATTACATGCTTTCCGCAAACCCCGCTTTGGAAACCACTGATTTCGTAACAGGAATAAAGATCAACTGATAAATGAGTACTTACTATCAAGGTGGTGACCATGAGAGTTTTGTTCTTCAGAGATTGAATGATTTCTTCTGCTGCCCTGGTGTAGTTGCTCGTCATATTGAGGCCGGCGTGAATGTTCCACTCTCCAGCCTGGAAACAAAAACCAAAATCAGTATTCAGGTTAAGTTTGTCACCTTAGGGTCACATTGTGACACACACAGAATTTTATTTCACATACGTATTAGTAATTTAAGTAAGCATGGATTGCTTGCTTCAATAGGATTCAAATTATTCGGGAAGCCTCGTGGCTCAGTGGGTATGCCCATTGCACTAGTAATCATCGAGTTGTAGGTGGTGTAAGTTCTATTCGATGCATTCCTCTCTGGGTGTATTTCTCTCTTCTGTGCCAGTAAACATTTCATTGTGTGCGTCTATTGTTTGATGTTGTATGTCTTGTGTCTGGCGCAGCATGGCCAAATAGGGCCCTTGCGCCATAAAACCTTAAAACCAACCAATCAAATTATTCAGAATATATTCTATTCAGTAGTAATCAAATAATTAAGAATCAATTCTATTCAGTAGTAATCAAATCATTCAGAATATATTCTATTCAGTAGCAATATCACTAGTATGTGTCATAGTAACTGTAACTGTGTTACAAGGAACTTCAATTAACAGTAAGTGGCAACACTAGGAACGTTGAAGTAGACCAGACTGAATGTGGTAACTTGTATTACCATGTGCTTGATGTGCTGTCCTATTATTCAAGATGTTTATTAGTATATAATAAACTTATTATTAATCAATGTCTATTGATTGACTTCAAGTTCTATGTTACATTAACAACTTAACAGTATGGGAGGGATTTTCATTGTAAAATAAACCAACCAGACGTCTGGTTGGTTAGTTTTAGGTTTTATGGCGTAACTGTTATGCTTGGCCAGGCTGCGTCAAACACAAAACAACATCAAGTAAACAATGTTATGAAAGGGACAAAAAGGATTGGAGAATACAGCAGTGTTACGAAAGAAAAAAAAGATGTTTTGGTTACCCCGGGAGCGTAACATACGTCTTTACTAAAGTCAGTAAGACCCATGGAAAATAAAAGATCACTAGAGTACCTCGGGGTTCGTGAAGACCGCTCACGTCTGAAGGAAATGTGCCCCATATGGCCAAACCAGACGGAAAATTAAGGTTTTATTTCCGCTACTAAAATTATGTCTCATGATACATATCGGGGTTATCTTAAATTTAAACTTTTCATGACAATTTTGACGTTCAATCTAATTGGTGCTGACCAATAAACTATTATATGTCAATTCAGAATTCATCCTTTGGAATTTTTATTGGCTAAGGGCGCCTTCACACGAAGGAGATCGATCGCTCACAACGGTCGCCTGTGATAGTCGTTTTGATTCATTTCCTGCAGACAAACGATTCGAGCGAAAAGAAGCAAAACAAAAATTTTTATCGGCCTTGTCTAGTTCTTTTTTGTAAAATATGAATCGTTAAAGATAGATTACAAATTTTAACGAATTTGAAATCTGCGGAAAATTTTAAGCGAGATAGATATCTTACATTTGATTTTCTTTAAATAAATAATTTTTCAATTGTAACTTTTGAATTTTTGCAATACGAACATGGGCAATGACGTCACGACTGTTACGTCCTTTGGAATCCTGCCTTCTTTCAGAATGAATGAGCTGGAAATGCTTGCAGTATGGTATTTTAATCATAAGTATAACAAAAATGTCGAAAGGAAGTATTGGGTACACCCTATCAATAAATTTCGTGTGCAGAAAGGTTTATACCAAGTTCTGTATCGCGAACTGGAAGACGACTCTACAAAATTTTTCAATTAGTTCCGGGTGTCAGTAGCTTCTTTTAGAGAACACTTCAGCAGGATACATTAAGACCACGTTCACATGAGGCGTTTCAACGCACGTATGGCGAGGCTAGCGAGGTCCCGCCATTAAATTATGTTTATTTATTCCTATAATTCAAGTATCTATCTTTGCGACCTTGAAGAGCGGGATCCTGATAGCCTCACCAAAAGCGCATTTTACGCGCCTCATGTGAACGGAGCCTAAGAAGCAGGACACAAATATGAGAGACAACATACCTCCACGAGAAAGGTTGTCGTTAACATTGAGGTTAGTATGATGGAAAAAAATTTACCACAGAACGAAAGAATATTTAATTACCGTCTTTCTAAAAAACCGCCAGTTCATTGAATGCTCTTTTGGTATTTTAACTAATAAATGGAGGATTTTCTATAGACCATTGAACTCTAATATTGATTTGCAATTGACATAATAAAAGCATGTGTAATCTTGCATAATTTCATACGAACGAGGTATTGTTATTCGCACGAAGACACCTTAACGCACACCGGTTTGATGGAAAGCGATGATAATAATGTTTATAATGGTTAGACTGGACCTGAGCCAACGGCTCTTCGAGATAATTTCGGTCAGTATTTTGTAAGTGAATGCGATTTTCCATGGCAGTATATAAAAATATAATAAAATAATGCAACATCTTATTTAAAATATTATCAAGTTACCGTTTTTTGTCGCTTACTTTTTACTTCTTCGTATTCTTACTATTAGTTTATTAACATAAATTTATGTTAAATTACTATAAGAAATTAATGTAACTTATTTAAAATATTATCAAGCTATCGTTTTGTCATTTACTTTTTTCATACCACGTATTTTTACTATAGCTTGTCAACATAAATTAATGCTAAATTATTGTAATAAAAAATAAAGAACTTATTAAGCACATATTTCTTTTTTTAATCACAATTCAAGCATTTCTTCGCCATAAATAAACACCATCACCGCTCTCCATACTTTTTCTTTTTTTATTTTGTTCGCATAATCTTCGTGAGTTTTGTCCCACAATGCAGGCTGCATTTGCAAAGCAGTAATTGACTTGTAAATACCTAAACTTTGCATTACTAGAAAAATATAATACAATGAAACAAGGAAAACAAATCCAGAACGGCAGGTGATATCGCTAGGAATCAAAAATCGACAGATGATAGTCTCTCTCGTGTGAATGACGCAATACCTCGCAATGTAACATCTGTCTTCAAACAAAAAAAGTCGCCGACGACTGAACTTCCTGGGCGACTATTTTTTAGTCTCTCTACCGGTCTCCTGATAGTCTTCTCGTGTGAAGTGCTCCTATGGTTTCTATGTAAGCTCCGTCGCCTTCAGACCGGTCTGAGCGATCGATCTCCTTCGTGTGAAGGCGCCCTAAGTGTTGAAATCGTATTCGAAAAACAAACCAAGTGATATCAGGTTCGGAATACATACAGGAAACATAAACATAAGTATTAATAACATAACACGTATTGCCGCAGAGACACTACAGATACCTCATCTAGCTTAAAATGCCTCGCAATGAAGAATTAAAAAGAGTGCTAATTACTTAGTCGGGATTCCCTCTCTTTCCCCACATTGGTAACGAAGCAGACACACCCGACAGGGAAATACGAACACAGATAGGTTACAAGAACAGTTGTTCTTATTTTGTAGTTGCTACTGTTCTAGTGAATGAACATCGATGGATGACACTGCATTCTGGTTCTGATGCGATTAAGAATATGAAATATTGAGGCGATTCTAAAAAATAACATGATTAGAATAGAATTGTTTTACAATTCAGAGGTGTGGGACGACGTTTTTCACCGGACGGTGCGGCGTGTATTTTGAAACTTTATATTGTATTGTCAATATATGTCCATGTCCAATTTAGGTGTGCAGAGTCCCTTTGTTCTTGACCACTACTACACACACTGTCAATCAAAATAGACATCGCTCTGTCACTCTGACATACTTAGTCCTCTGAGGGTTCTACTACCTACAGTCTTCCATGTATGGCTTCTAAAAATTTTAAATCTTCTTGGCCAATACAATTTTTTCTGTGATTATTTTAATCACCAGATGTGGTTACTTAGTCACTAAGTGTGTTGAGGGAGAAAAATATACTATACGCTCTTGAGAAAACCCTTGACATTCAGAGGGTTAAGGATAAACTTATACAGTTTTCGCACATTCTGGTGGATGAATCATTTCTAGAAATCTAACTCAGTTATACATGTTCATTATTAGAGTCTCTGTATTCTACCATTTAAAAAGAAACCCGTCTTTAACTCTTCTGGTGGTTGTGTCCACTAGGTATCTCGTCATTAGCAAAGTGACCATATCTTGATGGACGAGATAATTCGTTTTTAGAAAAAACTGTCCTGATCTTGATCTTGTCACCATCGAAAATTTACTGTATCTTCATCATTTGTAATTCAATTGGCATTATTTATGACGAGATACCTCGTCATTAGTAAAATTGTTCAACTCTTGATGGACGAGATATCTCGTCAAAATCCCTTAAACAAACAAATCAGAAGAAGAAAAATTGGAAATAGTGATTTACCTCTCGTAATCCTTCGTAAGTGATTTCCAGAACTTTGAGTTTAAAATCCGAGCGAAATCCATGATGATCGAATTTGATATCTCCGGTTAAGCCCTTTACATTGATCTGGAATAGAGAATGTAACAAGAATTTAAAGATCCATACAAAGATATATCATATCCATTGCAAGATTTACCATCAATGAGAGCTTTAGAGAGGAAACAAACCATTCTCATGTAGTTTATGAGTGATATTCCGTGTGGCCAAGGCTCCTCTGTGTCACAAGATAATGATTTTATGTGTATTTTCTGGCCTCTATCCAGGTCTGTTAACGCTCTAGAAAACAGACGTGTGGCATCGTACAACAGAGCTGCTTCAGTCTGTAAAGAAAATTCGCAAATATTGGTTACATCAGGCAGAATATTTTTTTTTTCTTATCCGCAAAAACATTTCTTATTCCAAATAATTGTCATACTAGATACAAATTGAGCGAGGGATTATCAGTGTAAGCAAAGCAGGCATAAAATCGTGATTTCATTTCCAGCTGAGCCCCAATTCTCATTCGTAATACATAAAGGAGTAACATTAAATTGTAGTATCATCGTTTAATCTAATTGGCGTAGCCAATTAACTCACTGCCAGAAGAACAATGACGCAACTGAAATTCATCAATTTATTTAAAAAAAAACTAAGAATAAAGTTCGTGATAAATATTAATTGTAACATAATAACTATATATAACTATATAACTATAAAAGTGCTACATCCACCCAAAATTTATAGAATATAGTTTATAATTAACCTTGACCTCCACCTACATTTAGCTACACAGAAATATAGGTAGTAGTTAATTAACATTGCACTGAAGCAACACAATGGACTATGGCCGACGATCCAGGATCAATCCAGCTTGACAGAAAGAGCTTCTCATATGTTTTAAAGAACACTCATTTGGTTTGTTTTGTATATAAATTTTAATATTTAGCATTTAATAGTACAATGAAATGTTTTATCAGAACCACTCAAATTAAACAGTGAATATGATCCAAGACCTTTCAATTGTGTCATAAGAATTCAGAAGCTTTTACAAATTAATGTGAGTCGTACGTTTTTACTAGTATACGCTTTAAGAACAGAAAAATATTTGACAAATCTTTTTTTTTATGGTATCTTAACAGGATTCTACATATAACAATTTCAGGCGTTTTGGTAGTAATTTGACAAGTGAAGCACTTTCAAGATGAACATCAGTCGTTTGATTTTGATAGAGAATCTTTTAATGTGTTATTCGCGCGATGTTTACCGTGAGTGCGGGTTCCTTTCCGGTGGCCCTGAGAACTGGGCTTCTCCAAGTCTCCAGCACGTCGGCGTAAGCTGGGTTGTCTTCATCAACCAGCTTATACCCCGTGATGTTGGTGCCACCGTACTGAAAGTCCTCCAAGTCCACGGTGTGAAGGTCCTGCAACAGAAGCGCTCGATAAAACATACGTTCCTAATCCAGAGCATACTTGGTGATATAAGCTTGGCTAGCCAGGTCTAATTAAAAACTTTTTCCTAAGATATTTTGATTGACCTATTCTTAGAAACTACAGAACCTGAGTATTTGTTTTGCGAGATATTTGATGCTAGTTATAATTTAGACTCGTAGCTTTACCGGTGCTAAAATGTTGTAAACGCATTTGTTAAACGTGCAAAGTAAAGGGTTTAACCCTCCAAGTGGTTTCGACGAGATATCTCGTCCATCAAGATCTGACCAGTTTTCCTAATTCTTGACGAGGTATCTCGTCATCAAGATACTGTCGATCTCTTTATGATGACGGAAACAAAATCAGGTCTGTTTTTTATTAGTGATGAGTCATCCACACATCACGATCTGGCCAGTTTCTGACCAATCACAAGATACCTCGTCGAGACAATCACCAGAAGGGTTAACCTATGCAAATTTGTCACACACTTAACCCTTCAGGTGGTTTATCTTGGCAGATCTCTGGTGTAAAAACATGTTTAAAACTATCACTATTTCTGGGCAAGGGGCAATTGGTTTTTTCCAATTGGATCTTCGTTCTCCCTTGGAGTAATAGGACAGGTTTGTCTCGAACTGGATATCTGGTCCTTAGCAAAATTGGTGGATTTCTTAGACGAGATATCTCGTCGAAACACGGTGGGATAAATAATTATCTGCTCTTTCAGATATCATCAGATGATGTCGCACATATATATTGAATTCCATTTCTCTGGTTTGAATTCCATTTTCTTACGATTTTCGTTAGAATAATCGTCATTGTTTCAGGAACTTTACATGAACTCCATTGTGACAATTTTGTAAGGTAGAATTATCAAAAGTCTAGAAGTAGGACAGTTACAGACTGTTTTCTAACATTCACTGAACACGTCTTGAAGCGTCATCTTCAGCTCTGGAGAACATTCCAAAACTCGGAAGAAGTTAGATGCCATTTAGCAGAGAAAACTCAGCAAAACTGGTATCGTGAATCATCATTGAAACATTTATCTGACGTGTAGCTTTTATCAAAGCTTATAACCAAATGTAAGAAGTTCAAGACGCACAGGTAACCCATAATTTGTGACATTTCTCTTTTCACTGCTACTCGTTAAAATTATCGTGTGAGAATTTATGTAGGATTTTTTTTTCTTCACGCTGTAAGTAATCCCTTTATTGAAAGTAACAAAAAGACATATTCTTCCGATAAATTTAAAGCTAATATTTAAATGTAACAAAAAATTACTAAAATCTAAATAAAATATAAAATGATTTACCAAAGAAGTGATGAAATAGTTGTGATATTCAGACATCATATCAACTTGCTGAGCCTATATAAGAATGAAAATGATTAGATTAATGTAAAACAGAATGAGAATTAAATCTGATGGGGATTATGTGAATTATCACATGAGTTATTTACAAAAATATTATTACTATTTAATTTATAACATGTAACATATCTAATCCTCACTTATCAACATAGAATACATAAATTAATAAAGTAATCTGCTTTTAAAATAGAAACTACGTAATTCTTAACTTCAGTGAATCCTGCTGAAATTAGTGGGGAAATACTCACGTGTTTGAGAACAGTCTGGACGTTCTTTGTCGGTACATCTATGACAATGTTCTTGATGCCTGATCTCCCAAGTTCCTTGAGCAACTTACGGTATTCTTGATGCGGTAAGAATTGACGTACGACTACTTGTCTCTGTCGAATGAATGGATCTTTTAGAAGCTCCTGCAGCCGAATCAGAGCTGAGGATAAATCACAAAAAAATTTGAAATAAGTATTAACCGTTTTTACAAGTGTATTAACCTTATTTTTTTTCCAAATCTTTACGACCGAAGACATAATTTTATATAAATGTATTTTGCACAATGCAAAATCTGAATTTTTAGTTTTTAATACCCCAAGTGGTTTTCACGAGATATGTCGTTCATCAATATCGGACTGATTTTGATAATGAAGAATTATCCATCATCGAGATATTACCGATTTTTTTTTGTGTGATGACGAGGTCAAGATCTGGTCTGCTTTCTTCTTAAGCCGAGATATCTCGCCCATTAAGGCCTAGCCATTAGCAAAACCGACTGTGTTTACTTGCCGATACAACCACCTGGAGTTTTAATGTATGGTGGGTTACCTTGCGTGTCACTATCCATCTAGTACGCTCCTAGACAATATATATAAAACCTACAATGCAAAATGAAATAATACACTCTATAACAAAAAAATCGACGCACCAAGAAGGAGTTGTTCGATTTCGTTAAAAATTGTTGGATGTGAAGAACATACACAGAAAAACAATTGATTAAAATATCAGAACAACTGAATGATTTAGTTCATAGTTTGACCTCTACAAAGGGAGTAAGTCAATAAGGCGTTAGTCCATCGCTTGCCTGGATGCAAGCTGTCACCCGGCGTGGCATGGACTGAAAAAGTTCCCGGATGGTGTCCTGTGGAAGTACTTGCCAAATTGTCTCCAGCTGTCGGACTAAATGGTCGACATTCCGGGATTATTGCAATCGCCTTCCCATAACTTCACAAATGTGCTCTATGGAAGAGAGATCAGGAGACCTATCTGGACAAGCAGGTGTTGGGAAAGCTTGAAGACAATTCATAGCAACACGTACCGTGTTCGCCCGCATTATCTTGTTGAAAGTAAGTCCGAGATGTCACAAAAGGAACGGTAACACAACCGGTCGTAGAATGTCGTCTACGTACCGCTGTGCTGTGTGTTAGAAATGACTAAAAAAGAAGTCTGGTTATCAAAGGGGATGGCACCCCAGAGCATAACGCCCTGTTGTGGGCATGTGTGGCGTGCAATAGTAAGGACAGGATCCCCACGCTCCCCTGGACGTCTCCATGCAGTCTGTGGTTGTCGTCAGGACACAGTTGGAAAAGAGACTCGCCACTAAAGACTATACGTCCCGTTTCAAGTTGATCGAGCCCAGCACAACCTTGATTCTGCACTTTCTGGGTGCGTCGATTTTGTTTTGAGTCTATTTATTTACCTTGACAGCCTTAAGATGCAGGGAATAATTTCACAGCTAGTCTTAATTATTTCAAGAAGGTGAAAAGCCAGGCGTCCCACCGTCACTGAAACTGTTAAACATTACTTCTAGACAGTGGCGTATCCAAGAAATGATAGCCAAGGTACGTCTGTCTGCGGTGGGGACAGCTACCGACAAAAAGTCTGAGTGGTGGCTGTTGCTATTGAAACAGGGCTCTTTTATTTTAAGTATGGGGAACTCTTGGCGATGTCTTGATTTTATTTTGGTTTTCAAGAATGGTTGGCCACAGAAAGAGGTATTTTGCTGATATAGATCTCGGCGACAAGTAAAATTCTCAACAAATACATAAATATTTAGCGTTTGTAAAAAACGACGGAATTGCTATTTCGTTGGCAAGACACATTTATTGAACATCACATAACAGCACACACGGAGAATAATACCAGACGATACTCAAGTCTATTCGCGCGGTTTTTCACTCCGGAAGTACCACCGGGACTCATTATTTTCCTACGTAAAGGAATCGTCGTCCTATGAGTCATACGGGAAGGAATATCCCAACTTCTCAAAACATATTTCCAAATAGCGATTAAAAGGGCCAATGCGGAAAAACTTGAATGCATTTTTTCCAGCATTCCCTGTGACAAAAAAGATAATGTTCGTTTCTATGGCAACAGATAGGGATAGACTTTGTGTTTGGAGTAACTCCTTTGGGAGACAGACAATACGTTCCCTGATTGCCAGTTGAAGGAGGTTTGAATTTCAATTTTTATAGAAATCAGGTAAATCAGAGAACTGGTTTTGATCACATCATAGACCAATTTTCATCAGTTAAAGATGTATTTTAATTTTCATGTACAGCCATGGTATAATAAGATATATTCAATTAGTTACCACCGTCCCAGCCTAAGCCACTCGGTGTATCGCCACGTAATTTTGAACCACGGTCAGATGACGAGGCAACACCTGAGCTGGCACCCCACTCTCCAAATTTCCACACCGACCCCACATGAAGTAATGGTAATTTTAGTTAACGTAGTACTAGAGCAACACAACGGGATATTGACGATGGTCCGGGATCAGTCCTTTAAGAGAAAGATCCGAGGACAACACCTCGTAATTTTGAACCACGGTCAGATGACGAAATTCACAGTTTATGGTAGTTACCAATATTTATCATTTTGCATTCAATACTTTATTGGAAAATAAATTTCATTGCATTAAAGTTGGCTTTTTCTGTAGAACTTAAATGTAGGTAGCGGAGCTTCGTAATTTTTAATTAACGTCGTACTTTAGAAACACAACGAGCTATTGACAACGGTCCGGGAACGATCCATTAAGGGAAAGATCCGAGGATAATCCCACGTAATTTTGAACCACGGTCAGTGACGAGGCAACATCTGAGCTGGCACCCCACTCTCCAAACATCCACACCAACCCAATGTGAGGACTTTCGGCCACGACAGAATTAAAGTGCACCAGCCGCCTCTATACGCTTACAAATATCCCTGCCCTGACCCGGATTCGAACCAGGAACCTTCCGATCTAGAGGTTAACACCTTAACCACCATAACGGTTGGTCGGCGATATCATAAGATATAAAAGACTTGATGCTTTTGGATTGGTTTCATAGGGAAGCTGGCTTTGTGATGGGTGTCGGATGTTTGGTCAGGGTCATGATTTCAAGGCAATTAGCGATTTATAGAAATTAAGACGATTTTTGTTGGATAAGAAAAGGAGCTAGTGGACCTTTCAACTCACCGTCACTCTCTTCATAAACGATAGCAAATTTCTTCCACTCCTTCGCTTTGACGAAGTCAAGGTAGGCCTTCCCCAGGGCTGTCGGGTGTGGGAAGAGGTTGATGGAATGGTTGTCTCTCTTGGTTCTGTAATCCCACCGCGTCTCTATGTGAGGTACTTCTAGAACATCACAGGTGGACTGCACGGCCGAACTTCCCTCGCTCGACTGAGGACCGAACATGGCGGCCATTCCTTCACTCAGTAGGTCGCACACTGAAAGGAACAATGAATAAATACTTCAACGATCCATACAGTTAGATGGTTTCTAACCACCTGACTCCTCAACCGCCATTTTTAGGTATTTCCCTACCACCTAACTTGCTGGATCATTAGCATAGAGGAAATACAAATGTAGGGTGAGCCTTTTGTTTGTGTCCAGGATCATGTAATCAAAACTAGTAGTAAAACTTACTCTTAAACTACTTTCGTCTGTAGGGTGGAAACGAACATTTATCATCTAATGGGTTCTCGGGATGGGAGAAGACGCACATCCATTGATCTATCATCTGTTTGATCCGCATGAATTTGGCCATTTCTGTCGTCACATTCTATGTGCATTCACCACACTATTCTATCATTAGATGTTATATCGTCAAACGAGGCGGTAAAACGCCAAATCAGCCAACCAAGTCAATTTTACACAGGTCAATCACGTGACTACTAGTCGACAAGTCGGTCACACGTTTTGTAACTTCTTAAGTAGCAATACTCAGTTTACTTTCATTACACGTCTAGGGGCGACTATCATAATGTGAATAGCTATGTTTGAATTGCCACATTACTATATGCGAATAGCTATGTTGGAATCGTTATATCACTAAGTAAATCATCATGTCAATCCATGTAGCATTTATATCGCTATATAAGTGAATCGCTAAAAGTGAATCTCTATTTTGATCACTATATAAATCTCTGTATGGTTCACTTCATAAAAATACCTCCTGATATCTTTGTTTTAATATACTCGCTACCCTCATTCGAAAAGATTCGCTATTATTATGTAAATTAAAGCAACTGTGGTAGCTTAATTATGTAAGTTAACATACTTAAATGTAATTAATATCTTAATGGGTATTCGATTGCAATACCCTGTGTTTTTAGTTCCATGGAATACTCACCTTTCCTCGCAGCTTGGAAGCTGTCGTGTCGTTCCACTCTCTCTAGCTGAGGGGTGAGTCTGGAATTGGGCAGAAGTTTGGGATCTGTGTTGACGCGTTCCACAGAATACTTGAAAGCGGTCTCCAACACCTCATCTCCAGACTCAAAAAGACCACCTGTTGATCAATCATGTCAAAATTAACAACGCGAATTTTTAATTTATATCATCATAAATTAAAAGAATGCTTTTATTCAGAGTCAGTTCCACTTCATTCCCTCCTCCTCGGAAAAGATCATCCGATTTTCAATAACTGTATTTGCCCACTAACGGTAAAACACATTTTAATAGAATGTTCTCATTTTAATAGTCCACGACTTAAACATTTTAATTCATATACCTTGGCTTTAGAAGACATGATTGGAGAGAATCCTCATCCAAATATTTTTAGCTTTTTACATGACATTGGATTCATCCATCACATATATAATTTTAAATACTATTCATTTTAGTATCACAGTACTCATTTCATTTCATTGTTAGATTATATATCTGAGCTCTTATCTTCGGATCTCTTACACAAGATATCTTAGACCAATATTTACGCGAATTGAAATTGCTTTAAAATTATAGAATAATGTATTTGAGTTCGATTTTTTATCTTCAGTTTGGCATAATATGTACCAAGAGGACGACACAATGCCACAAAATCACATCCAATCCATTTCATTCCTCCTAATGGTTTCGATGACATATATCATACATCAAGACGACCTATTTTGATAATGACGAGATATCTCGCCATGAAGATATTGCTGATTTTTTTATGATGACTAGATTACTAGGCAGTTTTGCTGTTGACACCTCGTCGGACTAACCACCAGGAGGGGGTCAGTTGGTTTTGAAGAGAGTATTTATTTTTGTTCTCAGCCACCTGCCCCCCCCCCTTCCCTGCAAAACCTTTTATCTAAATCTTAATCATCCTGAGATATCTCGTCATTAGCAAAACTGACCAGATTTCGATGGACGAGGTGTCGCATCATTACAAGAAAGTTGAACAGATCTCAATAAATTCATCATAAAGTTCTGATGACGTCGGATCTTGATAGACGGTATATCGTCACTCAAAGCGCAAAAGGTCGTATATCTAAAATCTGCATTTTTCAGGAGATCAAAAAAACTAATATTTTTCCTTATGTATTCTATTATTATTATTATATACATTTGGTTGTAACTTATTTGATTAGCTGACGACGAAAGAGATTTTGCCACCAAGTGGTATTCAGAAAATCTTCATTTAAGAACCAGCATGTCATAACTCAACTTTGGTTAGTTTTCAGGAGAAGCAAAAAACTGTTTTCTGACATATCCATTATACATCTGCCTTGATGACCCAAATGATAATTGCAACGCTCGAAGTGGTTGGATCACAAATTTAAGCTCACCAGTCGATTCCTCGCCTAATTTTGAATCGAAATCCATGTTAACTCATATTCCGTAAGAATTGAATTAGGCCGTG
Source organism: Metellina segmentata (assembly GCA_947359465.1). NCBI lineage: Eukaryota > Metazoa > Arthropoda > Arachnida > Araneae > Tetragnathidae > Metellina > Metellina segmentata. Next base: position 48,313,849 of record OX375881.1, on the reverse strand, counting down.
CTGGTTCTTAAATGACGAAATGCCGCGTATAGCAATAAATAATTAAAGAAAAATTGTTTTTGACTTACGACCTTTAGCACTTTCACGATATGTCGTCGAAAGTACTTGGAGGGTAAAGACGTAATCTGTCTACACTGATACGTCTATTTGCATTCTTAGCAGCGAGCAAAATTAGGCTAATCTGAAGCAATAATCACGTTCAAATAATGTTGCACTATAGAATTATAAAGGCTGTTCGGACATTTTTTGAACAATTTTGATGAGCTGTAAAAAAATCGTATGCTACGAAAGAATTTTATTTTCGCAGCAGTTAAATACTTGTTTAAGTATAACTTATCGTCGGGCTAATTCAGAGTTTTGTTTACTTTCAAAATGGCGCTTGTAAATGAGCAATGAATGGTAGGCTATGCTTCTTCTCTTTCCGAAGAGAATTATGCATATTCAATTATTCAAAAGCGCTGTAAAAGTCATAGTTTTTCGATACCTAAAGGTACAAGTAATATTATTAATGAGAAAGGAAAAAACGTCGATACTACAAAAGTCATTATCATGGAAATTAAGGTGTAGAAAGATAGGTAACAATAAGGGCCATCAAATACAGTGGCTTCCAAAAGTGTTCCAGAAATTTCAATGAAATACTGCTCTATCCATTAAAAAAATTGATAGTTCAGAATGGAAATTTTTTAATAATAATATCTACTATAATTTGTTCTTAACGTAAAATAAACTTCTACATAAAATATTTTAGAAACATAGTAACACTTTGTTTTGGAAAATCAGTTAATCAAAAAGTAACAAAATGATTACCTCACAATAGTCTTCGTATACTTAAAAAAAACCTCTACAAATTAGTAAATATTGTAAGATTTCGATAAATTAGTACTTCTTAAGATATCCTATAGCATATTCTCACAACAGTTTTTAAACGTCTGTAAATAGACTTCACTAGTTTTTTTTTTTTTTTTTTTTGTAATTTCTGCATCAATGTTCCTTTATTCTTCAATCATTACTGTTTCTAGTCCGCTTTTCGTTTTAATGTCTTGTCTTTTCAAATATGTTCTATTGGGCTCAAATCCGGTGACTGATGTGGTGTTTTCATAACTTGAGGACAATTATAGAGACACCAGAGGTGACCGTTGAGTCGTGTGCTTAGCATAGTTATCTTGATAAAAAAAAAGTTGTTTCCAATACCCAAATTTTGGGCTGATAATTTCAAATTGTCTTTTAAAATAAATATTTGAATAAAGAGCAGGATTCATTATGCCATCAACAAATACAAAATAACCTAGTCCTGATGCTGACACACACCCCCACACAAGGACACCTCCACCACCATGATTTACTGTTCGAACTAAGTTCTTCTTCGCCATGCAATTGTACACTCATCGGATCAGCCATTTATGAAATAATCTCTACTTTTATAAAATGAAGTGTTTGTGTGTATCTTGTACCATATGGTACTAGCCGGCCCTTTTCCCTAACACGTGGACGCTGGAATGTTTCGAAATGCAAAAGCAACTTCGGACTTTGCACGTGCGGGTTTTCACCAAATACCGAAAGAGAGTATTTTCTCATCGGCGGCCCGGCGTTCCGTTTGATCCATAGACACAGCTGGAGTTTCCGTCGGTTCCCTAATCCCATGTCTGGGATGAAGATTTGCTGTGGGGAACTCAAGTCGGCATGACAGACGGTTTTCGCATCTGTGTGGGGGTGTTTCTGTTCTGGAGAGGACATAAACATCTCTAGAGGGCTCGGAATTCACCCCCCTCTCCTTGGCAGCTGCGGTTCTGTGGAGCGAAGCGAACGTGGATTTTAGGAATTCGGATTCGAGATTCGACGAGAGACAGACGTCTCTGTTTGCCATTTTTTACTTTGGCTTCAGGCAGGATTCGGTTGTCGATGGCTGTGCCCTTAATTATCTTTTTAAATTTTCTTGTAAATATTTAATTTATGTAAATAAATAGTTTAATTTTAAACCAGCTGTCCGTCTAATTCTTACATGACGGTACAATCTGTATGTGTATCTGTGTGTTTTCTGACGAACTATACCACTTACAGTCCTGAAATTTGGCACACAGGTAGTCCTAATTTTATGCAAATTTTGTGCGAAATTCGAATTGAAATTTTATTCTAAAACATTTTTGGAACTAATTTATTAGTTATTTCCTCATCTTTTCTTCACTCGCTGAGCTGACGTCACAGTTCATCAATTGAAGAAAGCGTGTTTTGATGAACGTTGTTGATTAGCATAACTTTCTTGCTAGCGATTGTAACTTTGTCACGGGAAAGGAGTTTTTGAGGTTTTCTATCTTCGCGATCGTTAAAGATAGCAAAACATTCAACGGATTTGAAATCTGCTGAAAATTTTTCACCAGATCGATACCTTAAATGTGATTTTCTTTAAATAAATAATTTTTCAATTGTAACCCGTGTCATGTCGGGTGGAGGTGGGATTCATTCTAAAAATTATTGTTTATTCTTTTTAATGTTTTGAATATCAGTAAGGATAAGAAAAGAACTGTCACAAGCAACGCCGTGCTGGCCTGCTGGTAAATAGAGTTTTACGAAGTAAGAAAGCAAAGATTAGTCAAACGATTTTTCAAATGTCACCACAATGCAAAATTTTTTTTAAAGTGATAGACGATAATTTTATGTATGAATTTATCTGAAAATGTTTCATCCACGATAACTTTTGTGACGTGTTCTTTCTCTGCCTCCTTGCATTTTCATTTTTAAAAATGTTAGGTTTAATTCAGAATCATATTGAGATTATATGAAAATATATTGGACTTTGTCATCAAATTCAATTCTAGGCTTGTTTCGCTTTTTCTACAATATTTTAAAGTGTACGAACACTTTTGGGACTCACTGTTAGTAACCACGCCCTTACTGTAGTTAGGGATAGCCCAATTCTGTCACTGAGTATCTATTGTAATATCACTTCGTTTTATACGATTTTACAAAAAAAATATGGGTTAGCCTACTGTTGTATAAATTCCTCAATTGTTATTAATTTTCAGCGATTTAAAAGTTTTAACATTTTTATAATAATTTTTCACACACTTTTATGAAATTAAAACGTCATATTCTAAAGAGGTAATCACCACCAGAAGGCAAAAAAATCTAACTTGGTTCAGACACAAGAAAATTTACATGTCTTTCAGATATATTTATGCAATTGCTTTTCACATATAGTTTGAAAAGAGATGAATCAGTTTATAATTTTCAAGAAATAATCAAAAATTGAAAGCATATAAGAATGCACCTTCTGTTTTAAAATAAACAAACTTTACAAACACTTTGCTGTATACTCCTTAATGGAGAAAATTCTTTTCAGGGTAACATGTTCAACACCGATCTATTTTGATCTCAAAAGAGTCTCAACTTTCAAAAGTATATTCATTTTTATGCATATTATGTTTTCTTTTGTCAACCTCGCGCTCCTAACTCTACTGAGGACCGAGACATTGTCTTGCACTAAAAAATAAAAGCTGAGAAAGTTTTCTTTGTGTATGTGACCGCCTTTATTGTTAGACGCCCTTTGCTGTGTTAAGGAGACAATAATTTGAAAAGAGCTAATAAAATATAAGGAGTATAGTTTAGTAATCTCTTTTAAAATTATTAATGCTTGCAGGGATTTTCCTCGTCTTCTTTAAAGTTCAGTGAATATGGTACGATATCATTTTGTTAAGTGGGAGGTAAGAAGAGAAAGGGTTTCACTCCTAAGGAAAATGAAATTTGTTCGACAGCTTTAAGCAAAATTAAGTGTTTTGTTTGATTATTCTTTTGTAATTTTTGTTATTTAACTATTTGCAAATGAGTTTTTTACTAGATAAAACAAACTTAGTTTTTTATGACGTAAAACATAGGCTTGGTGAATGGCTATTTAAAAATGAACACACATTTTTAAAATATTATACATGTTTTATGAGAGGAGGATTTTCTATCAAGCTAAACTTAGATGGGGGTGGTAATATTTCTGAGGCGGATATTGTTTCCTGTACGGATTCCAAACTTGAAGTCAGTTGGCAATTTTTCAAAATTCTATTTCATCACTTCGTTTATAAAAATTCAAAAGAATAAATTCCAAATTGATATGTAACAGTTGACTGTTCAACGCTTATCAGATTAAACGCCAAAAGTAACCGATAAACTACATTTTAAGGTACTCTTCCATCTTGTAAAGATTATATGCATAACTCTTCATGCAAATAATACTTTTTTGCGTGATTGCCCAAAAATAAATTAGCGTTTACGAAAACGTAAGCAATTAAGGATCCATAATATAAATTAAAGCGTTCATTGGTGACCCGGACGTGATTTGAGCACGCAACCTTCTTATCTGTTTTCACTATTTTTATCTTTTGTATCAGTAAAATATTTATTGACGTAATCATTTCCTAATATGTGCATTTATTTTTCAATTTATTCCAACTCCTGTTAAGCTCATTAAATTTAAAAAAGGAAGTTTGTATTATTTTATGTTATAAAACCTTTAAGATAACTTCCTATTACTTAATACAATTGTAGTATGTTACATATATGTAGTATGTACAATATGTTAAAATTACTTAATACAATGAACACCGTGTCACAGGTTTAGGACATTCGGGTAGTCAAGTGTTACCAGATTCTAATGTACTCAAGGATTAATATCCTACATACACACGCCCCAACATTGAAGAAATATCGTTAAGACATGTCAGACTCATGTTTCTCATTAGCAGAAATTGAATTATGAATAAAAGTATGTAGCATTTTCCACTTCTTTCTTTGCTTTCTGCATCTTATTTCTTAGCATTTTATGTGTTGTGCTCCTACGATATTTTGTAGGACTTCAAGTGTGCTACGACTTTGTTTTGGGCTTGTAGACGTGCCATTGGTAATAATTGGGGTCTAACACCGAAAATGGTGCATTGGATATATACCGGGATTATTGTTCCGATGATATCCTATGGCGCCATCGCTTGGTGGAATAGAACCCGTAATGAGACAGTGAAAAAAGAACTCACTAGTCTACAAAGAATGGCTACCATTGCAATTACTAGTGCAATGCGAACCACTCCCTCACAGAGTCTAGAACTGCTTCTGGGGCTTCTACCACTGCATAAACAAGTGGAACTAGAGGCAATTTCATGCTCACAACGCCTCAAACTCATGGGACTATGGAAGTCATCTTATGAAATGCCTGCCTTCAAAAATGTCGATCCGCAGGTGAAGGAACATCCCTATCTATTAATGAGATCTGACTGGATGTTAAAGCAATTTTGCTTTAAAGCCAAATATAATATCATCTTTCCCACCAGAGAAGAATGGAGATTCGTCTCCAGGCTGATAGGAAGGGGGGATGAAATTTGGTACACAGATGGTTCAAAAACATCTCATGGCACTGGGTCAGGTGCCTTCTGTCCTAATCGAAAAATAAGGCTATCTTTTTCTTTGGGTAAGCTGGCCACTGTATATCAGGCTGAGGTTCTGGCAATCTCTGCTTGTACTTACAACTGCCTCAATAGAGGTGTAGTTAAGAGGGTTATTAAAATCTTCTCTGACAGCCAGGCAGCCCTAAAGGCTTTGCAAAGTCACTGCTTTTCCTCAAAAGCAGTGTGGGAATGTCACAATGTGCTTGAGGACCTGGCTGAGAGAAACAAGGTCTCTCTGGTTTGGGTCCCTGGTCACTGTGGCATTGAAGGTAATGAAACAGCAGACCTATTAGCAAAACATGGGTCTGAAACACCATTTATTGGACCAGAGCCTGTTTTGGGTCTGCCTCACAATGTGGTTAGAGGGACTATAAGGGATTTGCTCCTTGCCGAGTCCTACCAAACATGGCTTCAGTCTAATAATCAAAGACAAGCCAAAGAGCTCAATCAGCAGTCTCCATGGGATAGATCAAGAGAGCTGCTGAATTTCAGTAGGAAAGAAATCAGGATAGCTATTGGCCTCCTAACTGGCCACTGTACCCTGAATAGACACCTCAACATTATGGGTGTTTTAGATGACCCACTTTGTAGAGGTTGTCGGATGGTAGAGGAGAGTTCTGTACACGTTCTATGTAAATGTGACCATTACTCTGCACAACGATTGTATCGAACCCTGGGAACTGTCAAACATTCCAATCAGGTACATGCTGAAATTTATTTCGGCCATCGGTCTTTAGTGGATCAGTAGGGGTCTCAGTACAATAGACTATTAGTCGCAGTGCTGGCACTCTTCGGAGTCACCCCTTTACAAGTCATAAGTCATAAGTCATAAGTGCTACGACTTCAAAAGGTTTGATAACCACTGATCTAACCTAACCATCTAGTTTATTAACTCAAAATATTTCCTCCCTTTTCATTATTCTATGTTTTTTATGACATACAATATTCAAAAAGTTTAGCTTTGGAAATTTAAGTATTCTGAGTGCTTCTTCTAGGTTCCTTAAAGAATTCCTTGACGTAATTTGGTCAAATATGGCACTTGTACCATAAAACCAAACCAATCAACAATCCTAAAAGAATCCCGATTTAAAATGACATGCACTATAAATTCAAACACACTGCTCAACGGATTCAATACGTATTTAGTTCTCGAATTTGCTCATTTTGATCCTGAAATTGCATTTATCATATAAGGAAATAACCTTCTCACTTAGAAAATCTGTGTTCCTTATAATACTAATCTAAACATTGAGCATCCAACAAAAATATTTTAATTTACGATTTTTTAAATTGCTTTCCTCCTTATTAGTTGCAGCTTTTATTGAAATGGAAAACAACAATACAAAGTGAATTATACGTTATAAGGGTTTATCACGAATAAATATCTAAACATTAGATACTTTGTTTTAACTCACTGAGGGTTCACACGCATATATACGTTTGAAACCTGCAGTCTTCTTTGACTGACAAGTTTGAATTTGGTCAGTAGAATTTTCTTTTAACCAATTGATGTAGTTATTTGAGGCTATCAGAGTAAAAGTGGCCTAACCCACAAAATTCCGAAAATTTTGCTATTGCCTTTTATTACGAACGTTTACATTTTTTTAATGCACAGGTTCAAGTCTTCTAAAATTACATAATAACTTATTATTGATATCTGATAAGTAAAATTTCAGAACCTCAAATTATATGGTAGATAAATCAAAATATATAAAAAATGGTAACAAGAAAATCCCGTTTTTCTCCATTGAGTATGCTGTGGGTTAGGCCACTCTTGCCCTGATAGCCTCATTTTTCAATGTGTGTTTTTAAAGAAAAACTACACTACTCGCGAAAATCTCATGATGTTTAGAGGTTAAATCTGACATTGTGTGCACTGCGCACAAGGATACATTCTTGTAAACATTTCTGAGAATGCGTACACTACTCACTGATACATCATCCAAGAATTTAACATACAAGAATGATCCATGCTTAGTGCAGACATTATCAGGTTAACCCTTTAAGCGTCTAGAGATTTCCGATCATTTAGCAGTATTTAGTTTACATTGCAACGCATACACATATGGACGACTTAAAGTTACAGTGGAATAAGTCACTCTTTCAAAAAAAAAACTGACATAAAAACCAGATATAATCTAACCAAATTTAACTAAAGATAATTAGTCAGACGCAGAAACCAGATCTAGATGAGTCAATGTGTTAACTGAAAACGTGAAGAAAGTCAGATCTTTATTCAATGGCCAACTGATGGCAGTGGAAGTTCTGTCTTTTTATTCGAAAAAGTGACTTACACCACTGTAACTTTAACCCGTTCATATATTGAAAGAATCCCAAGAAAAATTATATTGGTCCAGAAGTTCAAAACTGATCAGTCAGGGAAGGTTTCTGAATTGATATATGCGTGTAAACACCTTAGAGGATTAAAAACAATCCGAACAACAAAATGGTCAGAACTGTGTTGATAATGACCTCAACCTGTGAATGAGGGTTACATAAATACTATATAGGTGTTACGTTTCGTTAAATAAAATATTTAACACAATTTTAAAACTGCTTTTAATGCTCATGCTTAGTAATAAAAAGTTTAATGTACACAAAGAGCTAAACAGAATATTAATATTGTGTAACTAATGTGTAATATAATATACTATAAGTACTTACCAACTTTGATAATTTCTGGTAAAGCCGTAATACTGCATGTGAAACACAGCAGAATTTTCAGTTGCAGTATTGAAGAAAGTTTAAACTTCTCCATCATATTCTTATTTTATATAGACTAACTTTCTTGTACATTTAACCTATCAAAATTATGACTTTTCTTCAAGCTCATTCTTATATCCGTTTAGAAAATTCAAGTATCCGTTTTGTTGACAGAAACAAATTTCTTCGCTATCCTATTCCATTTAGAATTCCAGTCTTCCGAACGGACTTGAGCAATTTATGGAAATCGAGAAGAAAACTCAGGGGACATTTTCGAATGTCATTTCATTCCATTATCTGAAACGAAAATCATCTTGTCCGTTTGAAATCGTAAACACTTGTTGAAATAAATGGCTCAAAGTGGAGATGGTATTGTTACCAAATATTACAAAATCGTAGCAGCCGAGCCGGGTAATATACTGGCCTTCTACGTCTTCCTCAACCCGCTTTACCCGGAAAGGGGTCGAGTGTGGGTAACTACATTAACCAATAAGGTGCCTGGGGGTGGTTAGCGGTACATCCGATCATGCAGGGGTATGTTTACACGCTTTTTCCGCAATCTTTTCCTCAGCCGGGATTTGTCGGAATTCATCTTCGAAATGCCAGAACATCAGAAGGGTATACAGTAAAGGACACGATTATCGATTGCATCCCGAGCATCTCGTTGCCATGGTTTCAGGATCGTCACCACTTCCGAGCCCAGGTTGGGATGATTATTGGGCCACACAGAGCATCTTTTCTCTTGCTGTTTCTGCTCTCGCTCTTTCTGGTTGCCGGAATAAAAGTTTCCGGAGCATTCGCAAGAGCACTTTCCGGAATTTTTACGGGATTGGGAAGTTTTGGTGGAAAGATCTCAGCTGGATAGAGCCGAGGATTACTTCCTATGCGATTGCTTCGATATTGAAAGCTTTATAACTGTTGTTGAAACTCCCAAGTACGAAAGTTTGCGATCGTTTTAGGGGCCGAAAAGTTTCAAGTACTTATGTGTTCGAAATTGTTGGGCGATAAGGCTTAGGCAGAGCCCACATTCCCATAGAACGATCGAAGTCTAAGGAGCTGGCCCATTTGAATGGAAAGGTTTTTGTACTATAAGGTGTTTTCTAGGTTTAAAAAGAAAAAAAAATTTCACACGCACGCAGTGTATTTATAATAATAATAAAGTATACAAAATGTATATAAAAAGGAAAATTTTGTGAGTGCTTGGGATATCTTTGTTTAACGAAGGGGCCCTCTCTTAACCTAATACTGGAGCCCGTCATCTAAACTGTACTGGGGCCAGTGCTCTAACCTGTTACAGGGGTCAGTCCTCTAACCTGTTGCTGGGGTCCATTATCCCATCATCAGGTGATACTGCTGTTGGGTCATTTAATCTGATACTGGGGCCCATCGTCAAACTTGGTACTGTAATCAGTCATCCAACCTGGTACTGGGGCGCATCGTCTAACTTAGCAAAGAGTCCCATTATCTAACTTGGTACTGGGACCCCTCATTTAACGTGGTACTGGAATCAATCATTTAACCTGGTGAGGGGACGGAGTGCAGAGGGGGGTCATAGTTAGAGATGGCTGATAATTAATTATTGTACAATCATTCAACGTTGAACGCTTCGTGACAATGGTTAAAACTCTAAGTATCGTATAAAAATGTGCTATAGTTTTAGGACATGAAAAGTTTCAGAATATTTTGTACAATGATTTCTAACACTTTAGAAATCATCAGAATGAATTCCACAAAAACACTCATTCAAAAAACAGTATATACATAGTCATTATGCTGTATGTTTATTTAATCAACAGTTTTAAGAAGGGAAAGATTATTTGAGGGGGTTTTATTTTTCTTATTTAAAGCAGAACCCTAGTAGATATAAAAAGAGAAAGTATGGTTTCTTCCAAACTCAGAAATGACTAATATAATTTTAAAAATTAAATTAAGAGTGTGAATAATCAGAATTTGGAATTTGATTTGTAATTGGAACTTTGTTAATATGTGCATCGAGTATCGGTGCATTCAGAAGTTAATGTTGAAGTAAGTATTCGAAATATACAAAATGAAATAAAAAATATAGATTCAGCCATTTTGTGTGTTTGCAGAGACCCGAAACGTACAAGCCACTGACTTTCTATTATCCGATCGGATTCATTAAATGTCCAATAAATAACTTCTTCGTATAACTTAAAATAGGATAAAAATAATCTATGTACATACTCCATTATTTTTTTTTTACATAGCGAAACCAGGAGTGTCAAACAGATGTTTAAGAAAGAGGCCTTTTCCATCTGCCTTGAATGCTTAGAAATTATATGTCGAAGAAACTAAATTTCGTTCTTTATTTTTATAATATACTAGCCACTGCGTAGCGCCGTGATATAAGGTATTATTCTGGTGTAAAATTTTCCTCAGATTTCAAATCCGTTGAAACTTTTTAATCTATCTTTAACGAATCCGCTTTTACGAAAAAGAACTAAACAATGTCTGTCAAAATGGTTTTTTTTTGCTCTCCACTAAAATTGAAGTAGAGGCAGGAAATGTAATCTTTTTTTGTTTTTTTTAACTCGAAGGGAACAAAATGGAGTTTGTTTATTTTTGGAAAGGGAAAGTTCATCGACCTTAAAATGAAATAGACGGACCATGCAGGCGGAGTCACTGTCGTAAGATCTCTGAAGAGTAAATCACGAATCAAATTCACCGATTGGCTAAGGAACAGCAGACTAGTGTTTTTGCTCACGATGGATTGTTACTTTAACACAGGTATGGGCAACTTTTAGAAAGTTGCGGGCTAAACTTTAGGATATTAATGAAGTCGCGGGCCGTAGATAATAGGTAGTTGCGAAAAAGTAATAATGATAAGGTTTACTTTATTGTGTATATTTATAAAGTAGAATGGTAAAATTACATGAACAGAATAATATCGTATTGATTAAGCATTTACTTACAATCACCAGAAATTAATAAGAAGTTTGAGCTTGAACTTGAAAAATAAGATAATTAATGTTGGAATCAATCCCACTAATACACAGGCGCAGAATTTTTTTCCAAATTTTCATCTGTATGCCTGGTTCGATACTTTGATTTATTAGTTTCCATCATGGAAAAGAACTGTTCACATTTATAAGTGCTTCCAAATACGCAAATCATTTTTCTTGAAAATTCTCTCAGCTGAGGGTACTTTTCTTCGGCAAGGTATATTCTGTAGAAATTCCATAGGTCCACGTTTTGAAATTTTGACTTCAAATGTATGTCTTCTTGAAGCTCGATCAACTCCATTTGCAGATATGTGGGAGCCTTCTCTAAGTCACTTTTCGTAGGAGTAGCAAAAAGGTTAAAGCACCTATCCATGTTTTCAAAGTCGGAAAATCTATTAAAAAATTGCTCAGACAGTGATTTTAGTTCTCCAGCATATTGAATGTAATCAAAATTTTCGTGATTGGATAGTATTGAAAAATGATAGCAGCTTCCAGATCGCATTTGTGTTTCCAACAAACGAATTTTGTTTTGGAACGCCTTTAGATGGCTGTGCAATTGGTTTACCAAGTAACCTTCTTTTTGAAGCTTCAAATTCAACTCGTTTAAGTGACCCGTGTTGTCAAATAGAAATGCTAAATCACAACCATTTCTGATCACTGACTTCAGACAGTGATTTTTCCTTTATTTCCATAAAATCGCTTATTTGCTGTCTAAGATCGCGAAATAGTTTTAGCATTTTGCCTTTGCTTTACCACCTTACTTCGCAAAAATATGTCACATCACTATGTTCTGAATAAAGGGTATCCAAAAATGCTTTGAACTGACGATGGTTAAGCGTACGGAATCGAATAATATTGATTGGTCTTTATTACCACATCCATAACGTTCTGCAATCGGATGGACTTAGAACACCAGTTTTGTTGGTGGATATTGCAATGTAGGATTATAAAATCGTCTTTTTGGACATTCAATTGCTTTTTCTTTCAAAATTCCGATGAAACCTTTTCGTGAACCGACCATAGAAGGTGCACCACTGTAAACCTCAATTAATTTGCACCACTGCAAACCATACTGTTCAATAGCACTTTTAATCTCATGAAAAATATCTTCTCCTGTACCTTCCCTTTTAGAGGTCAGAAATCCGAGTATTGTTGATTTGTATCAATGTTTTTTTAACAATCACATCCTCTATAGTAAGGAATGAAATCAAGAAGCGCAAGACCGTTTCTTCGATACAATCAATAACGAAATTTATAATTATTATTCCCGAATATCAGTGGAATTGAGTGGCGTGATGTGTCGACGATAACTTGTCTGGCGACTTTGAAACCTCGTTTTGATTTAATTTGTTCAAGAAAACAGGCTCAGCCATCACATATATCCAGTATTAATTTTGTTAGTAATAATAACTATGTAAGGTAGTATTGAAAATACCTACTTTTTCATTTTTATATTCGATGTGCCGCAAAGAAATCAAGATATTTTTAGTGTGCCGTCAACTAAAAAGGTTAAGAAACGCCGACACACGTAAAAAAAAAAAATGTTTAAAATGTTTCGCGGGCCGGATCAAAAGCCTTGGCGGGCCACATCCGGCCCGCGGGTCGGTGGTTGCCCATATGTGCTTTAACCAATCAATAATATAGGATTCATTCTTTTACCCACAACCACGTGACACATCTTGAAACCGAGAACTGGAAAACATAACATGAAGCTGCGGGCCCATGTTCTGTCTATTTCATTTTAAAGTCGATGGGAAAGTTACCGTGACGTCACAATCTCGAAAGAAAATATGAAAGATATATTCAATTTGAAAGTTATTGATATAAAGAAAATCATATTTTTAGGTATGGATCTAAAATGAAATTTTCCGCAGATTTCAAATCCGTTGAAATTTTTACTCTATTTTTAACGGTCTAGGAGATAGAAAAAATAACCAATTGACTCCAGTTAAAAGATTGTTTGTTTTTATCGGCTGGCTGGAAAATCCGAGCCAAATCAAAACGATAACGAAAACAATAAATTTAGAATCTGTGATCTCTTCTATGCTGTAGCATTCAATAATGATTAAATTTCATTTAATTCATTTAAATATGTTCTAGATTGAATTTTAAAATTCGCCGCGACCCAAACATTGCAAAAAATTTGGACTATCTGTGTGCCAAATCTCATTGCTGTAAGTGCCATAGAATCGTCAGGGTTTTGTGGCAAGAAACAAACAAACAAACACTTCCTTTTATAATAATAGAAATCAATAATAAGTTATATTGCATTTTTTATTTTTATTTTGTTGGACACTCATAAATTTCTACGTAAAAAGAATAAATACCTTAAAATAGAGCTTAGCAATAATAGCTATTCAATATTTGTTCACTCACTGCATTAGTTTAGGAAACTATAAGTAGATGTATTTTAAAAAAAATTAACATAGAAGAAAAGTAAAACAAAGAAAATAAGCCCCCTTTCAACTAACACAATATAGTTCTGTATTTATTAATTGTATTTTACCAACACCAAAATAATTTTGTATTTGAAGTTTTAAATTTCATCCTTAATTTCCCCCTGATTTTTTTCGTTTTTCAAACTAAAGAAAGTCGATTGTTCGTAAAAATTCATCGCTAAGACTGAAAACGATCCTACACAAGTTTTTAATTTTATATTTATTATTTTCATCATTAGTTATTCGAGTGGTTTCATTAGATATATCATCCATACGCACAGTTTATAAAAGTAAATAACCCTAATAAAATGTTTTAGTTAGAATGTTACATTTTATTATCGAACGGTAAATATTCGAAGTTTTTCTTTCGTTCATTAAGGTTAGAAAATCTACGCTTATTATAACCGCAAATATTAAATAGAACACTTTTATTTTATTTAAAAAATGCCTTTTAAAATAAATATAAATCGTTTACCTGTGGAGCGTAATGTTTCTAATTTTAATAAATGTGTAATTACATCCTATCCAGCAAGAAAGAACTATTTTAAGGTATCGCTTTTACAGTGTATTTGCTTTAGAAGAAAGAATGTGGCGAACGCTTAGTGACACAAGAAGCAATAAAAATGCGTCCCGCAGGTTTGCTGACGTTGTTTTGCCGATGAAAAAAAAAGTAGAATAATCTCTTTCGTCACTGTGATATTTATCGCTTGATTTGGCAACACTCGTTGAACGGGACTATTTTGGGTAAAAAAGAGATTAATTTAAATAACTTGTTCCACACATAATCATATTCTTCACCAATTATGACGACTTTTCTGTCTAAATCGACTAAATATTGTATTTGGAACTTCTTTAAATCCGTAATTTTTTTTGTTACAAAAATTACCGGACGCTTCTTTTTTTATCTCAAATACATCAATCAAACCTGTTAAAATCTTAATGCTGCTTCAATACTTTCCTTGAATGATTGTTCTATTTGTATTCCCACAGACTCCGTGGCTGCCCTTTACTGTCTAGACTAGGCAAGTAATATTTAGAATGAATCATACAAAGATTCTTGTCAAATTAAAAGACAAAGACATCACTTTGCCGTGGGTTCCTGCAAATTGCGAAGTGCATGGCAATGAAATGGTTAATAAGCTATTGTCAAGCCCCAGTTCTTTTGTCAGCAATTAACCTCTCTAGATGTCTGGGCAGGAGAAATGCTTCATCAGTATGATGTACGTTTTGAAGGACTACTGGAATGAATCGCGATCTTTTCTATTCTAGAGTAAACCTAATGGCATCCATTACTTAAAAAAAATCCTTAAAGCAGTTGCTACTTTTTCTGCAAAAGACAGTGTCGATATAAGGCGATTGGTTTCAAAAACGGCTCAATCCACATTTTTTTTTGCAAAATACTTTCATTTTTATTTTTTATAAGTTCGGTGCTCTACATTACATAGTAAAACGGTATTGACTTAAATCGGCTCTATCCAGTATAAAATGTATTCAAACATGGGCTTAGATCAAAAGTGGCTCAATCCAACGTGTCCAGTCTAGGCTGTGGTGTCGTCTCCCAAAAATGGTAGCATCAGAAAATCGTATATGAGGAGAAAACAACCAACAGCTAAGAAAATCACGTTCTTTTATTAGTTAGAAATATTTACAATTTACACAAAGAATCAACATTCATATATCGAGATGTGCATCTCACGGGTCAGCGCGAGGAAAACTCAACCTCGCTTCTCGCTCTCTCCCCGTCGACTCCGGCCTCCCCCGCAGTCTCCAAGTTCCCCCAACGGCAAAGGTCAAAGGCCAGTCGGCGATCCGTCGGAAAGAACACCTGCAGAAGCGGCTTCTGTTTCCGTCTCCTTTTTGTCGCTCGTAAAACTCGCGAAGCAAAAACAACAGTTGGGTTGCAGCTGGCTCCAGTATTTCACGATCTCACAAGGCGTTAGGAGCGCTTCTGTCAACGGTCATTCTAGATAATATGTTCTTAGCAGATTAATTCATTTTTCATCAGTAAAACGTGAAAATATATTGCTGTATTTTCTATTTCCCTCATTTATAATGGAAATTCACCTAAAAATTAAACTGATTCCCCATTCCCATTTTACTTTTTCTCACATACAATCAGAATTGCGCAGACATCCTTTCTTTTGTTTTTCTATTGAAACTATGTTTACCAAACGAGGTAAGGGATCTTGGGTCAATAAATTAAGAGTAATTTCAACTTATTCCACCAAAAAAAAAATGATTATCTATCCCTATGCTTCAAAACCGGCTAAATCCAATAATTAAATTTGAATTTTAGATAACCTGTAAATACTACAATATTAAAAGTATGCCTTAAATACTTGGAAACCCCTCACCTCAATCCCCAATAAAACTTAAAAAAAAAAAAAAAACGGACGGAGCTATGTCGGGACACGGCCGCTAGGTTTAAGGCGTAGAATACGTCAGTGATGCCATATGGTGAGTGAGAGTGAAAGAAATTAGTGCAATATTGTTTTAATTTCACACATCAAATGTTCATCGCTCTGCACTTATATCACAATAATGGGTTCACTCGCTGTTGACGTTGAGGGCTTTGGCTCATTACCGACCTTTATGGGTTATTGAACACCATCATTCGTTTATAAAACGTTTATGTCATCATGTATTCTATTTGTGTCGAACTGTAGGTACTTGGCGCACATCGTATCAGGCATTTGTTCACCTTAAAGGTGCGACGACTCTACTCTCAAGAATCCCCTCTGAGCCCGTTGACACTCGGTATCGGATGTCCGGATCTTTTTGAATTCCCCATCTCTTGATCATTCTTCCTGCTAACGTTTACTATGATTCTTCTGGTGTTTGTTATGCATATATTTGAACAATTTGAAATTTTTGTGATTTACCACACTTCGATGTCCGATATCTAAACAGGTATTAAATATTAAGTTTTATTTTCATTAGTATTTATAAAGCATAAAGACACAAAACAAATGACATCTCAAACGTCATGCTCGTACAAAGAAGACCGGATCTAGACTAAATGAATGTGAGTGGCAGTGCGCATTTTCATGACTCAACTTTGCGCCGCGATTGCATCTGCTGATGATGTCAGCGCAAGATCAGTGAGCATTTATAACATTCCTTGTTTAATGCTGTTTTGAACTTGATATCGTTCACTTATGTAGCATTTATATTTTTCAAGTTATTAATTTTTTTTGCACCTAAGATATTTTGTGACTCTTAAAAATTAAGCGTGGTACCCTGGTTTCGAAAGGTAAGACATATTCAACGTCAAAAATCTATACCGTGGTACGGGGTTGTTAAACGTTTTCGGTGTCTCCTGTAAAATTATGAAAAAGGGAACCTATTTTGAATCCAAGCGCCTCATATGTCCTTGCTGATTTTGTCATCCACAGTGTTATTTAAGCGTTCTGGGTCTTTCTGAGCTCTTTGATACGTCCGAATACTATTCTCACTGCTTGGTACAGTTGATGTCCTGTAACGAGAAATGTCTCAACAATTCAATTTTATTTTAAAGAATTTAATATAAAACAGAAAACGGTGAAAAACACCATTTTTTTACAAATTTGTTACACACTATTTTCATGTAATTAATTAATTGGTAATTTTTTAGTTAACGTCGTACTAGAGCAACACAACGGGCTATTGACGACGGTCCGGGAATGGTCCCTTAAGGGAAAGATCCGAGGACAACACCTCGTAATTTTGAACCACGGTCAGATGACGAAGCAACCCCACTCTCCAAACTTCCACTATTTTTATGATCGGTTATAAGTAATAATTTTTGCCTGTCCGTAAAAATTAACGGATTAGCAACCGGAGGGTTGTGAGTTCGAACCTCGGACTATCCAAAGACCATCGTGAAAAGGGGGGTAAGGCATGTTAAAGCGACTCGACACCCAAAAAACGATCAAAATCTCGTTTGTATATACTGTCTCAAATTATACTTTATACACTGAAGAATGCATGTGCAAAGTTTTGTCCTTGCGGTATAGTTTTAAAATAATATATTTTTATTTTCCTGACTCAAAACCTGAGAATTTTCTCACACACCGCTCGCTACTCATTAAGATACCAAAGTTTATCAACTAAGCCTTTCAGGGTCATGTTTTTTAAAGTTCATGGTAATGGTAATGGTAATTTTTGTTAACGTCGTACTAGAGCAACACAATGGGCTATTGACGACGGTCCGGGATCAACCCCTTTAAGGGAAAGATCCGAGGACAACACCTCGTAATTTTGAACCACGGTCAGATGACGAAGCAACACCTGAGCTGGCACCCCACTCTCCAAACTTCCACGCCAACCCAACGTGAGGACTTTCGGCCACGACAGATTTAAGGTGCACCAGCCGCCTCTACACCATACGTTTACAAAAATCCATGCCTGGACCCGGATTCGAACCAGGAACCTTCCGATCTAGAGGCTAACACCTTAACCATTAAACCGGTTGGTAAATGGTAATTTTAGATAACGTCGTACTAGAGCAACACAACGGGCTATTGACGACGGTCCGGAATCAGTCCCTTAAGGGAAAGATCCGAGGACAACACCTCGTAATTTTGAACCACGGTCAGATGACGAAGCAACACCTGAGCTGGCACCCCACTCTCCAAACTTCCACGCCAACCCAACGTGAGGACTTTCGGCCACGACAGATTTAAGGTGCACCAGCCGCCTCTACACCATACGTTTACCAAACATCCATGCCCGGACCCAGATTCGAACCAGGAACCTTCCGATCTAGAGGCTAACACCTTAACCACTATACCGGTTGGTCGGCTTAAAGTTCATGATCCCATAGTATGTGAAAAATCAATAAAGAAGGTTATTTTTCGTATATTCTGAATGTATTTCAAAGATTTACAAAGGATGATATTTTGAAAAAGTGCCTTCAATGCGAAATCCACAAAGTCAACGAATCTCCTCATAATAATAGGTTCCTGGTATTATTATATCTCCTCTATGGTCTATTTCATTTTAGGATCGATGCCTGTGTTGCTCCAATACGACGTTAATTAAAATACCGACCTACGTTCACTTTCACCAGCATACCGTTGCATTGCTTCAATGTGACGTAAATTCTATTACCTTCCTCAGATTAGTTTTTCTCATCGAGAAAATAACCGGTATAGTTTTTAAGGTGTTAGCCTCCAGATCGGAAGGTTCCTGGTTCAAATCCGGGCTTGAATGTTTATTAGCGTATGGTGTAGAGGCGGCTGGTGCACCTTAAATCTACCGTCGCCGAAAGTCCTTACGTTGGGTTGGTGTGGAAGTTTGGAGAGTGGGCTACCAGCTCAGGTGTTGCTTCGTCATCTGACCGTGGTTCAAAATTACGAGGTGTTGTCCCTGGATCTTTCGCTTACGTGACTGATCCCAGACCGTCGTCAATAGCCCGTTGCGTTGCTCTAGTTTGATGTTAACTAAAATTACCGTTACTATTATCTCATCGAAAAAACGTCATTTGACCATTGTTCAAAATTATGTGGTGTTGTCCTTGGACTTTTCCCTTGGGGATTGATCCTGGACCGTCGTCAATAGCCCTTGTATTGCTCCAGAATGACGTTAAATAAAATACCTACCTCTTCAAACAAGACAGATAATAAGTGTACGTAGTGACAGCAGCAGAAACCTCTATACCACAAATCTCACTTTGATTCCACAAACAAGAACAAGTTTATTTTGTTTCATACATTTTTAATTTGTTGGTTTTTAGTTAAAAAGATGAAACTGTGATTGTTGTGATCAACGTTAACTAAGTAAGAAGTTTCGTCTTTGTTCAAGGATAATAAAGTTATAGTCTTTATGAAATTGGTAAACCATTGCATACATTCCGTTTGCAATTTCCTGCTCGTGTGTTTACATTTATTATTTTGTTAGATTTTATTTCAGAATTTGTTTTCTATAAATAAATATTATTCCAAACTTTTGTACCCAAAGTTTTTTAAATGGTCATGCTACAAAAACTAATATGGAAGAAGTTAGTCTTTTGGAAACCTGGGTCATATGAATTTTTGATGCCACCTCTTGTCCAAGAAAACATTTACTTATTAAATCCATATTGGACTGCCGTCCTAAAAATAGGACAGCGTGATAAAATCATTTTAACAAATTTATGTGGATATTTTGGAAAATATTTCTTTCCTCAGTTGCTTCAGAAACAAGCAAAGAAGAAAATTGCCAGATTTAATTTTGAGGATTTTTAGAACTATCCTTTTCTAAAGTTACAATTTTTTTTTTTTTTTTTTTTTTTGTGATTTTTGCTGTGAAAATTTATTAATTTTGTTGAAAAATAACATTTGAAAAACCAAAAATATCTGTATAAGTTATTTTATGCAAGCCTTTTGTACATATTTTCTGAATGTCCTAGGCACAGATGATAGTCTGATCCCTACCTTTTTTCTCCCCATTTGCATTTTATGAAACTAACTATCAACTTTAAGTGTTCTTATAGACACCTGTTTTCCATTGGAAATTTTTTTGTCTTGGTTTACTTCTGAAGAAGATCAGTTGTATTGTACCTACATTTCATGCTAAGAATTTGAACACCCTACTTTGAGTAATCTATTTGTGAAATGGCGTGGGGTCTTTTTACAGCTCAAGGAGGACTACTGGTGATTTGAATTCTTTAACTGATGAACTTGAAATGGTTAATGTTCCTCTTGATCCAGATTCTATTTAAGCATATTACAAATAAACCCTCATAAAGAAAATCGGTAGGCATGCCCATAGGGCTATCATCCTGCAAGTTATGGGTGGCACAGGTTTAATTCCTCCTGGGGTATGTTTCTCTCCTCTGTGTCAGAAAAACCTATTGTGTGTGTCTATATTACTTAATACTGTCTGTCTCGTGTCAAATGGATGTGTGTCATAAAATTAAATTCAAATGAATGTATAAATAAACTGTGTCAAAGAATAATTTTTTAATCCTTCAAAAATTTTGCGAAGTTATATTTTCTGAGCCATCATTTATGGTCAACCCGTTCACTGCCATAGCTGATATGGCGAGTCCGTTCACGCACATCAAAATTCTATCTGCATTTTTATGCTTTTAAATTATATTCTGTTTTATTTTTTAAATATCGATGAAACGTTACTTTTAGCAATAAATAAATTCACATGAGCATACTTGTAGTTGGCATGAAAAATATTTCATATTCAACATATGAAATAATATTTTTGCTCCCTGTGCCAAATACAAGATAACAATAAGATAGCCAAATACAACTCATAACTAGGTAAACAAGACGTTCTGTGCATGCACGAAAATCTCTTGCACATGCAATACGTTATTTTCCATTAGTCTTACATGAATCGCTGAACAAATTTTTTAGCAGTCTGTTTATAACATATGACAAGTGATTAAACCTCAAAAAATGGAATGATTTTTTAGAAATAAATTATCCATTTCAGTATGCAAAAAGTATTATTTAGTCCCTTACACTATGCCAAACACCTAAACATTGCATGCATTTACTGCAACAGCATTACTCAAACTCTGTGACTTAGGTAAAGCGATCAATAACAAGTTATAAATGTAGCTGGCAAGTAAACTCAGTTTGCCGACTACGGTTATTCTCGTAGCTGGCAGCGAATATGTTTATATGGATGTTAATATGAATCAACACTATCTAAGGACTACAATCTGATTTGCATGTCTCCTGTCTAGCAAGTTTCATAGATAATGGTGATAAATTAATTAAAATGATAAAAATCTATTTAAAATTTCAAAAATTGTTGGTTTAAATCCAATTTTTTAAAGGAATTTTTTCACAATCTGTTTGTGATCACAAATAGATTTATGATTCTGCTACCAAACTGACATCTCAGTAATATGTGTCAAGCCTGGAATTCAAGATACCTCTGGAGTTAAAACCTTCAGAGTGGGAAAAATGTGAACCCAAATTTAGACTTTTATCAGACTCCATTCCTCTTCAAGAACATCACAGGAAATATGGTTTTAAGAAAAACTTGATGACCTTCACATGATATCTGAAGTTATGATATTGCACTGTTACATAAATGAATTTGCATACAGCGCAAAAGAAAAGGATCATTATTTTAGCATCACTGATAAAGCAAACTCAAACTTTTCTTAGTTGTCAATATTACTTAATATTGACACCTAGTCCCCTTTCAATTCTCCTTATGAAGGAGCCCAAGAGAAGTGTAAGGAGCCTCTTTCTCAACACATTGTTTATACAGTCAGTATCGGTTATATAGTCAGCTTAGCGGTCCAGAAAAATCACACCATGATTAATAATCATTATAATCATAATCATAATACACCATATATCACAAATATATGTGGAACAATTCTACACTATTTAATTATGGCAGTATTATATTCACCTATCAGAATATAGTGCTCATAAACAAATAATTAAACTTTAAGAACATTTAAAAAATTAATTATATTAAACGGGTTCTCTGGAGCAACGAATCAAGGTTCACCCTCTACTGTTTGGATGGCAGGGTCTGGCATCTGCCTGGAGAACGCCTCTTGCCAGAGTGCATTTTGCCCACAGTAAAGTTCGGCGGGGGTGGAATTATGGTCTGGGGATGTTTCTCCTGGAATGTATTGAGACCTTGGACAGAATTCATGGCAAGCTCAACACTGAGGCCTACTGCACTACTAGTTTAAGCGTTCCTTACTTTTCTTTCCCCCTAAACCTTTTTTTACCTCTGAAACAAAGAATTCTGTCTGGCAAGATCTGATGAAAAAAAGTCTGCATTCATCAACGTTGAACACCTTGGCAGATTCATATATTTCAAGGACTTTTTTTCTTCTGGTTATTCACTGTGTTGCTCCCCACCTCAAGAAATGTTACAACAGTTATTATTTTTCAACAAAAAAAAACCAATAACCTCATTGAAAAGATTAAAAAACGACCATATAACCGATAACCAGGAAAATAAAATGACTTTATTAGCGGTGCGCTTTAACACATGTTCCCTATTACGTTAGATGGGACTTTAGAATACTGACCATATAAGCGGGGGGACCATATAGCCTGTACTGACTGTTGTTTGTTTTCAGTAGTGAAAAATCCGAAATTTCACTGAATATATGGTTAATTTTTTTACCTCACATAGGCTACTTGTTGGTTTTGTTCCGTCCTCTAACAATTAGATGTACAACTGATTTAAATCAAATATTTATTGGAAGTAATTGAAATATTGTTTACAGAATTAATTGTAAGTATTAAATAAAACGTGGGCACAATTGACTTTGAACTGCCTAGGAGCCAGGAGTGTGTCTCCCCGAGAATCAGTCTTGACGAGAGGTCTTTTTCTCTCAAGAATCAAGTTCAGTCTCTAGAAAAACTGTCTGGTTCTCCACTCTCTGCGAATCCAAGCCCCTCTGACCGGGTTTTCGAATCACCTGCAAAAAGGGGGTTTATCGAAGGGGTTTTTTCAGTTCGAACTTGGTGACTTCGCAGCTGCTCGCCTTCTGTTTTCTCACAGGGTTCCCAAAGGACACGTGTTGTTTACAGCTACCTGCATTCTTGACATGGGGGTGCAAGACTGATCTGAATTCCAGAGGAAGATGGACAAGCATGTACGGTTACAGTTGCTAAAATATTTCTGTGCTTCTGGAACTGAAAGATAATCAGATGAATGCTCACTGATGTCTTTAAAGTTGTTAGCTAAAATGAAAAGAATCTCTTCAGATACGTCTCTTCATGAAGCTTTTCAGATGCAAACAAAATAGCTGATGTACATTATTTTATTCCCCATTATCCTCTCCGCAGTCCCCCTTTTTTCCCCATTTCAAATCATTTCTGCTTGAAGTTGTCTGTCTTGTATTTGACATAGCTTGGCCAAATAAGGCCCTTGTGCCATGAATGCCCTTAACAACCAACCAAAAATTCATTTGAAATAGGAAAGCAATGAGTTCTTATTTCCAACACAATGTACCAAAATGATGAATTAAACCAAGGGTCCTTAAACTTATTGAGTGGAGGGCAACATTTGGGATATTGATAGCATACCACTGGTATATGATGATATTTGCAACTACTGCTGTTATATAAATTGACCACTGAAGTATGATCTTAAATTTATTTCCTCTTGTCTCTTTATCGTGGAGCCCCACTTCAAACAAAAAAAACTGAAAATAATATTCCTGGGAAATAATAAAATTTCATATCTAAAAAAACAGTAATGTAGTTTTGACAATGGTAATTCCCTACTAAGGTTGTGTGTGGCTCTTGCTTCTACTGAAAAATATATATGTAAACATTTCAAATGTCTTCCTAGTGTCAATTAAATCTTACTGAATGCATAACCTTAGCTGTCCTAAATACCATTTGGGATATAGAAGTTCAGGAAAGAAATGGTTTACTGCTCTTTTATGATATCTTTTGTACCAAACACTGCTCTTTTCTGAAAGTTGAAATATTGTGGCATCCATATGTGTTAAGTGAGTTGTTAGTTTGGTGATGTTATCAGACAAATTATGAACATCTATTGTTCTTCTTTAATGTCCAAAATGTCATCACTTTATTTTCTATGACATTGCGGTGAGGAAGAATTTGGTAAAAAAATGTAGCCTTGACAAAATTTCAGTTTTTTGTCTCTGAGTCATACCAAATATTAAGGCAAATTGAAAAGAATGGTTTTCTTTTTGGCAGATGAAAAAAAGAATGATTTTAACCTTTACACTGCAACGCTTAGATTTTTTCAATTGCCAGGAACGTCTCTTTTGCCTGCATGTCCAAACCCCTTACCTAATTACCTAACTTGAGCGATAGAGCCTTGAGTGGCATTTACGACTGATGCTTTCCTTTTATAGTATTGTGTGGCGTATCTGACCAGAGTTACCTTCAGCATTTCTCCCAAAACTTTCACACCACATAGTGAACAAGGTATGGTTCCAAACAAAAGGTGAGATCCTCTAGAAGGTCAGTCGCTGACAGCTCGTAAATGGTGATTGATGCCAGCGGTGACTTAAAAAAAAGGGGGATAACATTCGCCATACAAAGATCTAGACCATGCCGCTTGTGTATGCGAAATTGTAGTGGTAACAACTGTCTACCTGCTGCAGTGTGAAGGTTAAAGCATTACTTGCAAGATGCCAACTTGGTGAAATTTGGTTGATGTACAGTATATGAGAATTCAACCACTGAATTTTTACTATCATAGAGCTTGTTTAAAACTGCATTCACATACTTGAATTTAAATGTTTTTTATATTAATTTTTTTAATGGAAAAACTACTCTTTGAATTATTATGAGAATATTTATCCTTTTACAATAACTATTCATATTTTTAATAGATGTCATTGACTGAAAAGGATGCAAAAGCTTATCAAGGTACCATAGATGTTGAGAATATATTAGCAGATTTTTTCTTAAAGGAGTTTGATATGAGAAACTCAAGATCTGATTATGATGAAGAACATCAAAGAAAATCTAAGCACAAGAAACACAAAAAGTCCAAACATAAGCTTAAGACAAGAAGTAGATCCAGCAGTCCTACAGGAGAACTTATTGCTAGAAAAGTATTCTTAATCTTTGTAACAAAATTAAACTTTTAAAATTTCTAGATATCTATTTTTATGGTTTTTAGAATTATTAAACATAATTAGGGCTTTTTTTCTTAAAAACTGCTTTTTAACTAAATAATAAAAATCTGTTTTTATTTAGCATGGACAAAATGATAACGGTAAAAGGTTGTCTTATGTAAAATCATATGTGGCAAAGGTATTTGTTTGTTTTGCCGACAAATGGTAAACTCAAAACTATAATTCACTCTAAAGATACGAGTTGGGGAAGCATATTGTATACATTTCATCCCTAATTTAATGAAAAGACTCATTCAAAACCATGTGACTCAAATTGCCAACTCGCTGTAGCCGGACAATGTTATATGAACAAAAATTGCTTAGACTCGAGTTTAAATACGAGTGAAGAAAATATTCAAGCTGGAGTTTTCATCTCATTTTGGTCCTGAACAGAGGCAAATATTTAGTCCTTGAAAACCATGTAGACTCCTGGTATTTGTTAGGTATCATTTTGATGATTTTATATTTTGAATGCAACTATTGCAACAGTTTTTTTTTTGTCTTGTAAGCATTAACATACTTGAGGATTATGTTGTGAATGCAACTATTGCAACAGTTTTTTTCTTGTAAGCATTAACTTAAATGAGGATAATGTTGTGAAGTTCAATTTCAAGACAAGCTGAACTTTCAAAATTGTATAAGACATTATTCGAGTTTAATTTCACATGATTCTTCTAATGGAATTGAAAATCTGATTTGCAAGAACGGTAAAAATTAGTTCTCAATCAGAATTAAGTTCAATGATGACTAATAATCATGTAAATACCCAGTTTTCATTTGGCCATCAACACTAATGTTTTTATATAATCTGTATCCCTTTATATTTTTTTAATTAAAGAACAAGTTCACTTTTGAATGTGTTTTAATTCACTAAAGCATAACAGATAGCTAAATTATTGCTTAACTAATTGTATCTATTTAAAATATACATTATCTTACTCATTGGGATCAAATTAAAATTTTTGTTTTCTGACACTATTTTGGATTGCTATTTTCAGTGATTCTCATTTTTTAAGGTTTCATTAACTACTGCACTATATTTTATACCTAAACCTGAAAATTAGCCCTGAAGTAAATGCAGTGTGTAACAAATACCCAAGGTTTTCTTAAATGTATTAATAGTTTAAAATTTAATCATGATAATGGGGAAAGGGTTTTGTCTTTATGGAATTTTCCGAAAATTACTTTGTTTCTTTTATAACAAATATGCTATGAAATTATAATACCTCAATTGAATCAATTTGTAATTATATTTAATACATCCCATTGTTTTTTGTTATTAATCTTTTTGTAATTTGTTAAAAATATGTATACTTTTAGGTTGATGAGCGTGTTTTTAGCTCTGAAGAGAAGGAGATAAAAAGACTGAAGAAAATTAAAAACATAGAAGCTAGAGATAACAAAGTTCGTCCCTATTTGCCTGCATTACATTCTACACTAATAGAGCAGTATTCATCTGAAAATCACTCTTCACTTGTAATAAATAGTGGTGATATTGATGTACCTTATGGACCATCTTTAGAGTTGCTTCTATCAGGCACAGAAGTAAGTAGAATAGAAAATGAATCTGGGATTGTGGTATCTCCCAGTCATGAAGTTGATGAAGCTTGTAGCAGTAAAGAAAAGAGCAATTCAGATGAAAAAGGTAACATTTCGAATGTTGCAAGTGTTGGTAATTTAAATATTGATTCAGAAGTACAAAATAATTTAAGCCAAAATAGAGAAAACTTATTTACTAAAAAAGCTGAGCCAACAACGGACAATGAAAATATTTGTACTGCCTCAAAAGATTCTGTTAAAGCTTTTGAAGCAAACAAAGAAAGTGAGTCACTTCGTGTTGAAAAAGCACCAAAGAAAGAAGATAACAAGTATGTTGAGAAACATAGCCATAAATATTCAAGATCCAGATCTAGAAGCAAGTCCAAAACCCGCAAAAGAAACAGATCTCCCCAATCTAAATCAATGCGCCATTCACGGTCAAGATCAGGGTCAAGGTATAAGTCATACAGAAGAAGACGATCTTATTCTAGAGATCGTTCAAACTCCAAAGAAAGACGATCTAGGTTAAGGCATATAAGATCTAGATCAAAGGAATCATGGAGAAGAAATAAGCGTTTGTCGAGAAGTCGAAGTAGGTCTGCCAAGAAATCAAGATCTAAATCAAAGGAATCAAGTAAAAGAAGTACAAAGTATTCATCAAGAAGTGGAAGTAGGTCTGCCAAAAGATCTCGATCAAAGGAATCAAGTAAAAGAAGTAAGAAACATTCCTCAAGAAGTCGAAGTAGATCTGCCAAGAAACCAAGATCTAGATCAAAGGAATCAAGTACAAAGCATTCGTCAAGAAATCGAAGTAGGTCTACCAAGAGATCTAGATCAAAGGAATCAAGTAAAAGAAGTACAAAGCATTCGTCCAGAAGTCGAAGTAGATCTGCCAAGAAATCGAGATCTAGATCAAAGGAATCAAGTAAAAGAAGTAAAAAGCATTTGTCAAGAAGCCGAAGTAGATCAGCCAAGAAATCAAGATCTAGATCAAAGGAATCATGTAAAAGAAGTATGAAGCGTTCATCAAGAAGTCGAAGTAGGTCTGTCCAGAGATCAAGATCAAAAGAATCAAGTAAAAGAAATGAGAATCATTTGACAAGAAGTCAAAGTAGGTCTGCTAAGACGTCAAGATCGAAATCAAAGGAATTGAAAAATAGGGGTAACAGGTATTCTTCAAGAAGTAGAAGTAAGTCTGTCAAGAGGTCAAGATCGAAATCCAAGGAATTAAGTAATAGAGGTAAGAAGCGTTCATCAAGAAGTCACAGTAGGTCTACCAAGAGATCTCGATCAAAGGAATCGAGTAAAAGAAATAAGAAGCATTCGTCAAGAAGTCAAAGTAGATCTTCCAAGAAATCAAGGTCTAGATCAAAGGAATCAAGTAAAAGAAGTAGAAGGCATTCATCAAGAAGTAAAAGTAGGTCTGTCAAGAGGTCAAGATCTAAATCAAAGGAATCGAGTAAAAGAAATAAGAGGCATTCATCAAGAAGTCGAAGTAGATCTGCCCCTAGGCATCGCAAAAGGACAAATTCTAGGTCTTACTCTAGAGACCGTTATAGATCGACACATACATCTAGAGGCAGAAACAGTAGTTACAGGTCTAGGTCATACTCTAGAGGGCATTCAAATTCTCGGTCAAGGAGAGAATCTAGTCCGTCCAGTAGGTCTCGTTCCAAGAGGTCACGTTCTAAGTCAAGAGAAAAAAATTGGTAAGCCAATTGCACACTACACAAATATAAACTGTTGCTGGTGTTTTGTAAATTTAAGTTAGTTTTAATCATTAGAGTGCAAAGGATTAAATTATAATCAAAATACTTTGCAGACTAGAGTTTCTAAATCACTATTTGTTTCTACGTTACTTATTGAAAATTGATGTTAATGTTTGAGATGTAAATTTATATGCATTGTTCTCAAAATGTACTTTACAGCAGCTAATCAAAAGTAAAAATATCAATCAATCCTGGTACATGAAAAAATCTAAATATATTCATTTATGGAGTTTGAAAATTGATGTTAATGTTTGAGATGTAAACTTATATGTATTGTTCTCAAAATGTACTTTACAGCAGCTAATCAAAAGTAAAAATACCAATTAGAGAATCCTGGTACATAAAAAGATCTAAATATATTCATTTATGGAGTTTAATTTATAACTATACTTCATACTGTTTGAATAGAAGTTTATGCATGTGAATATATGTTTAAGAAAAAGAACTATGTAAACTTTATTTGTGGCTTTCACTAAAAGTTGAATTTCATTCATAAATCCTATATTTGCTACTTGACCTTCTCAATGTCTATCTTGCTTCATTTAATAAATTTGTATTTTAATATTAAAAAGTTAAATGTGATGAATGTAAAAAGGAACATGTACTGTATTTCTCTTTTTCATAATGACTTTTAAGCTAATAAAATAATTGAATTGAAAATAAAAAGTGAGTTGCAGATTCACTCAGATTTTGCTGTATTGTCATCATTGCAGTAGTTAGTTTTAATCATTAAAGTGCAAAGGATTAAATTATAATCAAATATTTTGCAGCCCGTTTCTAAATCACTATTTGTTTCTACGTTACTTATTGAAAATTGATGTAAATGTTTGAGATGTAAATTCATGTGTATTGTTCTAAAAATGTATCAGTTTTACAGCAACTAATCTATAGTAAAAATATCAATTAGAGAATCCTGGTACATAAATAAATCTAAATATATTCATTTATGCTGTTCAATTTATAACTGAGAAATTTGCGGAAATCAATTAATTTTTAAAATTATTCTGAGATGTGCTTTTTAACTACATTTTAGTGATTCCATAAAAAGCAACAAAATTGATCAAGCCAAGATCCTCCAAATTGCTCAGAAAAATGTGTTAACTATGATTGAAAAGGGTACCTTACCAGAAGGTTTATCTTTGGACCTATTCAAAAAAGAGCAGTTGGTTTCTCTCAAATCTGGTGGAAAATCAGTACAAGAACTCACAGGTATCTATCAATTGTTACACTTCTGTATTAGTTGAAACAAAATAGTAAATTGATAGTTTTCTATCAAAGTACATGACCTTGAACGGCATTGAAGTATTGCAAAATAAAAATTCATTCTTACATTCGAATAAGGTATAAATTATTTTTCTTAGGAAATCAATGCTTCGGGAGGATGGGGACTCAATTCTAGAGTGTATAAACTTTCAAATAACTGATGACTTAATGATTCAAAAATAAATTATAGTTTATATTGTAGGTTTATAAATTTATATTTATACATGTATGGCAATCACACAAACATTAACAGCATCAGAACATCAAGCTAACACTAAGAACATATTGTAAATTCTTTGTGTTCTTTCTTGTACATACTTTCACTGGTATTATATAATGTAAATACTTTCACTTCAAAATCATTATCTCTTCTTCTATTCCATTTCCTTTAAATATGCTTTTTAGCAACTGTCATATTTCTGGAAAAACTTCAATACTTTTGACAAGATGGAGATTTCAAGGTGTTCTCAACACATAAAAATGGACCCTGTGTTTTTAATCCGTACCATGTATTACCCATTTATAGTTATTTGGACAGCTTAATTCTGTACTTTTCTTTTCCTCACATCATCTATCAGTCTTTAAAAATGTTCGTAAATACATAGTTGTGGGTGTTAATCAGGATAAAACTTGAAATAGAATTGTCATTCAAATTAACCTCTCTGCCTAAATTGATGAATTATGTAATTAAATGTTTCATATGCCTCCGTTCCATGTAATCCTCATTTTTTAGATTTTTGCGTAAAGTTGTCTGAAAAAGAAAATGAGTCAAATGAAGAAACGAAACCTGGCTCTGCGAATGATGCTAATAATCAGGACGGTGATTCAGATTTTATTCACCATCCCTTTAAGCTAAAAGAGCAACCTATGATTAAATTGAACATAAAGGTAACTAAATCATTTAATTTCTTAACATTGTACTAAATATTATAAATGTGTTAACATCAAATGTGTACGTTTTTAATTTTCAGTTATGCTGAGCTAACATTTTAAGTAATTATAGTACGATTTCAACAAAAAAGCAGTCAACTTGAGTCAATCAATTTTTGAAAAGATGGTGAATGTTAGTCAAAAGAAGGCTGTCATACAAAAGCATGAATGGCAACCTGTCCTGGCTGTTCCCACCCCCAAAAAAACATGTTATCACTGCTGTCATTTTAGGCTTCGAACTATAAACTTACAACCATGGGCACACCTTAAGCCCCTTCTATAAACAGCTAAAAATTTTCTTAACTTAATTCATTGATTGCTTTAAAAGTCATGTCTAAAGGTGTTTTAATATTTCCTCTGTGCAATGAATAAATATTTATCCACTGCTTTTAGCCCATTTACAAAAGTGCAACACATTTTTTAAGTGTGAAAATAATTGACATTTTTGATATCATTCATTAAAAAGTTGGCACCTTTCCCATTCAATACAGCTTCTATTCGCTTTGTAGTCACTTTAAAATCGGTCTTTAGATAGCACACTCTAAACTAGTCTCTGGGCTACATTCTCTAAAACTACCTGAAGAAATTTCTAAATTTTAAAACCAACAACTAAATAAAAAAACTTACAGTAAAATTGTTGCCCCCTCCAGATTGATATCTTGAGTGCTCCCCTGCAACCAAAATCCACATTGAAGACGTCAAGTGTGGGAGCAATTGTATGTTTCCATCAATCCCCTAATTTAACGAATTGACTTTTTCAAAACCATATGACTAAACTGCCAACTCCTGGGAGTTGGACTGTAGCATCAACTAACCAAGATATCGATACCAAGCTCCTTATTTTCATTTTAACCAAAAAAGTTATAAATATTGCTTGTATCATTTAGTTAGTACTTTGGTTTCCTTTTTAAAATTTCTAACCTCAAAAGTGAAGATTGCTTTCTAAAAGACAGATAAATACATGTTTTGTTTCTTATTTTAGAATGCTATACAAATACCCATTAAAACCCATGCTGAGAAATTTGCTGAAACTGCCAAGCTCAGTTCCCAGTTTCCTGTATCAAGTGGCAATCAGCACAAGCAAAAAGAACTCGAATGGATTCCCGTAGTGCCTGAAAAGAGCAAATCCGCTCAAAATGTAGCTGAATCTAAAACTGTTGTTGCTGTTGCACCAAAGACAGAAGTTATTCAAGAAATTGCAAAATCAGAGACTCCCACACCTGTATCATCTACAAACACCATTTTGCATATACCCTTACCAGCAAAAACTGTACCTGCATTGGCACCTCCTCCATTGCCACCTTTACTGCCTCCACCCCCACCATCACCCCTATTGTTAGCTACAAGTACACCTGTTTCATGTCAACCTGACCTCTCATCCAATATTTATACTATGCCCACTCCAACAGTTAGTTATCCCACCCCACCCTCTAATAATCCTTTTTCCATAGTACCCAATGATCCGGTATTACCACCAGCAGAAACTGGGTTAGCTTCAAGTAGCAGCTCTGCTGTATCATCAACTACTTTTAAACCAACAAAGGTAAGAACTTTTTACAATTACTAGCAGATCATGTAGCATCTTAATTGCTAATATCTATTGCTGGCAGTATTACTCACATTTCCAACCTTATTAACGTAATCTATTTATAATAAATGTATGTACATTTCATGTGCGTCCAAATGAAATCAAATTAGTCCCAAATATAAAACAGCATTTGTTTACATTTTTGAAATGTACTCTCAATGGTGTTAGTTCTTATTTCCGATAAAGTGCATGGACCCACAGTATCCAGGCTGAAAGAGTTGCGTATTTACTACTGTTGGGTTGCAAGTTCGAAATTTGATCCTACTAGACTGCTGCGTACATGGGGGCTGGTGCAGGTTCAATCTATTGTGTCCTCTCATTCCCATTTCAGTTTGGAGATTGAGGTGCCAGCTAAATTGTGACCTTGTCATCTAACCATGGTTTCAAAATTACCAGATGTTGTCCTCGGTTCTTTTCCTTCTGAGATTGATCCCGAACCGTTGGCAATATCCATTATGTGCTCCATAGCAATGCTAATTCAAATACCTACCACTAAAGTGCATGATAAAATGTTTGTTAATTTCTGTGCCTCATACATTAATGTAGTATATCTATGTACAGTACAAAGTCCCAAATCCATACATCTGAAATCCGGAATTGTCCAAAATCCGGATGTTTTGCTAACAGGGGTTTTTTTTCCCCTCACTTTTTTTTACATTCTTCTGATAATTTTTAAAGAACTATTAGTTAAAACTGGACCTAATTGCTGAAACAACGCAAACATGTTCGGAGTAAGTACTACACAGAAAAATTAGAAAATTTGCAAGTAAAATTGGTTGCATTGCATAAAAAAGGTTTTTTACTTTGTGGTGTTATGCAAATTAGAGACCACTTCAACTTCAAGAGACTTATGACGTGCGCATGCTGCGTCATGCGTTCACGCTTTAAATACCTCAAGCTGTTCTTGAGGTTTCAGTTTTCACAGTCTCGTAACCACCTTTGTTAGCGCGCTGATAGATTATACTTTGTTAATGTATTTAATCTGTTAAGATTTAATAAATGTTAAGTTTAATTGTTTTCAGTCTAAATTATAATTAAGCAACCGCACCGACATGGCTAAAGTGGTGACCCGTGACGTGATCATGGTTCTAAACTGATGACCATAGACTCGAATTTTCGACTGCATCGAATAGGATCCTGAATGCTTGTGGGTGAGTTTTTGGCTTTAGTTCAAGTCCTTGTTCCTCCCTGCCTTCGATGTCAATATTTTCAGTGTTTTAATTCCAAAATCGTGTTTAATGCTGCGATAGCCCATTTTTAAAAAAATGCCTGATTTAGAATCTGACTTTGAACTATCCAGAGTCTCTTTTAAGGCTCCAGTTTTTTGGCGTGCAAACCCCGAGTTGTGGTTTTTACAAATTGAGAGCCAATTTAAAAACGCTGGAATCACTAGCGATGAAACTAAATTTCACAAAGCAGTAGCAGCAGTTGATACTGAGATTTTAACATTCGTTTGTGATCTAGTTCGATCTCCTCCCATCGAAAATAAGTATGAGGCTTTGAGAACACGAATTATCAAGCAATTTGCACAAACTGAAACTTCTCGATTAAAAACTCTGTTACAAGATCTCCAGTTAAGCGATAAACGCCCATCGCAGTTGTTATTTGAAATGAAAGAACTCGCGACAAATAAATTACCCGACGATATTTTGCGCAGTCTATGGATGCAACGGTTACCGATACAGGTGCAGCAGATTTTGTCTGTCAGCTCGGACGATTTAACCGGTCTAGCTCTGGTAGCTGACAAAATACTAGACGTACCTGGTATTTCCTCAACAGTTGCAGAAATACCGCGGAATACGGAATTTTCGCTTGAAAGTTTACACGCGCAAATTTCAGCTTTGAGCGCCGAGGTTCAAAGGTTTTCAAGGAGTAAAGACGGACGCTTTGGTTTGAGGAAGAGATCGAGATCAGGTAGTCAAAGTCGCAGCTCACATAGTGACAACCGGTTAGATTTATGCTGGTATCATGCTAAATTCGGGAAAAGAGCGCATAAGTGTAAAACACCATGTAAATTTCAGGAAAACTAAAGGGCTCATCTGAACTGGCGATGACAGATGATAGCCAAGCATTATGTCGCCTATTTATTTTTGAAAGGTCGACAAATAGTAGTTTCTTTATTGATACTGGTGCTGCAGTTTCCGTATATCCCAAGCATGCATTTCGTGGTCAAAACAGAAAAAAAGACTTGTTTTGTCTTTATGCGGCAAACGGATCAAAAATAAGCACTTTTGGTAGTTGCCGAATCGTATTAAATTTGGGTCTTAGACGCTATTTCCCTTGGACTTTTGTTATTGCAGACGTTACTCGACCGATTATAGGCGCAGATTTCTTAGAACGCTACAGTTTGTTAGTCGATATTAAAAATCGATGCCTTATTGATGGTACAACAACCCTTTCTTCGAAAGGTAATGTTAAGTCCACGCAATCATTAGGTATAACAACTATCGGTTCTGATTGCAATTACAGACAATTATTGCGTGATTTTCCGAGTGTATTTGCTCCTACACTTAACACAAAGCGTAATAGTCACGATGTAACTCATTGCATTCTGACGAAAGGACCACCCATTTTTGCTAAGGCTAGACGACTATGTCCCGAACGATTAGCCGCTGTTAAGAAAGAGTTTTCCAGTTTACTCGAACAGGGTATAATAAGACCATCTAACAGTACTTGGGCTAGTCCTATTCATTTAGTACTTAAAAAGACTGGTGAGTTTCGTGTATGCGGTGACTATCGCAGGTTGAATGCAGTGACAGAGGTAGATAGGTATCCGATCCGACATATACAGGATTTCACACAAGAACTCGACGGGAAAACTATTTTTTCAAAATTAGATCTTGTGAAAGCCTATCACCAAATTCCAGTTGAACCATGCAATATCACTAAGACCGCAGTAATTACACCTATTGGTTTGTTTGAATATGTTTACATGACTTTTGGTTTAGTAAACGCTGCTCAAACATACCAACGATTTATGGACAACGTTTTACGAGGTCTTGATTGCTGTTTTGCTTACCTTGACAATGTTTTAGTTGCATCACGTAACGAGGAGGAGCATAAACAAGATCTAAAAACCATTCTTGAACGTTTTCGCAATCACAGTGTCGTTCGAAACCTTCAGAAATGTGTTTTTGGCGTGGAATCTTTATCTTTTCTGGGATTTCAAGTATCGGCAAAAGGAATTTCACCCTTGCCCGAAAAAGTACAGGTGTTAAAAGATTACCCTCAGCCCAAAACAATCGATGAACTAAGACGTTTTTTGGCCATGTTGAACTTCTATCACAGATTTATTCCCCACGCGGCTGAAAAGCAAGCTCCGTTACACGAGTTAACTAAAGGGAAAAAGAAAAATGATAGGACTTCCATAGAATGGAACAATCAACTTTGCAAAGCGTTTGACACTTGCAAGCTTACGATAGCTGACGCAACATTGCTTGTCCATCCGAAAATTGATGCTACGTATTCACTAATGGTAGATGCTTCGGATATAGCAATTGGAGCTGTGCTTCAGCATACGCATAGCAAAGTGTGCCAACCATTGTCTTTCTTTTCTAGAAAACTGAGTGAAACTGAACAAAGGTACAGCACGTATGATCGGGAATTACTCGCTGCTTACTGTGCAACTAAACATTTCAGGCACATGTTAGAAGGCAGACACTTTATTTTGTTTACTGATCATAAACCACTCACCTTTGCTTTTACAACTAAAAGTGACAAGTGTTCTCCACGACAACAGAGACATTTGGAATTTATTAGTCAGTTTTCTACAGATATTCGGTACATCGAGGGTAGAAATAATTGTGTTGCAGATGCTTTGTCCCGCATAAACGAGATTGAGTCTATTGACTTCGGGGGTATGGCTGGAGCACAGGTCGATGATGATGAGGTCAAGAGCTTATTAAAATCAGACACGGGACTTGTGCTGAAGCCAATGTCCTCGCTTGCAGGTCATTCAGGTAAGCCTTTATTTTGCGATACTTCCACTGGCGCTGTACGACCATATGTACCTAAAGAATTCCGCTTGAGTGTTTTTCAGACTTTACACAACTTGAATCATCCTGGAGTTCTGGCTACGCAGAAGCTTATCAAAGAAAGATTCATATGGAAAGACCTTAATAGAGATGTAGTGGCCTGTTGCAAAGATTGCCTTGGATGCCAGAAAGCAAAGATCCACAGACACGTCCAGTCAGCCGTCGGGAAATATCCTTTACCCAGCTGTAGGTTTAGCGCTGTCAACATCGACATCGTAGGACCTCTTCCCCCATCGAGTGGATTTTGCTACCTACTGACGTGCGTAGACCGTTACACCCGCTGGCCAGAAGCATTTCCCATGATAGACCAGACTGCCGAAACTATTGCTGAAACGTTTTATACCGGATGGATTGTACGTTTTGGTGTTCCTGAACATCTTGCGACGGATCAAGGACGTCAATTCGAGAGTGACCAGTTCCGTTCTCTGATGAAGTTCATCGGTTTACAGAAAGCCAGAACAACGGCTTACAATCCAGCATCCAACGGTACTGTAGAGCGTTTTCATAGGCAATTGAAAAGCTCTATCAAGTGCTACGCTTCGACCAGATGGACGGAGTTGCTACCGAACATTCTCTTAGGAATCCGATCCTGCGTGAAGGAAGATCTTGGTGTTTCATCAGCAGAGCTGGTTTATGGAACAACTCTCAGACTTCCTGGAGAATTTTTTCGGACGACAGCAGTTTCCGATTGGCCGCCACGCCTAGATTTCCTACGCCGCTTAAGAGAACAATTCCGGCAAGTGAAGCCCATTCCAATGTCCCAACACGGAAGCAAGGATATCTTTATACATAAAGATCTGATGACTTCTTCTCACGTGTTTGTCCGACAAGACATGGTACGGAAACCACTACAGCAGCCCTACGAAGGTCCATTTCCTGTGATAGCACAAAACGACAAATTTTTTACGCTTCAAATCAACTGCAAGAAGACCAATGTCACCATTAATCGTTTGAAGCCAGCTTTTTTCATCTCGACATCACCTCCTACGACCAGCCAACAGTCAATTTTGCCTGAGACGTCAAAGCCTGATGTGAAGACCCCGTCCGGTAGGAAAGTACGATTAATTGTGCCCTATCAGGCCTAAGTTTCCAACATCGTATCGTCTCATTGACTGGCGAGGGAGTACTGTGGTGTTATGCAAATTAGAGACTACTTCCACTTCAACTTCAAGAGACTTATGACGTGCGCATGCTGCGTCATGCGTTCACGCTTTAAATACCTCAAGCTGTTCTTGAGGTTTCAGTTTTCACAGTCTCGTAACCACCTTTGTTAGCGCGCTGATAGATTATACTTTGTTAATGTATTTAATTTGTTAAGTTTAATTGTTTTCAGTCTAAATTATAACTAAGCAACGCACCACCGTGGCTAAAACTTTAAAAAAAAATTATTCCTATTTATATATCTGTTATTCTACTCTTGCAATCGTAAAATTCGTGTAATTAAGGTTTTTTTGACAAAAAATTCAAAGAATTCAAAATCCGAATTGGCCGAGGAGGATTCCGGATTTGGAATTTTACTGCATATTGTCTATGATGGTGGATGGATCTCAAGTATAATGATACTTTTTACAAGAATGTATCTGACTAAAAACCATGTAAACTCGCATGAAGTTTTTCTTCAGTAAATTTAATAAACTTTCACAACACATGGGAATTCACACACAAAATTAACTAATTGGACTATTAGTAGGTAAGAGAAAAGCACATACCATGCTAAGAGTATGTTTTATTGTGGTATACTGACTTATTTTATACTGAACTTTTTTTTATGAGGCATTATTTCTAATTTAAAACATTTTCTTCCAGCATATTGATATTTCTTCAATTGTTACCAAGAGATTTAAAGCCCTAACAAAATTACAAGCAGATGCAAATGATGCATTAGCTTTACAGACTCTTCATGAAGCTCAAAGTAGCGTGAGTAAAGTTTTAAATCATACTTTAATAAACCTTTGGTGTGTAATTGTATAAATTATCATCTACATTTGCGGTTAATAAACACTGAACCACACTTCTACATTTGAGCAATTTTAACAGTAGAGAAAATTCAAAGATAATATTTGACATTAACTAATGTCTTCTCTATAAATGCAAATACAAAAAAATTGCATAAGAGGCCCATCTTCATATTAAAGTGAGCACCAACTTCATAATTTCCAATAGTTTCCATAATTTCCCCTATTTCTATACACACAATTTCGAATATATATCAAAATTTACCTTCAAATACCAAATTTGATGTTATTAGGTCTTACCATTTCGAAGTTATGAGTGCAGAAAGATTGTGGTCCTAATGTTAAATCAGTTTCTTAGACTTTTATGGATATCTTCTGAAATAATATTTCTATAGCACTGATATTTTGTACCATGTTATTGTTGAACCAAAAAAAAAATCCACTTAATATTTTATTTTAAAATAGCTTTTAGTATGCAATAACTATAAAATTAATGTTTGAAAAAAATTATGAATTACATTCTTGTTATATTTTTATGGGAATCTATTCAGAAAAACTTTAAATATGGGCATGCAAATTTTCAGATCATTCCAATAATTAGTTTTTACTCTACATTACATTTTCCTAATTATTGCAATTCTAGAGAGCAACCAAAAGTTATAAAACATCTGACAAACCTTGGGTAATAATTCTCAGATTGTTTGCACCTGGATAGTAAATATACACAGTCCAGTCACATTAATGTGACCACCTCCTACTTTCGACGTCAACGTGAAATAACCAATCACAAAAGGCAGGTGGCAGCACATTGTAGTGGAGTGTATATAAAGGATGTCCTAGGGCATCAGAAGGCATTTTAATCGTTGGCGTAATGCAGAAACGTAGCAATTTATCCAACGTCCAAAAGGGCAGGATTATTGGCTTTCGGGCCAAGGGTGGAAGCATTTCTGAAACGGCTAATTTTGTGAACTGTCTGTGTGCCGCTGTGGTAAAAGTATACTGTGCATGGCAAAACGGCACTATCCAAAATCAGCGGCGTGGCACATGTGGTGCGCCACGGGCTATATATGACAAAGGCGAACGAAGGCTATGGAGATGCGTTCGGGCGAATAGACGTGCAACTGTTGAACAACTGACCGCCCAGATGAACCAAGGGGCTACCAAGAGTGTGTCCTCAACAACGGTTCAGCAGACATTGCTGCGCATGGGCCTCCGCAGCAGACGCCTGGTTAATGCACCTATGCTGACTACTGTTCATCGGCGACGAAGGCTGGAATTTGCACGCCAGTACCACAACTGGACGTCCACCGAGTGGCGACAAATGGCTTTTTCCGATGAGTCCCGTTTTATGCTCCATCGGATAGATGGACGTTGGCATATACGGCGTTAAACGTCTGAAAGCAAACACCCTGCAACAATTGCCAGAAGGATCCAGGCTGGAGGAGGGAGCATTATGGTTTGGGGAATGTTTTCCTGGCATTCACTGGGTGCACTCATCATCAGAAACCTAACATCATAATAAACCGCTCTGCCAAAGGTGGTTATTCTGGCTTTTGACAGGTCGTCACATTAATGTGACTGGACTGTGTAATATGTAATGTAATTCTCTGTGTAATAATAATGTTGTTTGCATAATAAATGTAATAATACTCGGATTGCTGAAAATAGTTTTGAAATAGTGTTCAAATTTGAAATTCGAGTAGCATTAACTACATTTAATCTCAATCTACAAACAGTGTCTTTCTATGTGGATATGATTCCTGAAATTGAAACTAACTTTAGCATTGAATATTTCGGTATCTATAGGTGGTAAAGTCATGAAATTTCTTATTTAGACTAATTTAACGATGTAAAATCTGATTATGGCATCAAAATGTGGTGTTTCCATTAGAAATTTTATTATTTGTGGAAAATTTGGTATCAAGATTTCCCCTTTTGCAATTGTTTTGGATTTGGAGATTACGTTATTCCCTATTGAATGATACCTCTGAATTTGCTCTTGTATGAAAGTGCTCGAAATAAAAGAAATGGTTTGGGGCTTTTTTCAGTGACTCTTCATGGGAGGGTGCATAATTGTCATTTCTTATTAGAATCTTAAAAAATATCACTCGGGTTTTATCTTGAATATCTGTACTCTGTAGCATACTAGTGCTTCCAAAAGAATTCTTTCAACATTTGCTTTTTGTTTATATAACAAAAAAAAATGTTGACTACATTTAAAAAAAAAAAGTTGACTACATTTTTTTACTGTAGGAAATGATTAAAATGTGATATTTTTGTCCATGTCCCATTTGTGATGCTTGGATCATTTCGGCATTAAGGGCAGCAATAACAGTGGAAATTCAAAAAATCATTTGTGTTGCTTTTCTTACAATGTGAGTGTGGTTGATCTTGTAAAATAACATACACTAATTAAAATCTGAACTAAATAATACAATAAATGTTATGAATTTTGATTAACATGAGCATTTTTATCAACCTTTATTGTATTCCATGACATTGAAAATTACATGTTCTCAAAAGTTTTGAATAACATTGTCTCAATGATTGAAAATATTGCTCCACATTTCTTTCAAAATTGCATAAATTTTTAAAGTATAATAAATAATTGTTCATTCATTTTTCTTTCTAAGATGAAAAAAAATAATGCCTTAACACTGTTTTCTCAACTTATTGTTCAGCATCTTAAGTATGATGATGCAATTTAAAGTTTATTTTATCCTTAAAGTAAAGAAAAAAATCTTCTGTGCAATCACATGCAGCAAATTTCAGAAACATATATTGATTCTATACTTTCAGATACAAGAGTGGGT
The DNA here is from genome assembly GCA_947359465.1 of Metellina segmentata. Taxonomy (NCBI): domain Eukaryota; kingdom Metazoa; phylum Arthropoda; class Arachnida; order Araneae; family Tetragnathidae; genus Metellina; species Metellina segmentata. Next base: position 48,272,865 of record OX375881.1, on the reverse strand, counting down.
CGAATCACAACAAGTCCCTGGTCTTTTTACTGGTAGTACAGATGCCAAGCTTTTGACTGTGGAAGAGCTATGTGGACCCAGAAATTGGAACTATCGAGTCAAACGAGTAATAATCTGCTATATTTAAAATTTATATATGGATCACTCTAGAAACTCTGACATTCTCCATTTGTATTTTGCATTTAAACATATTTGTTGTAAAATGTTCTTCAAATGTTTCCTCAAATACTTGAAAATTAATTTACTCGTGAGGTTTTACTCTTAAAACTCCTGGTGTCGATAAAATTTCATGTTTATATTGTTTAAAAATACAGAACTGATAAGAAATAAAATAATACTTAAAATAGTTATTCTGCTGCTGTGTTGAGTTTGACTAATTAATATGTAACCTCCATCTCAGTTTATTTTCTCGTAAAAGAAGCTGTTTTAATGAGATGGAAACAATTATGAAAATGCAATTGGATTTGAAATTAGTCGTAAAACATAATTAATAGATATAGATAAAAATTTTGCATTTTCATGCATCTTCCTATTTTTTGAAAATTGGTCTCGTAAATATCTATATTGATTAACAAATTATTACACAAATTCATTGGAACTGGCAGGATATTTTTTAAATTTATTTTTAATTAATTTGTGAAAGATTAGTACTACTATACCTAATTTTCATATAATTAAATGTTGCCATTAAAGTATAATAAGTATAAATCTGTCGACTAATTTTTAAATTAATATATGCTGAAAGTTGTATATGCATCTGGTTTTAAGTGAACTCTTATTCTATATTTCCCTGCAGGAATTGCGACAAATATATTTTAATGTTATACATTACTTAGAAGTATGCTTTGTAGCATATTTTAAATTATGAAAAGTTTGTATGTTAGTTCACATTGAATATGCATTAGTTTAGTGTATCTAATTTTTGTCAAAACAGCAACTAGACATTTCCTCAAGTCTGTAACTTATATCAGTTTTGTTTTGTATTATGTGTTAATTTTTATGTTACCTGAATTTACTCACAATATCAGCTTTCAAATTTACATAACAATTTTACCTTCCGAGCTGATATAAATTAGATTCAGTATTTTCTACAGTTTTGTGTACCTTGTGTTTGATGCAAATATTAGTAATACAACCAGAGTATTTATTTTCTAATTTTGTGGTTTGGAAACTTCTATAAAGTAGTAGTGACAACAGGATGATAATAAAACTGCATTTAGAGTGAGAAAATTTGTGCCTGCAAAAAATATACCAACGTATCGTTCAGAGTTAAAAACTTGCAATTCTGAAACTCATAAAATGCACTTTCAGTGGTGTTATTAGAAAAGTTGATTTTGCCTTTCTAGTATCATCCATAGTAATTGCATTTTTTGGAGTTTACTGCTTTAAAACTCTATGAACCTATTTATTGCAGACATTAAAGTATGTATCTTGTATACGGATTAGAGTTTGCAATTCCCTGCAGCAAGCCCTCAATTTATCACAAGAAAACAACTCCTTTGCTTTTAACCTGCAGACACGAGAGCTAATGTTCGATGCAATGGTAAGTGAAATCCTTTGTATTCAACCACTTATAAATTCCTTTACAAGTGCCAGAAATAAGAAAGGTTTAAAATAGACTAAATTTCTTTCACATGACTAACCTGTCTACTAAATCGTTAAAATACAAATAATAATTTTTAGTTTACTGCAGCGTATTTTAGCATTGTAATTATGGAACCGAAACATGTGTTTTGTGAATAGATAGAATACAATTTTTAAAGCACATAACTTTGTAGGAAAATAAAATAAAACTTCCTTTTTCTTTGTAATATAAATACCATAAATTTATTTTTTTTAATTATATTTTTGTACTGGCATTTGTAAAGGTTTGCATTTAGATCCAACTGTTATTAGATTGCATTGGTAACTAGAATAAGTAGTCAAAAATAAACCCAATTCTTTAACTGAAATTTTTAAGATGGTAACGTCAACAGCAATCTGTTTAGTTAGAGGATGTATTTTATAATGAGCAAAATATTAAATGTTGGGCCCCAAAACTGAATATTTACTGAGTTTGATTAATTATGAAATTGTACCTTGAGCAAATAAGTTTTATTACAGTTGGCTCTAGATTCCTTATTTGTGGTTGATGCACTATTCTATAAATTGAGAGCTTGTTGCAGGAATGCCCTAGTAGAACGTCTTTAACAGGCGCAGCAATCTACACAATGACCGGATTCGGAAGCTGAGCTCTAATACAGAAGTTAGACAAATTTGGTAAGAAGTAGAATTAATGACCATATTCTATTAATGATAGCATGCTTATGTCCTTTTACTTTTCGTTTTCATAACAGTATATATATATATAATTTTATGTTATTATGTAGTTTTCGTTGATTGTTATATTAAAATATGTAATACAATTATTTCTTTATTGTTGTATAATTCCTGTCATTTGAAAGAAGCATACAAGAATTTGGTTATTCTTCCTGGTGATGATTTACATGTGACTGTTTGACATGTTTTCTCTGCAAGTGGGACAGCTAAGCTAAAAATTTAGAGTTCAAAATGAATCGCCACTGTCAACCATTACGACCTTGGAACAAAAGAGTGATGCAGTCGAGTTTTGTTATCCCTAATAAAGTGCTATTACTGCTCCTTCATATTAGGTTTAAACTAATGAAACAGTGTCTAGGTCTTGTCTAAGGATGGAAACTGCTTTTTGTACATAATTTAGTAAGTTTTCAGCCCCCTTGATGAAATCAAGAGGGAATATTTACCGGACCAGATATAAGAAAACGCATTTGATTCATAGCGTGAAACAATCATGACTAACAAGAATGCATGATGCTTGGATTTCGTTCACTGTGAGCTGTAAGTGAGGAAAAGTTCCACCACACAAGATATTAAAGACACGGAAAGGAGGTACTAAGGACCATGCATGTTAGAATTATAGAGGTTTATTGTTGGGTGATTCATAACAATGAACCTAAAGCAGTACATCTGTCCAAAATGTTAGTTTGGATTTTAAAAAAACAAGAAATGGGAAAAGGGAATACATTTTTTTTATGCAAGATATTAATCATTTTACACCCCCTATTGTTTCCCTTTTAGTCATGAAAAAGAAAGTTATAGTGACAAAAACAATATGGAAAGGATAATTTAAATTATATTTTTTCACCTAATACAATATGCAACTTAAAACCAATTTTGTGCGAAAATGTGACATGATAGAAATGTTTGATAAACATATTTTATTGTTATGTGTGTAAGTAAAAATATCCAAATCATTTTTCTAAAATTTAATTTTGCAGACCTGTGTAATTAATAGAATATATTATGAGGTAAGAATAAACTCAGTCTTATATTCATATTTAAAAAATTGTGCAGATTACTTATGAAGTTTGCTCTCATTTTAGCACTAGGCTATTTTGCTATAAATTGTTCATAAATTTAAAGGTTAAAAAGTATTTACATACAGTAAATACTAAAATTACTTTACGTTGTTTTGGTTATAGTAATAGGTAGTAAACTATCTTTTTGTCAGTATATTTTAAAAAATGTTTCTAAATAACATTTTCAGTTTAAATGCTCTTTGAAAAAGTGATGTAGTTAGTAAGTTTTTCTTAAAAGTACAGGTATCTCTTAAATTATGGAATACATTGGTGCTCCGAAAAATAATTTTTTGGAAAAACGCGTTTCTTATGACATGGATGAAAAGTTCCAAAAGAAGTTAGTTCAAATAAAACAATGAATTATCTAAAACGTAATGCAATTTTTTTATACATAATTTGTTAAGTTTATTATGTAATTGTATGATGTAAAATTGAAACATGCTAACTATGCCACATCTTGAGCAGCATCAATGTTCTGAATCAAAAACACTTTTAATTTTTAAAATTGCATTAGAGGAAAACTGTATCAAAGGAGATTGCATAAAATACGATGTACCATTATTAAAAATACTTAGCTTACTTTTCTAGTGTAGAGCTACTTGTAGATTATCCATTGTAAAGCAAAATTTGATGTTTAAAATCTCAATCAGAATATTCTCTCATGGTAAATTTCTGTTTGTTTATTAAATTACAGTGTTGTTCTATTGTTTTTTACAACTAACATACTTTTATTTTCCAATAACTGTTTCCAGCAATTTTGGTTGTGTTTGGCACAGCATAATCAATCCAGTGCCTATGCAGTAGACCTATACCCAAGCACCAATTTTGCCATCTTATACAAAGCTGTTTAGTTACTTATACAATTTGGTCTTGAAAACTGTTTATTATGCTTTGAAAAATGTGATTCTTACTTTTTGTTTGTCGAAAAGAAAGATACAACTTTCTGACCACCCATTGTATTGGCAAATGCATAAACCACGTCCAAAAATTTTGGAAACTGACTATTGCATAAACGGGCATGTCTAGGGTTATATTAGTCTGGTATCAGTGAGAAAATATAGGGCCATGAAAAAATGCAAATAGTTACTCATGTGGTTTTGTGCACTCATCAATTCAATGGCGGAAGTGCAATTCTTTGAATTTATTCAAATTTTAAACTTTATTGTTGATTTTTCCACATTATAAAAATATATTAGTGAATGAAAACAACATATTATGCTGATTAGATTTCTCTACTGAAATGCTATTTTGTTTTGGTTGTGCCTAAAGGACATTTTTACTCGTGCTGCTCCAGTCACTGAAGGAAAGGGAATGAGCTTATTAAAGAAAATGGGGTGGAATCCAGGAGAAGGTCTGGGGAAGAATAAAGAAGGATCTTTGGAACCACTTCTACTTGATGTCAAAACTGATAAAAAGGGTAAGAAATACGTACAATTTTTTCTTCGAATGACCATCCAATTGCATACTTCCCAACTTTTACAGATTTCCACTTAATTTTACTGATTAATGGATGGGTCTGCATTTTTTATGGATTTTTAATATTTAGATTGAGCAACTGAAATACACAGTCCAATCACATTAATGTGACCACCACCTACTTTTGACGTCAACGTGAAATAACCAATCACAAAAGGCAGGTGGCAGCACATTGCAGTGGAGTGTATATAAAGGATGTCCTAGGGCATCGGAAAGCATTATAATCGTTGCCGTAATGCAGAAACGTAGCGATTTATCTGATGTCCAAAAGGGCATGATTATTGGCTTTCGGGCCAAGGGTGGAAGCATTTCGGAAACGGCTCATTTTGTGAACGGTTCGCGTGCCACCGTGTTAAAAGGCAAAATGGCACTATCCAAAATCAGCGGCGTGGCACATGTGGTGCACCACGGGCTATAGATGACAGAGGCGAACGAAGGCTACGGAGATGCGTTCGGGCGTTGCTGCGCATGGGCCTCCGCAGCAGACGCCTGGTTAACGCACCTATGCTGACTGCCGTTCATCGGCGAGGAAGGCTGGAATTTGCTCGCCAGTACAGCAACTGGACGTCCACAGAGTGGCGACAAGTGGCTTTTTCCGATGAATCACGTTTTATGCTCCATCGGACAGATGGACGTTGGCATGTACGGCGTGAAACGTTGCAACCCTGCAACAATTGCCGGAAGGATCCAGGCTGAAGGAGGGAGGTAATCTTGTGCAGCTGGCCACGTCACTGCAGTTGGCATGGCTCAACATCCCAGTGAACACCTTCAGAAACCTAATTGAGTCTCTTCCTGCACGTTTCACAGCGGTCCGCTCTGCCATAGGTGGTTATTCTGGCTTTTGAAAGATGGTCACATTAATGTGACTGGACTGTTTATTTCATCCTCTGCAACCATCCACTAAAATTTGCCATTGGACTCGATGAGTGCAAAGATGAAGCAATGGATGAGTTGGAAGGAGTTCTGTTGTCTTCAGGTGGAAGATTTATTTGATAATAGAAAGACATGACTGTATTGGATGTGCAGTGGGTTGAAGTAGGTAACATATAAGGGGCTGATGGACTTCTAAAATTCGCTAGATTGGCCAAAATAATGCTTTCTATTCTGCTCATCCCCCATTCCAATTCAGAGTGTGAGAGAATCTTCAACCAAACTGAATACCGTTCTCTCATTTCTAACAAAACGTTGGAAAGTTTGTTGTCGTTGAAGACATAAAACCCCATACCTTGTTTTGAGCAGAAATTCAGTGCAGAGTTATTAAAGACCAAAAAAGCTACTACAGCTTCATTGAATTTTTCTGCAACCCTCTCTTCTGGATAAAACACTAAATGAAACAACTTTGTAAATCGAACATTGATTTTTTTTTCTTTCATCTACTTGTAAATAAGCTTTATGAACACCAATGATCTGTAATCCTGACACAAGTTTAAATGGTATGTAACATACAGTTTCCGATGCAATGTATAGGTACTTGTAAAGTTAATGTTTTTTTTACAGTGGATGTGTCCAGTTTATTAAAACACTACTGCTTAGCAAAAATTCTGCAGTTGATAAAATGTGAATTTTTACTTATGCATTTTTAAATGCAAATAATATTTCCTATTGCGACATATACTGATATTTCTGATACACATTAATTCATGTATTAATATTTTGTTTTATGAAAAGGGCCGTTCGCGCAAAATTTTTACTAATGCAGTTTTCAAAGTTTACAAAATTGGGAACCATTTCACGTTACCCTGGTGCATTACTGGGGGTGGAGTCACATATGTATCATACCTTCAAATACAATCATACTAATTCATTCCAGATAAATAAGCATCGCCCTGGTAAAATGTAAAAACGATATCTCAAATTAGGGCAAACTAATAATTGTCCTACCTTATTGATGAGACGGTCCTCTTGACCGTCAAACTATCTGAAACTTAATATCGTACTAAAAGATCTGCTTAAAAACACAAGAAACAGTTTCCAGAATTTAAAAAATTCTATTTTTGAACAAAAGCGTAGAACATAATTACAAGCAAAAAACAACTGTTCACACATAAAATCAACATTGAAAAGGCATCCTTTTCTTGCTCCTGTGCATGCATATAGCAGGCTCATCTATCTGATATCTTATGCTCACATTTCTGAAACGGATTTGAACCAGGCACTTCTTGATTTAGAAGCCAGCACCTTGACCACTAGACCGATTGGTTGACAGGGTAAGAAATATCCAGTGTTTTTATTAAGAAAGCTCTGGCTTTCAATGAGGATTAAATTTTTTATTTCTACATATTTATGGAAAGATTTGGAACTTTACTGTACTTTATTGAATAAAAATTGTAAGTATACAACATATTTTAAGATATTAGAAAAACCTGTTTTGATTCGTTGCAAATTATACATGAAATATTTGTTGGATTTTTTAGTTTAAACCATCTTCTGGTAAAACATCTAACAAATAAATCCATTCTAACACAAAGAATTTTTATTTTATCATTTTTTTTTAAAGCATTGACTAGTACCATCTTGTTTGGACTGTTTAATTTCAGAAAGTTTTGGTCTGTAAACATTAAGAATGTAGATATTTCACTTGTCCAGAATCAGTGTCAAGAATTTCTAGTCACAGCTTGAATACAATATTTTATTTTGGTTAGTAAATATTTGGATCATCTGAAAGTGATATTCAAACATTTTTTTTTCTATAGGTCTTGTCTCCATAGGAGAAAGCGGAAAAAGAGCCACTGCCAGTGTAGTAAAGGAGCTCCAAGGTAATATCTGTTAGATAGTTGAAAAAGGTTTTATTTATTGGTGTATGACGATTAAATTTAAGCTATACATGAAGATTAGTTTTTATCCAAACAAAATTCTAAATAACTTAGGTTCCACTATTAGATGTGGAAACTTAACCATTTTAACTAATCACATCCATCTCTATATTAAAAGTATGTATTAGCTTGGAACCAGTTTTTTTTTTTTTTTTTTTGCTGTTGGTAAGCTCTAGCAAGTTGTGAATACATCTGTAAGCTGCTTTATAAGTCTCGGGTTAATCCATGGATCACTAAATCTGCGAGTCAAGGTTAAACTAGATTATCCGCAAACTGGATACATAAACCATGAGTTAAAGATTCACTGATCAATCTTGTTTCAGTGGTTTGTTTCAGTTGGTTTCAAACCAAGCTTATCACTAGTGATAAGCTGCTGTGGTCAGCTACTGCCATCTCCTCTTAATCACTTGATATTGTAAAATTTCTTATGATACCTGAATCTAAAACAGATAATTTATTCCATGCTGGATAAATACTGACAGCAGAATTTAATATAAATTTTGATGGGGTCATTAACTGAGTAATTTTTCTAAAAATTAGATGTATAATAAAGCATAATTACTTCACATTTTTAGATTAGTTTTCATGGAATTAAATACCATATTAACTCGGCATAGTGACTGGATCAAATATAAAGCGTCCTTATTTGAATTTAGGAACATTAATTCTACTTTGTTTACATATGAAGTTTACATACAGTTTACTCAAAAAGACTACCTTTTACCCCAATTCACAAATAATAAATTAGGAGAATGAAGGCTTTGTTTATCCTCTCCCCCCACCCCATACCATCCAAATAAAAACTGACAACTCTCTCGTATGTAAATTCTTTCTCAAACAGTTATTGGAAATTAATGGCATTTTTTATCAGCTGCTATGTTTTATGATTTAAATAAATCTTTCCTTTTCATTCAATGTGATGTCAAATTGTTTTACGCAAACAAAGGTTATAGGCAGTTTTTTAGACAAATTTTACACTCCGGACAAGGAATGTAATTTGGAAGAGTTTATGCAACATTCATGGGATATGTATTCATTGTTGTCAACTTTATTCTTTAAACCAGGTAAACATCCAGTCTCTGCACTGATGGAGCTTTGTAGCAAAAGGAAATGGAAGCCTCCTCTTTACAATATGGTTAAAGACCAAGGTCCTCCGCATAAGAAAATTTTCCTATTTAAGGTAATGCAATTAGTTTTTACATGCCCATTTTGAGTTTTTTAAACACGTTTAAACTAATTTCTGTATGATTTCAGGTGGAGGTAAATGGCGTTGATTATTTACCTGCTTCACCATCCCCTAACAAGAAGGTTGCCAAAGCAGATGCTGCTGTAGTTTGTTTACAAGCTTTGAATGTTTTTCCTAAATGAGCATGGATATTTTGTATTCAAACCAAACAATGCCGCAGAAAAAACTTTGTAACTCAAATTTGTTTTGTGATAATTAAATAAACTTATTGTTACTAATTTTATGTATGTGATGAATCTTATCTTGAGTTACCCTTTTAAACTTCAATGAACAGCTTGGTATAGGAACTCCTCAGAATTCTAAATATCAAAGTTCTCTTTCTAAAACTTAACTGTTAACATTTTTACTATGTGAAATAAGAAAAAAATATTTGAATTTCCATTTTTATCATGCAGTAACTAAATATATTTTTTAAAAAACGTCATTCTTTTCGTTTAGTTAACAATTGGTTACAAGGATAAAAAAAAATAGTTCTTTAAAATTTTTATGTTGCAGTCTAATAAAGATGAATTTAAGTTTCTAAAACAGTGATGTGGAAGTTAATACAATTTTCACAATATGAAATTAGGCAGTAATACAGTTGACCAATCTAAGCTGTAACAACTACATTACATCTAAATTACTTTATTTGCAAATTGGATTGGTATCCATTTCTGAGGTACCATGTCCTTTTCTAATGAAACCCATTGGATACATAATATTAATTCCTCAGACTGGTTTAGTAAACCATGAATAAATTTTGAATTCTTCCAATTTTTCTGATGCTAGTAGATTTATGCCCCAATAACAACTATCACTGAACCTTTGCCTGTGGAAACTTGTTTTAGAATGGCAATATGGAGCTTGCTAGCATTTAATATTTGTCAGTGGGTTTAATGTTTATTTTCAAATAAAACAGTACAAAATTACATAAAAGTTCCTTCTTGCACTTGAAAAATAAGTCTGGCAAGAGTTTTCCCCTCATGTATAAACACTTACAGTTGTGAAATTTCAACTGGCTAATGCTACAATAGAAATGTCAACTTAATTTTTTTTTACTCAACCATAAAAAATAACAGCATTTAATTTTAAACATCCGTGACAGTTCTTTTTTTTTTTGGGGGGGGGGGGGTCACATTGCCAGTAATCTTGGATATAAATATTTAATTGATAAATTATTTATCAAAAGAAAATCAAACGTATAAGGTATCTATCTGGTGTAAAATTGTCCGCAGATTTTAAATCCATTAAAATTTTTATTCTATCTTTGAGGTAAAAAAAAAGCACTGAAGAACGGCAGTGATAATTTTAATAATTGCTTTTATTTCACTCGAATCAGGAAATCAAAATGAATGAAACGAAGGTCATTTGAATCTGTTCACTCCCATTCAAGATGGAAGGTGAAAAAAACTTGCCATGGTTTCCACAGGCTGACGTCAATAGTGACGTGATGGAGAAAAGTCTGAATTTTGATGCTTCTTCATATCCCGAAAGAAGAAAGAACGGTGAAAAAACTATTAAATTCATTTTTAAATGTTCTTGATTGAATTTTAAAATTCGTTGCAACCCAAAAATTGCAAAAAATTTGGACTACCTGTGTGCCAAATCCCATTACTGTAAGTGCCTTAGATTAGTCAGGACTTTGCAGGCAAGAAACAAACACTTCCTTTTATAACACGTCACTTTTTTGAGATTTTGTCACTTTTTCAGGTCTTAAATTCTACTTAAAGAAAACAATTTTTAGTGCGCAATTAAAAAAATTTCCTTTTTTCATCTAAAAGTCAAATGTCAACCTAGTACATATTGTGTTTTTTCGTCTTGCATCATAACTTGTCCAGACTAGTTTCTTATATGTCAGGTATGCTATTCGAGCGTCATTCAAAAGGAGGAACCATTCCCCTGCCCCTTCTGAATGATGCCTGTGTTTCTGCCAAAATCAAACCTTGTTTATGTTGTTATATTTTGAGGCGATCGTAATGTGATGGCTACATGGCTGGTACCGGCTGCTATAATATTGATTTCGATTCACAAAAAGAATTGGAGCCTAAAGTATCACCAAATAATATAATCTTGCCATTAAATAACCAATAGCAACCCTCTAAATACAGAGCAGCAGAATATAGCGTCCTTCGTAATTTTCATAAAGGCAGTGGAACGCTGTTCCATTGAATTCTCCCACACCATTGGTCACATAGCCTGGTGCAAAGGAATTCGATATAGGAAGAATGGGAGAGTCGGCTTTGAAGCTTGGGGCAGATGTGTCTGAACAAGTTTTTTCAACTCGCAGATTTATTAAGTGGCCTAAGCGTTGGTTAACATACAAACAAATTCAAGGAGACTTGAAGCTTCACAAACACTATTTCAGTAAGCATTGTTCAAGTAGATGGCTAAGCCTAAAGCCAGCTGCTGAAAGATTGCTTGAACAGTAAATTGAAGTGCAAAAGTATTTCCTTCACTACATTCCAATAAAGGAGCCATATATGATACAAAGACCAGGCTACACGAAAATTGTTCACTTACTTAGAAGAGAAACCGAAGGATGAGGTGATATTTGTCGTATCAAGTGCGAGTATATATAATCGTGTGACTGAATTTCTTCAGAAAAAGGTACCCCTAATGCATAACCTTCATTCTCAACTTGAATTTTTGATAAGAACAATTTTGATTCAAAGATATTTTTATTCAAGCTTTGAAGATGAATGAAATGGAAGATATATGTCCTGAGAAACTGTTGCCTCTGGCAGATATTGTGATTGGAGATCAAATTTCTAAAGCGCTTCTGAATGTGAAAGAGTAGGAAAGGAATTAATTTTTTTAAGGGCTCAGAAGCATTACATTGCTAGTGTAAAATAGCTTTTGAAGAAGTCCTCCTTCAGTTCATCTCTCCTTAAAAGTTTATCCTGTCTTGGTCCTCGTGAGAGACTCAGTGGTGAGAGTGTACGACAAGTATTAGAAGTTGCCATGGGAGGTCCCAACAGACATACTACTGGATGAGTGGAAATTACTCCAAAAAGAATTTGAGGAAGATGGAACTAGAATGAAGCCTATTGATGTTTACTGGATCCAGTTCTTCAGACTGCTAGACATTAGTGGTGTGGATCCTAAATACCCAGTTGTGTCAAAGCTAGTGAAGGTTGCTCTGTCTTTTTTCTCATGGTAGTGCTGACATTGAACGTGGCTTTTCAGCCTCATGAAGAGCATTGACAGGAGACAGCATCAATGTCAGAATGCACATTCGATGCATTGATGACGGTCAAAAGTAGCTTGGCAAATTTTGACAATCAACCTTATTTGGAGCCCAATCACAGCAAATCTAATGGATATGGTAAGAGTTGCATAAAATGCTTATTTAGAAGATATAAAACGGAAGGCACAAAAAAAATTTGAGAAGGACATGAAAGAAAAAGAAAGATCAAAGAGAGCAGAATTTTTTTTAAAGCAGCTGGCAAAGAAAAGAAAGGTAATAGAAGATGAAGAACGAAAACTTAAAATTATGCGTAAGGAAGAGGATAAGGCGTTGGACAGTGCTTCAGAATTATTAAAGGAAGACAATGATAGACTCAAGAAGATGATAAAAAATAAAGATTTTAAGGAAGCAGCACTTGCTTAGGGAATGTTTAAATTGGTGGCAAAAGTATCAAATGATGCCGGTCAGCAGAGACAGACTTTAAAAAATACACATTCTTCTCTTTAAAAAAAAATTACAAAATTAATGTCAGAAAATTTTTTTGAACACATTTGGCATTATTGTTATTTGTCACTTTTTTTGGTTCGATTTGTCACTTTTTTTGTTTGATTAAGTCACTTTTTTACACCTTAAAACATGTTAAAAGCCCCGAAATTATATTATAACTAATTTTATTAATTTATTTATATAGATTGATACCTTATACCATTTGATTTTCGTTTAATAAATAGTTTTTCAATTTAATATTTATATTTTTTGCAAGAGATTATGACGTCATGCCGATTGGATCTCTTTGCAATTCGAATTTAGCCGCATTTGACAAGGACGAGGTCATCACGACATTGCCTGTCATGTTGAATGGGAATTCATAGCAATTACCGGAGGTTAGCGAGCAGTAATCCCACTTGACCCCTGAAAAAGAACTGTCATGGACAACACTGTGCTGGCCACGTAGTGGCTAGTTGTAAAAAAGCTTAAAAAACCTCCATTAAGTTTGACTTGGGTAATTGGAGCTTGGATAATCAAGGTTCTGTGTATTTCGTCTTATGGATCAATTGAGTACTGAATATTTCCAATACAAGCTTATACTTTATCATACATCCAAGGTTAGAATTTTAAAATGCTCATCTGGATCAATTAATGATGATTTTAATTAAATTTCCCTAAATTAAAAATGCTATAGCATTACCTAATACAGTGACCATAGATAAATATTTTGATCTTTAGAGCCTGAAGCAAAAACAGATGTATACTTTCCAACTGACACAGGACAACATGCCAAACACTGAACAGGAAGTTTATGAAATGTCAATACTGCTAATGGTTTAAGAGTTTTCCAACTAAAAACCCTAATTTTGGAGTCATATCCTGCAACCAGCACTATTTTACCATCATCTCTAATTTTAACAGCATTTGTTCCAGGATTGGTAATAGTAATTCTTTGTGCTTTGACAATCTGAAGATTTTCTGTTATTGTCCACGTCTCAAGAAATTCTTCAGGAGATCCACTTATGCCTCGATTTTTATGCAGAGCATCAAAGTCCAGACATATAACTGGTTCCTTGTGACAGTTTAATTGGCATATCTCACATTCGGCCTCACAGTCCCAAAGTCCAATGCATCCACTTTCATAGCCAGCTAAGATAAATGTTTTGTTGCCTAACTGAAAGGATTTCAAGCACATGCACATGCCTTTAGATTTTAGTTTTAGGGATTTTGATTTGCTGGCTGTTTCATAGTCATAAATTTCAAGTACATGTTTATCCTCATTGAGAACGATTATGTGTGCTTTGACGTCAACATGAAAAAACTCAGATGCACAAAATCCCATGTTAGTAGAAACAATTCTCCCTGAAAGAAATGAAAATTATTTTCGGTTTGAAGAAAGAATACCAATCCAAATCTAATTATGAATATTTTACCAAATAATAATTTTTTTAAATAATTAACAGTTACAAAAACTTACTTAATACACTCCATTGTTCATTAGAAAATTCCCATATATTCAAAATACCATCTCGACCTTGGCTCAAAAGTGCAGATTTGTAGTACTTCAGAAATACAATCATTTTATTACCATGCCCAGTAAATCTGTGATAAGTTCGAAAAGTCTGAAAAATAATAACAATTTTAAATATTTTTTATTTATTTTCTCAAAAACATATACAGAACTTTTATAGGTACTTTTCCGTCATAGCCATACAAATGAAGATTGGTGCATTACTGCTTATATCTTGGTGCTATGTTTCCATACCAGCTTTTTGTTTTTTGGCGCCATTTTAGCTTCAGGATGATAGCAAAGAATTGGCACATACTTCTCTATTACAATTATTCCAATTCACCATTGTGTTCTGATTTTTTTTAAAGCTGTAATTCACAGAATACAATTAATGTTAACCCTTGATACACTTTTTTTAATAAATCATATGACAGTAACGAAAGAAATGTGTGACCCAATAAACCATGTTTTTGTTTGGACACCTTTTTTTTCCCAGCATGAACGAAGGCTACTTAACCATATTGGCTTTGAGTCATAATTTAATTTCATGAGGTGGTTATTTGAACACCCTTGTGAAGAATATTTCTTGAATATTGTCGCTTGTTCATCTCTTGGCAAATCCCAAATCATGAAATCCATTGCACTCACAAAGGAATAAACTAAGATGGTACCAAAAAAAAGCTAGTATGGAAACAAATACCCAACAAGAAATAGGCAAAAATGCACCAAATAGGCACCAAAGTTAGTATGAATATAACTGAAAAATACCTTTTTATGTATGAATATTTGTCATGAAAAACTGCCCAAAACAATTGTGAAGCATTTTCATTCTGAACAAAATTAACAACTTAGTTTTCTTTCAGGCACAAAGACAAGAATTCTGTAGCAAGTTTTAAGTGCAACTCTATATAAATTTTCAGCACATTTTCTCATTGGTTTGGTTTTAACATAAAAATTAAATTGCAGATCAAAAGATAGTAAATTTAGAAAAGACAAATAATTATTGGTGTCTCAGGATTAGAAATTATCGAGAAGTCAGGCATCCCAGTCGTATTTTATCATGACTGTGGTGTAATTTCAAAACATACATTGTTTACGTAGATGTGTAAACACACTAGGCTAATCAACTTTAAGGAAAATTTAGTCAAGACAAATTTAGCACATTTTCGGAGGCAAGTTATCAATCCAATACATGTATATTCATGGAATGGATACATTAAACAGAACAATTTATTTACATTGCTTATATCATACTGGCCACAATATAAAATTACAAATTTGCATGTTTCTTAGTCTTAACCTATATATATATTAGTATAACATATACAGGGTATTATCAAAATAATGGAAACACACTGGATTTATAAGAAATCCTTTACTAATATGGCGTAGGACTGCCTTTGGCAAGTAATACAACTTGGATTCGTCTGGGAATCGAATCATACAAGTACTGAATAGTGTTTAGAGGAATATTGTACCATTCTTCATGGAGATATTGTAAAAGTTCCGGGAGAGATGCTGATGGAGGATATCTATTCCCGATTAAACGTTCTAAAATAGACCATAACGGTTTGATTATATTGAGGTCGGGGGACTGTGCTGGCCAAGGTATATGTTTCACTTCATCCTCGTGTTCATCAAACCATGATTGGACCAGTCCCGCTGCATAAATAAGAGCATTATCATCCTGGAAAACTCAATCTTCTGCAGGAAACAAAGTTTGCATCATAGGATGGACCTGGTCAGCAAAAACTTCTCTATACTTCTCCCCAGTGATCTTTCCTTTCAGGGTTAGATTGGGCCAGCAGAAAACCATGACATGGCTGCCCATACCATGACAGATCTACCTCCATGCTTGACAGTTGGAAGGAGACAATCATGATCATACGCTTGTGTAGCTGTCCTCCAAACGTGCACCCGTCCTGTTGTGGGGAAAAGTGTGAAAGATGATTCATCTGACCATATAACTGTCTTCCACTTATCAATCCACCAAGTTTGGTGGTTGTGGTACCCACGGTTGTCCGGACGACGTTTGGCATTAACATCTGTGACAAGTGGCTTGGGAATTGCTACTTTGCCGTAAATGTTCTGTTTATGAAGGTGCCTCCTAACTGTAATTATTGACACTGGAGAATCCAGATGCTGATTGAGCTTTGCCGTCACTTAGGCTACAGTTGTTTACTTTTTAGACATTACAATCCGCTTCAATACCAGGTCAGTATCTTTAACTCAGCTTCTCTTTCCATCCACTATTTTGCTTTGCCGAGCTGTGTGTAAGCTGTCATGACTTTAGACACCATACCTCTAGAAACGCCTAAAAGCTGCGATGTTTCGGTTACAGTTACTCCAACTAGTCGTGCTCCTACAATTTGGCCTCTTTGAAAGTCTATAAGGTCTGACATTTTACCCTTTTGACAAAAATTCATGACATACACAACTTTACTAAAGTTACCTCATATCATGATGTAGAGTACTTTTTATATTAAAAAAAACTGGTAGCTAAGATTTTATTTTAATGCTTATGAAGCACTTTCTTAAATGTCACTTTTATTCACAGGTGTTTCCATTATTTTGATAACCACCTGTATATGTCGCACCTAGGTAAGAAAAGTGACACAACTCAAAATTGCAGAATTTGAGAAACATCAACTTAAAGGATACTAAAAAACATATATTGAAATAGTATAGGCTTTTTTAAAATTTAATGTAAGTATTTATGGTAGTAACTTCAATTATATTTTATAGTATAGTAATTGGTAATTTTTAGTTAACGTCGTACTGGAGCAACACAACCTATAGAATAGTAATATATCCATATATATGGGCCACCTCATACATATATTTCAATGACATAACATCAACATTTTTATTTTTTAACTTGTGTCACTTTTTTTTGCTGGAGTGTGATGTGTTTTCCACTGATGCTGCAGAAATAGGATTTTTTTTTTTTTAATCTTGTGCAAATTTCAAAACCTTTTTAGAAATATAGTCTGTATTGCTGCCATTAGTTCTGACTTAATTAGTTCAAAGCTACTTTGATTTCCCTGTTGAGTATATAATTGTTCAACCGTAAATTAAATTTCTCAAGTATGGTTGCAGTGTAGATCATGTCAAGTGGGGGCCCCAAGCAGTAAAGGTTTCGGCGTCCTCAAACTTAAGTTAGAAAAAAATTTCAAGAAAAGTCTCATTAAGTTATTAGCAAAAAAGTGGTAATGGTAATTTTAGTTAACGTCGTACTAGAGCAACACAATGGGATATTGACGACGGTCCAGGATCAGTCCCTTAAGGGAAAGATTCGAGGACAACACCTCGTAATTTTGAACCACGGTCAGATGCCGAATTAACAAAAAATAAAAGTACCAAATCAAAAATTTCATGTCATACCACATAAAATAAATTTATTAAGAAACAAATTTCTTTCTCTATATACAGAATGGCCATATTAATTAATATTTCTTATCCCATAGTACTCCTAAAATAATTTTTACACACTTTAAAACAGAAAACAATCTTTCTCCACACGTTTCAGATAAAGGAATTATTAAAAAAAATTTCAATAATATTTCAACATTCGGAAATGTCCAAGGCATTTCTTTGGTGGCTCAATAGATGTCTGGTGTAGTTTTTATGGTGTCGTTTTCTTTTAGAAATATTAAAAAATGGTCAAATTCATCTTCAAAAGAACAAACATCCATGTCATTTTTGTAACTATTTTTCAACTTTTTTTATCATGTTCTTTTTTCTTCAATTGATTAATCTCAATAAAAAATTATTCAAAAAGGCTCCACAAGAACTTCATACATCTGAGTTCTTTGAGATAATTCTGCCTTGGTGTTATCACATATGACATAAAATGAACTGACTGTGAAATTTTCTCTTATTGTAAATTCATGTTTGACTTCTTTGTTTTTATCAAAAAAACCCTTTTCTCTTTTGCTCTCTGCAAGTTTGTCCATCTTCCACATTAAATGATAGCCCTAATAAATCAGTTGACTCTCTTTTTCAAGTTTTTCTAATTCTCTGAAATTATTGATAAACTTTTCTAGTGACTTCAAATAGATTAAACCTTTCAATAGTTCACATTCCACTGATTTACTAGTAGCATTTATTCTTGGTAAAATAGTATTACAAATAACTGTCATTACGGCAGTTGCATATTTGTCCATTTTCTTCAAAAGTGAAGTCGCCTCCACAATGGTAACTTTTTTTCTTCTAAATTACAAATTTCAGTTAAAGCCTCTTTTGTATGTGTGAAACCAAGTTTTAAAGCTAAAACAGCATATGCTCTTGCTGACTATCTTGTATTAGAAACTTTTTTCAATGCACACACACTTAAAGATGCCGTCACAACTTTCATCGAACCCTAATGAAAAGACATTTTAAGACCTCAGGGCCCCTACTACAGGGCCCTACCCGGCTGCTTAGTCCTCTTGATGTTTGTGGATAAGTATAGGGCTTGATGTTTATGGATGAGTATATATATAGCAGAGTTTATATCATTGTATTTTGGGAAATAATACTTTAGTCCACAATCTTGATTGTTAATAAGTGGACATTTAACATAAGGGAAACATGAAATTTGTCCAATCAAAAATTTACTCAAATAAGTAAACTTCATCAGGAAATCTATTACTTTTCACAGTAAAAAAGATCAAATCATGGTAATTAAAATTTAAATCTTGGTCAAGTGTTAGACACCTGAAAGATAGACACTGAAAGCTTTCTTGGAAATCTAGATTATCATTTTATGTATCCAGATTTGTGTTGTGTCCCTAAGTTAAGTTTTAAATCAAACATGAGGGAAAATTTTTTATCTTAGTAGACTAATGAAAGAAATATCTTATAAATTGAGTTATAAGAGAAATTGTTAAACTTTAGTTAGCATTGTTATAAGTTAGTATTGTTATAAAATAAGAGCTTGCTGGCTAGTTATGTCACTAATCGAAATACTTTAATTTTAAAATCAGAAACTTATTGCTGGGTTTTCGACTTTGTAAACTGGAATTTTGGAATCTCAATTCCACTTATCTAATGTTGAATTCTTAAATGTATATTATTGTAACCACATAAAATGTTTATAGAAAAAAATTCATCCCTAAAATTTCAAAAGGTGTTTATCGTTAGATTTCAGTTTTCTTTTGTTTTTGTTCATTTATAAAGCAAAACAGTATTTTTACTTCACATGATTGATGATGGTAATATTACAATTTCTATAGATATTTAATACATCTTAAGATCTAAATGTCTTCAAGATCTTATATAGTTAAAGATCAAGACAAACTGAAATACTTGTTAAATGTAAACTTTAGTACAGTCAAATTTGCACCAAAAGAAACAAATACTAATTTTTTAACTTTTTAAAATATAAATTATCCGATTTCATGGCATTTCAAGTAATATTCGTCAAAGTTCGATTATGTCTTGTTTTTATCAACGTTTAACTAATAATACTCAGATACAAATCAGAAACAAAACATGATCCAAAAAATAATTACTTGTAGATTCCATATAAAAATTTCTCCCCTGTCACTTCCAGATATGAGTGTAGGCTGAAACCTGATTGCATTGTCAATTTCATTTGTGAAATGAACTGCCGTGACACTGCTTTCGTGACCCTTTATTATGAAAAAAGGCGGTGGTGGCAATCTTAACATGTTCGACTCAAATTACGCGCAATTTTAAACAACATGTACGTATTTTCGATTGTTTGGGTTGTGTTCCTACACTTCTCAAATGATTGGTTGTTTGGTTGATTTGGTATTGAAGATTTTGCGATACTCAAAGACTACGTTTTGCCTCTATTTCTCTAAAATTTTATAAATAATTGAGGCGGTGATATTGAAAAGGTAGGTATTTGATTAACTTCACACTATTGCAGCACAGTGCGCTATTGACGACGGTCCAGAATCAACCCCTGAAGCGAAATGACATGAAAGCAGAGGTAAGTGCCAAATCGGTTATTTTATTGAAAGGATTCTTTTTGATCCAATACCAGTAACACTGAAATGAAGGTAATTTCGTAATTCACGAAGTGCAGTTTAAAAAAAAAACTAATATGTCACTAACGGAAACTTGATCACTCTTGACTCTAAGAAAGAGGTAGGTGGAACCCTCAACTTGCTTGTCGTATAAAATTTAGTATTTAGCACTTCCTGTTCAACATCAACGTCTTGACATTACACTGCAGAAACATAGAGGGCTTTCGGCAACAGTCTGAAATCAGTCATAGACGTGAAATAAAAGTAGACTAAGATTCACTGCTGAGAAGAGCTTCAAAAAGTTGGACCAACAAGACCACAGTAGTCACGTTACTGCTCCGCGAAGATTCAGTTTGGTTGATTGTTTGGCGTTTTATCGACCCCTCTGACAACATAACATTTTCTGAAAAAAGTTACCGATTCGAATGTGTATAATAATCTGACCGTGGTTCAAAATTACGTGGTGTTGTCCTCAAATCTTTCCCTTGGGGATGGATCCCTAACCGTCGCCAATTGTACGATGTGTTGTTCCGGTGTGACGTTAATTTAAATACCTAACTACCTCGAATGTGTATAAACATTTTAAAAACATTTCAACATTGTTAGCGATGCAAATGTGCATACTACTGAATGTTTCTTTAATTAGTGTTATTTTTTAATGTTTGTGTTACTTGAGTTATTTTATATTTAGCTAAAGTTCTCATTGGGATGAAGTTTTTCTTACAAGGATACAAACAAAACCGTACGCTTAAGATAACTAAGTTTTAGAGAATAGATTGATCTAAGGCCCGAAGTCCAGATACGGCCGTCCGGACAGGTTTAACCAGACCTCAAGCCTTTTTATCATTCGCAAACTATTTTTATTTTATCCACTCGCAAACCAGATACGGCCCACCAAATATTTATACCAGACCCACAAACCAGGTCGGATAGGGCGATCGCAATCATTTTAACCAACCCGAAATTCAGATATGTTTTTGCTAACAGATTTAACCTAACTGCCTACCAGAATCGGCCTTTCAAATTTTTATCAACCGCAGTTCAGATACGGCCCTCAGGCGTTGGCCTTGCCTCAGGACGGTTTTAACTATCCCTTAATACAGATAGTCCTCCAAATTGGTTTGACCATCCTGGAGTCCAGATACTGTCCTCCGCACAGGTTTACCAGATCCGCAGTCGAGATCGGCCCAGTAATACCGACTTGAGTTATCGCTGGTCTGTTCCCTTTTGTTATTGTATGTTGTGTCCCATTAGAAAGTGCAAAGTTTAATAAACTACGCACTGGAGCAACACGACGAAAGTGGGCTGGGGTTTTTCAGAAGTATTTCGTCATTCATCAAAATTTTGTATAAGTTAGTTGTCATGAACCTGATATTCTTTAATTAATTCAATATTTATTTATTATTCTTTAACAACTGTATTAAATCTAGGTGAAATGATCTTAAAGATTTAAACAGAAAAAAATATTCGAACTTCCCTTTCTTTTAATTTAATAAGGTTAACACGAGTTGGAATTAAATTCAAAAATAAACGCACGTGTTTCGAATCGACCGCTTCAAAATGTAATTTATAGCTGAATAACCCGGCGTTGCTTGGGTTGAAATGGTTAAATGTCGATTGAAAAGTGAATTAGAATAGTCCCTTTTTTTATATAGAAAAATGTAATAATTTAAGTTGTAAGGAAAATGCTTTTTAACTTCGTTTTAACTTTTTCATAGCTTCAACAATTTACTTCGGATACAAATATATACATTTAATTCTTGAATAATATATTGCAATATGCAACGGACTAAGACATATACAAACAGAAACGAAATTCCGATGTAAAAATACAGAATTCTGAAAAACGAAATAAGTGCAAAGTGTCGAATTTCGACTTCCTGAGCTGAAATAGAACAATTCAAAAAAAGGCAGAGGAATATTGATAAAGACTATATTGTTTTCTTTCTGATTTCAAGTAATTATATAAAAGTTATTATAAATCTAACACTTTTTAAAAGTTGTTTTATTTTTCAAATTAAAATTTTTTTGAAAATAAATGTTTCGCTTCATTGAGTAGCATATTTTAAATAAGCATAAATTTTCACAAATATATTTTAATTCGTTCAAATATTATATCAAGAGAGAAAAAATCAAAAAGTGTACCCCCCTAACAGGCAGAAAGCAAAAGAGGAAATGATTTTATTTCGCTGTGGGATGTGTTTTTATCACCACCATGCTTATTTATCGAATTAAAGAACGATACAAGCATTAAAATGTTCACAAATATTGGTCGAAATAATATAATTCAGTATGATTTTTCTCAAGATTAAATTATGAAAGAAAGAAGGATAAAACTGGTTTAGAAGTGGAAAATAATAAAATTTTAATATCAGGTTTATTTAAATACAAAGGGTCAAAATCACGGTGTCAAGCAGAAGGTTTTATAAAAGGAACTTTTCCAATGGCACGGATTGTTTGAAATTTGTGCAAGAGAAGTTCCATTTCATTCTCTACTTTTTTTTTAATTTCCCAATTTACTTTTTTGAATAAGCTTCATTAGCAAAGGTAAAAATACCTCAAAACAGGTAGATAGTATTTCCATTTCCGTTCAAGCACTGTTTTTGATTTTCACATCAGAGAACGGTAAATTGTTTTTTTGTCTTTTCAAAGAAAGTTATAGGTTCAAGGGGAATTATTTGAAAGAAGTGATCTTTCATCAAATGCATTCTAATACTGAAAGAATTTACTTATATTTTAAAACATGAACAAAAAGGTTCCCTTATTCGGATAAATGTGGTTCACATTTAAAGAAAGCGTTTGTCTGTCTGCCTTTGTGGACAGTCCTGACGAATGTATGCCATTTACATTAATAAGACTCGGGCACACAGGTTGTCCGAATTTTTTTGCAATTTTTATACGAAGCCCGAATTTTAAAATTCAATCTAGAAAAGTTTAAATGAATTTAATGGAATTTAATTATTATTGTTTTCTTTGGAATGGCAACACCATAAAGAGATGGCAGATTCTAAATTTGTTTTTTCTGCTTCCGTTTCATTTTGCGGAGGAACGATTTGTTAGCATACATAGAAAACAAATAAAGTTTTAACCGGAGTTATGTACTTCTTTTCTATCTAATAGATCGTTAACGACAGTAAAAGTTTCAACGGATTTGAAATCTGCGGAAAATTTCACACTAGATCGATACCTAAAAATATGACTTTCTAATAAATCATTTTTAAATTGAAACTTTTATATTTTTTTCCAATACGAATTTTACCACTGCGAAGAATGATCTTCGTTTGTTTCAAGATTCATTCATTTTGATTTCCTGAGCAACGGATTCGAGTGGAGCAAAACAAATAATTAAAGTTATGATTGGCGTTCTTCAGTGCTTTTTTTTTCTATCTGAGCGATCGTTAAAGATAGAATGAAAATTTCAACGGAAGGGAAATCTGCGGAAGAATTTTACAACAGACATTTAATCCTTATACATTTGATTTTCTTTTAATAAATAATTTTCCAATTAGATATTTATATTTCAGTAAGCGATTGTGACGTCATGTCGATTGATCTCTTCGCAATTCGAGTTTGGCCGCATTTGACCACGGGTAACGCCATGATGACTGTTATCCAATAGGTTTCGAATTCGTAGCAATCACCTTGGGTTTGTGAGCGGTGGTCACACCTGACATCACGAAATGAACTGTCACGGGCAACACTGTACTGGCCACGCAGTTGCTAGTTTGGAATAAAATTGCATATCAAACTTTCGGCCACTTCGCCGAAACGAAATCCTGGCTGCTATTGTTTTGTTGTATTCTGTTGAAACACTTCTCTTCATGAATTTACAGCTTAAGTTATTTTGATGTTAGCAAGTTTTTTGGGGTTTCTTGAAAAACAATAAAGCGGGTCCACGAGGATCTTGACTTGACCATCCCCGAAGAAAGTTAAAGAACATTTTCGAAAGGTTGACAATTTTTCTGAAATTTTTTTTCTGTCTTTCCTACTTTTTATCGAAAATGAATGATATGAAACCAACTAGACTAGACAACCGAATTTGTGACGATTTTGCAGATATTAAAAGGCACGGAATAACACTATTTTAATTTTTGAAACCTCGTGTATTGTAATTGCATCAGGTATTTGTGTTAAATAATATTCTCTTTGAGAATTCATCGCCTCTTCTGGTTAAATGATAGGACCCTGAGAGTGGCTGTTTTACTTTGTAACTTACGGCTTTTGTACTTGGGTCTATCATGGGAGTAACTTTTTTTCCGTAAACGAACGAAAAGACATCGAAGCATTTAAAAAAATCTGGCATGTTAAAAAAACATGTCTTAAAATGCACTATGTTGAGTGCGATCACGAATTTGTTTAAACATCGCTTTCTCTGTTATTCAATAGGGATTATCTTTTATTTTTAAAAGTTAATTTTCTAATTATCTCTCTATATTAAAAAAAAGTTACCTCCGACGCCGCCGACGCCGCAGGATTGAAAACTGTGTTGTTTAGCTCGATTATTAGACGGTTTCCCGAGAAAGTACTGATCGGGAAAAAACGAAATTAACATGGTTTGCTCTTAATCGCATTCCTTGGACAATTATTAAGATTTTTTTTTTCCGATGCGGCTATTAGTTTAAGGTTTATTAAGTGTTAAAATTGAAGAAGCGAAATTTCTTCCGCGAGTGAGCAAAACACATAGAAATTTTCAGTCATCAGTCGTGAGTTTTTTTTAAAGAGTACCTACCGTATATAGGATAGTACGTATATTTTTGCAGCTCGTCGAATTTTTTTTTTTGAAATTTCAATTTGGTTCTTGATAGTATTTTTTTTGAAATTCGGGAAAAATCGGGACATTTTTGTTACATTTTTTAAAAAACCGCCGTATCTATATCTTATTACGATTAGTTTTTATGTTTTTAAATATCGCAGTATACCTCAGAATATACTCTTTCTTACATACTATTATTTTTGAAATCGGTTAATAATTTAATTAGTGCGATCAAAAGTTGGTCATACAAAATTCGGAATCTTTGGATATTTTCGCTACTTTTTGTTAAAACCGTTATATCTACAGTAAAAACGATTATTTTTTAAATTTGAGAACATCACTGAATACATTACGTTACACTCTTTCTTATGGTACAATTATTTTTTAAAATTGGTTAACAAATAAAATCGATGCAATTAAAAGTTGGTCATACAATTTTCGGAACTTTCAGATGGTAATTTCCGATACAAAACTAAAACTGTCATATCTATATCGTATTACTATTAGTTTTTAATTTTGAAAATATCGTAGTATACCTCAGAATGTACTCTTTCTTACGGTACAATTATTTTTAAAATTAGTTCATCAATAAATTCGATGCAATCAAAAGTGGGTCACACAAATTTCGTATTTTTTATTTCGCGGCGCAAATTCCGCACGCATATGAGGGTTGTATTTTTGACTATCGGGTTTGCCAGATATCAAATTTATCGTAGCAACAATTGCTATAAAAACAATTTATTTTTATTTGGCGAGGAAAAATTCTCGCTTTTTTCCCTCTGTATTCAGACGGTTTACCGAGAAAGTACAATGTACAGATCGTAAAGTTTGGAGATTAACACGGTTTAATTAAAATTGTACAGGGAATAATATGGAGAAGATTTTTTACTCACGCGGCTATTAGTTTAGGGTGCATTAAGTGTTAAAGTAAAAAAAAGCGAAATCACTTGCGAAAGAAGTATTGGTTTGCGAAGCAAACCAAATGGGATTGCGTAGCAATCCCCGTTAGTCGTCGAGCGTAAGCGAGCAGGGGGCGAAGCCATCGCTGTGACGTCATGGACCGGAAAGTGAAATCAGGATAATACGAATTATTCAGATAGTTTCACTCTGCGAAAGGAATGTTGGTTTGCGAAGCAATCCCCGGGGGTTGGCTAGCGCAAGCAAGCAGGGGGCGGAGCCTTCTAGTTTCTTTAAAAAAAGAAATGGAGGAAAGAAACTCGTAGATCCAAGTGGTAAGATAAAACAGGATAAAAATGTTGACATGGGTGTCGATTTAACGTTTGTAAAGATTCAAAATTAGTAGGTTAATAAATAAGAAAAATAATGATTTCTCAATTTACATATCCACCGTTTTCGAAACCTTTGTTTAAGGAAAGCTAAATTACTAGTGGTGGTGTTTTTAAAATTGTATAGAAATAGAGGGACTTAATTTAAAGATATCCAAGCTGCATTTTTGTTAAAATTGTATTAAAAAATAAAAGCATTTTTGCTTCAGAGTTTTAATGTTTTATAAATCTTCCATTTTTAAATTTCGAATGAATTTTGACTTTGCATAATTTACACAAGTGTATATATTCGGCATAAAATTCTATTTTTCTATGAATCCGTGAATGAATCCTCAAATATTATTCGATGTCTCAGATTAATTATTTAAAAAAATTTACATGATGAACTAACAATTTCCTTAATTATAATTTTTTCGAAAGCATTTTCGCTCCAGTGTTTTCCTGTTTGATAAATCTTCCACTTTTAAAATTCGAATGAATTTTGACTTTACATAATTTACACAAGTGTATATATTCAGCATAAAATTCTATTTTATTCTATGAATCCGTGATTAAATATGAATCCTAAAATATTATTCGATGTCTTAGATTAATTATTTAAAAAACATTTATGAGATATACTAACAATTTCCTTATTTACAATAATCCGCTAAATAATTTAATTTATCATTAATCGTATGATTTTATAGTTAGTGGAAAGTTAAAGAATCTATTCGATGTATTCTGATAATTATATATTTTCAAATGCCTTGAGTTCGTTTATATAAAAGAATTAATTCATTTAACGATAATTTTTTTAGCTATTCATTAACAAACATACACTTTGAAATAAAGTTTTGTTCTTACCACCCACGTATTCATAGAAAACAAGTTCGAAATACAAAGAAAACATTCAAAAGTACGAAAAATTATACTATTCCAATAAATCTTAAACATTCGTTAAGATAAAATATAGTATTAAATATTGTCAGTAGATGGCAGCACTATTTAAATTCGCGAAAGTGGGGTAATATCAATGAGATTTTTGTTTCGTTTTTTATTTTCAATATAACGTCACTGCTTTGGGCGGCTACGCTGCTTGTAGGACTCTCCGACGCTGCTGAGGTCTGTCTGATTTTACGCGTAGATCTGTCGTTAGTAACATCGTAAAGCATGACAACTGCACGGTGTTAGTAAACAGAACCCGACTGTTTTTGATTTTGGAATGTATTACTTCAAATTATGTTCTGTTGCATTTTGGATTCGAATTTTTTCATGAACCCTGAGTTTTAAAATAGGGTCCTCGAATTTTTAAGCGTTTGCGAGGTTCCCTGTGTGTATGTAAAGTGTGATCATCGGAGTTTTTCTATAGTTGTCGCTGATGTGGTTTGAAATGACAATGTGTGTGGCTGTGGCGATCTTTTCGCCGCTAGCCGTCACCTCCAACACAAATCTAAGTAAGTTTTTTCTGTTTTATAGTTCCGAAATTGTGCATTGTTAGCTGTGTTAGATTTGTAACTAAGCGCAGTGTAAAATTATTTTGTAAACATTCATAGGCAAAAGAAAAATTGTTAACGTAGCTATAGTTTACTTAAAAAGCGATTACTTAGCTAATTTTTAAGCTCTACGGGGTTTAAGTAGACACTGTAAAAAAGTAGTAAAAAAAGCATTCTCAACTTGTTTTCCAGTGGTGAGCTATTTGGAAACTGAATCCAAAATTACAGTTTCAATATTATTTTTTTGCAATCTAAACTTTGATAATTGGTTTAAAGTTTTAAATGTGTTGTTTAAGTTATTTTGGAAAGATTAATTGAATTGATAATACTTTTGTTATGTGTGTGTTGAAAAATTTGTTATTAACCTTCATTACAAGTAACTTTCTTTTATAATATTAATACATTTTGTTGTATAACTTTTAAAACACATTGCCCATTGTTTATAAAGATAATATAATGCATAAGCTAATTAAGTAAAATTGCAAACTTTTATACATTGGCAAAATCATGTTCATCATTTTCTTTCTAGCGACTACCTTTTTTCCAGTCATGTTCTCTTGCAATTATGTATGTGATTTAAATTGACATTAGTAATTCTTTGTAGGTCTTAGTCTTATTAACCATTTCATAGCAAATAATAATGTAGAGCAAGAAACCATACCATCAGTAATTAAGTTTCTATCAGAAAAATCAAAGTACTTATATTTTTCGATAAATATCATGGGAAAAGTAATGAATCTTATTTTACATTTTATGACTGGAAACTACAATTCTAACACTCAATCACAGGAGAAATACTTCTAAAATATTAATTCCTTAGAAAAATGTAAATTGAATCATTACTCAAAATACATATTCTGAAATTTTGTATTTTAATTACAAGCAATTAATTTCTTTATTCATATTGTTTGAGCCAGTTTTATATAATTATAACTAATATGCTTGGTATATTGATTTGTAAGAATGAGTCTTGCATTATAAGAGTTTGAATTTTATGGTACTATAAAATGTTCATTTATTTTTGAGAAGAACTTATTGTTATCAAAGATGGAACAGAATCATTAAGTCAGAAATTACATCATGGCTCATTGCATTTTTGAATCACTTATGAGGTACTACTACATAAAATACTTGCTTGTAAGGGTTATTTTACTACCAGTTAATTATCTGTTACTCAGTAGATGATTTTAAAATAAATGTTTAGCAAGATATGTTTTCCTAAATCAAAATAAAATATTGGACTTAAATCATGGTAAAATTTTTTAATATCAAGTTAGACATTTGAGGCATGTTTTAAATAGTTTCCTGAAATGGAATTGGCTAGAATGTTGAATATTTTTAGGTTTTAAAAATCTTAAAATATAAATATTAAGAATTTCTTGTTAAAACGTTACATAAACAGTATTTATAATAAATTCTTATGTCTTTTTGCAAAATTAATTCAAAAAATTTATGTATTTGGTTCTATAATTTATATTCAGTGACATCATCAGTATGACTATATTATCTATAAATTTTTTTGTGTGACAATTGCAAAATTTATAAAATAGCATGGTTCAATGTGGGCTCCATTCCAGTTCCGTATATATCCATTTCTAAAAACAAAAATTTCCAATTTTTTTAAAATACATGAATATTTAAATCTAGTATATCAATATGTTTCCTATGAGATATCTCCAAATTTAGTGTTGTACTTTTGTCTGAATTTATACGAGTTCAAATGTCGATGTTGAATAAAGTTATAGGTTCACCACTGAAAAATCTGAAAGTAAATATTTCATTTAATTCAAATTTAAGATCACTCCTATTAAACCACACTTACTTTCTTTAATTGTTGGAAAAACTTTTAGATATTGCAGGCAGCTTATAAATTATTAAATGTACGCTTAATAATTATGTTAAGATATAATTTTGCTATATTTTTATTTTCATTTATGATACATGTTGTAAGGGGTAAAATTCAGGACTGGCAGTATTCAGTATCTGCTGTTCAGAAACTCAGATCTCGAGATCCATGGGGTATCTGTAGCCATCCTTCATAGTCGTTACTAGTACCATGGAATCAAAAACTAGGGGATATGTGGAAATGCAAAGATTTCTGTTGTCATTAATGTGTCTTCTGTTATCTAAGTATTAAGTTCTAAATCTTTTTACTGTATTTATCATCAAGCTGTACATGCTTGTAAAGGATTATAACAATTCATACATTTGCAAGGTTAACATTGAGTACTTAGAATAAATAAACATTTGTGTTGCAGGATGGATTTGTTACTTGTCAGATTTTAGTTTAGATGCAGGAAACCTGGTTATTTTGGATTTTGTTGATCTCTATAAAAATACTACAAATATTTTTTGGAAAAAAAAAAAAAGACTGAAATTTCAAATTTATTAAGTAGCCTATTCAGTATTTAGCAACCATTGGCATTTCAAGCTGTAATAAGCATCCAAGATTATAATTCAAAATGGCTGTCTTTTTAGCTCTTTATTGATATAGAAAGATTTAAAACAAACTAAATTTTTTAATAAATATGTTCTTATGATCTAATTAATTCATAATTTTTGTGTATGCAAGTTGAAAAAACTGCTGTAAATCAATTTAAATGCATGTTTAAATCCAAGGTTTTGATTTGAATAAACCATTTTTAAATCGAAATATGTATAGAAATTTTATATATAACTTTTTAAAAATATGTTCATTGCTCTGATATATACTGATCGAATCACTAAATGTACGAGTTTTATTTTCCCATTCTAAGATTGTGTGATTTATAGATGTAGAATATTTTGAATTCTGGATGTCGCTACTAGATCAGAATCCTTTTAAAGCTGTAGGTAACACAATCTAATAAACCAAGTTTATTAGATACATTCTAAATAATACTATGGAAATATTATTTTTTCGATTTTAGCACATGCATTTGATTAATTATAATTTAAAAGTACATATAAATTGTTGATGATAGGGTCAAAGTTGAATGAAAGTTGCATTTTATTTTATGTTGATTATTTATGATCTAAGCATACTTCACTAAGCTAAATCTATGAAAACTTCTAAAATGAGAAAATGAAAACTAAGAAAAAAAATGAAACTTTAAATGGAATGCTTCTGCATAAAACATCCACGCTATCCCTTTAAAACTTTTAAATTCCCCATCTAGAATGAATTATTTTAAATTAATGGTTGTAAACAAAAGGTTAATTTACTAGCTTTCATTTTCTTTTAATTAAAACAGATTTAATTAATTTAAATTTTTTTAAATGTCACTGACCTTATTTTACAAACATTATAAAACAAAATAAAATTGTTTTAATTTTTTGAATCGTAAATAGTTTTTAAGTAATTAATTTTTGAGTAAATGTGTAGAAATTTAAATATTAAGCAAATGAGAACTGACTTTAGATTTTCTCTCCATTTTAAATTATTTTATATTTTCTGTAAATTTGCTTTTTATCATCCTATGACACTTGATTTGCAGTTACATTTTTTGAAAGTACGCTAAACAAAAACTAGTTATTTAAGTGTTGAGGAACAAAAGCTTTAACATTTCCTTTAAAACCCACTTACAAAACAGTAAATTTCTAATCAATTTGCTTTAAATTAATCAAAGATATTTTCAAAAATCTGTACCAGAAACCAGGTAAAAACATTCCGAATATTTATTTCTTATTCTACTATTCATATTCATGACTAACTGGGCTGACGAAAAACTTGTATTCATGGTTAGCCGCATTTCGATACGTCTACCTGCAGTATGGGCTGTAGTTACAAAGATGTTTGACGGAAAATGGGTAATACGAAAAGCGCAAGTGATGATACTACTTACGATAAAAAAAAATGTATGATACATTTGTAGCACAAGTAGTGTTTCATTAATCCAGTTAGCATAGACAAATATCGACGTTGTTTGGTTTATGCTTGACATGATCTATGAAACTGCACAACATTCTTAAATCTATGGAAGAGCTCGCCGTTCTAATAAAATTCGTCAGTCTTATAATAGAAGGCACTCTGAAATATAGAGAAATCTGAAAAATAGAAACCAGGACAGAAAGGACCAGACGCGAAAATGGGTTTAGATGTCAAAAGATACCGAATCGTCGTTGGCAAGTAAATGGGATGCAATTGTGATAACATGACTGAGGTAAACTTTTTGCCATGCATTTTATTGGAAATAAGAATAAACGCCAGAAGTACACGAAATGCTTTCATATTTTTGCCTAATTTTATTCATTTGGAGGGTATGAAGTGTGCATATCAATGCTTATATTGATTGTAAAGAGGGCTTAGATAAGTATGAAATGTAAATACCACACCATCAATAATGCATGTAATGAATTAAGAAACTTAAGAGCTGATGCTATGCCCGGGTCTGCTAGTTAAAAAAAATTGTAGATGCCTTGAATACCTTTCCTTTCCCCCTGAGACTGAAATAATGCTGCCATTTCTTTTTAAGATCGTAAAGTCTTACGAAATAAAATTTCAGATTTTGCGATATATTTATTTTGTTTTGCAACTCAACTATCGTCTGCAAGTAAAACTTATCATTTCCTTTTGAATCAGAATCTTTTCTCGATAATATTGGTGAAATTCCACTTGTGGGGTTCTAATTTCAAGTTTATTCTTTGACGAATTTCAAGTATATTTATTCGAAGGATATCTTGGAAAAAATAACAATCCATTTGAAACGAAAAATAATTCCAATGCGTTCTTTTCGAGGCCTTAAAATGTTCCAACGGAATCCAGTTAGCATTCTGAAGGTTGAAGAGATATTTCACTTTAAATTGCAGAACTTCTCACATGGCAACACTTAAAGCGCTACTTAACTCGGTAAAGAAACCCAAACGATACGCGATGCGTAGTCTAAACAGGAAGAATAATAACGAAGACCCAGATGCGGGAGAGAGAAGTAAAACCCAACCAATCCCTTTTTCTTTTCCGCGGCGTTACTCTATCGTATGTTTCTCATCATGTCTGGGTCTTGCTCTATAAAGTTGCTTCCCTTCTCCTTGGCTGCGTTGGAGTTTACTTCTGCTTTCTCTTCACCCCGGCCCCTTATCTCCCACTTTCTCCCGCTACTCTATCCAGCTCGATTTATAAATAGAAATCCAGGGGCAAAACTTGCCGGTCCCCGTATACTTTCAACGCATAAGGGTTGAGCTTAAGTGAGGTGGAAACGTCGCGCGATTTGCATCCGAGGAGGAATCCTGTTTCGATTTCTAAAAATATGCAAACGTGGAGCTGACAACCGAATTCGCCGGGAAACTCCCGGGTATCGCCCATTTCCCCCGATTTCGCATTCGAGTAGGACAAAATTCTAAATTTGTGAAATTCTTAAGTCTACAGGTTCAAAAAAAAAAGGGAAATTACGTGCGTTTGGAAAGATTTGAACATGATCGTGAGATCATGAAGACGAATATGACAGGAACGAAAAAAAACCTCCAAAAACATTCGAGAGAAAAATATAGAACTAAGAATTCCGAAATTTTATATAGGTACTAAAAAAAGTAAAATACTTTGCATTCAGAAATATGAGAACATGATCGAGATCATGAACATGGCATGAGCGAAAAACTGGAAACTCGTGTAAGAAGAAAATTCTAAACTTTGTGGAATTAGTTCTATAGGTACAAAAGAAAAGACAAAATGGCTTTGCATTTAGAAAGATGTGAATATGATCGAAATCAAGTAGACGAACATGACCTGAGCGAAAACAGTGAAGTTCCCGGTTTTCGCTCATTTCTACCGATTTTGCATTCTAGTAATAGAAAAATTCTAAACTTCTGGTATTCTTAGTTCTACAGGTACAAAGAAAAGGAAATTACTTTGCATTTAGAAAGATTTGATCATGATCGCGAGATCAGGAAGAAGAACATGGACATGACATGAATGAAATCAGGGAAACACCCGGTTTTCTAGGCCCAGTTCTATGGTTCGTTGCAAAAGTTGGGAGGGAAAAGCATGTTGTGAAGTTCGATTCCGGGATTGTCGAAATTTGTGGAGTTCCATTTCGGGACAGATCAGAATTAAATGTCTTTTGATTCTTTAATTGGAGAGAAGGTGATTTCTTTCTCAATTGGAGTAAGATCAGTGTCGAATATCGGCCGACCAACCGGTATAGTGGTTAAGGTGTTAGCCTCTAGATCGGAAGGTTCCTGGTTCGAATCCGGGTCCGGGCATGGATGTTTGTAAACGTATGGTGTAGAGGCGGCTGGTGCACCTTAAATCTGTCGTGGCCGAAAGTCCTCACGTTGGGTTGGCGTGGAAGTTTGGAGAGTGGGGTGCCAGCTCAGGTGTTGCTTCGTCATCTGACCGTGGTTCAAAATTACGAGGTGTTGTCCTCGGATCTTTCCCTTAAGGGACTGATCCCGGACCGTCGTCAATAGCCCGTTGTGTTGCTCTAGTACGACGTTAACTAAAAAATTACCAATTACCAGTGTCGAATATCAGAACAGTGTTCAACGGTCTGCGTTCTTATAAATTGAGTTTCCACCTGGTCGAAACTTGTATGTTCGTGACAGCCTTTCCTAATTGTATTAATTACTAAATTCTATCTTCTAAAATTTTCCTTTTACAAAGGGTTATTTGCCATTTTAATTTTCTCCCTTCACAGCTTTCATTTTATTAAACATTCTATTGATTCGTGGAGGTAAACAGCCATCTGCTAGGCACTCCGTAACTGATACGTCTGTTCCAGATACACCGACTGTTGAACACTGTCCCTTACCGTTCTTTCAAAATTCCAGTTAGAGAATCACTCCCGAGATTGAACCCTACTTTCGGAGTACCAGCTTATGTGTTGACCTCGTCATCTGACCGTGGCTCAAAATTACGAGGTGTTGTCCTATGATTTTTCCTTTTGGGATAGATCCTGGTCTGTCGCCAATAGTCCGTCGTTTTGCTCTAGTGCGATGTTAATTAAAATATATTCCCATCTTCCGTGTGGTTTTAAAAATATGCAGTTCCATAGCTCAAATGAAGAAGCTGTAAAATTGGCGTGTGAATCCCGTAGTGATTAATTTTGTGTTATCTTTATTCATTCGATGGCTTTCGCCGATATATAATTCATATTTCTGTGCCACTTACGTTAGTAAAGTATAGATTTACGGCAGAATTATAAGAGTACTCGTGGCTAGAGACCGAAAGTTCGCATGTGCCTCCTACATCGTAGACGTGGCATATTAGTAGACTGAGCATAGCTGTTGAGAGAAGCTTCAAAAGGTGCAACTAGTAGTCACGTGACTGCTATTAAAAATTGACTTGGTTGGCCGATTTAGCATCTCATCGCCTCGTCTGGCGATATATTATCTTATGACAGGGTAGATGTGTGTATGTGCATTTCTAAAGTTGCGACAAAAATGGTGGAACTGCCAATGTCTATCTAATATATAATCAGTTAGGTAATGGTAATTTTAGTTAACGTCGTACTAGAGGAACACAACGGGCTATTGACGACGGTCCGGAATCAGTCCCTTAAGGGAAAGATTCGAGGACAACACCTCGTAATTTTGAACCACGGTCAGATCACGAAGCAACACCTGAGCTGGCACCCCACTCTCCAAACTTCCACTCCAACCCAACGTGAGGACT
Organism: Metellina segmentata; assembly: GCA_947359465.1. NCBI lineage: Eukaryota > Metazoa > Arthropoda > Arachnida > Araneae > Tetragnathidae > Metellina > Metellina segmentata. The sequence continues at coordinate 48,237,708 of OX375881.1, read as the reverse complement.
TTCGGCCACGACATATTTAAGGTGCACCAGCCGCCTCTACACCATACGTTTACAAACATCCATGCCCGGACCCGGATTCGAATCAGGAACCTTCCGCTCTAGAGGCTAACACCTTAACCACTATACCGGTTGGTCGGCATATATATAATCAGTTAGATGATGAATCAATGAATGGTTAAAAATTACGATTCCAACTTCCTTCCCAATGGACTGATACTAAGATGAATCAGAAAATGCTTCAACCATGAAAAGTATATTAAACTGTTTAGTGAATCGATATTTTCGTGTAAATTAGAACAAATACCAGCGGGGAAAAATCACAAAATGGTAGAGGTAGATAGTTAAATGACGTCGCACTTTCGCAACGCATCGGGCTATTGGCGATGGTCTGAGATCAATCCCCGAGGGAAGATCCAAGGACAACGTCTCGTAATTTTAAACCATGTCTAGAAGACGAGAAGAACACTGATCTGGCACCCCACTCACCAAACTTCTACACCACGCCAAAATGAGGGTATTTGCGGCCACGACAGATTTAACGTGCACCATCACTTCGTGTACACGACGACCTCAGAAGGGAAGAGAATGTTTCAATTACATGCTGTGTCAGAGAATTAACGCCCCAAATCACTGCTTAAAAAATTGTAATTGGTGATTCAAACACAGGTCAAAGCACATGTTACTTTGCATCCGCAATTGAGGAAAATAAACCACCCATGCGGTGTTTAGACTGAACCCGGCTTATGAAGTCCAAAAAGGATGCGGGGAAGTTCTTTTTTTCCTAAAAATAAGTTCTAAGGGGATGAGCTGCCTCACCGGAAAGAGACGAGGAAATCCCGTCCCGTCCCCAAATGCTCCTTCCTGCCCTGGTATGTGAGCGGCGGGGATAACTCACTTTGCTAACTTTTGTCTTTTAACTCCCCTTCGTCCGCCCCCGGCTTCAGAAGAAAGTGCGAGAGAAAGCGAATGGCAGTCTGCGATGCTTTAGAAAGCGAGGTTTCAAAGGATATTTGAAGTTTTCATTCGAAAGCAGACGAGCCCGCTTTGAGTGAAAAGTAGCAGAAAATACGATAATTCAGCTCTTGTTTCTGTCTCTGCGTTTTCATCGAGAGCAGCAAGTTTGATCGATAATAGAGCAAAGTCAGGTGCCGATGGCACTTGGTCGTTTTTCCGGGATGGTTAACTCCGGAAAGACGGTGAACTTCTGCGCTCAGATGGAAAAATTTTATAAGTCACTTTTTTAATTTTTCGTGACAGCAATTTTAAGATTCAACATGTGGTTCTGTGGTTTTTTTACATTTTCCCACCTTTGTTTTCTCATAAACTGAAAGAGAAAGACTTACGACATTTTGCCACCCTCTAAACATTAACAAACCAGACACCAGGATGGGACTTAAAAGGCACTTTTCCCAAAAAATTGAGTAAGTCCCATCCTGGAGTCTGGTTTGTTGATGTTTAGAAGGTGGCAAAATGCGTAAGTCTTTTTCTTTCAGTTTATGGTAATTGGTAATTTTTTAATTATCGTCATTTCAGAGCAAACACAACGGGCTATTGACGACGGTCCGGGATCAATCCCTTAAGGGAAAGATCCGAGGACAACACCTCGTAATTTTGAACCATGGTCAGATGACGAAGCAACACCTCAGCTGGCACCCCACTCTCCAAACTTCCAAGCCAACCCAACGTGAGGACTTTAGGCCACGACAGATTTAAGGTGACCAACCGCCTCTACACCATACGCTTACAAACATCCATGCCCGGACCCGGATTCGAACCAGGAAACTTTCGATCTAGAAACCCAATACATCATAAAGATACTGATAAAAATTCGTTCTTTTGAACAATATGTCCAAGTTCAGTACATCTCGAGTCCATAGAGAAGACAAATAGAGTTAACAAGAACGGTTGGTCAGTAGGTAGCTAATTAATGTCGCACTGGAGCAAAACTATGGGCTATTTGCCACGGTACAGGATCAAAAGCGATGGTAAAGATCCGAGGACACCTTGTGATTTTGAACCACGGTCAGATGACGAGGTCAACACCAAGCTGGCCCATTCCAAACTTCCACTCCACGCCAATTTAGCCATGACAGCCGACCAACCGGTATAGTGGTTAAGGTGTTAGCCTCTAGATCGGAAGGTTCCTGGTTCGAATCCGGGTACGGGCATGGATGTTTGTAAGCGTATGGTGTAGAGGCGACTGGTGCACTTTAAATCTGTCGTGGCCGAAAGTCCTCACGTTGGGTTGGCGTGGAAGTTTGGAGAGTGGGGTGCCAGCTCAGGTGTTGCTTCGTCATCTGACCGTGGTTCAAAATTACGAGGTGTTGTCCTCGGATCTTTCCCTTAATGGACTGATCTCGGACCATCGTCAATAGCCCGTTGTGTTGCTTTAGTACGACGTTAAATAAAAATTACCATTACCAGATGTTGCCTCGTCATCTGACCGTGGTACAAAATTACGTTTTGTTGTCTTCGGGTCTTTCCCGTAGGGGATTGATCCCGGACTGTCGTCAATAGCCCGTTGTGTTAGTTTGGTACGACATTAGTTAAAAATTACCGTTACCTCACCGTCTCCATTTTCCCTGGGGATACTATTTTCCCAGGCACTACCGCAAGATTCCATTAATGTGTTAGCGCCTACTTTGGGAAACCGCATAAGAGTATAAATTGTTTTAAGGAAGGGTAAATGATTGATAAGTATTTTGGGGTCATACTATTAGAAAAAACTTTAACGCCAAAAAGGATGACCGAGTACACAATCTCGTTAGTCTAAACAAAATTTAAATGTGCGAAATACGACAAAGGACCGCTATTTCCTACCCCTGGAAACTACCATTTTGTCAGTGCCTTTGGTTAATGGATTGACTAGTTTCATATGCAAAAACCTGGTATGACTGCCTTCTTGTAGCAAGAAAATGAATAAATAAAAATAAAATTTTCAAGTGATGCCAAATTCGAAGTTTTGGCGCTGAGCCGTGGCAGCGATGAAAGAAAAATATCGGAAGCAGGGATTGTTAGATTGTCGTATAACTTTCTTTGGTACTAATTTCGAAAAAAAAACTTGCATGCACAAATTTACCTAAAAAACCTACTTTTTACCTTAAGAAAATTTTTTATTGCTCATTTTTCTTTATATTTGTCGCTTTTGAGTAAAATATCGCTAAGTTGAAATTAGCGAAAAACACTCGACACGAGTACAGAGCAGGTTTTTCGAATTGCTTTCCTTTCCCCTAATTGTCAGGACACAATTGTTGTTAATTTGGCGCTTTTAATTATTTTGTATTTAATAATTAATTATAGACATTCTTTTTTGGAAATCGACAGACACAGTTCAGACAACGTCACGAAAAAAAAAAACACACACAACCTCGACTGTCATATAAATAATATTTTTTGTTTGATTACTTGAAATTTTTTTTTTCATTGAGTAGAAATAATGAGCAGGTACAGGTATAAAACAAGCAAATGAACCTATAAGATTAATTTATTTTCCACAATAATCATTAATTGAGATCTAGTACAGTTAGTTGCCAATCGGAGGAAATAAATTAAAAGTAATCCATACAGCTAACGCGAGAATACTTAAAACGTATAGTAATTAGTTTTAAATAAATCAGCGTAGTTTGCCGAGGCGAAATAAACTAATTAAAAGTGATGGGTCACGGAATTGTTACGAATTTCCAGAACAATACATTTCTCTTTGGAAACACATCTTTCTCAAAGATTATTCTAACAGTTTGAACAGATGTATTTGCTTTGAAGCTTTACTTGTATTTTAAATGTTCTTAATTGAAACTTAATTTAAAGGAGGGCTTATTTTCATTGTCAAACGCGTATGCGAGTTCTAATCATTTTTCAGTGAAACGCTTTTACTGTGCTTTTCATTTTTGCGCAGAATAAATATTCGTTGATGGTATTTTGCAATGACCGCTTTAATTAAAAAGCATATTTCAATGCACGCACTTATTGATTTCCTGCCCATTCGATTTCTGGTTCAATATTTAATCTCATGTTTGAGATTAGTGAAAACATGCTAAACGAGTTATTTCGAATTACATTTCCACTAGCACAGAATTATTTATTAAAACCATGTTTCCATTTCTATCTATGTGTTTACTCGATAAATATTGACCTGGCGGCACCAGTACCACTGCTCACGTGTAACCACCGCTATGCTGATTTTCGCATTTGCCTTTGTGAAAATGGTTTCGATGTTTTGGATTTAAGTCTGTCATGGCTAAATTGGCGTGGTGTGGAAGTTTGGAATGGGCTAGCTTGGTGTTGACCTCGTCATCTGACCGTGGTTCAAAATCACGAGGTGTCCTCGGATCTTTACCATCGCTTTTGATCCTGTAGCGTGGCCAACAGCCCATAGTTTTGCTCCAGTGCGACATTAATTAGCTACCTACTGACCAACCGTTCTTGTTAACTCTATTTGTCTTCTCTATGGACTCGAGATGTACTGAACTTGGATATATTGTTCAAAAGAACGAATTTTTATCAGTATCTTTATGATGTATCAATATCTTATCGATGTTTAAAAACATCGATGTTTTTGGGGCGATGTATTATCAACATCGATGTTTTAATTTTGAACATCGATTGTTTAAAAACATCGATGTTATGCTGTCGATGCATCCCTAGTACTAATCTGGGTCCGGGCATGGATGTTTGTAAGCGTATGGTGTAGAGGCGCTTGGTGCACCTTAAATCTGTCGTGGCCGAAAGTCCTCACGTTGGGTTGGTGTGGAAGTTTGGAGAGGGGGGTTCCAGCTCAGGTGTTGCTTCGTCATCTGACCGTGGTTCAAAATTACGAGGTGTTGTCCTCGGATCTTTCCCTTAAGGGACTGATCCCAGACTGGCGTCAATAGCCCGTTGTGTTGCTCTGGTACGACGTTAACTAAAAAATTACCCCCCCCCCATTTATTGAGTTTATTGCAAAACCACGGTAACACATCGCAAATTGGCAGCAATTACCATCGTCAATTCATGCTGATTCTGGAACATGGTAACACATGGTAGGTTTGTTACATAGCATCCATATTTGCTCAAATGGTAGGCATTCTAAAGGGGAGGGCGAAATCTTTTGGTTAATTGCAGACGAAAATGTGCCAATTTGGCAAGGGTCCGGTATCATGTTCTGGAAAAAAGGTTTTACTGAATGGATAAACGCCCTCTCGACAGCTTGGGTTAATTAGCTTTGCTGTATCAAAGAAACGAATTCGCAGGCATTCAAACGAGTGATTTGCGATTAAAAGCTATCCCCCGACTATTCCCTAAACAAAGAACACTAGGTGACCGCGTATGAGAAACTCGCATAACATAGCTTTCCGATTTTAACGCTTGTCACCTCTGACTGTCGTAATCCATTCTTACGAGAAGTTAGTCTTCCGCTTCTTTTGTGGAATAACAAAACCACAAAAGTTGCCGAGTCACGTTCGGTTTTAGTAATAATTTCAGGATTAACTTCATTTGTTCTACAAGGACGTGGCGTGGGTGCGAATTTACTGCCTTGCTATGCGGTGAACACGAGAGCTTTTGAAGAGGACTAACTGCACGCTTAGTTTTTGTTATTGCCTCTTTCCGTATGTCTTCTGGGTGTGGGAAAAGGAACTTCGTGAGCCCCACTTGACTTGTCAGGAATTTGGAAATTACGAACCGTTGGAAATTACGAACGACCTAAACCTCGAAAGCGATTTTTTTTTTGTTTTTGCCTATGCCTCAGAAATCGTTTTAAGTCTGGTTTATTTTACTGTTATGTGCTCTTTTTAAGAACGCTTGATTCTTTCAAAGAATGTTCGTTTTCGAATTTGCATCGTATTTTTATTTTCTATTTGCTTTTTGTTCCATCATTGGATTTGTGCCAGTTTAGTTGGGAAGAGCAGTATTTAAGTGGGTTCGTATAGCCCCTGGAAATCACGAAATTCTAAAGAAAAATTGTGAAAAGAATTCCTTTTTCCAAAAGATTTCTTTCACGTTTTGCGAACATCGAAAACTTTCTCTTATACTTCTTAATGATGCGTATAATTTACTCATTCTCATTAAATTTTTATGGAAATGTAATATTTATGTTTGACTGGTTTTCATACAAAAACTCTGGAATTTCATCGGAATGAATATTAACCTGAAAGAAATCAGACTAACAGTCCATTCAATAAAAATAGCTGTCAATATATATCATAAGGGAGAACTGCATATTTTTGGGCGTTATATTGGAAAGGACACCAATTTCGACCTTTCTCTTCGAGTAGAACTGCAGTTAATGAGCGAAGGAAAAATTGGAATTAACTCAAGTTGACAGTTCCGTTTTCACAAATAATTGTCTTTTAGGAAGTGTGTGCGGGGAAGGTTGATATGATTCTTATTTGCTCGCCACTTCAAAAAATGGCGCAAGTTAATTTTTGTTCATCTGTTTATTCAAATAATTACTTTCTCTCCGACTCCTGGAATAATTAGTTTCACACTTCAGGTATATTTGACTAAATTATTTTTATAGATTATACTACGTCAAGTGCGGAAGTTCGATCAATTATTAAAACGGAATATTCAAATTTCCTTTACTCATTCAAAATCTATAAATTTTCAAAATTTGCCAAAAGTACTGAATGAATATTTTTTCTTCCTGAATTATTTTATTCCCTTTTGTATCTGTTTATATTTTCTTGCCGGTTTTGGAACGTCTTCAATTTTATATTGTTTCCTTGTAGGAAATAATACAAATTATTACTAGGTCGAAAAAAAATTGTTTGTTGATTGTCTTCAGCTTGAAATAAAAAAAATGCAACTGTATTTTCGAACAATCCCCAGCATTCTCGACTTCATTGTTAATATCCGTTTTTTCAATTTAACTAAACCCGATTCACGGTTATATTTATTTTTCTTTGTGTATTTCCTTTCGCTAGTAAAATGCACGAAAAGTCACATTTTTCATTTCCGGCTGTTAATTTTTCCAATTTTTAGAAAATCCTCCATTCAATACATTTTTCTATTGGTTTGTAAAGACAGATAAAAGCTAGATTTTTCAAAGCGCATCCCGAAAAATTCGACATTTTCTTTCTCGTGTAAAATGTTTTATCTGGCACTGTCAGTCCAACCGCTACGGACTTGAAGAAAGGAAGAAATAATCGATTGTTATCTCGAGGAAAATACATGTCAGATGGGCGAAACCGTGTTCCGAAAGCTTACTAAAAATCCTCTTAGTTCCCTCTATTGAATTCGAGCCGCCGATGACATCTTGAAAGTAGTTATTTCCCACCTACCAACAGTGTTATTCTTAAGTATTTAAATAACTTTGTTTTACGTTATGTATGCCTTGATCAATAAAATTGCCATTTGGCTACTTGCCTGAATAACTTTTTTTCTCTCTTCATATTCCCCTTCTACTGTAAAACTGGAAAAGAAAATGTTTGAGTTGCCAGAACATCTGCCGCTAATGCCAATTTTTGTTCTCTTATCGCTGAGTTTGCCATCTAGCGGAGTGGTTGCTGTGAGCGAATATGATTTCAGGCAGCAGTTGTGTTGTTTTATTTTTTATAGTAATTTCTATCAGGGAGGGGGTGTATGTATGAGAAGTTGATGCGAAAGGGGAGAATGCAAGGAGGTAGATGATGCATAATGTATATAATTTATTCGGTTTGGGTAAATGGGATGCTCTGTTTTGTTTTTGGAGGTCCGAGCTTGAAATATTAATGCTGCATGTGGGAAGAGCATCTCCGCATTCTTGTCAAATTTGTTGCAATATAATATTACTATTTCGTGGTTTCCTGCTTCCACGACATGATGTATGGTTTTGTAATCTGTGTGATGTCGAAGTGCATTGATGTAATTTATTCCGAATATTACAGGCACTTGTTAAGTTAAGGAACGGAATCATATTCTAACTTTTTATCCATGAATACAAATTTTTCCAGGAATCTGATAACGGATACCCGATTTCTGAGAGAAGTATCTATTGATAAAATATGCGTGGGACAGTTCGAGATATTTTTAAAGAGCCTAACCGCCCAGCCTACCCAGAGTTTATAAGGCTGCACGGACATTTGTCGGGCCCCCGAAAAATGTCCTCCGATTGGGTTAAGGTCCCTGAGGAATAAACAAGTAATTTAATGCAGACACTGCATTCCGTAGGACTAAACTGCTTGGAGACTAGTGATTGTAAAATAAACAAAGTGAGGATAGAAATCAGATATTGGAAAACGTTAGCATCTATATAGTATATAATTCTCTTGCGTGGCACGCAAAAAAAACGTTATTTGTAATCGCGTTTTGGCAACACTGTACGATTTTTTGTTTATCGCGAAGTCTCGCGCATCGATTGAATTTATAGCGTTATCGGAAGAAATTTTATTGAAAAAAAAAAAGGAAATTTTAATGAGCTGTTGCTGTTAGTTTATAATAGAAATCAAAGAAAGCGGAGGATCTTTTCAGGGCCATTTAAAAAACGGTCCTTTTCAGGGACAACAATTATAGTTCAACAAGACTCTTGCACTACAACTTTCGGCAACAAACTCAATGAAAAAGTGTGGGTCGTTTGAGTGCTGGGAAAATGTACACACAAACAACATGCTGGGTATTCAATTTCCAAAGCAACGCTCACATTTCGAGTCAAAATTTACTCAAAGTTTTCATTTGAATTCTGATTTCAGAGGTACTGTATATATTTTCTTTGTAAAACGGCAAATTTAGATTTGAAAAACATTTTTTTTGGAATATCATATTTTGTAAACAATCCCTCCTGCTAGGACACGTGTCTTCATTGAGGCGAGCGAAGCGAGCATAGGTTCGCGCAGCGAACCAATGAGGATTGCGAAGCAATCCTCCGGGGGTTGGCGAGCGTTAGCGAGCAGGGGGCAGGCCCCCTAGTAATAATGAAATATACATTTTCCCTTCATAAACATTTCCGTACGTACACCATATTATGGTGTCGTCGCCCCTAAACGGTAGCGTGAAAACAGTACGAATCTTATACAAGGAGAAGGCATCCAACAGCTAAGATATTTTAGTTCTTATTATTCCAAGAACATTATTCCATATGCAGTATTTACATCACTTTTAACATCATTACACCAATGCATAAAAGCATGTATCACACATTTAAATAAATAGTGTTCCGTGTCACAAATTATACCGTGTAATAAGGGCATAATTTGAAAGTTCGAAATATTCAGATCTTGGTTTAGTTTTTTTAAACCGCCGAGTTTCAAAAACTCCACGATAAAATTCAAGTAAAGATAAATTTAAATGGAATGCAATACCAGTACTACTACTAAATTATACCTTCCACACTAATGGTGTTAAGGCAGACAAAGCATGTTCTCAAAGACAAAGCAAAAAAACCCGACGGTAATTTTTGTTTCAAAATCAACAAAATTACGAATTTAAAGGTCTTAAATATAATTTTTAGTTCCCAGCTCCACTTTCCACATTCGTGGTAGTTCGAACAAGTGACTTTAACTGATCATTTCATCCCTTCATTTTGACCTCCACCCTGTTCCACGAGTGTCGTCAAATCGAGCGATCAATATCCCATTGAAATAGGTTAGTCGGCACTTGGATTTTCTCAGACAAACGTCCTTCTGACAGATTCTGCAGGACGAGGTTTTATTGTTTTTGCGTCACCGAACCACACTTGTGTGGCCTATCTTAAAACCGAACAACTATTTACGAAAAACAGAACAAACGAACTTATTCACAACTGTTTAAGCAGTTTAAAGTTTGCAAAACATTGGAATCGGAAAAAATGTATACACCTACGTTTATGAAAATCCTTCGGTTTTAAAAGAAATATATATATTTCAAGTTTAATAAAAGAAAATATTTAAATTTCAGTGACTGATGAAAGTATTGAAATGGACCACTGTCACGCATGGGACAACACTCAGATTTTATTCATGAAAATGACTATATTTTATTCTTTATCAAAAATTTTAGCTTTAACTATCTTTCCTTTGTCAGAGTGATCGAGCGATGTCTAATTTGATAGACAATGTGTGTAGTAGTGACCAAGAACAGAGCGACACTGCATACCTAAATTGGACACGCACATTTATTTACAAGGTAATGTAAAAGTTTCAAATATACACTCCGCACCGTCCGGTGCAAAGACACGTCTCACTCCTCTCAAGTCTGCAACAAATCTCCCTAATTCGTGTTCTTTTTCAGAACAGCACCCACCATTTCGTATTCTTGATCGTATCAGAACACAGGCACTGTCATACATTAATGTTCGTCTACTAGAACAGTAGCTACCAAAACACAAGAACAACTGTTCCTATAACTTATCCGTGTTCGCTATCACCTCTCGGGAGATCGTTACGTCCTTTTTGTAAGTTTATTACAAATTTGTGGGTATAATCCTTCAAAAAGGCCAGTATCAAGCCGTCAAATATGGAGCATCTCTGGTCTGGTAATGGTTTATGGTTTGTCTAGATGACGAGCCCCGAACTCGGCTTGTTTTGTATTCATATACTAGGGGGCTCCGCTCCCTGCTCACTTACGCTCGCCAACCCCCGTAGATATGACAGTTTTAACAAAAAGTAGCGAAATTATCCAAAGATTCCGAATTTTGTAGGACCAACTTTTGATTGCAACGAATTTAATTATTAACCAATTTCAAATATAATTGTATCCTAAGAAAAAGTACCTTCTGAGGTATACTGCGATATTTAAAAAATTAAAAACTTATTGTTGTAAGATATAGATTCGACAGTTTAAAAAAAAATAACAAAAATGTCCCAATTTTTCTCTAATTTCAAAAAAATATTATCAAGAACCAAATCGAAATTTCTAAAATAACGTTGAGAGGAACTCTTAAAAAAAAAAAAAAAATCACGGCTGAAGACTGAAAATTTGTATGTGTTTTCTTCTCTCGCGGAAGAAATTTCGCTTCTTCAACTTTGACACTTAATAAACACTAAACTAATAGCCGCATCGGAAAAAAATCTTAACAATTGTCCAGGGAATACAATGAAGAACAAACCATGTTAATTTCGTTTTTTTCTGATCAGTACTTTCTCGGGAAACCGTCTAAGAATCGAACTAAACAACACAGTTTTCAATCCTGTTGCGGCGTCGGTAACTTGTTTTTAATATAGAGAGATTTAATTTGTGTATTTTGATTATGCTACTACCGCTAAGTGGCATCGTCTACTCGATTTGCTGTTGAGTCAAGTAGAACGCGCTAGCGTAGAACGTAGAACAGGTTTCACATAGAACTTGCTACGATTCATGCAATCGCCTAAATTGAATTATGATTGCAGCGATGTATGTAAATAGAGTGCACAATTTATTTATGTGTGGAAATAAATTCCGAGAAAATATAATGCTCGTTCATTGGCTTCGCCTCAGCCCTTCGAACAAAGCAGTTACAATAAAATGACTCTTGTCGCGGATTTCTACGAATTAAATGAATCACGTGCATTGTTCACAAAACTGAACAAGGATCTGAATTGGAAAATGTTTTTGTCTAATTATTTACCATCTGGTCTTCGTTATCGGCGCATTATTATTCGAATTCCTTTGAATTTCACACCTAATTCCGCGGCAGTATCCTTTTAATTAGCCGATTGGAAAGACGGCTTGGAAATTTAATTAATGACGTTCATCCAATTTTGTGTAACGTACTGCTTTGCAAAATTCGTATTCTTTCTAAAATTATACTTCAGTGATGAAAAATGCATTTTCTATTCACGTTTACGAGTCTTGGAGGATCCAACCCAAAATCACAATTTTCCATATTGGTTTCATAATTTTTCAAAATCTTTGTTGGTCTGCATTAAAAATGCGTTTTTAAAGGTCATTTCGTGCATTCGGTGTTAGTGTTTATTTAACTTAAAAAATTATAGTAATACCACATAACAAAAATCAGAATTTGATTAATAAAATTAATTGTATTATTTTAAAGCCCCATTTCCATTTCCTAAACTTAGCCCACAGGTGCCCATTTTTTTCTGGTGTGTACGGGCTTTACGGGCCCCAGGTATTCTAGTGATCTTTTCTATTCCCATGGGATTTACTATCTAGTAAATACGGGAGTCTTCCTCTCAGGTTATCCAAGCGATCTTTTTCTACTTTTATCCCACTACTCTGCATCCCGATCCCTTTTTTTCTACTCCTCATCTGACAGTGGTACAAAATTAGGTGGTATTGTCCTCGAATCTTTCCCTTTGAGATTGATCTCGGACCGTCACCAGTAGCCCGTTATGTTGCTCCAGTGTGACGTTAATTAAATACCTAACTACCGTCTTTATATTTCCATTCACGAAATTTTTTACTTTGCTTCGTCTTGTGTCATATATGGCCCTTGTACCATTGAACGCCAAAACAACCGTTTCGTACTTTTCCTTTACTACTTCACTTAACACGTTCGCTGCCAATCTCGCAACAGCGCGAGGTGTGATGTCTCAGTTGCCAGTCACGCGTTCGCGCGGGAAGAGCTGCGCCTCAACATTTATTCTCCGCTTCAATTGGCATTGTATGTTAGGTGTTAGAGCCGCGGTAGCTCATTCAGTAGAGCGTCGGGCTCGCATCGGAAGGGTTGTGGGTTCTGTCCTCAGCGGAGCCTGCAATTCTGATGGTTGCGAGATCGGCGCTTGACCTGGCTAAAGACCGTCGTGTTCGCTAATGGTGGCTGGGGCACGTTAAATAGGTCGTGGTCACAAAGTGCCCCATTTTCATGTACCAAATCAATACCTCTGGGGGTACCTGATCAGGGGGTTATCGGCCTCTGATTGGGATCTAAATTACGATATGTGTGAGTGAATGGATGTCTGAAAGGGACCTTCCTGTAAAATGGATGTGTCATGTATGAAGAAGTCCAATCCTCCGGGGCAATGGCACCCCCAATTGGGCCATATATGACCCGCACGACAACAACAACAACATGTTAGGTCTTGGCGTGGAATAAAGGTTAGAAGCTAGTTATAAAGGTATGTGGTTTCTAATAAGCCTCTAACAAATGATGAAATTGCAAATTTGTTGGCTGAGCTTTCGCCAATGTATTCTGGTATTGGCGCGCTTTACAATCATATTTGTTATTATAAAAGTAAGTCTGCTCTTCTGGGAAAAACCCATTTCTTCGTGACCGGCAACAAATGTGTTAAGTTTCTCTTCAAATGCAGAAGAAATTTCGGTGATTGATCTGGCGTGTTATTTTACTGTGTAAGTATATAACTGACGCGATTCTTATAATTTTCAATGCGCAACTACTGTACTGACCGTAGTATAAAGGTCATAGATACACACTGCCTTACAATAATGGACCGGACAGCAAGATGCGATGGTATAAGGGAAAGAATACATGCTTTAATAAGGGGATGGTCCCCCACGTGCTGCAATAACGCTAGCAACCCTTCTGGGCATACTTTCAACAACGTTTTAATACACAGCTATGGGTATTTGTGTCTATTCCTGCTGAAAGAATGTCGCCAGCTCAGCTGTCGATTTCGGACGTGGTTCCCTGCTCCGTAAGCGTCTCTCTAACTCGTCCCACAAATGTTCTATGGGGTTTAGGTCGGGTCTCTGAGCAGGCCAGGGAAGACGTTTTACATCCATATCTCGATACCACTGCTTGACAGAGGCTGCAACATGACATGGAGCGTTGTCGTCCTGGAAGTAACATTCGTCCACTCCATAAAATTGCCAGAGCGTAAGAAGAACCTGATTGTCCAAAATGTTCATGTAGGCGTCGGCGTTCAATTGACCAGGAACAACACGCAAAGATCCCAGGCCATACGACGAGAAAAAAAAAACATAACAAGTAGACGGACTTAATGCAAATCCGCTTGCGTCTGGTCCATTATTGTAGGGTAGTGCATGTGAATTATTTTATTACTATAGATGCCGCACTGCCTTATTGGGTTTGCCCATTACTCAGGTTCGATTCCTGTTATTTACCCAGGGTGTATTTCTGTCCTGTATCAGAAAGCTTTCTTTGTGGTAACTTCAGTCCATTTAATCCATGTCGTCTGTCTTGTGTTTAGCGTATCTTAGTCAAATGTGGCCCGTACGCCATAAAACATTCCCATAATTCTATTAAATATTTTGATGCCTAAGTATTACATTATTTCGTTGTGTTCGTTTTAGTTCAACTAATTGCGGGTTAGGTAGGTGAATACGCGTCTCACTGGAGCAAAACAACGCTATTGGCGACGGTCCGGGATCAATCCCGAAGGAAAGATCCCAGGACAGCACCTCGTAATGTTGAATCAGTCAGATGACGAGGTCAACACCCGAGTTGACACTCCACTCCAAACTCAACACTCCACTCCAACACAACACGCCAACGGGAGTGCATTTGAGGCACGGCAGATTTAAAGTGCACCAGCACCCATGTAAATGATGGTCTTTTGGTTGGATCGTGTTTTGAACTCGTTCCGTGGTCCTTTGAACTGGTTGTGAGAAAATATGTTTTATGACGTATTTGGAATTAATTTCCGTTGGTGAATTAAAAGCTTTTGTGCTTCGGCATAAGAACATTCGTAACGAATAATATGACGGCAAAAATTCATCTTTTAATGACTAAGTTTTAAAGAATTCGTCGAAATGGAAATTACGGAATTTTATCTATCTCTAAAAGAATATGCGATTTGCTTTTGTGCCTATCAGAGTAAAATATTATCTTGAAGTTTCTGCCATCGTGTTTGAAGCAAACTTTGAAAATAAACTGATTTTCCCCTATCTTTTTAAACAGTTATATCAATGCATTATAAAACTAATATCTCGCATTACTTGAATATTAGAGCTTAAATGCCACATGGAAAGACATCCCTTTGCGAGCTAAAAATTTTAAATGGCTGAAGGTATGATCAGAGTAAAGGATGGATTTTAATAGGGATTTGTGTGTGTCGAGGATTACAAAGTGAATTTGTGGGAATAAATTTGATGGCGTGCGATTTACCATCCAAAATAGAAAACAGAATTCGTCAACCTCTGAGATGGATTTTCAGTGCAAACAAACCAGACGGACAGCGGTAATTTTTACTTCCTGTTGCTCAAGTACTCTCATGATACCATATCGGGGTAACCGTAAGGCAAGGATGCACAGACCGCGGGCCTAATGCGGCCCTCCGTTGATTTGATGGCTGCGCGCCTTGCTATGTGTTATTTTAACTTTAACAAGTCACATGATTGGTAATTTTTTTAAATTGAACATGGGGTGGCACAACAAAGAGTAGCTGTGGCGCCAGGCTCGGCACATATATCTTTGAACAAACCTGTTCAGTCACCAATATTAACAAATCGAAAATTAGGATCCGATTGAGCAAGGAAAAAATTTATTCTACCAGAATAGAACAAAATATTTAAGCAAATGTTAAATGAATGCAATTTCAAGCATCAAATTAAATTATTTATTTTCTTTCTTCGTAGTGATAAATATAAATAAAAGATATATATAATAATAAGAATATAAGATACAGATACTTTTCATGTTTTTGTTGGTCCTCCATAAGTTAGTAAATCTGGTCATTGGTCTTAATCTTTAGACTACGGCCGGTATAGTACTTGTACCTTAAAAGTTATAAGAATCGGGCAAAGAAAGAATATATGCCAGTTATATCTATAGCCGGTAATCAAAAGGTTAAACTAGTTTGTGCATCATTGCCTTAAGGTGTAGGAGCCTTGGTAGCCCTGGTGAAACGTAATAGCAGCAGGGGTTGCGAGTTCTAAACTCGATCGGACCAAAGACCGTTGTGTACATAGGGGTTGGTGCACGTTAAATCTGTCGTGGCCTCAAATGTCCTGAACTTGGCATGATGTGGAAGTTTGAAGAATCGGATGCCAACTTAGGCGGTGACCTCGTCAGACCATTGTTCAAAATTACTCAAGTATTGAGGTGTTATCCTCGGATCCTCCCCTTCGGGAATGATCCCATACCGTTGCCAATAGCCTGATGCTGCAGTTTCCTTGTTTGAATCCGGGTCAGTGTATGGATGTTTGTAAGCATATGGTGTAGAGGCGGCTGGTGCACCTTAAATCAATCGTGGCCGAAAATCCTCACATTGGGTTGGTGTGGATGTTTGGAGAGTGGGGTGCCAGCTCAGGTGTTGCCTCGTCACTGACCGTGGTTCAAAATTACGTGGGATTATCCTCGGATCTTTCCCTTAGTGGATCGATCCCGGACCGTTGTCAATAGCTCGTTGTGTTTCTAAAGTACGACGTTAATTAAAAATTACGAAGCTCCGCTACCTACATTTAAGTTCTACATAAAAAGCCAACTTTAATGCAATGAAATTTGTTTTCCAATAAAGTATTGAATGCAAAATGATAAATATTGGTAACTACCACTTAAAGGGTCATAAACTGCGAAAGAAATTTTTGTAATCAACAATTTTTAAAGTAGTGGAGTTACTGGGCTAGTTTTATCGGTCTATTTCACTGGAGACGTAGCGAAAAGGTTTTATTACCAGAATATTGTTTCTCTGTTTACAGAGTTGGTATGTAGGAGTACACTAGGCTTTACTTCTGCATTCCAAGTAAATTACGTTTTATTCCTCTTTGAAAAAAATGTATGGTCGAAGAACATTGTAAGAAATTGCCTATTTTAGTCTGAATAAATTTATTACTTTATTGTGTCCAGTGCCATGTGTAAGACAATGCTTAATATATAACGTCTGTTTGAACCGGATCTATTTTTACGATGATTCATAAAATAAGTATTCTTCAAAAGAACTCCCAACTGGCGAATGAAAAATATATGTGTGAAATCAAGTTGCACACATTATGCAGAATGGTTATAATTAAAACTGGGTGTTTCAAGGTTTGTATAAATGTAGGTATTTAATTAACGTCGCAATGGAGCTTCAAAACGGTCTATGGGGGACGGTCCGGGATCAACCCCCGAAGGGACAGATTCGAGGACAATACCACGTAATTTTGAACCACGGTCAGATGACGAGGCAACACCTGAGCTGGCACTCCACTCTCCAAACTTCCACATCACACCAACGTGAGGACATTTGAGGCAACGTCAGATTTAACGTGCACCACCGACCGATTAACGTGGCTCAGTGAATTTTCCCACTGCACTAGCATTACTTAGATAAACTTAACCTTTTGTCTACGCATATAGATATAACTGGCGCGATTCTTTTAACTTTCAAGGTACGACTGTTGAACAGGACGTATACTAAATTCCTTCTTGGCGCGATTCTTGTAGCTTTCGAGGTACAAGTTCTGTACTGGACGTGGTCTAAATTCCTTCTTGGCGCGATTCTTATAGCTTTCGAGGTACAAGTTCTGTACTGGACGTGGTCTAAATTCCTTCTTGGCGCGATTCTTATAGCTTTCGAGGTACAAGTGCTGTACTGGACGTGGTCTAAATTCCTTCTTGGCGCGATTCTTATAGCTTTCGAGGTACAAGTGCTGTACTGGACGTGGTCTAAATTCCTTCTTGGTGCGATTCTTATAGCTTTCGAGGTACAACTGCTGTACATTAGGTGGTCTAAATTCCTTCTTGGCGCGATTCTTATAGCTTTCGAGGTACAACTGCTGTACATTACGTGGTCTAAATTCCTTCTTGGTGCGATTCTTATAGCTTTCGAGGTACAAGTGCTGTACTGGACGTGGTCTAAATTCCTTCTTGGCGCGATTCTTATAGCTTTCGAGGTACAACTGCTGTACTGGACGTGGTCTAAATTCCTTCTTGGCGCGATTCTTATAGCTTTCGAGGTACAAGTGCTGTACTGGACGTGGTCTAAATTCCTTCTTGGCGCGATTCTTATAGCTTTCGAGGTACAACTGCTGTACTGGACGTGGTCTAAATTCCTTCTTGGCGCGATTCTTATAGCTTTCGAGGTACAAGTGCTGCACTGGACGTGGTCTAAATTCCTTCTTAGCGCGATTCTTATAGCTTTCGAGGTACAACTGCTGTACATTACGTGGTCTAAATTCCTTCTTGGTGCGATTCTTATAGCTTTCGAGGTACAAGTGCTGTACTGGACGTGGTCTAAATTCCTTCTTGGCGCGATTCTTGTAGCTTTCGAGGTACAAGTTCTGTACTGGACGTGGTGTAAATTCCTTCTTGGCGCGATTCTTATAGCTTTCGAGGTACAACTGCTGTACTGGACGTGGTCTAAATTCCTTCTTGGCGCGATTCTTAGAGCTTTCGGGGTACAACTGCTGTACTGGACGTGGTATAGATTCCTTCTTGGCGCGATTCTTATAGCTTTCGAGGTAAAACTGCTGTACTGGACGTGGTCTAAATTCCTTCTTGGCGCGATTCTTATAGCTTTCAAGGTACAGCTGCTGTACTGGACGTGGTCTAAATTCCTTCTTGGTGCGATTCTTATAGCTTTCGAGGTACAAGTGCTGTACTGGACGTGGTCTAAATTCCTTCTTGGCGCGATTCTTATAGCTTTCGAGGTACAACTGCTGTACATTACGTGGTCTAAATTCCTTCTTGGTGCGATTCTTATAGCTTTCGAGGTACAAGTGCTGTACTGGACGTGGTCTAAATTCCTTCTTGGCGCGATTCTTATAGCTTTCGAGGTACAGCTGCTGTACTGGACGTGGTCTAAATTCCTTCTTGGCGCGATTCTTATAGCTTTCGAGGTACAAGTGCTGTACTGGACGTGGTCTAAATTCCTTCTTGGCGCGATTCTTATAGCTTTCGAGGTACAAGTGCTGTACTGGACGTGGTCTAAATTCCTTCTTGGTGCGATTCTTATAGCTTTCGAGGTACAAGTGCTGTACTGGACGTGGTCTAAATTCCTTCTTGGCGCGATTCTTATAGCTTTCGAGGTACAACTGCTGTACATTACGTGGTCTAAATTCCTTCTTGGTGCGATTCTTATAGCTTTCGAGGTACAAGTGCTGTACTGGACGTGGTCTAAATTCCTTCTTGGCGCGATTCTTATAGCTTTCGAGGTACAACTGCTGTACTGGACGTGGTCTAAATTCCTTCTTGGCGCGATTCTTATAGCTTTCGAGGTACAAGTGCTGTACTGGACGTGGTCTAAATTCCTTCTTGGCGCGATTCTTATAGCTTTCGAGGTACAAGTGCTGCACTGGACGTGGTCTAAATTCCTTCTTGGCGCGATTCTTATAGCTTTCGAGGTACAGCTGCTGTACTGGACGTGGTCTAAATTCCTTCTTGGCGCGATTCTTATAGCTTTCGAGGTACAAGTGCTGTACTGGACGTGGTCTAAATTCCTTCTTGGCGCGATTCTTATAGCTTTCGAGGTACAAGTGCTGTACTGGACGTGGTCTAAATTCCTTCTTGGTGCGATTCTTATAGCTTTCGAGGTACAAGTGCTGTACTGGACGTGGTCTAAATTCCTTCTTGGCGCGATTCTTATAGCTTTCGAGGTACAACTGCTGTACATTACGTGGTCTAAATTCCTTCTTGGTGCGATTCTTATAGCTTTCGAGGTACAGCTGCTGTACTGGACGTGGTCTAAATTCCTTCTTGGCGCGATTCTTATAGCTTTCGAGGTACAAGTGCTGTACTGGACGTGGTCTAAATTCCTTCTTGGCGCGATTCTTATAGCTTTCGAGGTACAAGTGCTGCACTGGACGTGGTCTAAATTCCTTCTTGGCGCGATTCTTATAGCTTTCGAGGTACAGCTGCTGTACTGGACGTGGTCTAAATTCCTTCTTGGCGCGATTCTTATAGCTTTCGAGGTACAAGTGCTGTACTGGACGTGGTCTAAATTCCTTCTTGGTGCGATTCTTATAGCTTTCGAGGTACAAGTGCTGTACTGGACGTGGTCTAAATTCCTTCTTGGCGCGATTCTTATAGCTTTCGAGGTACAACTGCTGTACATTACGTGGTCTAAATTCCTTCTTGGTGCGATTCTTATAGCTTTCGAGGTACAAGTGCTGTACTGGACGTGGTCTAAATTCCTTCTTGGCGCGATTCTTATAGCTTTCGAGGTACAACTGCTGTACTGGACGTGGTCTAAATTCCTTCTTGGCGCGATTCTTATAGCTTTCGAGGTACAAGTGCTGTACTGGACGTGGTCTAAATTCCTTCTTGGCGCGATTCTTATAGCTTTCGAGGTACAACTGCTGTACTGGACGTGGTCTAAATTCCTTCTTGGCGCGATTCTTATAGCTTTCGAGGTACAAGTGCTGCACTGGACGTGGTCTAAATTCCTTCTTGGCGCGATTCTTATAGCTTTCGAGGTACAACTGCTGTACATTACGTGGTCTAAATTCCTTCTTGGTGCGATTCTTATTGCTTTCGAGGTACAAGTGCTTTTCTGGACGTGGTCTAAATTCCTTCTTGGCGCGATTCTTATAGCTTTCGAGGTACAAGTGCTGTACTGGACGTGGTCTAAATTCCTTCTTGGCGCGATTCTTATAGCTTTCGAGGTACAACTGCTGTACTGGACGTGGTCTAAATTCCTTCTTGGCGCGATTCTTATAGCTTTCGAGGTACAACTGCTGTACTGGACGTGGTCTAAATTCCTTCTTGGCGCGATTCTTATAGCTTTCGAGGTACAAGTGCTGCACTGGACGTGGTCTAAATTCCTTCTTGGCGCGATTCTTATAGCTTTCGAGGTACAACTGCTGTACATTAGGTGGTCTAAATTCCTTCTTGGTGCGATTCTTATAGCTTTCGAGGTACAAGTGCTGTACTGGACGTGGTCTAAATTCCTTCTTGGCGCGATTCTTATAGCTTTCGAGGTACAAGTGCTGTACTGGACGTGGTCTAAATTCCTTCTTGGCGCGATTCTTATAGCTTTCGAGGTACAACTGCTGTACTGGACGTGGTCTAAATTCCTTCTTGGCGCGATTCTTAGAGCTTTCGGGGTACAACTGCTGTACTGGACGTGGTATAGATTCCTTCTTGGCGCGATTCTTATAGCTTTCGAGGTAAAACTGCTGTACTGGACGTGGTCTAAATTCCTTCTTGGCGCGATTCTTATAGCTTTCGAGGTACAAGTGCTGTACTGGACGTGGTCTAAATTCCTTCTTGGCGCGATTCTTATAGCTTTCGAGGTACAAGTGCTGTACTGGACGTGGTCTAAATTCCTTCTTGGTGCGATTCTTATAGCTTTCGAGGTACAAGTGCTGTACTGGACGTGGTCTAAATTCCTTCTTGGCGCGATTCTTATAGCTTTCGAGGTACAACTGCTGTACATTACGTGGTCTAAATTCCTTCTTGGTGCGATTCTTATAGCTTTCGAGGTACAAGTGCTGTACTGGACGTGGTCTAAATTCCTTCTTGGCGCGATTCTTATAGCTTTCGAGGTACAACTGCTGTACTGGACGTGGTCTAAATTCCTTCTTGGCGCGATTCTTATAGCTTTCGAGGTACAAGTGCTGTACTGGACGTGGTCTAAATTCCTTCTTGGCGCGATTCTTATAGCTTTCGAGGTACAAGTGCTGCACTGGACGTGGTCTAAATTCCTTCTTGGCGCGATTCTTATAGCTTTCGAGGTACAGCTGCTGTACTGGACGTGGTCTAAATTCCTTCTTGGCGCGATTCTTATAGCTTTCGAGGTACAAGTGCTGTACTGGACGTGGTCTAAATTCCTTCTTGGTGCGATTCTTATAGCTTTCGAGGTACAAGTGCTGTACTGGACGTGGTCTAAATTCCTTCTTGGCGCGATTCTTATAGCTTTCGAGGTACAACTGCTGTACATTACGTGGTCTAAATTCCTTCTTGGTGCGATTCTTATAGCTTTCGAGGTACAGCTGCTGTACTGGACGTGGTCTAAATTCCTTCTTGGCGCGATTCTTATAGCTTTCGAGGTACAAGTGCTGTACTGGACGTGGTCTAAATTCCTTCTTGGCGCGATTCTTATAGCTTTCGAGGTACAAGTGCTGCACTGGACGTGGTCTAAATTCCTTCTTGGCGCGATTCTTATAGCTTTCGAGGTACAGCTGCTGTACTGGACGTGGTCTAAATTCCTTCTTGGTGCGATTCTTATAGCTTTCGAGGTACAAGTGCTGTACTGGACGTGGTCTAAATTCCTTCTTGGCGCGATTCTTATAGCTTTCGAGGTACAAGTGCTGTACTGGACGTGGTCTAAATTCCTTCTTGGTGCGATTCTTATAGCTTTCGAGGTACAAGTGCTGTACTGGACGTGGTCTAAATTCCTTCTTGGCGCGATTCTTATAGCTTTCGAGGTACAACTGCTGTACATTACGTGGTCTAAATTCCTTCTTGGTGCGATTCTTATAGCTTTCGAGGTACAAGTGCTGTACTGGACGTGGTCTAAATTCCTTCTTGGCGCGATTCTTATAGCTTTCGAGGTACAACTGCTGTACTGGACGTGGTCTAAATTCCTTCTTGGCGCGATTCTTATAGCTTTCGAGGTACAAGTGCTGTACTGGACGTGGTCTAAATTCCTTCTTGGCGCGATTCTTATAGCTTTCGAGGTACAACTGCTGTACTGGACGTGGTCTAAATTCCTTCTTGGCGCGATTCTTATAGCTTTCGAGGTACAAGTGCTGCACTGGACGTGGTCTAAATTCCTTCTTGGCGCGATTCTTATAGCTTTCGAGGTACAACTGCTGTACATTACGTGGTCTAAATTCCTTCTTGGTGCGATTCTTATAGCTTTCGAGATACAAGTGCTTTTCTGGACGTGGTCTAAATTCCTTCTTGGCGCGATTCTTATAGCTTTCGAGGTACAAGTGCTGTACTGGACGTGGTCTAAATTCCTTCTTGGCGCGATTCTTATAGCTTTCGAGGTACAACTGCTGTACTGGACGTGGTCTAAATTCCTTCTTGGCGCGATTCTTATAGCTTTCGAGGTACAACTGCTGTACTGGACGTGGTCTAAATTCCTTCTTGGCGCGATTCTTATAGCTTTCGAGGTACAAGTGCTGCACTGGACGTGGTCTAAATTCCTTCTTGGCGCGATTCTTATAGCTTTCGAGGTACAACTGCTGTACATTAGGTGGTCTAAATTCCTTCTTGGTGCGATTCTTATAGCTTTCGAGGTACAAGTGCTGTACTGGACGTGGTCTAAATTCCTTCTTGGCGCGATTCTTATAGCTTTCGAGGTACAAGTGCTGTACTGGACGTGGTCTAAATTCCTTCTTGGCGCGATTTTTATAGCTTTCGAGGTACAAGTGCTGTACTGGACGTGGTCTAAATTCCTTCTTGGCGCGATTCTTATAGCTTTCGAGGTACAACTGCTGTACTGGACGTGGTCTAAATTCCTTATTGGCGCGATTGTTATAGCTTTCGAGGTACAACTGCTGTACTGGACGTGGTCTAAATTCCTTCTTGGCGCGATTCTTATAGCTTTCGAGGTACAACTGCTGTAGTGGACGTAGTTTAAATCCCTTCTTGGCGCGATCAAAGTAACTGCTGTACCGTCCGTAGTCTTAAAGTTAACCAAATATGTCACTTGCACCATAAAAATCGACTTGCTGACACTTTCTTCTTCCTCTAACGTTTTTTTCTCAACTTTTAAAAAGGCGTATCAAAGTCACAGTCCTGGGCGTTACACTGTGTTTATTATTATTTCCTAAAACTCGACCTCTTCGACCTTCAACACTGCAAGGTCTTCGAAATATTTGTTACAAGGACGGTTTTGTCTACAAAGATGGTTATTTGTGGATTAGTACCCAGAGTCAACTCTCTCTCTTGTACGACTCCCGGTGGAAGGCAGTTGAATCACGTGGTTTTGAACGCGTCTATTACTTAAATTAGGAGACTGACTGTCACGTAATCGAAATCCCCTTGCTCGATTGCCGTCTTCAGCGCTGATTCTGGTTCTACGTTTATCGTTCGTTGTTGAAGGAGACTGATGATGAGTTGGCCGAGGGAAAACAACCACGACAATTGCCATTCATGCTTTTGCCCTTTCACACTTGATCAGAAATAAACGTCGAAATCCTTCTATTCGAACCCATGCCTCCTAACAGGAAGAAATGGAACAGGAAGAAAAACACCACCATGCGCTAACAAACTAGGATTCGAACTCGGGACCCACTAGGAAGCAGACAAAAGCTATGACCCTTATGACACTCAGGCGGCTAAACTTTTTCGGAAGAAAGAAAAAAAAAATATATATATGTGGGTTCGTAAAAGGTAAAAGATAAATAACTCTTAAAGTTTAAATTTAAGTTTAATTACAAAATTAATGTATTTACAGTATATTTACAAACATCTTTGACAATTAAGAATATCCGACAACTAAGAGGCCATCTGCCTAAAAAGTCATGGGCCGTCTGCCCAACTGCTAGCTTCGGTGTCTGGGGGAGCATCTGTCTCATTGCTGCGGTCGCTTCTGAGCGGACGCTTCCTCTAGGTGGCGTTACTGCTGCGGACGTATCAGGCTTTGGCGCGCTCGTCGCACAATCCCACAATCGGCTATCCTGACTGTAATTTCGTCCTCGAAATTCGCCGTCTTCAACATCAGTAAACAGGCCATAACATTCTCACATATCTGAAATACAAACAAAAAAGAAGAAAGAAAGAGGGAAAAAAGGCTTATATATACATTTTTTTTTTTTTACTGTTAACCAGTGGACCAGGGTTTCATGTAATCAGCTGCTGAAGTAGTTAGGCTTGGACCTTCATGATCGCCCACTTTTTCAATGGCATATCTGTCATTAGGAGACACTTTTACAACTCTATAGGGTCCCAAAAATTTAGGTTTCAGCTTAAGCCCAACTCCAAACTGCGTACGCTGAATGGCCACTAGATCTCCTACTTTGTACACTCTAGATTTTTTTCTCCCTTTGTTATACTGACGTTTATTTTCCTGTTGCAATTTGAAAATATTGTCTTTTGCTTGTTCGCGTAATTCTTCTCTCTCCTTCATCATGGACTTTTCATACTCTTCTTCCAATATATCTTTTATCTTCAGATCTTCTTTATTTTTCATTGTGATGCCAATCATCAGTTCGAATGGCGTATGCTTCGTACTTCTGGATGGTGTACTGTTTATGATACTTTGTAGACTTGGAACATATTTGAACCATTTGCTAGGCTCCTCTATTGAAAGTTTGGCAAGAACAGGAATCAGCAGACCAATAATCCTTTCTGCCTGCCCATTGCCTCTAGGAATTCCGGTTGTTATTTTACAATGTTCAATTCCCTGATCAGTACAATAATCAGTGAATTCCTTCGATGTAAACGCTGATCCCCTATCTGAAATTATTCGTGATGGGTTTCCAAAAGTAGCTTGCTGTAATTTCAGCTTTTCTATAGCATCGCTAGCCGAGGTAGATTTCACTGGGTACAACCAGACAAACTTCGTAAAGGCATCGACTACCGAGAAAATATGTTGGTATCTTTTATTCGTTGTTGGAAGGGGTCCCAAAAAGTCGATATTGTAAGTCCCAAGTGGAACGTTGTCTTTCGGCACTGGATTAAGAAACCCTTCGCCTTTTCCACGTTTTCTATTGCAGAGGATGCACTGTACGCAATTAGAAATAACGATTTCAACATGTTTTCTTGCATTAGGAATAAAAAACTGTTGCTTAAGAATTTCCTCTGTCCTGGCAGCTCCAAAGTGACCTTTGTTGTGAACGTCTTTAATGATGTTATTTTGCATCGCCTGAGGAACCATTAGTAGTTCTTTCCCATTCTCATACTTGTACACAATTCCTGCTTTAATGAAATGTTCATTGTCATGTCCTTCTTCAACTAGAGTTTTAATTGCTTTAATGTGATCATCTTGATGTTGTGCAGCTTCTATTTGGGTTGTTAATTCTCCTTGTGCACGAGTTGTTATCAACAATATGTTCCTGCTTAGGGCATCCACATGCTTCATTTGGGTGCCTGATCTATGGACAACCTCATAATCATATTCTTCGAGTGACAATGCCCATCGAGCAATTTTTGGTGTAAGCTCTTTTTTCTGCATAGTCCTCTGAAATGCAGCGCAATCGGTCACTATTTTGAACTTAGTACCCAACAAGTAGTAGCGAAACTTCCGCAAAGCCTCGATTACAGCCAGTACTTCCAATTCGTAAGAACAATACTTCTCTTGTTGAGGAGTAGTCTTCTTGCTCATGAAGTGAATGGGATGAAATTTCCTATCATGAGCTTGCTGAAGCAAAACAGCTCCAAAGCCGTGGCTACTAGCATCCGTATGTAATTCTAAGGTTGCTCCTTGCCTAAAGAGATGCAATACCGGACTACTTGAGAGAATTTCCTTTAGCCTTTCAAATGCTTTGACTTGCTCAGAGCCAAATGTCCATTCGACATTATTTCGAAGCAGGTCACTTAATGGTTTTGCAATTCTTGAAAATCCACCGACAAATTGTCGAAAGTAAGAGCAAAGACCCAAAAAACTCATGACTTGTTTTACATTTTTCGGCTGGGGAAAATTTTTCACTGCACGCGTCTTGGATGGGGAAGGTTGAATTTTGCCGCCCTCGATAACGTATCCGAGAAATTCTATCGAATGCTGAAGAAATTGACACTTTTTAAAATTTATTATTACGCCGTATTCTGACGCAACCTTCAAAACCCTTTTAATTTTTTCCAGCCCTTCTTGTTCATCAATGGAAGGTATAACAATATCATCCATGTAAATTATTATAGTCTTGTCTCGAATTAAGTCTCTAAACACCGTGTTTATGTACCTCACAAAAACACTTGGTGAGTTACTACATCCGAAAGGTACAACATTGAATTCGTACTGTCCTTCATGGGTAACAAATGCTGTGTAACGTGTCGAATTAGGGTCCATTGGTATGTTGAAAAATGCGTTTTTTAAGTCCAAAGTGGAAAATACCTGTGCGTTTCCCAAGCAATCTAAAACATCTTGAATTAATGGGAGTGGATGCTTATCTTTGATTAACTTTCGATTAACCGATCGATAATCAACGCACAATCTGTATGAATTATTACCCTTCTTTTTACACAAAACAATGGGTGAAGCGTAGTTAGAACAGGAGGGTTTAATTATTCCGTCTTTTAGCCATACTTGTATTTGTTCCTCAACTATTTTCTGTTCTTTTAAAGACATTCGGTGCGGTCTCTGACAAATCGGTACATCATCAGTTAAAATTAAAGTCATTTTTACTTCTGTGTCTTTAATTTTATGCGGCTTATATTCACTAATCAAAATATCTAACTCGTTTCTTATTTTAGGATCTTTTATATGTTGCAATTCAATTTCATCTGTCAAGGAAATCGGCAATTCGGATAAAGGATTAAAAGTCAAATCATTTTCTTGAACATCCTGTGCACAAGATGACGCAACGCCTATCATTGGAATATTAATGGCAGTCGCCAATAGTTCACACCTGTTTTCTTCTTTGAAGGGGTGAGTCAGGGGGGAGGGGATACCAAACATCTGCCTTTCATTACTTTCGGATTCCAAAACAGTGGCTCCATTTCGGCAACTCGTTTTTGTTTTTATTCCTTTACTTCCTGAATGAGGTCCCTCAAAACGCTTAGCTTTTATTTTTTCAGACTCTTTCACTTCCGAAGTGTGTGTGAAAGAAAGATTAATAGAATTTTCTCGAAAGCTCAATATCTTTAAATCATTTCCGGATATTGAAATATTAAGCTTGTTAATTACGTCCATACCAATCACAATATTACAACATAAGTTTTCAATAACAAAAAACTCAGTGAGAATATTAAAATTGTCAATAGTAATTTCAGCACAAAAATAACCAAGTGATTTTACACTTTGATTTCCAATACCATTTAACATTATGTCACAAGGGGTTAATTCTGGTGCACCAATTTGCATATAAAAATCATATTTCAAAATAGATAAATCTGATCCCGTATCAATTAAAGCATCAACATATTTACTCATAATTTTAAGACATTTATACAACTTCTTTTCATGATTACTGGACATATTAATTAAAACCTTCTTTTCTTCATGAATATCAGTTTTTACACCTTTATTACATTCGAATTTACGGTGTCCATATTCATTACACTTTAAACATTTAATTCCTTTATTCTTATTTGGACACTCAGAAATTCTATGACCAATTTCATTACATGAAAAACATTTAACATATTGGTTAGTAACACTTTGGTGAGCACGGACGATCGACGGTTTATCATTGAATTTCTTGGAGCGCTGATGACTTTGTGTTTCAGCTGATTTCATATCTCTAGCTCCCGGTCTTTTAAGATGGAATCGTGCCGCCTCGTACTCATCCAATTTATTCACTAATTCGGCTACTTTATTCAATTTCGGTAATTCATCAATAAAATGCTCGCGCATTTCAAACGGTATTTTCCTTTTAATTTGATCCGCCACTATGAGATCTTTCAATTCTTCATATTTTGAGATACTAAGACCCACAACCCATTCTTCGAAAAAATTATCTAACTCGTAGGCGAAATCACGCCAAGATGCGGTTGTTTCTTTTTTATGAGTAAAAAAGTGCTGTCGAAACTGCTCCGGTGTTAGTTTAAATCGATTCAGTAAAAGTTTTTTCACGTGGTCGT
The DNA here is from genome assembly GCA_947359465.1 of Metellina segmentata. Lineage (NCBI taxonomy): Eukaryota > Metazoa > Arthropoda > Arachnida > Araneae > Tetragnathidae > Metellina > Metellina segmentata. Next base: position 48,209,366 of record OX375881.1, on the reverse strand, counting down.
AATCATTTGCGAGCGGATCAGGCTCTCTTGCAATTAAATTTGCGATATCCAACGGTAAAAGACTCACAAGGAAAATAACCCAATTTTCTTTAGGTATTTCTATGCGTTTAATTTGTTTTTCAAACAAAGATAAATACATGCTTAAATCACAGTTTCCGTCGAAACGTGTCATTAGTTTTGAAAAGTCAGTTTTAAGTGGGGAAATAAAATCGAAACTTCCAGTACTTTTGTTTTCTAGCTGTAACTTCTTCAACTGAAATTCGCGTTCTGCTTTCTTTTCGTTTTCTTTAGCTTCCCTTTCGCGTTCAGCTTTATCGTCTCTTTCCTTTGTTTCTCGTTCAGAAACAATCCTTTTTAAAAGCGTTTTTGTTAATTCCTCACTGTATTCATCAGCTTTCGTTATCAACTTAATAAGCTGCGGAATTTTGGTTCCTTCCGTTGCTATTAGTTCTAATTCTTCTATTAGCGCTAGAAGATCGATCTTGCGTGCTCCGGCTAAATACGTAGCCATGTTAGTGTCAAAATGAAAAATCTGTACTCACAGTTCAGATGAAGTATTCCTCAAGATCCAATATGCTGAGTCACGGTCCTTCACTCAAATGAAGTTCTCACCTCGAATCCGATGAGCATCAGGCGAATATTGGAATTGTCCGCGTCTAAGCGTAAAATGCGTTTCTCGAACGGTTCAGATAAAAACGGCAATCTTCGGCCTTTAATTAAATCCAGGCCAAACCCTCAAATATATGTGGGTTCGTAAAAGGTAAAAGATAAATAACTCTTAAAGTTTAAATTTAAGTTTAATTACAAAATTAATGTATTTACAGTATATTTACAAACATCTTTGACAATTAAGAATATCCGACAACTAAGAGGCCATCTGCCTAAAAAGTCATGGGCCGTCTGCCCAACTGCTAGCTTCGGTGTCTGGGGGAGCATCTGTCTCATTGCTGCGGTCGCTTCTGAGCGGACGCTTCCTCTAGGTGGCGTTACTGCTGCGGACGTATCAGGCTTTGGCGCGCTCGTCGCACAATCCCACATATATATATATATATATATATATATTTTTTTTAAATTCTACTTAGAATAGAATTAAATAGAATATTTCGGGAAACGAGGAGAAAAATTTCCTCCATTAACGCGTTAAGCCGTTGTAAGACGCAAAGTGACACGCGCAGTCCAATCATGTGCCTGCACGTACGGTGAAAAAGCTCTGATTGGTGTACACTTGTCATTTTTAGCTTCGTGCTTGCTACTTGACCACGCCTTTACTTCCTGCTCCTCCTGATGTGCACGCCGACCAACCGGTATAGTGGTCAAGGTGTTAGCCTCTAGATCGAAAGGTTCATGGTTCGAATCCAGGTCCGGGCATGGATGTTTGTAAGCGTATGGTGTAGAGGCGGCTGGTGCACCTCTGTCGTGGCCGAAAGTCCTCACGTTGGGTTGGCTTGGAAGTTTGGAGAGTGGAGTTGCAGCTTAGGTGTTGTTTAGTCATTTGACCGTGGCTCAAAATTACGAGGTGTTGTCCTCGGATCTTTCCCTTAAGGGATTGATCCCGGACCGTCGTCTATAGCCCGTTGTGTTGCTCTAGTACAACGTTAACTAAAATTATCATTACCTTATATTTTGCCCGAGGTAGAATCATTGATTAGCAACTGGAAGGTTGCGAGTTCGAACTAGGTGATCCCGGACCGTCGTCAATAGCCCGTTGTGTTGCTCTAGTACGACTTTAACTAAAATTACCATTACCTGATGTGCATGCTTTTTTGTTTGTATAAATTCGTTACTCAACTAAAGTGCTTTCGTTAGTTATGAAACTTTTTGTTCCAAGTGGCTTCAAATATAGTGTTCTATCAGTTTGTAATGACAACAAAACATGATGCTTGCATTACCTGCTCGCGCATCCAAGAAGCTGAGCAATGCCAGAGCTGCACGCATGGAATTTCGACGGTTTAAGTTCTTACGGAAAGGCCCGTTGACGATTAGTAATCTCAAAATGAATTGAGAAACGCAGTGTCTCTCTCAGACATTCACGTATCATCAATCAAAACAGTTCCATCGGTTGGTGTTGTCAAACGAGCGTCATTTTGGAAGCAAGAGGAGTTCATATTGGTCGCATTTGATGCTAAAATTAGCGACACTCCTCGAACGGAGATTATTCGGATCATATTACCAAATGTTGGACCCGAATTCGCCACTGTTTTGTGTATTCTTTCATAACATGATTGATGAGGAAATATGTCTCGTAAGAAGTTTAGATTCTCAGTTTTTATATCATATTTTACATAATGCTCTTCCAAAGGCATCAGACTAACAAAAAAAATATTTTTTTTTGAGGGAAAAAAACATCTTATGAAATTTTACTTTATATTTTGCCTATGGGCCGAGAGGTAGAATCATTGATTAGTAACGGGAAGGTTGCGAGTTCGAACTAGGTGATCCCGGATCGTCGTCAATAGCCCGTTGTGTTGCTCCAGTACGACGTTAATTAAATAGTACTTACTTACATACTGAGCCATCCAAAATAGGTAGACAGTTAATTAACGTCGCACTGGAGCAACATAATGGGCTATTGTCGACTATGCGGGATCCATCCCGAAGGTAAGGGTATAGTGGTTAAGGTGTTAGCATCTAGATAGGAAGGTCCCTGGTTTGAATCCGGGTCCGGGCATGGATGTTTGTAAGCGTATGGTGTAGAGGCGGCTGGTGCACCTTAAATCTGTCGTGACCCTAAGTCCTCACTTGGGGTTGGTGTGGAAGTTTGGAGAGTGGAGTGCCAGCTCAGGTGTTGCTTCGTCATCTGACCGTGGTTCAAAATTACGAGGTGTTGTCCTCGGATCTTTCCCTTAAGGGACTGATCCCGGACCGGCGTCAATAGCCCGTTGTGTTGCTCTAGTATGACGTTAACTAAAATTACCAAATTACCCGAAGGTAAGGAATCCGAGGCCAACACCATTGTTGAAACTCAAATAGAGCCCAGAGGGCGCTGCGTGCACTTTGAGTTGCGATTGATGTTGAAGCTTGTAGTTAGAACTGGTTTGAGAACAATGCGACAAGCCATGATGTCATGTGTTTTTTGTTGTTATGTTTGTGATGTAATAAAACTTGGATGAAAGTCTGGATTGACTTATTACCGTCTGGCTGGTAAGATAACTTTAGAAATTCATTTTAAGAGCAAACATTATGAATCCTTGCAAAACAGAAGTAGTTTCACCTCTCATAATTTTGAACCACAATCAGAAGACGCGCTCAACACCTGATCTGGCACCCAACTCTCCAAGCTTCACACCACGCCAACTTGAGGACATTTGAGACAGATTTAGAGTGCACCAGTACACAACCCTACAATAATGGACCGGACGCCAGCGGATATGCATGAAATCCGACTGCTTGTTTGGGGGTGGCCTGGGACATTTGTACGTTGTTCCTGGTCAATTTAAAGGTTGCCTACATGAACATTTTGGACAATCGGGTTCTTACTACGCTCTGACAATTTTATGGAATGGACGAATGTTACTTCCAGGACGACCACGATCCATGTCATGTTGCAGCCTCTGTCAAGCAGTGGTATCAAGATATGGAGGTAAAACGTTTTCCCTGGCCTGCTCAGGGTCCCGATCTAAACCCCATAGAACATTTGCTTGACGAGTTAGAGCGACGATAACTGACCAGGGAACCACGTCCGAAATCTACAGCTGAGCTCGCGACATTCTTGCAGCAGGAATGGACACAAATACCCATGGCTGTGTATCAAAACCTTGTTCAAAGTAGGTCCTTAAGGGTTGCTAGTGTAATTGCCGCATGTGGGGGACCATCTCCCTATTAAAGCATGTATTCTTTACCTTTTACCATCACATTTTGGACAATCGGGTTCTTCCTACGCTCTGGCAATTTTATGGAATGGACGAATGTTACTTCCAGGACGACAACGCTATATGTCATGTTGCAGATTACGTCAAGCAGTGGTATCAAGATATGGATGTAAAACGTCTTCACTGACCTGCTCAGAGACCCGACCCAAACCCCATAGAACATTAGTGGTACGCGTTAGAGCGACGCTTACGGACCAGGGAACCACGTCCTAAATCGGCAGCTAAGTTGGCGACATTCTTGCAGCCGGAATGGGCACAAATACCCATAGCTGTGTATCGAAACTTTGTTGAAAGTATGCCCAGAAGGGTTGCTGGTGTAATTGAAGCACGTGGTGGCCCATCCCCCTATTAAAGCATGTAGTATTTCCCTTATACCATCATATCTTGCTGTCGGGTCCATTATTTTAGGGTAATGAACACGACTGTGATTGGACCTGTGTCGAACTCTTAACCCTCCGGTTGCTAATCCGTTACTCTTCCAACCGGGGTTCCGAAAATAATAAGGATTCAAAGGATATTAAATCATCCAATATCGACACGATTACCAGGTACTAACTACCACCACACAAAACCACCCAATCTCTTGCTTACTCCACGAAAGTTCTCGCCTTCTTAAGGATTCTTGTTGTGATTTAGCCTAAACGAGAGCAACAAGCAACTTCACTGCGTCCACTTCTTCACTCGAGTTAACCAAAATGAAATCTAAACGGAAACCCCATCGCAGGCTTGATTTCCTACTCTCTGGAGTAGACGAATTAGTTATACTATTCCCCAACTAACCAAACTCTGCGAAACTCTTCGATCACTGGAAAGCCAAACGGATTTGTCTGCCCCCCCCCACCCCTCTTCAGCTGGGGAATCAAATTCGAATTTCTGTAAACATTCGGGAATAGGGAATAAAAACCTTTCCTAGTTTCGAACCTTTTGATGATCTAAGAATGCCGTGTTATTCCCGAAGGAGTGACATTCGAATAATGAAAAGGGCTTTCTCTTCAAGTTAAATTAGTTTAGTCGGTATCTGGTGAAGTAATTTACTTACATTAGAATGTATTTTGTTCACAATGAGAGGGGATTTTTCTTTTAATTTGTTTTATTTTTTTCTGTGGAAATAGGATAATGAAATGGAGATATTTTCAATTCCTTTAAATTATCAGATGGGGGTAGCGTTATGTTTATGAGCTGTTTTATTCTAAGCTGTTTATTGTGATCCCTAAATTACATTCAGGCTTTGTGTTGAATCGTTTAATTTCGCTTTCATTTCTTTAGATTTGATTTGTAATGGATGGGATTTGATTTCTTTTAGGATGTATGTGAAACAGGGTGGTAACAGAACCGGGAAATCAGGGAATTCTCAGGGAACTTTTTAATTCTGGAAATATCAGGGAATTCTCAGGGAAAATTTCCAAATTTCACAAAAAATCAGGGAATTTTAAATTTTTTTATGAAAACTGTAACTATTGTCGTTTGTGGACTATTTAAAGATGCGCGATTACAAGTACTTTTGAGAATAGAATAAATCGTTTTTGCCGAAATTGTAAGTCGTATAAAGAACACCGGCGTCGTAATTTTTGAACCCATCGAAAACCGCCGCCGTGGTTTTCGCTACCGGAGCGTCTCGTCGCCATGAGGACAGCGATACAACTTGTGGTATACAATTTTAAATTTGTGTAACTAATAATGTTTTTTGGTGCATTAAATTAATATTTTTTGCTCGCAATTATATTTTTGTAGAATTTTTTGGTAAAACTTCAGTCTACGTTTATAGCGGTGTTACGGCTTTGGCGCTTTTTTAGCGAACTTCTAAATTCGCCAAGGAAGGAATTATTTCAAATGAATCAATGAAATCAACCGACAGTTCAACGAATTTTGAAAGAACTATAAAGAATACTAGCCACTGCGTGGCCAGCACGTGACAGTTCTTTTTGTGGGGTATGGTGCTTACTAACTAGGTGCTGCTCGCTAACCCCCGGTGATTGCTACGAATACGGTTTGAGAAACAAACCAAATGAGAATTCGTAGCCTATTGGATAACAGCCATCATTGCGTTTCCCGTGGTGTTGGTTTGCTTTGCAAACCAAATGGAAATTCGTAGCCTATTGGAATGAATTCCCTGTGAAATTCCATTTGGTTTTGCGAAACAAACCAAACTATGAATATAGTGAACTATGTATTGCTTCGCAAATTGGATAACAGCCATAACGGTGTAGTCCATGGTGTTTGTTGGTTTGCTTCGCAAACCAAATGGGAATTGGGCGTGACGCCACAATCTCTTGTGAAAATATAAATATTTAGTTGAAAAATGATATATTAAAAGAAAATCAAAATTATAAGGTATCAATCTGGTGTCGAATTTTAAATCCGTTGAAATTTTCAATCCATCTTTATCGATCCCGATTTTACAAAAAAGAACTAGACAATATTTCAGCCAAAATATTTTTTCTTTTTATTTTCGTCTTTCGCTGAAAATCTCTCTAAACGTCAGAATCTGATGCGAAAATTTTGAAGATATTCAATTTAAAAATTTTATTTATTTAAAAAGAAACATATTTTTAGGTATTGATTTATTGTGATATTTTCCGCAGATTTCAAATCCGTTAAAATTTGAAATTTCTACTCTATCTTTAACGGTCTAGCAGATAGAAAAAAGAACTTAATAACTCCAGATCAAAGTTTATTTGTTTTTTATCGTCCGCTGGAAAATCATTCCTACGCGCAAAAAGATAACGGAAACGAAAAAAAAAAATTAGAATCTGTAATCTTCTATGCTGTTGCATTCAATAGTAATTACATTTCATTAATTCATTTTAAAATGTTCTAGATTGAATTTTAAAATTCACCGCGACCCAAAAATTGCAAAACATTCGGACTACCTGTGATGTAAGTGCCATAGATTCGTCAGGACTTTGCGTGCAGGAAACAAACAGAAAGACTAACAAACACTTCAGTTTATAATATTGGAGATTCAAAATGAAAATTTAACCTTTTGACTACGACTATCGATATAACAAACGCGATTCTTATAACTTCAAATACACTGAAGCCGTAACGGCCGTAGTCTAAATGATTTCTTGGCGCGATTCTTATAACTTTTAAGGTACAACTGATGTGCTGGCCGTTGTCTAAATTCTTCCTTTTCGCGATCATGGTACAACTGCTGTACCGGCCGTAGTCTAAGGCCCGGTGCACAGATCCGATTTTTCAACATGCGGCACCGAAGCCCAACTATGCACACATAGCCGTGAAATGACGCAAGTACTCAGACATTTCGCGCCATTTGCGATTATTCTTCTATTGACGAAAACGTGTTTATTTCGCTAACTTAGAGTTAAAAAAGTATATTTTGAAAGAAAATAGTTGTTACAGGATCAACCATTTATTAATCACTTCAGTCCGGAGAAGCATGTGCGGCGATCTGCTGCGCCATGGGGAACTGCAGTACAAATTGCACGCAAAGTTGGACGTACATCGCCGCAGTGACGCCGGAGGCATGTGTGCACTACTCCATTGGATCTAATGTATCTCAGACCGCACTTGCTTTACGGCAACGGTGCCGTACGTTGAAAAACCGGATGTGTGCACTGGGTCTAAAGGTTTAACTTTTCGCTTGCCGAGGTTACCATGGAAACCATAATAATCGTAATTCAGATAGGTTGCCTTAACCTGCCCTAATTTGCTACTAGAAGTGCGCAAAAAAACCCAACCCGCCAAGATCGTTGTAACCGCTTTAAACGTAGACTGAAGCTGTGCCAATTTTTTATGTATATTTGCATTTGATTTTGATGTATATTTGGATAATGTAGGGACAAGTGTAAAAAATTCATAATATTTTTTAAACAAAAAAATTTTTTTTTCGCATTTTTTTTCAATTGCTATTGTTAGAGTTCCATTAAAAGTTCCAGCCCCTTACAATAACAGTTAAAATATCTGATGAGAAAAAATACAAAATATTTGTGGATAATGATTCGTTTACCTCATCTGACCCTAAATATTTAAAAATATTGTCGTGGGTACTGTATATCGATACCAAATATGGATCCCGACATTTCTTAAGGGATTTGTAAAATCAGGGAAATTTTTGTCACACTATCATGGAAATCAGGGAAATATCAGGGAACTTTTTTTCGAAGATTTTGTTGCCACCCTGTGAAAGGTTTTATTGATAGAAAGTTTTACTTGGGGGTGATTGCAAGAAAACAAAACATCACACATGTTTAATCTGAATTAAAATTTACTTTTTTTTAAATGATCCTCGGATATTAATGTACAAATTACTCTGTAATATAAGTTATGTTTTTGTTGTGATGCAGTTAACAATAAAAAAGGTACTTTAAAATTACGTTTTACTTTATTGTAATAGGTATTTTACAGTTAAATGGATCAGAGCTGTAATGTTTCAATGAAATGCGATCATAGCAAAACGATGAGAAAAGGAAAACATCAGTGGAAAACTTTCGGAGCTACCGATTTAACGTGCACATGCCGATGCCAATAAGTGGCTCAGTGAATTTGAGTGACTTACCCATTGCGCAAGAAGCCTGCTAGCTGTATGCAGCGCAGATTCGATTAATGTATCTACCTTGGGTATATTTTTCTCATCTGTCTCAGTAAGACTATCCTTGTGTGACCATTTACTTAACGGTTTGTGGGCTGGTTGGATTTTATATCGCAAGGGCCATATTTCGCCCAACTGCAGTACAGAATACCATAGTAAATGAACATACTCACAAGGAGAGTTTAACTGACACAGAGGAATCGAACTTGCGCCGCCTATAACTCGCAGGTTGCTAGCACAGCGGACAAACTCAACATTTACTTGATTGAAAAAGCATTGCTTGAAGCAGCTTGTTCAGATCTAAACCTTGCGAAAAAGAAAAATCAGACAACAGAGGTAGGTAAACGGGATTAACAAGTGTCACCCTTCTGTGCTGACTTGTATTCATGTATTGAGCCACATTAAAAAGTTATTGAAAAGTTACAAGTGCTTAGAATATTCTTCTCTAAAAAACTTACATGTTTAGTTAAGTCTCCAAAGTGGTATTTCACATAAGTTGAAAACAAATCCCCAATTTTATGAAATACAAGATTTACTTGAATGTTTAATCGAAGCAAGATTTTTAATGAATTTAAAATACCGTTTACTCATTATTAATTTGTCGCGAACTTTCTATTTTTTTTCATACCAAATATTTAAACAATGCGAAAAACTGCGAATCAAAATTCAAAACGTTATACGACTTAATTAACGATTGAAAATTCCCAACTCCCTTCCACCGAATGATTATTCTTTGAAAGTTTGCAAGTTTTGATGAAAGTCTCTTTGTGTAAAACATCAGTTGAAATAGTCTTCGCAAAAATTGCCAAATCCATGGGAATCGAGGATGAATATAACTATTTCTGTGATTAAAATGAAAAGTTCCTTTCGTCGCCTGCGTTCTAAAGAAAAGGAGAGCGAACGTAATGAAAATTGAAAAAAAAATTCGAAAATAATATTTTTGCGATAAAAACGTGAGACGAGGAAAATGAAGTAAATTGAAACAGAAGTTATAAACAGAACAGATTTAGGACAAACATATTGGGAATATGGAATCAAAAACAATTATGTTCTCTGTATCGAACTTTTTCGAGAAAAGTGATACAACTCAAATTTTACAAGACAGAATGAAGATTGAAAAATATTTTCGCTCGATTCAAAAATTTACAAAATTTTTCTATATTTAGATAAACGTTTCCACCTTGTATATCATATTTCGTGATTTTATTTCCATTTCCCCCTAGAGTTTAATAGAATCTAAAATATTCTACTGCAGACGATAAATTAACTGAAAGAAAACAGTTTCCAGGTTCAAAAATGCCATTAGACTTCCATGGCAGACGATCGTTTCCCCTAACTATTTTTTCATATTAAAATTGAAGCTTTTTATATTTGGTAATGGGGCAAAATGGAAGTTTCTAGAAGCTTCTTGTAACTATTCCTAAAACATCAAACGATGTTTACTATCCTATAAAACGTTTATTATTATTTTTAATGGATTTCCTTTATTTCTGTTATACTTCGCTGGGTTTCTTTTTTCCTCCAATAAAACCTTTAAATTTTATTTCGAATTTTTAATTATTTCTACTCGATAATCATTTTGGGTATCACTCATATTTTAACGTGCTAGAGTAAAAAGGCGCTTATAATAATAAAAGGGATAATTGAGAAAGCAGTATTTTGTCTACTTTGTTAGGTAATAAAATATTACAGTAACCTGATACTTTTTTGTTTATTCACTTGTCACACACAGAATGAAAGGTGGAACATTACAAAGTTGGTTTTCATACTTTTAGAAGACAAAAGAAATTCCATTCTTCCAAGCAGATATTTTTCTGTTAAATCGCTGATAGGATCTGATTTCCAGTCAAAACATTCGTAACACTCATTTTTCTGCTCAAAATGCATTTTGTTTTACTTGCTATTTTTCCTTTCTTCAAATCGATGGAATGGATGACTCACTAACATCCGGATCGAATGACAACCTCCGTCGCAGCATTTGCATGTGGTTACTGTACATTACTTCCAAATATAGACAAAATATTTATTACAATTCCTTTCGAATCCGTTTTATAACTTATCTGAAGAGTTCATCTTAATTTTGAAAAAGAAAACTGGACAAATTATGGAAACGGCTTCACAAGAACTTGAATCTGAATAAATAAATTACTAAAGATGAGTACATCTAAAGCCTAATTTTACATTTATATTCACCAGTAATGTTAATTAAAGGGTTTCATCTTTCAATTTAAATGCATTTGAATCCCGAGAATGCATTTTCTCAATTGTATTCCTTTAAATTGCCTTTATATGATTTCATTGTTCTGTACTGATTTCATTCATATTTGTATGTGTGTTTAATGAGGCCCATGTGTGAACATTGAAAGAATGCCAGTCAGTATCTCTCAGTTTTAGCTTTTGGTGACAGCTGTTGCAGATTTTGTTCTTGAATGAATTTCACCGGGGCTTTAGGTTTGCCCACTGCGCTAGCAATTTGTGAGTTGTAGGCGGCACAGGTTCGATTCCTTTAACTTAACTGGAGTGTATTTCTCTCTTCTGTATTATTAAAAATTTTATTCTGTGATTATGTCCATTACATGACGTTGTCTGTATTTGTCGTAGTTTGTCCAACTGTCCCCGTGAGCTTAAAACCTAACTATACACATCCATTATAAAGTTATCCCGTTTAATTCATTGTTGGAAACTTGAAATTGTTAGGTGCGTACTAATTAGAAAAAGAAATTCATATTTAAATAGAATTAATCTATTACTTTTAAAATAGATACATAAGTAAGATAAAATAATAAACACATTCTTATACCAACTAATATATAACTTTAGGGCAAGTGCAGATATTTACCGCAATTTTTTTTTTTGTGACATGAATAACGTGTTGGATAATTTTAATTTCAATACATAAAATCATCAATATATAAGTGAGGTATTTAAACAAATTTACGAACGCGTTGCAAAATTGTCCTCTGATACCAAGTTTGAAATGCTTTAGTTTTTGATAGTATTGTTTAAAAAAGAACAAACAAATCGGCTAAAGCATAAATATAGATTCCCGACTCATAGTCGAATAATACAGAGGCTGTTTGCACATTTTTTAGACGATTTTGGTTAGCGGTAATAAAAAATCCTTTGCTGCAAAAGAAATAATTGCAGTTGTACTATGTTTTTAAAAGTCAAAATTATCGTCTGCGGCTTGAGAGGTTTGTTTTTATTCAAAAAGGCGTTTTCAACGAAGCAGTGGTCGAAGGCTATATTTATGCTCTTTCCGAAGAGAAATATTCATATTCCGTTACCCAAAAACGATGTGAGAGTCATGGTTTTGTGATATCTAAAGCGTCGATAGCTAATATCGTCAACAAGAAAGGAAAAAACGTCAAATTGGAGCCTCAAGTGGGACAAAAATTCCAAACAAGTACCCAAGGAAGAAACGGACATCTTCGACTATTGAAAAGGTACGTTGTTTAATGTTAAAAGAAAATCCCCCTAGTCAAAGGACAGTTGCAAAATCATTAAAATGCTCGGTGTCCACTGTAAACAAAATGATAAACGTTGATTTAAATCTTAAGAAAGCGTAAAAACGCAATGTGCATCGTCTTTCTCCAAAGCATATCGCTGAACGCAGGACACGCTGCCGAATTCTATATGAAAAACACTTATCCAAAGAAAAATGGAAAAAAATTGTCACAATAGATGAATTATGGGTGTATTTAAATGATTGCAGCAAAAAAAGAGCCATTTATTATCATAAAAGGGGAGAGAAAAAAATTTAAGTACATGGTTCACAGAATCGAAAGAAAGTTTTTCTAAGGGATTCATCATTGTTGCTGGTTTTTCATATAATGACAAGTTAAAAATAAAGAGAGTGGGAAAAAATGTCAAGATTAACTCCAAATACTATCAAGAACATATTTTATCGCCAATTTTTCTGAATGAAATGCCATCGCTTTACCCACAGTGCCATCAATCTGTGGAACTCCATCACGACAAAACTAGCAGTCACACATCAAAATCCACTGTAAATTTCCTAAAAGAAATTTAACAAAAAACCTGTATCAAGGCCATACCCTTCACTGATACCCCTACTAAATCTCCCGATGTATCACCTATGGATTTTTGTGCTTTCGGACTTTGAAAATCTGCATTATCGAAACGTCGTCCCACAGCCCTTACAGGACTCTGGAAAGCTGTTGAGGAGGAATGTGATAGAAGACCTCTTCTGACACTTCAAAAGGCATTATTATCCTGGAAATTACGGTGTCGAAAGATAGTTCAGAATAAGGGCTATCAAATAGAACATTTAAAACACATGAATTATATGTAATTTAGTTTTATGAATACAATATACATTGTCTAAAAAATGTGTGAACAGCCTCTGTATGTATTCGTCTTAGTTAACCCCTTTTGGCAACTGAGCTTGAAAGCATGTATTTATTAGTTTTTACTTTACTCAAGCTTTTAAAAGTAGATTATTTATTAGACTGCCAGTTTAAAAAAGGACGTTGGCATCTTCACGTCTCATAATCCGGAGGACAAATTCTTGCCAAGACGCATTTTGCATGAGATTATTTTTTAAAAGTTCAATGGACGCGTCTTACCAACTGAGCTAAGTGTACGATTTTTGATGTTACGTTGAGAAATGTATAGCTTTTTAAATTAACGATTCGATTCGGCGATAAATGGTTCTAGAGCGTTTATAATTATCTGTTTCAAAACTAAATTGTAGTTTCCTCGAGATTTTAAGTACTACTTTCAGCTCACTGTTTCCCAAGATTCTTGAAGGAAAAGTGCTAGGTGCTTCTTGAAAACCACTTGACCTTCCTGTCGCGAAGTTTCCAGTTTTGATTTATTTATCTTTCTGTTTCAAAAATATTTTTAGTTCAAGCGGAATGATGTTGACTTTGCATTGGGTCCCACTTGAGTTCGGAATACATATTCTTAAGAAAATATAAAAATGATTGAGTACGAAAATTGTTCGACTTGGAATTTCTTTTCTCAGAACACCTTTCGTTACTGATAAAAAAAGTTCTTAGTGAGTATTTCTCATTACAACGAACAAACGAAGAAACAGAATACTGCTAAAAGACATGAAATGAAAAACTTTTTGTGTCTATGTTTTCAGAAATGTGTCCTATCATTTAGTGTCCATTTCGAATAAGTGTTATCTCCTATTACTGTTGTTTTCCTTTGCAAAAGGGAGATTTTACTTGTTACCCCAAATGCTCTCCCATGGCAAGGTTTATAACATAGAGTATACCAAGTTCCATTTGTTGAGTACTATACCCGAGTTCCATTTGTTGAGTACTATACTCGAGTTCCATTAATCTTGTTCGCATGGTACGTATCGGGGTTACCTTGAAAATGTAGTTTGTCGCAAAGTTTGGCGTTTAATGTAATGAGCATTTATTAATAACTATTCAATATCAATTCGGAATTAATTATTTGGAATTTTTTTTATTGGTGACATGGAGAAATCGTACGTCACGTCCTTAATTACGTACTGAAAACACATGCAGCAAAAACACTTACATTTAGCTTGACGGAAAAAACCCCTCACTGTTGAATATCTATGTATTCTCGTGCTGCTTATCGCTGAAATAATTTGTACTCATCTCTTACGATCATTATAAATACTATGAATTTTGCAAGTTTGAATTTAAAAGCCAACAATAAAATACCGTTATTCATATTTTTAACTGTCGTTTCATCTATCAATTCAAAGTCCATACATTCAAGAAATAGGGTCCATTGAAGCTCCGATTTTTTTTTCGGAACAATATCTTTCGTTCAGAAATTAAAAATTCATTTTCTCGTGAAATTTCCTATTGAAAGAAATTGAGTGACTTGAGTGAAAAAATGCGTGAAAGGTTTCCTGTACTTTTCCAAAAGTATTCCTGCAATTCAATGTTAAACCTTTGAAAAGCACCATGATAAATTTTTTTTGTGTGAAATTTCGCTACAGCTTTTCAAACTTGAACCTAACATGCCATGAGTTAAAAGAAAAGACAGAAGATACATCAAGCGAGCTAAGAACGACCTTAGAACATTTTAAATAACTCGATATTATAAAAAAGATAAACAAAACATCAAAAGATGGAAAGAACAGTTAGGTTGTAAAATAAACGTTGTTAAAACGGAACGTTGATACGAAGCAATTGTCTGAATAAAGTTCTTTATTTTAATGTATGCAGCTGGGCCCCATACAAATATTTCAAACGCTACGCTTAAAAAAGATTTAATTCAGAAACATTCACCACAATATCAACTTTATATTCAATACGATGGAGCCTCTCATATCAAGTGAAACTACTTTTTAAATTTGTTTGCCGTATGCAAAGTGTAGCTTTAAATAAACTTTAAAAAATCTTATTGGAAATAAAAATATATCTTGGTTTTATTCTTCAATTTAATCTACAAAACTTATTCAATAGAGATCATTTTATGGCTTACATGGATTCGATTTGGAATTTATTCATCTTTTTATTTATTTTAAAATTTAATATCTGTTGCAGAATTTATGGTATACAAGTATTTAAAATAATTTTTAAGTGATGTGATTTTGGAGGAAAAGACATGTAAATACTCCAATTTCTATGAAAACAGATAAAAGTTTCAAAGTTCTGTAAAAAATACATTTTTCTCTAGATTCTTTTCAAATTTCGAGCTTTTGTAGTATAAAAATATAATAATTCCCAGAGATTTTTTTCTAAGCAAAGGAGTGATAGAATATTTCCAAGGGATTCTAGTCCTAGGAAATAACCATTGAAATCTTTCCAAAGAAATATTGTATTCTAAGGAAATTAGTTATAGTATCTTAATAACGGGATTCTATTCTAAGGTAATGAGTAATATAATCTTTTACCGATGGATTTTTTTATTCTAAGGAAATGAATAATAATATCTTAACAACGGGTTTTTCGTCCAAGTAGTAAATGAGTAATAGTATCTTTTACCAATGGATTTTTTATTCTAAGGAAGTTAATAATAGTATCTTAACCGGGTTTCTCGTCTAAGTAGTAAATGAGTAATAGTATCTTTTACAGATGGATTTTTATTCTAAGGAAATGAATAATAGTATCTTAACAACGGGTTTCTCGTCTAAGTAGTAAATGAGTAATACTATCTTTCCAGGAAAAGATTCTATTCTGCGGATCTTTCCTTTGAATATAGACCTATACACTCTTTCTCTAGATCAGCGGTTTCCAACTTTTTTATTTTTCCCTTACCCCTTGATTAGACTTTTCATTTACGATTACTCCTCTCTTCATTACACCCAACCAGTGCCGCGCAGTGGGTACGAAGCACCCATGTGCAATCAGTTTTTTATCCATCCTATCTCCAACGCAATCATAGACACGGTGCTAGGGTCTATCGAAAAACCGTCTCGAGTAATATATAATAGGTTAGCTAAATAATCAAATAAACCTTTTTAACATTCATAAGCTTTTATTTTTTATTTAAAATTTTACAACTTATTTCAATTTTGGCGCTATTAAAATATTCTATCCCCCTTCGCTTTCAATGTTTTCACACGAAAAAATTTAAAAAAAAAAAGAAAAAAAAAATTGAGGATGGAATTTTTAAGTTAAGGTTAAAAAAATCCGCATTTTGTTTATCCCCTGAAATGCATTATGATCGAAGAATTAAAGAAGCTTCAATCCATACAACCAAATCTTTAACAGAAATGACAGTGCAATTTCATTTTTAATGAAACATATTTTAGTTAATGGTATAATATTTCAGTAAGTGAGTTTCTATAAAAAAAGGGTTCCACATTGGAAAAATTCCAAAAGAGAGAGAGAGAGAATGCCAAAATATTTTATGATGTTTTATTGCTGGATATATAATATCACCAATTTACACCGCGGTTGATCTATGTGAGGTATCAGAATCTACTTATATAAAGTTAAAGGATTTGTAATGGAAGTCATTGGTATTGCTGAACCCAAGGATATACAAGTCGGCGGTGAAGGTGTCAGGGTCCAGTTTGATGAAACTGCAATTTGTAACGGCACGATTATTATGCACCCGTCAAGTGCATTGGTTACCCAGAGAGGGACTCAGTGGTTTGCGGGTGGTGTTGTAGAGAACAATCGTCGTGAGTTCGTGCTAAAATTGGTACCTAATAGTGACCAGTGAGACAATTAGTAACCTGTCCCAAGAACGTGAAACCTGGTTCCATAATCGTTACACATAAATATCCTTCACGTATTTCTTTGTAAATAAAAACTATCTTTTACCTATTTTTGTGTTTTTATTTTTAAACTCCTTATTCTAATGTTTTCCGCCATTATCAATATTATTTTCGCGTACTCCTATACGGTCCAACACGTACCCCAGGAGTATGAGTACCTCAGATTGGGAACCGCTGCTCAAGTTTGAAATTGTATCTATCGGGTGTAAACTTTCCCGCAGATTTCAAATCCGTCGAAATTTTCAATCTATCTTTAACGATCCGGTTTTTACAAAAAAGAACTAAACAACGCCAGTCAAAATTTTTTTTTATTTGTTTCGCTTTCCTTTGCTGGAAGCTTTTGAGCGCAGGAAATGGAATCTGATTTCTCGAACATGATCGGAGTCAAATTCGTATGGAAAAAAATGTAAAAGTTACAATTTAAAAATTATTTATTTAAAGAAAATTGTATTTTTAGGTATCGGTCTAATGTAAAATTTTCCGCAGATTTTTAATCTATCTTTTACGATCTAGGAGTTAGAAAAAAGAACTGCATAACTCCAGTTAAGGTATCTGCATACGTTCGGAACACTTTTTTTTTAATGCTATGCAGAAGCAATTTAATATCAGTTTCATAATTATTTGTGTTCAAAATTATTTTTGCACTATCAATAATTAAAATTTAAAAAATATATTTAACAAAAAGTGAAATTTTGTGTAGTAAATTTGAATTTCTTTCGAAATTTTGAAAAATGATACAGGGAATACAATTTAAATTAGCAGCAAAATAACATGATCAGAGTAAATTTCATGATGTTATCTAGTGTTTCCACTAGAAGTAGAAAGATATTTAAAAAAATAAATGTTTTATGACTCATTGAAAAATTGTTAAAGGATTTTGGACCATTTTGCAACATCAATATTCAAATGCAAGCTCATAAAAAAAAATAATAATAAAGGTATCAATTTGATTCTAGTGCGTGCACTAGCAAACACTATTTCGAATGTGCATAAAAAATTTTATATGCACATTATTTTATTATTTTGATGTATATAATAAATATACATCAATAACTTTTTTAGGTATCATTTCTGGAATTTCAATGTTTATGCCTAAAATGTAATTCTGAGAAAAATGCTTGTAAACAAAATCCAAGAGAGTAAAGCTAATGCGAAATTCTTTTAACAAATAGGTGAATTTTATTTAAAAAAATTGTAGTGGCCAATTTATAGAAACATAATTATTATATGTTTTAACGTACTATAACAGATAAAAGGTAGAAATTAAGATAAAAATAAAATATTCTTATTATTACTTCCGGTTTCGTTATGCTACTTTAGGTATAATTAACGATTTCGTTCAAATTTTAAATTGACCTAACTTTATTTCTATTAGTCGCACATTGAAAGTTTAAACTGTTTTAAAAGCACAAACGTACAGGGAATTTGTTAGTAGAATTTAAAAAATTGCACATTTTCGTCATAATTGGCTTTTTCAACGTATGCAGGTACCTTAAAACTTTTTATTTGTTTTGTTATTCGGCTGAAATCGTTCAAATGGAAACACGGAAAAAATAAATTTAGAATTTGCCATCTCTTTATGGGGTTGCCATTCTAAAGAAAACAATAATAATTAAATTCCAGTAAATTGATTTAAAAATAGTCTAGATTGAATTTACTGGAATTGCAAAACATTCGGACTACCTGTGTGCCAAATCCCATTACTGTAAGTGCCATAGATTCGTCAGTACTTTGATAACAGAAAACAGACAAACACTTCCTTTTATAATAGTAGAGATATTTTATTCATATATTAATTCATTGCAAAAATTATTCCATAAAAGTACTGTGTCTTGATTTTCCGTTGAAAAGTTGTGATGCTTTACGATTTCTGAAGATTTCCATCGGAGCGATGATTAGCATCATTTAAGTGCTTGAATTATGGATCGAATGCTTGAATGCAGAACAAGAGTTGTCACCCAAGAAATGCTTAAAAGGTTTTCGCAGTTCGCACCAAAATAACTGATAATGATCAGAAAGACACATTTAAAGCAATCTACAAAACGCATGGCAGGAAATGCCGATCAGATTCTACCGGAAAGAAACGTAAGATGTAATTATTTGGAGCACATCTGCAAGCGCTAATGACGAATGCAACTATTTTAATGAATCTTTGAAACGTTTCTAGCGTCTCTTCAAAATGACAGTGAGTATTTTTGTTTTGTGGATTATCAAGTTCTCAAAAGAAACTCGTGAGAGAAATTGCAAACTCCCTTTGCGTATCATTAAGGCATCTGTTAAACGGTATCTTTTTCATTCCTTACAGCTCACTAATTAATTTTGTTCCGGATAACATACGAATGGTCTGTACTAGTAATTTCCAGTATCTTTCTTCTCTTGGCACATGTTATCTAATTACTAAAATTCTGCGCAACACCAACAATTTTTTTGACGACACGACAAATATTTGTTGATTAATAATAACTGATTAAGTTTCGAAAAGATAATTACTTACCCTTTTTGACTCGAAAGTGGCATTTCTTTTGAAACTATTTATGATCTTTGTAAATAAAGAAGAATACTCACACACAATTACTTATACCAGAATTATTGTCTCAACGAGAACTGCTTCACACAAAGCCTGTCCCTTTCTGTTGTCATAGAAACGGGCCTTGGCTTATTTTCAATAGGAGATGCTGGTCTGGTTTTTCAAATCGGTGGACTTGATGACAAATTGGATGTTAAATATATTTAAGATTTTTGTTAGTCGCCGCGAGGGTACTGGTATATACTGGTGAACAACCGTTCTGCCGTCAACATTCCCGAAAAACAAAGTAAAATGAAGTCACCCCGAGAGGCACCCCTACTCAAAATGAGCGAGTCCTGTTTGTATGCCACCACTCGGACTTGGAGTAGTTCTCGTGGTAGGACAATACGTTAAATTATTTGTGATCCCACTTATCAAAAATTCAAAATTCTTGTGGCACACCAGTTGAAAATCGCTGGTCTACACTAATGTAGACCATTCTTAACTTAATATGTTAGCTGTCGTGTTATACTTTTCATATAACATGAGAGCTACTGGTGATGTTAATTTATTTGAATTCGGTTTAATCGCTGGTCTATTCTGATGTAGACCATTCTTAAGCTACTATGTTTGCTGTCGTGTTTTACATTCCCTATGACATTACGTCAGCTTAGAGCAGAAATTTATTAACTGACGAAAAGCATTTTTGACCGCGCAGCTATTTAATGACCCACTATTGGTTTTAAGGTAAAAAATTAAAGATTATTAACACACATACATTTTTATCGTGTTCTATAAAAAATATCTTAAATAGATTAGAATTAGGTTATTGTGTTTATCATCATGAAAATAAGCATTTAGTGTTTACAAGAAAATATCAGTTAAAGAGTTTTTGCTCTAAGCCGACAATCAGAGTTACTGTGTGGGATTAAATAATTTTAATTCAGTTAAATCGTTAGTCTACACTAATGTAGACCATTCTTAAGCTAGTAGTGGAATGTATTCCGACAACATAAAGACTACTGGGTGAGATGAATTGATTTTCAATTATAAAGTCATGTTTATGCAAAGAGAATCCCCCTTTTAAGGACGTTGCAAAGTAATTCGTGTAAGACTTGTCGTGAATGTCTCTGTAGGATCACTCTTTTCCATGCAACACTGGCAGCGAAAGCATTTGAAAGCAACTTTATTAACATTGAAAGGATGCACCACACGTCAACAGAACGAATTAAAAGGACTCCATCCGGAGAATATCTTTACACTCGCATGCCTTTTCAACGTACTTTGTAAACAGCACAAAAGAGATCACGCCATGGGATTACCCCGAGACAATTATGTGGAAGAGAAGTTCGAGTACCGCTGCTGCACACCCAGTTAAATTGATAGCTTTCGTGCTTCTGGAAAGCCTTTCATTATTGATCATGTACTGAATGAGACAATCTCTTCCGTTCAATTAAGCGGCGCATAGATTGCTTTAAATTGCCCATGAAGTGTGTGATTTGAATTGCACTTTTCGTGAACAATTTAATTACTCGGGATTTATTAACCATCGCGTGATTTCGGAGGTGGTTACGAGAGTGGGAATGTTCTGTCATCGGGTTAGAGACTTGAAGGGCATGTCGCTTTAATATTCCATTTCTCACCACATTTATTTTTCACTGCATTTAATGAACATTTACATGCATGCGCAATCTTATCTTTTACTATGTTGCCCTCAAGGGCACACCTGCTTTTAGTATGTACGGGTCTCACTGACCCAAGGTACTCTGGCGATCTTTTCTTTTCCCGTGGGGTTTACTGACTTGTGAAATACGTCGCCGAGGTGAGGTTGCCAGAACATCTCTACTATTATAAATGGACGTGTTTGTTTGTCTGTTTCGGGCCGCAAAATCCTGACGATTCTATGGCACGAACAGCAATGAGATTTGGCACACAGGTAGTCCGAATTTTTTGCAATGTTTGGGTCGCGGCGAATTTTAAAATTCAATCTAGAAGATTTTTAATTGAATTTAATAGTTTTATTCTCCATCGCTTTTTAAAACGCGGAGAACTTTTTCTAACCGTGTGACCTTGCAGTCAGGGTTTGGAATCATGCAAAGTTTTTATCATCCACGCAGAACGCGGAGAAAATTATTTTTTTCATTTCCGCTTTGATTTTGCGAGGACGAATACATTTCCAGCCAGACAATACAATAAATCTTTTAACAGAAGTCAGTACTTTTTTCTATCTTCAGATCGTTAAAGACAGAGTAATAAAAATTTCAACGGATTTGAAATCTGCGGACAATTTTAGTTTAGATTGATACCTAAAAATATGATTTTCTTTAAATAAATAATTTTTTAATCCAATATATCTTCAACGGATTTGAAATCTGCGGAAAATTTTACACCTTACACTACGGGCACGGGCAACGTCGGGCTAGCTCTAAAGAGAACATGTCCTCTTTTTCCGCTCGGATCTTTTTTTTTACTCTTTTTTTTTAAAGTCGAGAATCTTTTTATGTCCTTTTTTTTCGGTTGTTCACTTTTTGTTCTCTTTGTTCATTATTTTGGATTGTGTTAAAAATATATTTCACATTTCAAACTGATATATTCACATTGCTTACTATATCGTTTATGTAAGCTGCACAGCTTTTCAAATACGTACTAGATCTAGTACATTGTACGAAAATCGTAAGTATTATTAAAAAACGCATCAACGTTTTCATCCTCTAGGGTATATTGAGCTCCATGTTAAAACGCCTCATTTAGGAGATCAAATAGATAACCAATGAGAATTTAGATTCGTGTTGGAATAATATGAATCAGAAATATTGCTCTTATTATATCAAAATGAATATATAGTAAGAAATATTGTTCTTATTATATCAGAATGAATAGTAAGACAGACGAGGTTCGCAGCCTTTTTTGGAAGGAAATCGCGTTGCGAACTTTGCCAACTTTTAGCATTAAATCGAAGTCGATATATCAACAATGATTACTGCGCAGGATTAGGTGAGTTATAATTTTTCGTGTTTGTTTATGTGATAAAGTTAAAATAATATAATATTGGTTGCAGTTAATTTATTAGTCGAAATTCTAAACAGGTTCTACATTTGGATATAGAATAGTGTAAGAGGTATAGAGCCTCATCCATGTATCTTGAGACATAATCATGTCAGTAATTTTTCTCGCAACCTTTTCAAATGATCGAGCACTTGTTCGGAAGTAATTAAAAAACCTCTGGATTTTCACTTTTCCTGTCCTCTTGTTTTGAAAATAATTTTACCTAATGTTCTCTTAATTTATAAATATTTATCTTCAGGCAACCTTAGGCCTAGGTAGCCCGGGTGGAAGAATAGCGGATTAGTAACGGAAACTCGGTCAAGCCAAAGACCGCCGGGTACATGAGGACTCCTTAACTGTCGAGGTCTCAAATGTTCTCACGTTGGCGTGATCTGGAAGTTTGGAGAGTGGGGTGCCAGCTCAGGCGTTGACCTCATCATCTGACCGTGGTTTAAAATTAGAGGTGTTGTCCTAGGATCTTTCCCTTCGGGATTGATCCCGGACCATCGTCAATAGACCGTTGTTTTCCCCTAGTGTGATGTTAATTCATCTACTTACCTTTAGCAAACCAAACACGGAGGTTCCCGTGATAAACCCAAGCGATGTTTTTCTGCTTTCATCGCATTATTTTATTCCCAAATCTCTCAATCCCCAATCTTGAATATTTTTTGCTGGATATTGTCTGTTGTGTTTTACGCAGCGTGGTCAAATATGGCCCTTGCGTCATAAAACCCCCAAACAATCTTTATTCTGTTATTACAGAAAATTGTAATTCATAATTCAAAAGTTCTATTTATATTTAAAAACATCAAATGCTTATTTTATGAAATTTACTTAAGGTTACTTTACAAATGTTTCCTTGTTGATTATCTAGCAATCGGCAGGTAGTTGGTAGCACAGGTTTGACACCCTGCAACTTTGGTTTTTTTATCTCTTCTGTGGCAATAAAAGTTTAGTTGTTTCACTCTTCCTTGATGTTGCAAATCTTGTGTTGTGTCGGACAGACATGACTCTTGCGCCATATAACACAACCAACCGTCTAGTTAATTATCAGACTTAACTAGAAAATAAGTAAAAATATTATAATATTTTTCTTACTTCTCATTTTCACTTTTTACTTAACGTATGACGTTGAGACATTCGTTTAAAACAATGAGACTCGTCTTTTAACAAAAAATGTCTTAAGTTAGGCCAAACTTAGTTTGGATTTTTAAGCAACTCTCGTATAAATTTCACAAACTTTTACTGTTTGTGCAACAGCCTTAGAAATGTTGCCTGATCTTTCAGGGCCTCGTGTTTTAATTATCTAATACACTATAGGGACAAAAGTATTTGGACACTGCAGAAATTCGTAGGAGGATCCATCTTAGTGTGGGGTTGTTTTTCCTGGTTATAGGACTCGGCCCATTGTTTTATGTACCGGGGACCATGAACGCTGACGTGTACCTCGACGTTCTGGATAATTCGGCCTTGCCTACACTATGGCAATTCTTCGGCGATGATGGTTGTTTCTTCCAACGGGATCGAGCTCCATATCATACTGCAAAAAGCGTACTGGACTGGATTCCTAAAAATGAGGTGCATCTGCTTGACTGGCCTGTTCAGAGCCCCGATCTCAATCCGATGGAGCAGTTGTGGGACAAACTGGAACGACGAGTACGACAACGCCACGCACGCATATCTTCACCACAATCTCTTCTCACAGCCTTGCAAGAGGCATGGCGAGCTATTCATGACCAGACTTATAGAGAACTTGTGTAAAGTATGCCTAGACGTGTTACAGCTGTTGTAATACAAGCAAAAGAAGAGCTTACCCGTTACTGCATAGCAGGTTTTTCAGAAAAAGTTCTTTATTATTGTGTCCAAATATTTCTGTCCATGGAGTGTAGATAAATACATAAATTGTGCAACTAAACCTAAGACTAGTTTACGTACCACAAATGTTAAATATTTTTTTGTGCTATTCCTGAGGTGCAAGTCTTATGCAGTTTATGTAATACAGCCTTCGAATTTCTCGAGGTTCAAGTAGAAAACCTTACCAAAGTCTGCGCAGAATCACGTGAACTGTCTATTGTGGGATTGTAATTCCATAAATTGTGCAATTTGAAATAAAATCAATCGATTGACTGAATTGTGGAATTTCTCTTCATTGGGTCTCTTTCAGTCTTCCCGTTACGGATTCTTTTGTATGTCTTTAGAAGGTGTATCTAAAGACTTAAAAATAGAACAGAAGAATGAAATGTTTCCGAAATGAGCCTGAAAGAAACATATGTACAGTTATCAATAGAGAAAGAATATCAGAAAAAAATTCAAAATTCTACTTAGACTGCGTTATTAATTTCACGAAATGTGTGGTGGATCGGGTACAAAAATATCTTTTTCCTTGTTATTTACAAGAACAGGGAAAACAGACTCCAATTTAAAAAAAGTGCTATTTAAAAATTTTGAATTTCGAGATGTTGAAAATCTCAGCTTTATTTTTATTCGCATTCCATGAGAGGATTTTTCTGTCGCTCTAAAAGCTGGTTGCGGCGGAACATGTTTCTTGTACGTATTCCGAACCTGTCATTTGACTTGTTTTTCTAATACGATTTCGGCACATTGCCAGCGAAAACTCGAAAGCATGAATTCCGAATTAAAAAATACCTAATTCGTCTACGGCAATTAAATTATCGCCAAACGTCGCCAAAATGACGATAAACTACAGTTTGAGGCAATCCCGATATGTATCGTGCGAGAGCATTTTGGCCCAGCTCGGGTAAAACATTCATTTTCCTTCGCTGGTTTCTTCTCTAAAAATCCTTTTCATCATTGAAAATTAATAATTATAGTATTCGATTTCATTTCTCTAACATACCGTTAGGATTTGGACCGAGATAATTGAATTAACGTCCACTGCAGCAACATAACTGCTATTGTCGACGTTCCGGGACCAATCCTGAAGGGAAAGATTTAAGGACAACATCTCGTAAATTTGAGCCCTGATCATATGACGAAGTAACACCTGAGCTGCCTTCCCATTCTCCAAATTTCCACAACTCATCAACGTGAGGGGTTTATAAGGTTTACATCAGGTCAGTTAACATCAGGGTTTAGGCTAGAGAAAAAAATTCCCTTTGCAAAAAAGCTAAAAGGAAGAAGCAAAATGCCAAAATAACTAATTTGTTAGTAACGGCGATTTTTAGAATTGTCAGAAAAAAGGCACAGAAGCTTAAAAACATCGGATTGGAATATTTCAATCGGAATTATTTAATTTAATAACATAATTAAGAACAATTGTTTTCTTCGGCGTTTATTATTCTTGCTTTAATGATTCAGAACCGATATTTCTTCTGATTCCATTCCGTTTTTTTCTTTCTTTCTCTCACCAGTGATCAAGGAAGCAATATTTGGAACATATATCTTAACGATTTTTTTATTCGGCTTTTTGCCATTTCTTTCACCATTTCTGGTGAACCATTTCTCATGGTCACCATTTCTTTCACATTCTGAGACCTTTCTTTCGCATTTTGCGAAAAAAGCGATCGTAGCTTAATCCCTGACGTGATGACATTTGAGGCCACGACGAATTTAACGTCCCCCATGTGTACGACGGTCTTTAGTTGTATTCAATTTTGAACGCGGAACTCTCCGGTTGCTTATTCGCCACTCTTTCAACCGGGCAACGCCGTCCTTAACCGCGTTTGGAAATGTTATGAAATTTTCTGGAAAGTTCTTGGAATTTCTTTTAAAGCTATCCTGTGCAAGAAAATAGAATCCCTCTGACTTTTCGTGTTTGGAAAAATCTTTTGAAAAGTACGGTTCTTGAATTTTCGTGATTACGTTATTCCTCAGCCCTTCGTGGCTGATTGTCCACCTTTACAGCGTTGCAATTTATATTCTTTCCGCCTCTGAAATTGCTTTATTCCCTCCCTTTCGCTCTTCCCAAATTATAGGAACACATCTTGCAAACAATCATCTCTCCCTCGACCTTTGAAAAAATTCGGTCCCAATAATTCATGGCATTTTATTTTTTGTCGTGGGAGCGAAGTTCTCTCGAAATATCTTTTTATGACGCCGATTGTATTTATTGCCTGACAGTTTTCCCTCGGAAAAAATGTGCAGTGCGTGCTTAGATGACGAGTGAATGGAAGATGTGTGCTTGACCTTCCTCTTTTATTTATATTAGAATTAGAGCATAAAATCCACTTTGGACATTTCAAGAGAGTATACGCTTTGAAATGCTATTTCTTATCCCGATTGGTCTTGGGACCACAATGGCTCAGTGGTATATCCACTGCGCTAGCAACCTTCCAGGTGTAGGGGGCGCAGGTTTGATTCCGGTTCTGTCCATTCCTTCCTTGGGTTTAGTCCGGGGGGGTCTTGGGTATGTGTCAGTAAAACTTTCATTGTGTGTAGATCTATTACTTGCTACTGTGTCTTCTGTAGCCCAATATGGCTAACGTGGCCATTTATTTCCCCCCCTCAAAATGGGACATCTACTAATTTTTAGGTAATAGTATGAGTATTAAAGAAAACACATATTTCTTTACAGTTTTTATTTATTAATGAAAAAAAAAAAAAAAAAAACCAGGAATGAACACGTGAAAAAAAATAATTTATGGTCGTCTTAAATTTTCTAAAGAACAAATTTGTTCAAGTAAATTTGGTATTGATTTTAAATAAGAGTGAAATTCTTGACAGGATTCCTTAAAATTTACTTTTCTGTTTAATAAATGGGTACTTAGTTTATAAGTTAACATTAAGGCCCGGTGCACACATCCGGTTTTTCAACGTGCGGCGCCACTGCGGCACCGAAGCCCAATTATGCACACATAACCGTGAAATGACGCACAAACTCATTTCACGCCATTTGCGATAAATATTCTATCGATATTCTTCGATAAGAAGAGTCGTTAATTTATGTTAAAATGGAAGTGGTCTCAAAATATCCACTAGCCAGTCTAGAGATGGCAGTCTTCTGACTTTCATCACCCTCGAATTTGAGGGTGGCAGAGGTTAGCCACCTGGATAAGGGCACCTAAGGGTATTTTCTTTAACACCAGGTTATGGGTGGAGGGAATTCTCCCAAGAGATATTATTCCTGAAGTTTCTTTTTCGCAAAAGGTTCGCAACAACTTAGAGAAGCTTGTGAACGCTGTGGGTTATCTCAAACCAACCAATGCTCTTGTGGAATAGAGTGAACTCCAATGCATTATGCCTTAGATTGTCCCCTCACAAGCTCACTTCACCTGCGTTGCCCACTACCAGGACCCACCCCAGGATGGCTAAACCTAGCACTAAAGCATAGGAAGTACAGATATAGTATTTGAAAAATCAGTGATATTCTGACAATCTACGGCAAAAATTTTGTAGCAACCACATATACACAATTCCCGTATGACCATCAAGAAAACCTAGCTGAAACTCTGGGAAAGAAACTAATAAACACCCAAGGGAAGACTACTAAACCGGCAAATCCTTATAAGGATATGTGCAGGGTCTCCCTCGGCGGAATGTGACTCTGGAATACCCTCCTTTGCCAAGCTATTTGCCACTTTATTTCTGTTTAGGTTCACCGAAAAAGGGATCCATTGTAAATGTATCTCATGGAGCACTGACAATTGTCTAAGTTAATTTGGTATATCAATTCCAATTCTATCTCCAATCTCATTCCAGCTCTATAAATATTGGATGGAGCTGCGGTTGTCTGTAAGAATCTATATATTATCTATATAGTATATAATTCTCTTACGTGGCACGCAAAAAAGACGTTATTTGTAATCGCGTTTTGGCAACACTGTACGATTGTTTGTTTATCGCGAACTCTCGCGCATCGATTGAATTTATAGCGTTATCGGATGAAATTTAATTGAAAAAAAAAAGGAAATTTTAATGAGCTGTTGCAGTTAGTTTATAATAGAAATCAAAGAAAGCGGAGGATCTTTTCAGGGCCATTTAAAAAACGGTCCTTTTCAGGGCCAACAATTATAGTTCAATAAGACGCTTGCACTACAACTTTCGGAAATAAACTCAATGAAAGAGTGTGGGTCGTTTGAGTGCTGGGAAAATGTACACACAAACAACATGCTGGGTATTCAATTTCCAAAGCAACGCTCACATTTCGAGTCAAAATTTGCACAAAGTTTTCATTTGAATTCTGATTTTAGAGATACTGTATATATTTTTTCTGTAATACAGCAAATTTAGATTTGAAAAATATTTTTTTGGTAACATATTTTGTAAACAATCCCTTCTGCTAGGACACATGTCTTCATTGAGGCGAGCGAAGCGAGCATAGGTTCGCGCAGCGAACCAATGAGGATTGCGAAGCAATCCTCCGGGGGTTGGCGAGCGTTAGCGAGCAGGGGGCAGGCCCCCTAGTTATTATTATTTCAGGTCTGCTACACGGTGACTAAAAGGCGACTTTTCGCTATGATTTAAACCCTTGGCGACTAGGAGTATCTTTTGAAACAAAATCTTCTCAAAAGCTAATGTTTTCAAAAACTTTGGCGACTTTTTTTTTAATTCGTCGAGCGGTAAAAATAATCACTTGAATATTTCTTTAAGAAAGTTTAAGGAGCTCCTATTTCGAACTTTTAATCCCAAGCCTTGGTAACCATGAAAAAAAATCCTTTCGAATCTGTTGTCTTACTAAGAAAATATTTAGCTTAATAATATTAACATTTTTCTTGTCTAAATCTTCAATGTCTGTTTCATACTTAATTTGCACATATTGTGTTTTAGTCGATTCTTTTTGTGTCTGAGCAACTGACTTTGCTGTTAAAACAACAACGCAACGTTTAAGAAAACCACGTTTTTTGCTCCTAGTTTTAAAAATTTACGATACTAATGCAACAATTTCATAAGTTTGGATATGGTAGCCCTGTTATATAATTCAATCCTGCATCGATGATTATAAACTCAGATAGAAAGATAAAACAGAAATCTGGATTTCTTTCTTTTAAATTCTCAGCTTGAATTAAAAAATATTCTTAAATACAATTAAACCTTGGTTTTGCATGTTCAAATGGGCTCTCGAAAAGCAAAAATGGATAAAGCTTCAGTTCACGTTTATCACGGTGGTAACAGACTTGGCGCTTTTTTTTGGCGCACGTTTAGTAGCGAGTTATGGAAGGTTAAGACAATGCCTTTTCGGTTATTTCGTTTTTTAAGGCAACCTCGGCAAGCGGAAAGTTTAGAATATTCCAAATGAAAATTTAAAGTTCTTTCAAAATCCGTTACACTGTTTGATTTTATTAGTTCGGTTTTTTTTTGAAATTTTTTCTTTAATTCCATTAATTATTTTAATTTTAAACTATCTTTTGATTTCATTGGTCCTTTTAATGGTTTTTTGCAAGTTGTGCAATTTTTTTCATTTTAATTTATGTTACGGTGCAGAGCTGTCGGTTTTATTTTATGTATTTTTTATTTTATTCACATATTTTTAAATTATTTACGTATGAAATATATCTGAAGCTTGTTACTTTCCTTTGTAAAAGAAAAATATTTTTGAAATAATTATTTCCTTGGTGACATTGGAAGTGCGCAAAAAAAAAAAGCGTCATGGTCGCTGCCACCGTGATAAACGTAAACTGAAGCTGTACCGGGCTGACAAAATGAACGAAATCAAAACCCGATTTAACGTTTTGAGTCAACTGATTTCATTCGCGTTTCCCAGGAAATCATCAAAATCGTGGGAACGCCATTAAAGGAGACTTGATAAAACTGAAACGAGCAGAGCGTTATTATTAAACTTAAGTGATTTACTTACCGGAAAGTCGGAGCCAAAATGCCGTTTCCTTCATTAAAGAATTGAAGACTGGATCAATAAAATTCATTCTTACTACCACGTCTTCCACATTGGGAAGATGCTGGCACTATGGTACCAGGACAAGAAAGATTGTTGGCCTGGGAAATATAAAAAGTTTTATGTACTGTAATGCGTTAAAAAAGTTTACTCTACTTTTCGTTGTTTTCAATACCGTGACATTGATGCCGAGATTGTATCGATACGAAAAAATAATAATAATGCTCAGCTTTAAACAACCTTGTAAATCAACTTAATTCGAAGTTGCTTCTTTTCCTCAAAGACAATAAAATACACATCACTTTTAGCCTTGAATTCAAATGATGCCCAAAATGCTTAATTGAGAATAATCCTATCAACTCTTCCTGATCCAAGAACCGTCAGATTTTGAAACTGTTTCATCAGATTTACGTTAAAAAATATTCTTTGCTTGAGGTTTTTATCGATTTTTATTTCACTTGCTTACACTGAAATTGGACACGCACATTTATTTTTACAATATTATAAAACGTTTCAAATATATACGCCGCACCGTACGGTGCAAAAACACGTCACATTCCTCTGAAGTCTACAACAAATCTGACCTTATTTATGTCCTTATCGAGAACAGCACCCAAGACTTCATGTTTTTAATCGTATCAGAACACAGGCACTGTCATACATCGATATTCGTCTACTAGAACAGTAACAACCAGAACACAAGAAAAACTGTTCTTGTAACCTATATGTTTATAATCACCTGTCTGGAGATCGTTATATACGGGCATCCTAGCCCAGTGTTACTAACTCTGTTCTAACAAAATTAATTCCCCTTTCTTCTATTATTTGCAGCGACTGTCCCAAGGTATGACTGTACCTTAGGTACAACAGTCCCCTACATATATTTTATTTCATAGGAGGCTGTTCCCGTCGAGACTCTGGATAAGCCCACTGTACTACTGGTTGTAGACTCTCTGGATATGTCCACTGCGCTACTGGGTGTATTTTTCTCTTCTGTGTTCCTTGTGTATGTCTTATCACTTGACGTTGTCTATATTAAATTTGGCGTAGCATTGTCAAATATAGCCCTTTCGACAACAACAAAAAAAAAACAGGCCCGCTCAATTTAAAATCAGTCTCCTGCGACAAGGCAGTCGTGGTACGTGGTTTTATATGAGTCTTTTTTACATATAAGGTGATTGGTTCGAACGTTCACAAAGATCTTCCACAAGCGACGTCATTGGTTGTAAGTGTATCGTTCGGTGCCGTACGCGACAGAAGTGATAATGAATTGGCGGTTGGAAACCACCCAAAACGATCGCCATTCATGCTTTTGTGTATGGCAGCCCTCCTCATGACGACCTTTCACACCAATTCAAAAATCGACTGCCCCAAGGTCGACTGTCTTGTTGGAACCGCATTATACAGAGGCTGGTAGTGCTAAGGGTATTGATGTTACTCAAGCTATCAAATTAATACCACAGGGCAATTTTCAAAAATTCATAGATCGCTTTTGCACAGTACTCGAATTGTAATTGCCGCTGTTGGAAAATAAGTAATAGTAATTAATTAACGTCGTACTACAGCAGCACATTGGATTTTAACCTTGGGGACTGATCCTTGACGACGGTCAGTTATCAATCCGAGGATAACTCCTCGTAATTTTAAACCAGTCAGATGACGAGACCAACGCCTGACATGACACCCCACTTTCAAAACTTCCACTCCCTGCCAACGTGAAGATATTTAACGTGCACCAGCCACCGCGAACACTGGTCTGGCTGGACCTAGTTTCGAACTCGCTACTCTGCGATTGCTAATCCTTTGCTCTTCCAAATGGGCTACCGCATCCCTATTTTCGTAAGGAATGATTGAATTAAGTTGGTAACCAACGCAGTTTATGTTTGAGGTTTCGAATATAATGTTATAATTTTTTGAAGAAATCCGTTGACGGAATTCAAGCTTTTCTTCTTACCTTCCTTTTCCTCTTGAATAAATTCTGAAACACAGCGAATCAATGATGGCATAATTGTGCCAAAGGGAAAAAAAGCGATTGTGTCTTTGCATGCAGAATTCTTAATGATCTGGAACGGATCGATTCCATGTTCTGTTGTAAAGGATAGAAGCAAGGGGAAAAAATAACGAATCGTGTAATCACTCGTATAATAAATATAAAAAAACATTTTAGTTGCTATCGGCATTTGTAGATTTCATTCACTTTGAGATGGAGTTATTTTGTTTGGATATTACTTGGGCTTAAGATTCGAGACTGGAAACAAATCCGCCTCGATATTTTGTTTGTTGGAAAAATCAATGAATATGCAAATGAACATTTTAATCCCAGAGGGGATTAGAATTCTTTTTTGGTTGTAAAATAATGGGGGCCGTTGAACACTTCGAGATAAAACGTCTGGGCAGTTATTTATGCATTTAGTGTTCCCGTTTACTGCATTAATTACTTTTAGAAACGACACGAGGTGATTTATGATTTTATTTGTTCTTTATCTATTCATTTGCTTCGTTGTGCTTCGATATTAAATTGTTCTAAGGACTTGATAGAAGGCAAAAAAACGTTATTTTCGGTCACCTATGTGTATGTTGCTTTTATTTATCTATATACAGTCAGTACCGGCTATATGGCCACCCTGTTATAAGGTCACCCCGCTTATAGGGTCAGTTTTCTAAAGTCCCGTCAAACTTAATAGGGAAGCATGTGTTAAAGCGCACCGCTTATATAATCATTTTATTTTCCTGGTTATCGGTTATAGGGTCGGTTTTTAACCCTTCTTTGCATGATTTTTTCTTTATTGGTGAAATAAATCAAGGTGATATAATTCATGTTCAAAATTAAAGGAAAATGGTTAAAAAAATCTTAGTATATATTTATAGTATAAATTTAGCAAAAAACAATAGGATGGTATCATGTGGTATTTTTTAAATTAAACGCAAACTTTTTCAGAAATTGCTCTAAAAATAACAGAAACACATGTTACAAACCTTTCTTCCACTCATTTTCACTTTTTTAGCAATAGAAACTCAAATATAATAAAACAAAATTAAAAACGAAATCATACGTTTATTGCAACTACAACAAACAGAGGAATGATAACTTCAAGCTCGTTTTACTGATAGTGACACTTGCTTATTTTTGACAGCTATGTTTTTTTTTATGCATTGGACATTAAAAAGGTATCCAGGCACGATCAACTTAAAGTGAACTTGTTCTTTTATATAATTTTTGGGCATTCAATGTTATGATGGAAATTTCCACCATTATGCAAAGAAGGGTTAATCTTTTCAATGAGGTTATCGGGGTTTTTTTGTTGAAAAATAGTAATTGTTGTAACATTTCTTGAGGCGGGGAGCAACACTGGGAATGACAGCAGAAAAAAAAAGTCCTCGAAACATATGAATCTGCCAAGGTATACAACATTGATAAATGCTGACTTTTTTTATCGGATCTTGCCAGACAGAATTCTTTGTTTCAGAGGTATAAAATGTGTAGGGGGAAAGAAAAGCAAGGAACGCTTAACCGTGTAGTGCAGTAGGCCTCGGCGTTGAGCTTACCATGAATTTGGACCAAGGTCCCAATCCATACCAGAAGAAACACACCCAGACCATAATTCCACCTCCGTCGAACTTTACTGTGGGCACAATGCATTCTGGCAGGAGGCGTTCTCCTCAGACGCCAGACCCGAACGGTAGAGGGTGAACCTTGATTCGTCGCTCCAGAGAACCCGCTAAAAATAATTAATTTTTAAAATGTTCTTAAAAGTTTAATTATGTGTTTATGAGCACTATATTATGATAGGTGCATATAATCCTGTCATAATTAAATAGTGTAGTATTGTTCCGCATATATGGTCTGATTTTTTTGGACCACTGAGCTGACCATACAACCGATACTGACTATATCTATATCAAAAAAGGATGTGCATGTGATGTGTATTCTCTATACACATCTACACCGTTTGACCCGTTCGCACCAGATTTGGTTCACTTATACTTTAGAATACTGTGGAAAACATAAGCTATTTCTTTCCTGTCTTCCGATCAATCTGTAGCCATGAAAATTGGCACACAGGTAGTCCTAATAGTGCTCTTCGAAGCCCCAATTTTAAAATATAAAGTTTGTTTTTCTGCAATAAATGAACGTGGATAAGGAAACACGTTATACAGGGTTTGTGTTTGAGTTAACACAGGGAAATGTGGCAGTCATGTTTTAGCTGTCGCGGTCATATTTGAAATCGAGCAACGCCGGGGGTTATTCAGCTCGTATCAGATAAATGAAGCGAGTCGATATTTTTGCATAGACCTTCTAATGAAATAGACGCTTCATGCTATTCCTTCCGGCCGCTAGGTTTGAAGATCTGTCACCTGGTTGTGAGAGGATGAACATAAATAGTAACGTGGAACAAATTGTTGATTAATTACTTAACAACTTTTTTTTATTTAATATAGTTTATTTTATTGTTTGACTGGGGTTATACACTTACCGTTTCGCAGTAGGTTGTCAAAGCTGTGACCACCAACAGTAATGCACGCTTGATAGCATAAATTGCTGAACATGTTCAAAATTTCCTGGCGTTTCGCGAACACTAGCAGCCGTGAACGACAATGAATCTTGGGGTAGATCAGCTTTAAAGGGGCTGTGGCGTCGTCGCCTAGCATGAAAATTGTAGGAATCGCATACAAGGAGAAGACAGCCAACAGCTGAGATAATTATGTTCTTATTATTCCGAGAACAAGAATATATACACTATTTACATAATCGTTTCAACTTGTTTCCATACATCAAAATATGTGTATCACAGGCCAGCGCTGGGAACAACCTCACCTATTGCTTCTGGCTCTTTCGTCTGCCCAACGGCTTCTGCAGTAGTTTTTAAAAATCGCCTCATGGCAAAAGTAAAAAACCAAAGATCGTTCTGAAAGAACACCTGCAGAGGACGCTTCTATTTTCACCTGCTCTTGTCAACTCGTAAAGAGCGCTGCACAAGAACAGCAGCATGCGCCAAAATACAACCCATCAGAATGCATTCGGCATTCTGAAGATTGTTTTCTTTTTCCGGTCGGAATATCTCACGATTTCAAAGGGGTATTCCCATACGT
This sequence comes from Metellina segmentata, assembly GCA_947359465.1. NCBI lineage: Eukaryota > Metazoa > Arthropoda > Arachnida > Araneae > Tetragnathidae > Metellina > Metellina segmentata. The sequence goes on along the minus strand of OX375881.1, from coordinate 48,174,329 downwards.
GTCATCAGAGGAAGAAATCTGTGCATGATAAAGCGGGTGATCGTGGTGTCCAAGCGATGGGTTTACCCTCACTAATACATCGAGTCCCAAAAGTAACCTGTGCTTTTGGGGCTCGATAAATCCCTTTGGAGTATGATTTAATTTTGTGTTCCCTACCTTCCTTTAAAATTTGCACAGGAAGTTTTGAAACGCCTTGCACTGGCGCAAGAGAATTGTATTCTGTATTGTAATTGTATTGTTAAACCATTGGTCTGGTTCCGTTGAGATTGATGATGTAGTAAAGGAATTGCTCGGTACCTTCCTATACCCTATCTATATCCCGTGTCACAAAGGTGCCATTTCTTTCTATGTCTACCACATAACCAAGGGAGACGTTAACGGTGATATAATCTGAAATAAATCGTAGCCACGGACCATAAGACGTAGCCAGGAGACCCCACAATCAATCTTCATTTCTCCCCTCATCTTGTTCTTTCCTGGAATGAAATGAATTAATATTTTCCCTCAGACGCTTCTTTCATTGGGATTGAGTACTCGAACAACACGGGTCGAACGACATTTGGAGTGGAATTGGCCCAATGCATAAGGAATTGCTACAAAAACTAGTATTGCGTAAATGTTTATTAAGGAGGAAAGAGTTACCGAGAATTGCTGCTGTATTGGTAATCCTACTAGCGGTCTTTGGTTTTGTGATAAATAAGGCAACTTTTTGCAACAAATGCAACTTTTTTTCACACGTTCTACGCTTTATGTAAAGTACTAAAAACGAAATTACCCCTACATGGGGTAATTGTACAGTTATAACTCACTACATTGTAAGTGAGTTATAACTGTAACATAAATGCAACTTTCTTCATAAATGCAACTTTTTGCATAATTGCAACTTTTTACAATTTAGCTTAAAATTAATTAATATGAAATTACTATTTCATTTTTTGCCCTTTGAATGAACCCTTCGATAACGTGTGTCTGATCTTGCGAACGCCGAAGTATTGCGGATCAAACAAGAAGCTCATGGAAAGAATGTATTCGTCCTAACAGATGAAAGTGAAATAAATAGCAAGAAGTACTTTAACACATTGGTTGGCACTCATGATAATAAAGAGCAAACTTGCGTAAGCGACTGCAGAGTTTGCGAGGTGAGTGTCGATCATCAATATGTTGTGTCAATGATGTTTTAAAATCTCTGAATGTTGAGCGAAAGGATTTTGCGCTTCTGCTATCCGATACAGCATAAAAATGACTGCGGCTGGAATCACACTCAAGGCGCTTTATCCGCGATTGCTCCAAGTTACTTAAGTGGTACACTTGTTTCACAACTGCAGAAAAAGTCCAATGCAACAATGTCAGACAACATCAGTCTCTGTTGAGCGCAGTTTTTCAATGTTAAAGAAATTACTGACCAAGGATCGGCCATACAACGACATCAACGTTCTTCTGTATTTAATAATGTAGAAATAAATTTTTCATTTTTTCATTTTTTACTAATAATTTATTTTAGATTTTAGTGTATCAAAAATAAATGCAATTTTTTCGTAAATGCAACTTCAGGGAAGGATAAATGCAACTTTTCCCATTTTTACTGCAACAAAAAAATTGCCCTAGTGATAAACTACTGAGAAATATAATATAGAAATTATTCTAATGTTTCTCACGTCTGAAGTTGGTACTGTAGTGGTATGATCAACACTTTCATAAAAGACTGCTCAGTTAATTACAGAACACTTTTCATTTGTTTATATGTTTGCCGATGGTGTCCAGTTTAACCTCAGATTTTTTTTCAATCGTCCCACAGAACGGCTTTTTGGCCTGACTCTCCGAGCCCCTATATTTAATTACCAAACTTGAGCGATAGGGTTGTGAGTGGTATTTACAACTGACGCTTTCCTTTCATAATATTGTGTGGCGTGAGAACAGATATCAACGGAGCGACTTTCTGCTTTCCCCAAAAGCGTTCACACCTCACGGTCGGCAGGTTAGGGGGGCACCGAACAAAAGGAGGGACCCTCCAGAAGGTCAGTCGCTGACAGCTCGTAAATGGGGATCGGTGTCAGCGGTCACTCTTAAAAGGGGGGTAACATCCACAGTACACAGATCAATACCATGCCGCTTTTGTAAACAAATTTTGAGTTGTGACAATTGTTTACCTGCGGCAGCTTAAAGGTGAACGGCGTGTCAGTTTTTTCTGGGGATGCCATGATCTTTACCCGGATGAGGAGTGGACAGAACTCTATTACCGTTGACTCGCCCGGAACCTGTTCTATTTGCCAGAGGATGAAGTTGACGTTCGGGTCACGAATCGCATCTTTTAACGATAATTTAGTCCGGTGCCTTCCTCGCTGTCTCTCCCTTTCTCTCTTCATTAGGGCAAGGCACTCCCTTTTCGTTAGGGCAAAGACCACCTTTTCGCCTCGACTGTCACCAATCCAGTGGAAATTCCCAAGCTCTTCTCATACATAGGTGCAAGCAAGGGGCCATCGAAGATCTTGACATGACAGTATCCTTCTTTTGACGCCGACCCAACCGGTGGTTAAGGTGTGAACCTCTGGATCGGAAGGTTCGTGGTTCGAATCCGGGTCAGTGCATGGATGTTTGTAAGCGTATGGTGTAGAGTCTCCTGGCGTACCTTAAATCTGTCGTGGCCGAAAGTCCTCACGTTGAATTGGTGTGGAAGTTTGGAGAGTGGGGTGCCAGCTCAGGTGTTGCTTCGTCATCTGATCGTGGTTCAAAATGAAGTAGTGTTGTCCTCGGATCTTTCACTTAGGGCAGGGATTCCCAACCGCAGTGGTGGTACGCGGCAATTTTTCAGGTGGTACTCAAGGATCATATGAGCGACCCAAATATTCTACGAAGTTTGTTCGATTTTTTAGTAAGTACAACCACACGTGATGCTATTTCTTATGCCATTTATTACTTGTGTGAGAGTGGTTTTTTCTGAACTTTTGTATACAAAAAATAAATATAGAAACAGAGTAAGTGTTGAAGAGGACTTAAGAGTGAAGTTAAGATACATTGATCCTGATATTGATATTTTAATAAAAAAACAAACAACAAGTTTCGCACTAAAATTTTATTTTTGATTAGGTTAATCTTTGTTTGCTTAGTTTGTACTAATTATTTAAAATTATTTGTTTTTAAACCTGTGAGTAAAAAACAAAACTGTAATTTTCAATAATCGGTTTTTCTTTTCTTTATTAAAACATCATTAATACGAAATACAAGTGCATTAATCATAAAATATGAAGCTTTTGATTAAAATAAAACAAGCCATTGGGCACTTTTCTGACTTTAGATATAAGTTTCTAAAACTGGAACTTCTAAATAAAACTGGTGGTACGCCAAAAATTTCAAAAAATTTCAGTGTTACGCAGTTACTAAATGGTTAGGAACCCCTGACTTAGGGGATTGATCCCGGACCGTTGTCAATAGCCCGTTATGTTGCTCTAGTACGACGTTAATTAAAAATTACCAAATTACCTTTTTTTTTTAAAGTGAATACCTCTTTAAAATCGGAACAGTACAGGGAGCATGCATGAAAAGTCGAGTTCTACAAAATGACGTCAGAACTGTTTTGACTTGTGATTGTAGAACTAGAAGAAACGTCCTGAAGATAAATATAGCGTCCTAAAGGCAAGAGATCGAAGCCCTCGAGGGTGAAGCCACCGCTGTGACGTCATGGACCGGAAAGTCAAATCAAGATTATCTATATTTATATAATTCTATTACGGTGGCACGCAAAAAAGACGTTATTTGTTATCGCGTTTTGGCAACATTGTACGATTGTTTGTTTACCACGAAGCCTCGCGCCTCAATTGAATTTATAGCGTTATTGGATGAAATTTTATTGAAAAAAACTAATTTTAGTCAAGCTGTTGCTGTTTATGATAGAAATCAAAGAAGGCTGAGGATCTTTTCAGTGCCATTTAAAAAACGATCCTTTTCAGGTCCAACATTTATAATTCAACTAGACACTTGCACTACAACTTTTGACAAACTCAATGAAAAAGTGTGGGTGGCTCGAGTGTGGGGAAATGTACACACAAACAACATGCTGAGTATTCAATTTCCAAAGCAACGCTCACTTTTCGAGTCAAAATTTGCTCAAAGTTTTCATTTGAATTCTGATTCCAGAGGTACTGTATGCATATTTTCTGTATACTAGGGCTCGAAATACCCGGGTGCACAGGTGCACTGTGCACATGAAAATAAAATTGTGAACCTAAATTTTTCCCACTAGGTGCACGCAGTGAATGTTAAAAAAAAAAGGGAGGGGACGTGTTGCATGTTACAGTAGTTTGATGTTAGAACAAAATAATAGTATCGACCTCTCTCTCTCGCTCTAAAGGAACGTAATTAAATTTCTTAAATACACACTATGAGAAAACAAAATATCTGGCCCGTAACGGGTATATAAAGGAGGAAGGTTTACTTGTGCCACTACCACCAGAACTTTCCGATGATCGAAACATTTTCCAGATGGTTCTGTTCAAACGACTGTCGCGACAGCCGTGCGCCTGAGAGAAAGGAGAATTTAAATGTTTAAATATTTCTATTTACTATCACTACTAACCTATCTATAAGCATACCCAACTAATAAAGTAGTCTACATTACATTAATGCTCTTATATTACGTTTTTTAAAGGTGCACCTAAAATATAACTGTGCACCTAACTTAAAAACTTAGGAGCACAAGATGCACCTGTATGAAAAAATCTATTTCGTGGCGTGCTGTATACAACACATTTATAATTGAAAAATATTTTTTTGGAATGTCATATTTTGTAAACAATTCCTTCTGCTAGAACACATGTCTTCATTGATGCGAGCGAAGCGAGTATAGGTTCGCTCAGCTAACTAATGAGGATTGCAAAGCAATCCTCCGGGGGTTGGCGAACGTTAGCGAGCAGGGGGCGGGCCCTCTAGTACTAATTATTAAGATAGTTTCGCCGTCACAGGTGATTGACTCTGCGAAAGAAGTGTTGGCTTACAAAGCACACCAAATGACATTGCGTAGCAATCTCCGGGGATTGGCAAGCAGGGGTCGGAGCTCCCTAGTCAATAAAATTATCCTTTAGGATTAATATCAAACTGTACTTTAATCGTTCAAACTGCTAATTATATGCTGAATATTCTCAACTAGGAAGCCATCACGGCGTTGCCCGTGACAGTTCTTTTCGTGTACGTACTGATACTGACGACATTAGAAAGATACTGAAACAAAGAAAAAACAATTTTAAGAGTGACTTCCACCCGACATGAAAGGGTTAGAATTGAAAAATTATTTATTTAAAGAAAATCACATTTAAGGTATCGATCTGTTGTCAAATTTTCCCACAGATTTCAAATTCGTTAAAATTTTTATTCTATCTTTAACGATCGCGAAGATAGAAAACCTCAAATAATCCTTGCCCGTGTCAAAGTCAAAATCGCTAGCAAGAAAGTTAAGCTAATCAACAACCCAACCCAAAACAAGCTTTCTTCAACTGAAGACTGTGACGTCAGCTCCGCAAATGAAGAAACGACAGAGAAAAAAAAATTAATTTTAAAATGTTCTATACTAAATTTTAAAATTCGGGCTTCGAGGTGCATTCAGTCATCTGTGCGCTAACTTTCAGGACTAAGTGGTATAGATGCGTCTGAATACACCAGACCCACTCATACAGACACACAAATACTTCCTTTTATAATAGTAGAGATAAATAATTGTTCAAACGTCCTATGTGTTTCATTTATTCCCCAATCCTACATCAGGCCCAAGTATTCACTTGAAAACTACGGTTTGTGTCTTCGACACAACCTATTTTACTGTCTTCATTCGATGGGTTTAACACTTTCTTCCAATTAAATAAATCCAATTTGAATGAAGTTGTGGAAAATGCAATTATGTATTTAAGATTCTTGCCTGCTTTTGATTGAAGCAGTCGTTTCACCAGTGTTTCTGTAGATCGGGTATATTTAACTCAATTCCTATGTACTACTTGAAACGTGTAATATTGCCTTCTTCCATTACATGGTAGTGTATCTATTACTTTTAAAATTGGAATTTACTTTTTGGTTTTGAATGAAAGCTGTTCGAATGGGGATAGTCGCCAATTTAGGTTCCCATCCGAAATGGAATGAATTTGTAGGGTCTCAATTTTAATGAATATGAATGGAAATTGCGAAAATGCTTCAAAAATCAAACAATACCGGATAATTGATTCACTTTCGTGCGTTAATGGTACGGAACAAATTTGAAATTCGACCTTCTACTCTCTTAAATATCGTTTGCTTGAAAATATCTATTGAGAAAAAGTTATTTTCGCTTTGCAGTGCACTAGCTATTGGTATAGGGCTTAAGTATTGGAAACTTCGTTTTTAGTATTTATTCATCTTAATTCTGCCGTTCTAGAAAGCCATATACACAAATTTTGCCTTTAGTGTTAATCATTGTTAAAATACAGCATAAGTACATTCAATGACTGATCATTGCATTGATCAACAGCTAATTTATTGATTTAGCACGGTAAATTTGAGATTTTGTTACACTTTTATCTCTTTTCGAAAATTAGAATATGCAACATCTAGCGAGCTAGAAATATTTTATTTTGATCTAGAAATTCCCGACAGAAAAATCTGTACGAATTTCATAGCTCCAGAGCTCAACGTTTGCGAGTTTTTGATGCTTTAGACAAATAGATTTTCTGCTTTACATTGTGATGACATCGTTCTGGCATATGCAAAACGCTGACTTGGCTCTGGCAATAGATCAACGGAAGTTGATATTTTTATTCAGTTCAGGACAAGATGGCTGCACATATAACATTACCCTTATACAACGATCGTCGATGATCGGAACACTTTATCCTGGCAATTAACCCTCTTGGTGTTTGTCTTGACGAGGTATCTCGTCATTAGTAGACATATGACCTGATCTTGATGGACGAGATATCTCGTCATTAGTAGAACACCCATATCATCTTGTCATCATAAAAACATCGGTAATATCTTTATGACGAGATATCTCGTCATTAGCAAAATTAGTCAGATTTTGTTGGAAAAGATGTCTGGTTAGAACCACTAGGAGATCTAAGACCTATATTTCAGGCAAATTTGGTTGACAAACCGGCATATTATATTTATTAATTTTATGCAAAGATTATAGTGTGTTAAATTTGGATTAAAGCTACTTTACATTTTGTCTGTCTAGGAACCACACGGTACATTTATATCACAGGTCCTCGGTAATCCAGTTCGTAGTCTCAGATTAGCAACCGAAGAGTTGGTAATTAAAAAACTCTATCCATCCAAAGGTCATGTACGTGGGGGATGCAGTTTAAATCTGTCATGTCCTCAAATATCCCCGCGTTGGTGTGGTGTGGATGTTTGGAGATGGGTGTTATCAGGTGTTGAAGTCACTGACCGTGGTTTAATATGTTTATAATTAATTATTAATAATTAATTTTCCCCAGTTTTATCAATTGCTATTGTTAGAGTTCCATTAAGGGTTCCTACTATTACAATAACAATTAAAATATCTGATGAGAAAAAATTACAAAATATTTGTGGAGAATGTGATCCTTTTACCCCATCTGACGCTAAATATTTAAAAACATTGTTGTGTGGGTACTGTATATCGATACAAATTACGGATCCCGACATTTCTTAAGGGATTTGTAAAATCAGGGAAATTTTTGTCACACTATCATGGAAATCAGGGAAATATCAGGGAACTTTCTTTCGAGGATTTTGTTGCCACCCTGTCACACTTTCTTAACCTAAGACACCACACTTTCTTAACCTAAGACACCACACTTTCTTTACCTAAGACACCATACTTTCTTAACCTAGGACACCACACTTTCTTTACCACACTTCTTAACCTAAGACATCACACTTTATTTACCTAAGACACCACACTTCTTAACCTAAGACACCACACTTTCTTTACCTAAGACACCACACTTTCTTTACCTAAGACACCACACTTTCTTTACCTAAGACACCACACTTTCTTTACCTAAGACAACACACTTTCTTTACCTAAGACATCACACTTTCTTTAAAACACTTCTTAACCTAAGACACCACACTTTATTTACCTAAGACACCACACTTTCTTTAAAACACTTCTTAACCTAAGACACCACACTTCTTAACCTAAGACACCACACTTTCTTTACCTAAGACACCACACTTTCTTTACCTAAGACATCACACTTTCTTTAAAACACTTCTTAACCTAAGACACCACACTTTCTTTACCTAAGACAACACACTTTCTTTACCTAAGACATCACACTTTCTTTAAAACACTTCTTAACCTAAGACACCACACTTTATTTACCTAAGACACCACACTTTCTTTAAAACACTTCTTAACCTAAGACACCACACTTCTTAACCTAAGACACCACACTTTCTTTACCTAAGACACCACACTTTCTTTACCTAAGACATCACACTTTCTTTACCACACTTCTTAACCTAAGACACCACACTTCTTAACCTAAGACACCACACTTCTTAACCTAAGACACCACACTTTCTTTACCTAAAACATCACACTTTCTTTACCACACTTCTTAATCTAAGACATCACACTTTCTTTACCACACTTCTTAACCTAAGACACCACACTTTCTTAACCTAGGACACCACACTTTCTTTACCTAAGACACCACACTTTCTTTACCTAAGACACCACACTTTCTTTACCATACTTCTTAACCTAAGACACCACACTTTCTTAACCTAAGACACCACACTTTCTTAACCTAAGATTATTTCTATTAACAATACACAGATGATTTGAGGGTAAAGTAAAAGAGGCTGGAATTGCAATATTAAAATAATAATGATTCACATTGGATTTCACGCCTGATGCTTGTAAAACAAATCCAGGCAAAAAATCCAATTGAAACATTGCATTTTCTTGAACAAATCAACGGAATATTGTAAGAAGCAATCTCACCCGAGAGAATTCTATCTGCAATTCGGAATAAGAAATTAGTTCCATAATCTATTACTGCTTTCCTATTTCTTTAAGCTTGGCGATTGCATCCACAAACCTCCTTGTTCCAGTGGGATTTCTTTTGCTCGATCATCGGGGGCTCCGAGATCAATGGAACTCTTTTTCTTTCCACCGCTCCCTGCTGTGTCTTAATAATTGATTGAAGTTCTCACTCGAGTAATGGAGAAATAAATTAACTCGGTCTTTGATTGAAGTCTATTGAATGCATGCATATATGTGGAAATAGAAAGCTTTTTGGGGACTGTTTGACGGCTGGATTGCTTCTGGTCATGTGAAACTTCCTCTTTTGAAATCGAAACTTCGGTGAGTTAATGCGTTTTCACTTCAATTTGTCATTCGTTGATTCGAATTTCCATAAAACTTTACCTCCGCTTGGATTTTTTTGTGTGTGCCTTTGTTTTGAGAAACCCATGCGTGATGGAAGCGCACTTGAATAATACCGCTTTGATTTGAAGTTAGTTTTCAAAGGTTTCTTTAGTTTAAAAAGATGGAGAAATAAAAATATAACTTTGAGGCTCTTGTAGACTTAATTTTGTAGCTTAGATCTGACCGTTTTTCGTTCATTTTTTTACAGGTCGAAAGCATCTAAATAGTGAACTTTTTGTAGCAAATTAAACTCTTTTATTCCATTTTCATCTTTACTTTGGCTCAGAGCAGAAACGCATTAACTGATTAAACACATTAAATGCTTATTTTCCTAATGATGAGCAATAATATTGCCACATTATAATATGTTTAAACGATACATTACGCTACAAAAAATGCTTATTTATTTTTTTATTTTTTTATCTTTGAGCCAAAAACTAATAGTTGCTCTTTTAACATCTGTAAAGCAAAATTTTTTGTCATAGTTTCTTCTCTAAGCCGACGTTTGATTTTTTTTAGATAGTTTCTTGGTTGAAGTTAGGTAATAACATACTTTTTACGAATTAAATGCTTAAACTGTCTTTTTACAATTGTCAGAGTGACAGAGCGATGTCTATTTTGATTGACAGTGTGTGTAGTAGTGGGCAAGAACCAGTATACTGCAAAACCTAATTAGGACCTACATATTTTATTTACAATACAATATAAAGTTTTAAAATACACGCCGCATTGTCCGGTGCAAAAACAACGTCCGACTCTTCTGAATTGTATAACAATTCTCTATTATTCTTTTTAAGAATAGAATGACCGTCGTCAATAGCCCGTTGTGTTACTCACGACGTTAATTAAAATTCCCTAACCAAAAATTTCCTTAAGAATAGCACCCAACTTTTCATGTTCTTAATCGCATCAGTACTCAGGCACTGTCATCCATCGATGTTTGTCCACTAGAACAAGTAGCAACTAGAACACAAGAACAACTGTTCTTGTAACCTGTGTTCGTAAATAACGTAGTGAAAGGCAGGGAATTGTGACAACAATAATCGACCTTCTAATGAAAAGACCGAGTCGCTGTCCTCAAATCTCACAAGTGTAAGTCACGTGGGTTTGGGAATCGATTTGAGCCGATTGGCTTTCGAAGCGCAAAATAGCGTTTTTCATTACGCTGGTCAATTATTCCTACATTAGGATTCGTGTTTTCGCTCAATACCACGTGACATATATTCAAATCTAGCGTTCAGGAGAAATAACATTGAACCTGCACGTAAATGCGCTCCATCTATCTCATAAGAAGGTCGATGTTTAAAATATTTGAAGACTCCATTTGTGGTTCAGTGAAAACACTGCCCAGTACAAAAACAGTCACCTTATTTAATTGAAGAAATTCGTTCAACTTCCTTCTAAGCATTTGGAATTTAGTATATACTGATCTTTCGATCGTGTATATAGACACGCACATTAAAAAAATGCAAGGACTCTGCATTTTAAAAAGCGAAAAAGTTGTACAAATATTGTTTGAGTGAAAATTTAGTTAAAGACGAATTGCGCTCTAGGGGATAATGTAGATTCAGGAACTAAAATGTATTATCTTCTAAAGCCATGCCACCTGAAGAGTAACGTTTGCAATTTTGTTTCTGACAGAACTTCTTTCTTCGTGTTATTGATTATTCTACCTTGCATTCGGCACCGTTCTGGATTGTGAAAGGGTTAACAGAATAAATATCCAATGCGCACGGGGCATACAGCAAAAGTTTATTTCATTTTACAGTGCCCGAAGAGTTCCAAAAATAACCCGGTCCACAATGTCGAGTGTTTGGGTACCCTTGAGTGAGTTTAAAGGAACTATCGATTTGAAAATTTCTATTTCTGAGATGGCAACCAAATTGCGCCAGAATTTTGAACCCAAGTGCCGGAGGGATAGAAGAAAAAAAATTGATTCGGCTGTCGAGAAAAAGTAAATGCGCGCAAAATATTTCTCTGAATGAACTTCTCAAATTTTTCTAGTGATTTGGAACTAAGATGAACGAGAATACAATTCTTTTATTTAATAACGCACTACCTTATTTTGTTGCAACTTAATTTCAGAATTGATTTTTGGCAGAGCCTGTATTTTGGTGTTAAACGTACCAGTGGCGTTTTGCATCACTTCTCGCTTGATTTGCCGTTATGCTGCCATTTTTTTTTTGGTACACGATATTTCTCGCAGTTTTATTCTATTCAACTGTAATTAACTACATCCTTAAAATTAATTTAAAAACAATCAATTCGAAGATTATTTTTGCTTTAAATATGTTTTTGACTTTGCAGGAAGTTCGTGTGTCGTTTATCTGATAAGCCTTTTTTTCATTATTCTGTCAGAGGGCTTGTCAGTGTAAGGAAATAAACCACCGAAAGATTTTACGTCTGATTACCCAATACTGAATGCGTACAGGAACCACGTTCCATCACAAAAACATCCGCACCATCTGCATTTAACTTTACAGAATAGCTCCGTAAAATTTTAGCCACGCGAAATCCATTTTGTGAGATTAAAAATACTTAGAACTACTGAATATAAATACTGCAAGACGAAATGTTATACATAAATCGAGTAACTCGTATCCCAAAGTTTTTTTCATATCCAAGTTTAATTTCTCTTTAAAAGAATTCGATAAGTTTCTTTTTTTCTGGAAGTTTCTGTTTCAGAAACATCCCTGTTATGGTACAACTTTATATATACATATTCAATGACCTCCATAACATTCATTATCCCTTGAGGATTTGTGATTTTGACTCTTTTTCATTAAAAACCTGACTGTCTAGTGGTCAAGATGCTGACTTCTGTATCGACAGGTTCCTCTTTCGAATCCGGGGTTAGGAATTGATATTTGTCCGTCTGAATGTATGGCCTCTCTATGAACGGATTGAGACTAGAATGTGTGGTATGTTTTGAGGTGTAACGTGAACCCCCCCCCCCCTCCGTGGATCCCCATGGTAACGCAAATCGGCTTATAAATCCGCCCTTTGTAAAGCCATAATGAGATATGCTTAATTGACTGGAATGCGTCACCTGTATCCATTCCTTGTTTCACACTGTATTTAACATTATTTTATTAACTATAGTTAAAGTAAGAATTTACCAACGCTTTTTTTTCTGTAATCCTACCTCTTATACCCAAACTATTTAATACGAATACATCTTTGAAGACATCACCAGCACCACGCCAGACACGAATCTGCAATTTTAGATGTTTTCACAGCAGTGCATTTTGTATACTCTTATTCGATGTTTTATATGGAAACCAAGGGTAGGAGTTTTAATTCGTTGCTAACAACCTAAATTAATACTTAAATTTCACCATTTTATTGCTGGTTTTTGCTTTGATTTCCTCGAAACAGTTTTGCAGATTCATGCCTTTAGTGTTGAATTCCGTATAAAATGTCAGATTTTTTTCCAGTAAAATTTTAGCGTGTGCATGTCATTTTAATCTTTTCAAAAATAGCGTTTGTGTAGTTAATAATTTAGATTTACTTGTTCTATATTTATATACTCTAGAATTCCATCGCAAAACGTTTGATAAACTGGCATCTACGACATGTTCTTCACCGCGTAGATTTTAACAAGAAGTTATTGTTGAAAGAAAATGGCTCCATCATTGAGAGAGATGTATACCAGAATAAGGCCACTTATTTCTTGTTATACAACCATCCGTCTGGTTCGATTCTAAGCAGATAAAGTTCCCTTTTACAATGGTAAATGGCCTGTGTTCCGAATAAATGCCCTCTTTTACCAATACCATATGCGTTTAGAAAGTGTATTACATGCTTTTCTCCTCCGCGGAAATAGAATTCTTGAACTAAATCGAATTCCTCCTAGCATTTACCTCTGCAATGGTGGCAAATCCGATCAAATAGAATGCTTTGGCATCGTTGGATAATAGTACGATGCACTATTTCCCATCGTTTGTCGTGCTGAAAAAATGAGCTACCCCCTCTTACGGGTTGAAACCAAATCAACCATTTCAGAAAGACGGAAAACAGTCCTTTTCCAAGAAATTCGATTGTGTAGGTCTTGTTAAATATAATATTCACCCAGGCTCACAAATTGTGTTTGGCCTTTGGCGTTGCCCCGACTTGCCATCGAATATTGATCCCTTCAACAATTCTGACGCTCTTTGTTGATTCGGAGGGTCTTTGTGAGAACGCGACTTAACCTTGTTTACGAATAAATTCGTTTCAGCACTTGGTTAATGTAAGTGCGCTTTAAATCTTTTATGTAACGGTATTGAACTATTAAAAGAAAGTGCATAAAATAATTTTTAAATATTCCAACCTTTGATGGCGTATAATTACGACAAAGATTAAATTCAATTGATTACTCTGAAAGGAAGTTTATTAATTATTTAGAGGAGCTAAAATATTAAGAACTTTAATCGCGTTTTTTCCCCAGTAATTAATTATGCTTTGCGGTGTTCTTTATGCTGATCAGATACTCCCCTTTTACTAAAAAATTAATTTTGCTAATCGCGTGTTTTTGTTCCAGTATCTCATTATTGCTACCCTTTAGAATAAATTTCGTATTTTTATTTCATCTCGTTAATATTGCAAAGTAGAAGATGTAAAAAAAGTTAAGAGATGAGTAAATATTTGTTTTTGCATCTTCATTTGTCCTGCTCACCGATCTTACCACAAGTGCTGTCCTTACTGTTTTTCAACCTTGACTGTATAGGTATCATTTTTTAGAGCAAAATCGATTTCAAAAGCTCTTTTTTTCGAAATGTTTGAACTTCGTTTGAAAATTAACCCTAAGGTCAACGAAACTCCCTCCCCCTCAGTTTTAACCAATGGCATGAATCCTTGCTTCAGTCACGAATTATGCCCTCTGCTGGGAAACTTATTTTTTGGCTTTGGCCTATCGTGCTCCAATGATATCAAAAACGTTTGGCAAATATGAAGATTCCGATAGCTTCCACGAGACATTTGCATAGCATTTGTTTGTTTAACGGCGAACTGTTGACTAAGCGCTAAGCAACGCCAAACATTTCTTCCTACTTCAACATGCTTTTTTAATGCATCTGCGTTCCGGGATGTCCAGGATGTACCTGCTTGGGGTAACTAAAACTGCTACTAAAATCAGCTTTATAAGTACTTTTGCTACTAGTTTAAGAATTTATGCTACTAAAACTACTTGTCATCTGATCATGATTCAAAATTACGTGGTGTCCTCGAATCTTCCACTTCTGGGGTTGATCCCGAACCCTTGCCAATAGCCCTTCGTGTTGCTCCAGTGAAATGTTTAAATACCTACCTACTAAAACTATTTCTCCAAGTGCTTGTTGTGACAGTTACTGTGCTCAATACAAATATTGGTATACCCATGAAAAAGAAAATGTAATGTTTATTTCAACATACGGGGCTCTCTGTTGGTGCCGTGTGTATTCGTGACGCTACTCGCGAAACTTTTCATGTACTTGGCGAGCGCCAAGAACCATACCAACAGTTTGTACCAGATCTCTTGACGGCCAGTTTTTCGATCCAGGATCCAGTTTTTGTGAACTTAGTACAACTATTTAAGCTTAGAATAGCACTGAAATTCGAATCAATGTTAATAAATATAGTTACAGTCCACTAAACTTATGTATTTTTGTGTGAACTCCGACACTCTTGTTGAATCCCAACGCAGCCGTGATTAAATTAATAATAAGCTCATTGAAATTGTATAGCGTATTAGCCAATCAGGTATTTTCCTTAGTGTCTGAGGCTCTTCCTTTTCATCGAGATTAGACTCTTTGTAACAGGTTCATGTCACTTGTAAAGGTAGACTCCTGAACCTGTTAACAGGTAGACTCCTTGTAACAGGTTCAATTGTGAACCCACCATAAAATGGCCCTGACCTGAACTCGAAAGAAAATTCGGAGCACCGTTTGAAAAGCCTGGCACAAACGATGTATCCTTCAATTAAAAGACTAATTGCTATAATTAATAATTGATGCTACAATTACTGATATTAAGGAAGGTTGTAATTTGTTATATTTATACCGGCTCTAATTGTGTCTTGGTATCGTGTAATAACGGGGAAAATGCTTTGCTGTAAATAATGTGCAGTTTTGAAAAATAAAGGTCTACTAAATACTGATTGCGCATTACAATCGTCAATATTTGATGTGTTTAGATTTGTTCCGAGATATTTTAATTTTCTTTGTATTAATTTCTCTTTCAACTAACATAACCATTTCGTGAACTGCAACATTTTTGTCAGAGCCCCCAACTTTGAAAAGAATTCCCGTTCCAAAATGAAGACGAACTGAAGCTCCGATATCTTCCATCTGATTCGCTAAGCGTAGTCATAAAAAGTTAATACAAACCGCGCGCGCGCGCGCGCGCGCGCGATATCTTTTCTTTTCTCAGAAACCATATAGAAACTTTAAATCTGTTCGCACGACGATTACGGTCTTTATTTAATTAGCCTTAATAATTATTTGTATCTCCTTATCAATGGCATTTACTAATTTGCCCTTTCCATCGAGGACAAATTTTTACAAACAAGCAGAACATAATTATCCACTAGTCAGTCACCACTGAATTTGTGTTACATTAAAATACTCGTATTTTAACGATTCAGTTCATAGTTTTTTTTTCTGAATAAACGTCATGATACATATATTCATATTTACATTTTGAATAAATTTACCAGAACAATACAAACAATAAAAGGCGCGTCAAATACCACAGAATTCGACTCATTGATTTCATTAATGTGGACATGTAGTCTAATTAGAATAACTAATTATAGTTTCTTTGAGCATTTACTCAGCTTCAATGAGGTCTCGCGGTGTTCTGTGCATAAAAATAGGAATTTGTAATACTTATGTTAAGCGCAGGAATCAGAATTTCCTGTACCTACGTTTTCTTGTTTGCTACGATGTAGAAAATTTATGTACTACTTATCCATATTTACGCAGTAAACGTATTACAATGTCATTATTTTACTCATGAAACCTGCAGAAATATGTCCGATAAGAAAATTCTTAAAGCGCTTATAATAAAATAGTTTAATCGATTTTGAACTCGAACAAATCCCCTGATCCGTTCAAAAACTTGGAAAATTCATATTTGTGTTATTGTTTGAAACTTTTGACTCAATATCTGCTGGTAAATAATGACATTGTAGTTATGTTTGAGCTGTCGGCATTTTGAATGAGGTAATTGTGCAAATTCTAAGCAGACATTCATAGGTATTTTACATTTTATTTGTCAGTCATAATGCAAATAAAATGTTTTTTAAACTTATGTAATTAATGACTCTGCATCATGTGATTGGTATGTGGATTCTTTTCACATTGCAAAGTTTTTATTTTTATACCAGGATTTCATTATGTTTTGTTACTTTTTATTTTAAGTCGATTTTGCACTTATTATCCAATCTATCAAGCATAGCATATGTAATTAGCTTTCGTGAAGCTTTTCTTTTTACTGCATACTAAAATAGATACCGTTGCTTAGAGTATAGATCCTATCAGTGACTCAATTGCACCAATTAATTTCCTTAAAATCACAAGATAACGAGTTGTTAGAAAAGAATCGTGATTTGTAAAAGTCATGGGGATTGATGACGACCTTTTTATAATTAATTTTGAACCCTAATTGGGCTTCCGCGCTCCTTGAAAAGCTAAGGATTACTATTGCTAATAGCACATGAAGACGGAATAACTTTTTTTTATCTCGGCCATTTTCAAATAGTGGTGAAAAACTACGCCACATATAATTCTTCTAGAGAGAGTATTCTTATGTACCCATCGAAGACCTCTTTCAAACAATTTATCTTCCTCTGAAACATAATCCGTTTTAAAAGAGGCCGCACAAATAGCATCGCTGTTACTGTGCAGCCATCGGCTTGGTTTTCGTATCGTGGACTTAATGGAACTGTTTTTGCACGCATCTGGGTTTATGTGGGAGATTAAAGGGGAATGTGTTTACATTCACATTTTAAACCCGAGTCGTGTACAAAACTTAGTCTTCAAGATTGTTTTGATATGGGAGGTATCTTATCTTATCTGACTAATTCATAAAGTTTTTATTTTTTTAAATATATTTTTCTGTTTAAATTGTATGAAAAACTTCGAATATTCAGGAAAAGTAAATTGTGTGTAAATATCTAGCAAAATTTGTTTTTAGCTCGGGGAACAACAATTTTTGTATTTTTTGAGATTCTATTGGAGTTGAAGATTGACAGCGAGGGTAATAGATCTTACAGAAAGTGTAATAACTGCCCAGATATGGAGTTAACACCAGCTCACATTTTCGATTGTCCAGCAATAATTGCGGATCTATTTAAAGTCGGGGTTTTTTCTCGGAACCGAACCTATACGAGGACAATATAGTGGAGATTGCTAGAGCTGTGATAACTGCTCATGGCACCATTTGAACAAGACTCGTCGTAGACACGACATTATCATCATCATCATTGGAGTTGCCATGCTACTAAAACTGTTCTAAAATTAACCTCTATTTTCATAGAACAAAGTATGGTGTATTTATTCGAATCTGCAGTTATTTCTAAGTTTGTTTTTAATCGAATTTGCGTGTGTTGATCCATTAACTATTCACAAGCATTTGTTTCCATGAAGAAAAAAAATAACATTCGTGTATAAAATACCCACATAACAATCCCATTCACATATCTTAACCTTTTAACAGTTTGTAGCTTTGAAAATGTCATAATGCAAAATATTTTGTTTTTACATCGATTCTTTTACCTTGATTCCCTTGTAGATTTTGTGTTTAGTGCAGATTGAAGTATAGGAACTCACACCTACGGTATCTCACTTACACATATTGTAATTGCAATTTTCAAGACAACCATATATTATCAGACCTACGTGCATGCGAATGCAAGGAAAGTTTTACAAACACAGAAGAATGATATATACACAGGGTAAACTGTATGTAGACAAACATGTTTCACCTATAACTCGCAAATTACTTGAGCATTGAAAACCCCACTGAGGCACGGCGGCTCGTGTCTTTTATAGAGCTTGCTTCATGTACATTTCAAGAAATGTAGTTAGGATTTTCACTACCCATATTTATTTGTAATACTTATCCCTCATGTTTGGGGAGTAACCAGAAATATTTTTGAATTGGCAACAGAAGTCGGATCCCTAGGAGTTTGCACAGCTGGTACGAAACAAATTTCGATTTGTATATTTTCAAAAGCTTCTGATTTTAACGGATTCTGTAACCCACTAAGTCTGTTATCGAGATTAATGGCGAACACCATATCTTTTATGGATGTTATAAATCGCTGCTTCGTTGGCCGAAACCATTCTTGTCCTTTTCCTGTGATAATCGAGACGTATGCCTGCCCTGAATCCGTTAAGTATGTCGTGACACAGGATAATAATATGCAAAAATGAGGGGCCGACTCTCGACATATTATTCGAAATGGACCATAATGGCGCACAAATGAGTTGTGTCGTGATTAACGGTCCGCTTCAGCTAAAGTTGTGTTGACAGTGAGTGAGACGAAGAAGCCAGGTGTCTCTCGCACGCTCTTTAATTTTGTTTCCGCATTTTTAATTCTCACGAATCTCGTATAAACATTTCAGAAAATTTGAGATTGTATCGCGAAGACTGGAGGTCAAGGTATCCATTATGGACGACTTGTTCCGATGGAGTTCTATGACCATTTAATAGGGCTGTTCTCTGAGACATGTTCGTGTTTCAATTATGTGTATACCGTGTTTGAATTTCGTGGTATAGAGGTGTGTACAAATTTCGTTTGATTGTTATTTGGAATAAAATATGTTTTTCAGTCTTAGTGTCTGTTTACCAGTTTAATTCTAAATGAACCAAGATGCATTTAAATATGTGAATTTATAACTGAAAGTGTGTTCTTGATGAAATATTATTTAATTACCTCTGTTTATTGATTAAATGTTTAGAATTTAATTTTATTTCGGGATAAGAAGACATTTGTATTAAATGTGTAAACGCGTGCTTAGGTTATTAAACTTCGTCAACTATGGTTTTAGGTCACCTTGCAAGATCTGATGACTGGGAATGTCTTTCAAAATTTTTTTTTGGTATTTTAAAAAATGTAGTTGAGAGAATGGCAAAAAAAAAATATTGTTCTGATGTATTTTTATAAATTAATAATTCACAAATGTGATTATTATTGCAGTATGTTTATTTTAATAATCCCATAATTCAATTTTACTCGGAATGTTCGTCATGGATTATTCTACATGGAATGTTCTACTTGGATCACGCAGGAATATGTTCAAAACGAGTAACTCAATAGATAATAATACGTACAAGTAACGTAATAGCAAACTTTTTTCTACTTTCAAAATGTAAAGCATTTATCTTTGCTTCAAAGTTACAGTAAAAAAAAAGTTTAAAAGTTTAAAATATCTTTTACCAGAAATCTAGTTCAAGAAAATTTTTATTCTATGTAATGTTATATATTGAAGTGCATTGACTTGAAAAATGTGTACGTACAAATTTATTATTTTTAACTCATTAATATCAATCTTTAAAATTAATTGTTCATAAGGTAATGTTACCTAAGGGGGTGGATATATTTGACTGAATAGACCAATGAAAGCTGTTAATCCTCACCTGATATTCAAGTGAGGTAATTCGATTATCATTATAACATTCACGAACGTTTGTTTGCGTGAGAGGTAATTGATTCATGTTGTCATAATCCCTAGATTAAGACAATGTAATGTTATATTTTTTTATTTCATATGCGATCTGTTTCATTTTCTCTTCTATTTTGTAGCTAAATAAAATTTCAATTTATAATCACACACACAAAACGGGAATATTAAATTTACAATTTGATGTAGACAGATGGAGAATATTATTTTGAAGTGAAGACGAAATGGTATTCTCATTCTAGAAATGGGACAAAGAAAGTTTTTGAACTTTGTTGTCCAAAGAAAAATGATGGACACACGCCGAACACCCACGTTCCTAATTTCCGCTCATCTCATTTTAACCCCAGTTCTACCTGTACTAAAATCTCCGGGACAAAAAAAAAAAAATCGGTAGCCTAGAGAGGCAAAAGACCTTGGTCGTTCGCTTTCCATGCGCTCTCGAATGTCGTAACGTTATCCCTTGGCAATCTCAATTGCAGAAAAAGCACAGGTGGCAAAGACCACTTTTTTCCCCAACTCCGGTCTTTTAATACCATCCATTTGAATCCTACCCTCCTACTCACGTCGTTATAACCAGCCGCACGTGCTTGCAGCTCCACCAACTCACGCCACACACCAGAATCACGAAGATCACGTCGAACGAGTTCGCCCGAACCTCAAACAGTTCGTGCGTTTGCGAGTCCTTTGCTTATGAAGGGGCACCCAGCGAATATTCAAAAGCTCCGGATTGAGATTCATGACGGCTTTATCGTGAAATGACGTCGAGATAATGCCAAACAGTGAGCAGCAGCTTGCGCATGATGTAACTCAATGAATGTGAAGCCTCGGTCCTGGACTTGAGTAATTATCCTCTGGAATAATATCGGGCTTCATCCCTCTGTGCCGACTTCCATTTTCTGAAGCGTTTATTCTGACAGTTGGGCAGGAGGGGGTGGTGTAATCGATGGCTTGTGGGAATCGTGGGAGTCCATGTGGGAGACGTTTTCCATTATGTTGTTGGGTGATCCTCAATGTCGTGTTTGTGCGAGGCCTTTCATCACACAGCATGTTGTAATTCCATTAGTTGTGTCCGTTTTGCAAGACTCGAGGAACGAGTTGGTTGTGTTTGTGGAAGTAAAAATAAGGGCTGACACACGCTATCGAATTGAAACTTCCAGGAAGAGAATTGTCTTATTTTTCCCCCTTATGATTAAGTATTAAAAATGCGTACTTTTTTTAAATACTAGGGGGCTCCGTCCCCTGCTCGCTTACGCTCGCCAACCCACGGGGATTGCTACGCAATTCCGTTTGGTTTGCTTCGCGAACCAATACTCCTTTCGCAAGTGATTTAACTTTTTTTTGCATGAACACTTAATGCACCCTAAACCAATAGCCGCATCAGTAAAAAAACCTTCTGCATCTTGTTCCCTGTACAATTTTAAGTAAACCGCGTTACTCTTCTAACTTTACGATATGTACTTCGAACTTTCTCGGTAAACCGTCTGAGAAAAGAGTGTAAAAAGCGAGCCTTTTTCCTCGCCAAATAAAAAGAAATCGTTTTTATGGCAATTGTTGCTATGATAAATTTGATATCCGGCAAACCCGATAGTCAAAAATACAACCCTCATCTGCGTGAGGAATATGCTCTGCGAAATAAAAAATACGAAATTTGTGTGACCCAGTTATGATGTACATACTCTCACACGACCAACTGCACTATAGTCTACCAAAATTGTGTATCATTACAATAATGCCTTACTTTATACCAAATGTTAGATAGACTTCGCGAAACTTTTAAGATGTTTCAAGGTCGTGAACTTTTACATAATTTGAAATACTTTGGGCCCCATCCGAAAAATTAAATCCTACGCTGTTGTCTTCGTGTTTATTTAATCAGCAATCTCTTCACAATGATGATGCTTTATTAAACTGATTCGTATTTTCATTCTATTTGTTTGGATTATACAGAAGATTTTAACTCTAACTTTACAATAACAATATGGAAACGATAATAGTTTAACTTATCTCACTGCAATTTTGTCCCATTTTATATTCTCTTCGTCCTTATTCAATTTAAACAAACAACAAATTTCCTATTCAAGCCTATACCAACAAATTCCTGCAAACGAACGATTGTAAACTTTCAAATGATCCTTTGTGATTCTCGGAAGTAATTGAACGCTGTTTCACGACTGAGGTTAAAAATAATTTTTGTTATAAAAGTCCTCCGACAGGTAATATCCCACTGAAGAAAAATGAGCATTTGAGGTGATAAAACTTCACGACTGATATTGATAGCTCGATGACTTGTACCCCCTACTATTTAACTAGCACCTAGATTTCGGCAGAATGAAATGTGCCTACTAAAAAAATTCAAGTGCATAAAAATCCCGATTTGTTGTCTGATCGATTTTAATAATGTTTCCAACGTTTCTTGAAGTTTATTTTTTTTATTCCAGGGCTTTATGCTTTACATTGTTCTAAATTGTCTGATAAGCTAACTGACTTTTTTTCACTGGTTCCCAAGTCCCATTGAACCATTTTTCTGCAACCTTGATCTGTTTTAATCATAAATATTATGCTCCATAAAACCCATCCATCCAACTCTTTGGTTGGATGTGTTTTATGGTGGGTTGGATGGATTTTATGGTGCAAAATAATATTTGGCCGAGCTGCATCAAACACAAGACATGCCACGTCAAGTAATGGGTATGCACACATGGAAAGTTTTACTGAAGAAGAAAAATACAACCACAAGGTATGTTATAGGACTTTAACTGCATCACATGCAACTGAAAATCCGTAGGATTTCCGGAAAATCAGAAATTGCTTGTATTTTTACATAATCTTTCTTTGGAATTCTTCTTGAATCATAATTAATCAATATAAACTCCCCGCTTTTTTTTAGATTTGCCTTTAGAAATTCCTAAGTTATTGGCCCTGATTTCAATGTGTGGAAAAAGCATACTCTTCAACTACACGGGAACTTTTTCCATGAGAAAATGCCCAAAGGAATAGCATCTCATACAATAAGAAATAATTGTATTCTTCAGAGGTGAAAATACGAGTAACAACGTAGCATAACTTTGAAATTTAGAGACAAAATATAGTGCGATATTCAGGTATAGATAAAATGTTTTACTTAAGTCGCACATAATAAATAAAATGGAATCTTGTCTGCGAAGATAATTAGTGTTCATTCAAATGATTTCTAAAGATTCGAACGGATTAAAAATATTTTATTTGTTACCGGGGAGTAAACTAGATTAGTTTGCTTTTACGATTGTTGAATTCCGAGTCGCAATTAAATGCCGTCAAAATTAGATATTTCTTTTAAAATGTTTGAATTCCCTTATCGCGATTAAATTCGGTCATAAAACCAGATCTGTTACTCATTACACAGTCGATAAACTATTTAGATAAACTATTTTTAACCAAAAAACAAATGTTAATGAAAAGCTAATATTCCAACTTTAATTTCGAAGTGGATCATCAACTTTCATTAAAAATGATCAAATAACATTGTCTGCTAAATAATAGGGAATAACTGCAAAATGTTATTTGTAGTAAAATGGCGAGTTACAATAACTTTAGAGTAAAATAGTAATGTGAATTAAGTGAGGACAGACCTCTCTCACACCGGCTAAATTAACTACATTGCTCAAATAAAATTACTCAACCGAAACGGTTAAAAGGCGGTATCAAACTTTATAGGAGAGAATTCCTATATTAATCGCGTCATCGAAATAGAAAATCGGTATCTGAGTACCCACAACATTGATAATCGATTATACAACCGCATCGCAGAATCGCCATTCGAATTAACCGAATATAGGAAACTAGAAAACTTCAAACCGGAAATCGATTCGCGAGGATAGAAAGAATTAAATGTGTGCTAGGGAATAGAAACAGAATGAACAAAATACGGGGATGTTACTTCTGAGTGTTAAAAATTGTAAACAAGTGTTAAAGGTTTCTAAATTTGCCTCGATACCCAATCGAAGAAAAATATAAGGCATGTTTGGGATTTAACCGAATACAATAAAAAGGCGCTTGAAAATATTTTAAGGGACCATTTCAGATATCAATATAAAATTAGCTATCACTTTATTAAATAAAGTATTGCGGCAAATATTTTACTTCTTGAGTTTGGCAATTCGTATGAAAAGGAATCATTTTTGTTCACCTGACATTGATAAGTGTCAAAAGCTTATTAAGTTGTATATTTTAATGAAAAATTTGGGGTACTACATATACATAGTTCATTGGAAATTAGCATCAAAACTCATGTATAATCAATCATGCTCAAATCCGCGTCAATATCTGTTTTGGAACTCGTGGAATCAAAGGTTTATAATTATATTGATCTGGATTCTTGAGCCAAGTGTATCGAAAACGAAGTTTAAAAACTAGCCCCCTCTGTAAAGAAGAATAACTATTTCCTCCACAAAAACTGAAAACTCTCCTGTGATCTCTCCTTGTAAATGTTTCTCTCAAGATGTCTATTGTCATAGATTGCATTCGATTTTAGTCTCAAAACATTTTCAAATACCGAAAATAATCTAACCCATAAAGTAATCGAACTGCTTTTAAATTCAAAAATATATATTTATAAATCGAGAACGTAGTTGATGACAGTTTGTCTTGGTACTTTTTCAAACTATTTTAGAAAAACCTTTAGCTTTTAAATTGCAACGATTGCATTAAATTCCCTTTTCTCAAGGAAATTCATGGATAAATTATTCAGTTTATTTTGAATGTGTTTCGTTCTCACAATAAACTGCCCGTTTTCCCAATTGTGTATTTAACATGTTTATTAATAGCTAAGGTGTTTTGGAAATATTCTATGTGTGTCAGGTAGTCGATATAAAGAACAAATGGCGATATTTGGCACCAACGTTTTGAAAGGATACGGCGACCATTTTCTACATGAAAAACAAACATTTTTTTTCCAATTTCGATTTCTTTTATATATTGTTCCAATCGCTGTTTCTTTTTATCTTCATTCAATCTAGAGGCAGACCGAGAATTGTTCAGAATTGGAATTGAAAGTACTTTTTAGAATTATTTTGTTTCAAGTTTTGCTGAATTTTTGAAAAAAAAAATTGTATATACGGTGCTAAGAATATTTACGTTCATATTTAAAATCGCGATTTTTCTTTATGATTGAATTTAAAAGTAGTTCTTTTGTTCCAGCGCCATTTTTGCATAGACAATTATCACTAAAACCTCCTGAATATAGGAATTGCAATAAGTTCCTCAGACCATCTCAACCTATGATCCGTGGACGCCCAGGGGTCCGCGACAATGCTTCAGGGTGTTCCGAGAATAGCATTCAATATAGGGATTGCAATCCGGCACGATTTTCAATCCGGCCGGATTGACACTAATCCGGCTATATCGGTACTTTGCTAATAAGTCTATCTAACCAGTATGTATTTTTCCAAAATCGGCTGAGTGAAATTGGGTAACAAGGATATTATTCCAAATTGACGAACAAAACATTTATTTTAGCATTAGAAAATCAATTTTATTAATAATTATCCATAGGTAGGAAAACAATCACCAACAATTAATTATAGTAACTACTAGAACTACTAGTAGTAAATATTTAACGAATTGATGATCAGTCTTACTAGTTTCCTCACCAAAAAACACCAATCTGTTTTTTTCGCAGGACTTTTCTATTGATCTAAAATTAAGTAGTCTCTATCTCTAATGGTCGTTGAGCAAAGGACATAAATTGTACCTAACCTTGTCTCATACTAACATAAAAATCTAATCTTTGGCAGGTTTTGGTCAACATAACAATAAAGGGAACTCTTAATCCTTCTTAATTGCTTAAATCGAAGTTGAATAGTAATGAAAATCACTTTTGAGTTTGGAAGAACGATCTAAGGAAACGAATCGTATTAATTGTCATCACCCAACCTACATATTTTTCTTTAGCTCCATTTCATATGAAGTCATTTCTTTTTTCAGTATTTTCTCAAAATCTGTTTCTTTTCTAAAGTTTGTCTTTTTGCAAGTCTTCATTTTCTTGCAAAATTTCCTTTTCTAATTCCTCTTTATTAAAAAAAATATTATTGATAGTTTAATTTATTATTTTCGCTAGAATTCTTCAGACTGATTGAAAAATATAAAATCGATTAATTCACAAACGATTGCTTAATAAACGATTTTGCGACTTTTAAATTGGGTTTGAATAATCCTATATTTAACCTTAAAAAAATTCGGGTTTTTCGGATCCGCTAGATGTTGCTGGATCCGATAGGTAGCCAAATGATGCCGGATCGAATTGCAATCCCTAATTCAATATTTCACTGACTAAAATAGATAACCTTTCATGAAAAAATAAAATATTACATTATTTTTCCGATATTATGTGCGGAAAAAAATATAAACATATTTAAACGCTGCCATGTTCTAAAAATGAAATTTAAAATGGGTATTATATTTTTTAAAGATGAGCAACAGCACTTGCAGCTATGGGTCCCATTAGCATCCCAACAGTAATACTGCCGTAACACACACACACACACAAATGAATTTCGTTCTGTGCCTAGACTGAATACATGCTTCTCCACTGCAAAACTGCCCTCTACTGGAATCTAGTTGTGGCAGTTTTTGTGCTAGCAAAAGCATGCATTTAGTCTTTGTACTTGTTAATTCTAGAAATTCATATTTTAGTTATGACGATCTTGCAGCAGGGATGCGATTTGAGGGTAATGAATATATTTGTTTACATTTAAGACATTCCGTTACATTGTCCCCAGGTCATTTAATTTAGAATGTAGTAAATCACTTAGACAACAAACACATAAATTGCAATAAAATAAGCAGTATCCCGCTTCGTGCGAAAACCTATCAACATGTAAAAAGTCCTCACGTATCAACATACTAATGAATCCCTAGATGAAATGTCCTCAGAAGTCATGAATGGCTTCCTTGTTCCAGAGATGAGAAGGAACTCCTATTACTTAATAAGAGGCTCATTATGCAGCTACTTGGGCGACCTCCCATTGGGCTGGAACAGAACTAATGCTCCAGCCTGTCACGCCACAGTGGAGTTTTCCAGGGCACCACACGCCAGTCACGCTATGGCCGCTAATTTGGACCCTCTATTATTCAAAAACGTATTTATTTTGGCTTCGTCCACGTGCGCTGGTCCGAGAATATTGCTTTGACATGCAAAAATGTGTGTTCTTCCTTATTTTTAAATTTTCTTTTTTTAAAACCCATCAATAGGTAACGGGAGAAAAATGGCAACTGATTGAAGCTTGCGTTCTAGTTGGAAAACCACACAAGTGATATGCACATATTTATGGTAAACGAGCTCAGTTTTACAGAAAAATGGTTCAATGAGGTTTGGCTAACAGTAAAAAAGGTCAGTCTGGTTATCAGACTATTTTGAACTATGCGAAGCAGAAAGCCCTGGAATAGAACAAATAAACTTTCAAGAACCGTTGGAAACAGAATATGATTAAAATCTATATCAGACAACAAAACGTTGTTTCCATATTTGATGTTCTTTTGTTGGCATATTTCATTCTATCTGGATGCAGAATGTGTGTTCTTCCTTTTTTTAGTCGTTTCTTTTTTAAACGCATCATTAGTAAACAAAGGAGCAAAAGGAACTTTTTATAACTTGTACCCTAGTTGGAAAACCACCAGAGTTCTGGTACTGATTTTCACCTTTCGTGTTACGGTATCACAGTGAATAGTAGCGTTTACGAAAAATCTCACTTGATGGATTTGCAATCTTTACATCCCTTACACTGACATGTTCTTAACCAAATTTTTGTTTCATTTTCGAAGGTTTTAAATTTATATATTTTTTGAAAAAGGTCTGTTTTTTACTTTTACTCTCTTTTCTATTCACTATTTTCTTGTACTTCTGGATTACTTTCATTTTTAAAATAAAAAAGACAATCCAGCAATTTTTTACTTTATCTCTATCATTAAAAATACTTGGATGCAATATTGCGTTGGTTATTGCAGAGGTTAAGTTAAAATACAAGTATGTATCTGTGCTAGCAGTGTTTATTTTGAAATAAAAATAATATGGCTGTTCCTGTTTGAGAAACCTTGTGCACTGCCAGGAAAACCTCTACCTGCTTTGATTAATACGTACAGAAGTGTATAATAGTTTTCTGAAGTGGAACTAATGCAGCCAAGAAAGCTAAGAATGTAAGTACAAATGCATAGTTAATTTAGTCTTAATATTGATTAAATTGACTTATTTATAAAAAAAGTGATTGACAGTATAACTTTAAAAATATTCATGAGAATGCATAATTGCTGAAACAATTTTTGAAAAGCACATTTCGTTTTCCGTAAACATCTTAGAGGTTGGAAGGGAAAAAGGAATTGAAATCTGATGGGAGAAAGTTTATGTTGGTTATGTACTAAGTGGCTTCTTTTTTGTATTGATTGCACAGAATGTATTCTATCTGAAATCGATAGTAGCCATTGCAATGCAATGAATAAAACGCAGAGATAAAATTTTGCATCGACATAAAAAGTTTTCTGAAAAGCTTTATGATACAAACAAGCTGGATTTCAGTAAGTTTTGCAGTTTGAAGAATCTGTGTTCTGAAGATTTCCAATAAAAGGGCATAGGAAAAAATCATTCGAGATAAAGATGGGCAAACTTATTATATTATAATAGTGTCAACGGTTGTTATTAATTAGCAATAAAAGTTATTGTCAACTGCTGATATGAACAATGGACAATAATCACCAAGTTTTAACTGTTAAAAATTGGCACTAGCGATTCATTTTAAATATTAATTTAAAAAGAATAGTTTTAATTTCGTTTTATTTTTATAATTTTTTTAAATACATGGTCATTTTGTTTTAACTTTTATTTATAAATACATATTGTAAGTTTAGGATTTGAAAAATTACTTTTTAGACTTTATGACGATAATATTTATCGATAACTTAATATTTTCGACAGCTGTTGCGAACTTTTACTTAGTAACCACTGTTATTTAAACAGTCCCTTCTCTAAGGCCCTGTTTACATAAGGCGTTTTCTAACGCGCGTTGCCGAGGTCAGCTTTCCGTAAGCATTAAATTATGTTTTTTTATTCCTCTAGTTCAAGTTTCTGTCTTCGCAAAGATAGAGTAAAAATTTCAACGGATTTGAAATCTGCGGAAAATTTTACACCAGATCGATACCTTAAATGTGATTTTCTTTCAATAAATAATTAATTTTTTAATAAAAATGAAATTTTTACTCTATCTTCAACGATCGCAAAGATAGAAACTTGAATTGAAGGAATAAAAAACATAGTTTAATACTCATGGAAAGCTGACCTCGAAAACGCCTCATGTGAACAGGGCCTAATTCGTGAATCAAAACTGATCCGCTCTGAGAAAAAACATTTATTAATTCACATTGGTATAAAAAATGGTTCCTAATATCGGCATCCTTTTCATGTAATAAATATGTACACAGGGTTATCTTCTCACATTCATCTGACACCCAACGTATCAGTTACTGTCAAAATAAACAACACTAAAAAAAATTCTTCCGCATTTCTTAACTTCATTTATAGGGTGTCACATCGCATGAGGATGAAAGTTGTTTCATCCATCATTTTCTCTTAATTGACATTCCATCTTCACGTTCCTAACAAGAAAAGGTCTAGAATAATATTTTTTGTTGAAAATTGTAGCACGCTTTTGGGCCTGTCTGTTTAGTTTAATGCATGAGTGTAAGATAAATTTAGCTGCTATCTCCTTATCTATTTAATCCATAAAGCTTTGTTGTTCTTTTTACTTGGGGGGGGGGTAGAAAAAGTTTAATTCGGTTATAGGAATTCTTTATTAGAGTTAGAAAAGCATTTGTTTTAAGCATAAAAGAATTCATTTATATATTTTTCAACGAGAGTTTGTTTGTGACAAAAACTATCAAACTGCCCGTTCTATTCTTGTGAGCGAAAAAGTTTAATTCGGTTATAGGAATTCTTTATTAGAGTTAGAAAAGCATTTGTTTTAAGCATAAAAGAATTCATTTATATATTTTTCAACGAGAGTTTGTTTGTGTGACAAAAACTATCAAACTGCCCGTTCTATTCTTGTGAGCGGATACAGTTGGCAGGTAGTTGAATTTACGTTGCACTGGAGCAACACAACGAGACTATTGATGACGTTCCGCGATTAATCCCCAATGGAACGACGGACAACACCTCATCATTTTGAACCACGGTTAGGTTACGAGGACCAACACAAAAGTTGACACCCCACTCCAAACGTCCACACCATTCTGAGGACATTTGAGGTCATGACAGATTTAACATGTACTAGCACACACGACGGTCTTTGGTTGGATCTAGTTTCGAACTCACAAACCTCCTGTTGGTAGTACGCTATTCTGTCATCCTGGCTACCAAGGCCATCGGACATCTATCCTTCGTTCAGGGCCATAAGGCATTTCCAACTTGCCTGAAATGTTACGCTTAATAAGCCACCCCAAGTCATCTTGAGACCTGTGTTGGTCTACAAAGATTCTATGGAAGTCCTGGTCAGTGTTGTACTTTTTTTTACTAATCCAATTCCACGATTCCTTAGACTCGCCGTCTTGGGATTCATGGACTTGGTCTAGCTCAGTCTGAGTTTAGCTCAACTCTCCAAGTATTTAATCTCGATGATATACCTCGTATACCAAGATATGACCAATTTTTCCAAGCCACCCCAGGTCATCTTCTGACCTACGTTGGTCTGCCAAGGTTCTATGGAATTCCTAATCAGTAGGGCAATTTTTTTGTGTTGCAATAAAAATGGGAAAAGTTGCATTTATGTAAATAAAGTTGCATTTATTTTTGATACACTAATTTCTAAAATAAATTATTCGTAAAAAAGGAAAAAAATTCAAAATATATTGACAATTTAGTCGTGTACAACAGTATTGTAATACATACTGAAATACAGAAGAACGTTGAATGGCCAATCCTTGGCCAGTAATTTCTTTAATATTGAAAACCTGCACCAGCCGCAGTCATATAATGTGCAGTATCGGATAATAGAAGCGCCAAATACTTTCGCTCAACATTCAGATATTTTAAAACGTCATCTACAAGGCGAACAACATATTGATGATCGACACTCACCTCGCAAACTCTGCAGTCGATTACGCAAGTTTCCTCTGGATTATCAAGAGTGCCAACCAATGTGTTAAAGTACTTCTTGCCATTTATTTCACTTTCGTCTAAGAACGAACACCTTCTTACCATGAACTTCTTTGATCCGCAATACTTCGGCGTTCGCAAGATCAGACACACGTGATCGAAGGGTTGATTCAGAGAGCAAAAAATGAAATAGTAATTTGATATGAATTAATTTTAAGCTATCTCTCTATATTAAAAAAAAGTTACCGTCGCCGCCGCCGCCGAAGAATTGAAATTTTTGTTGTTTAGCTCCATTCTTAGACGGTTTCCCGAGAAAGTACTGATCGGAAAAATATGAAATTAACATGCTTTGTTCTTCATCGTATTCCCTGGATAATTATTAAGATTTTTTTCCGATGCGGCTATTAGTTTAGGTTTTATTAAGTGTTAAAGTTGAAGAAGTGAAATTTCTTCCGCGAGTGAGCAAAACACATTCAAAATTTCAGTCTTTAGTCGTGAGTTTTTTTTTAAGAGTACCTCTCAACGTAAATTTTTGCAGCTCGTCGAGTTTTTTTTTAAATTTAAATGTGGTTCTTGATAATATTTTTTTGAAATTCGGGAAAAATCGGGACATTTTTGTTACTTTTTTTTAAAACTGCCGTATCTATATCTAATTACTATTAGTTTTTAATTTTTAAAATATCGCAGTATACCTCAGAATTTACTTTTTCTTACGGTACTATTATTTTTGAAATCGGTTAATAATTAAATTGGATGCGATCAAAAGTTCGTGATACAAAATTCGGAATCTTCGGATATTTTCGCTACGTTTTGTTAAAACCGTTATGTCTACGGCAAAAACCATTATTTTTTAAATTTGAGAACATCACTGAATACACTACATTACACTCTTTCTTATGGTACAATTATTTTTCAAATTGGTTAATAAACAAAATCGATGCAATTAAAAGTAGGTCATACAATTTTCGGAACTTTCAGATCGTAACTTCCGATACAAAACTAAAATGGTCATATCTATATAGTATTACTGTTAGTTTTTAATTTTAAAAATATTGCAGTATACCTCACAATGTACTCTTTCTTACGGTACAATTATTTTTAAAATTGGTTCATAAATAAATTCGATGCAATCAAAAGTTGGTGACACAAATTTCGTATTTTTCAGTTCGCATAGCTGGTTCGGCAAACAGCAGTGGGTTGCATTTTCTACTATCGGGTTTGCCAGATATCAAATTTATCGTAGCAACAATTGCCATAAAAACGATTTCTTTTTATTTGGCGAGGAAAAAGGCTCGCTTTTTTCCCTCTGTTCTCAAGACAGTTTACCGACAAAGTACAATGTATTGATATTAACATTGTTTACTTAAAATTGTACAGGGAACAAGATACAGAAGATTTTTTACTGATGCGGCTATTAGTTTAGGGTGCATTAAGTGTTAAAGCAAAAAAAAGTGAAATCAATTGCGAAAGAAGTATTGGTTTGAGAAAGCAAACCAAACGGGATTGCGTAGCAATCCCCGGGGTCGGCGAGCGTAAGCGAGCAGGGCGCGAAGCCCTCGCTGTGACGTCATGTACCGGAAAGTGAAATCAGCATAATACGAATTATTCAGATAGTTTCACTCTGTGAAAGGAATGTTGGTTTGCGAAGCAAACCAAATGACATCTGTGAAAGGAGTGTTGGTTTGCGAAGCAAACCAAATGGGATTGCGCAGCAATCCCCGGGGGTTGGCGAGCGTAAGCGAGCAGGGGGCGGAGCCCCCTAGTATTATAAAAAGTTGCAGGTGGTTGCATTTATGCAGAAAGTATCATTTATGTTGCGGTTATAACTCATTTACTATACACTCCATGTAGGAGGAATTTTGGTTTTAGTACTTTACATGCAGCGTAGAACGCGTGAATAAAAGTTGCATTTGTTGCAAAAAGTTGCCGTACTGATCAGTATCGTTCTTTTTTGTTTTAAGTCCATGAATCCCAGGACTCTCCGTCTTGGGATTCATGGACTTGGTCTAGCTCAGTCTGAGTTTAGCTTAACCCTCCAAATATTTAATTTCGACGAGGCATCACGTCCTTCAAGATCTGACCAATATTGCTAATGACGATACATCTCGTCATCAATTATGCTGCCGATTTTCTTATGACGAGATGAAGACCCGGGCAGTTTGCTTCTTATGATGAGATATCTTGTCAGTTTTGTGTTTTTAATAACGAGATACTGAGCCAACCACCAGAATTGTTAAAGAATAAGGAACAGCAGCACGAGCGGTTTAAGGATGGTCGATGACGCTTTGTGAGGAACGTTTTTTTTTTTTTATATTCTTGTCTGAATGTCATTAAAGTTAAATGCTTTTCGAGAAGACAAAATTCTAGATCGTATGAATAATACACAATTGTTAGCAAAACATTTCAAAATTTTATTTTTAATTCGATTACTACTTAAAGCGTTTACACCATAAACATATTTTTAAATAGTAGGAGACATCATTTTTCTTGTGCGTTTTATAATAACATCAAAAATTCAATATTGTTATTCCAACTATATTTAATACTTGTGGTGTCTCTGCGCTAGTGGATCTATATCCGAAGTAGAATGCAACTAAACTAGTTTGGAATAACATTCAGATAAATGCATAATTTAATTGGAAAATCCAATTCATTGAATTACTAAGGAAAGGGAATTCTGCTTCTCATTCTTCTCCGATTTGTCATACAAATTTTCGATATTCAAGTGTAGTATGCCATAGGAGTTACATTTAGTTTCCTATCCTCTTAACTAGTATTAAATGCGTCTGTCTGTGTACTAGAAAAGGGGCGTGCTTCGTGAAAATGACGTTACTTTACAGGAGCTGGTTTGATAGGATAGTCTAAATTAAAAGAGCGTCGTTTTGGCGTTTGTGTAGACCCAGTTACTATACTCTCATTATCATCACATATTTGGGTTGATGGTTACGCTCTTATTAACCAGTGCTTTATTAAATATCAGTAATGAAGTTATCCACTTAAGCGTTTACAAGCAATTACCCTGGAATGTTCTCTTGTGCTTCCCAACTGCACTGGGAAATTGACACTTCATGAAATTATAAAATCATTAGGAAATATTAAATATCTCAGTATAAAGTCTAATTAATGTGCTTTATAGCTCAACCCCTTTTGTAAGATACGCTTGATTAATCTTTTTAAATAACAGCAATTGATTATCTCCTGAAATTCAGATTATATACATTTTTTAGCGAATTCCAATACAAAAATCCATTGTTACGAAATAAAGACCTTAATACAGCATATTAAATTTTCCGATTTAAAGGATGTAAATTGTTTGCGAAATTTAATTTTCTGTAAAACTCAATATAGATGGCTCTAATGTTTTTGTGGAAGTACCGATTTTCCGTTTCATCCTGTAAATAGCTTGACTTACTCGAATTGTTTCATCATATCAACTGTAAAATTAATTGTAAATTTTATAATTTTTTAGTTTTCCTTTTCGTTTAAGTGGTTTAGTAGGTTAGCCCATCACAATGGCATCCTGGTAGTTGTAGACGGCAAATGTTTGATTTCTGTAATTTACCTTTGTTGTATTTTCGCTTTTGTGTCGGTGAAACTTCCTGGTTTGTGGATGTCCATTACTTGACGTTTACTGTCTTATGTTTAATGTTTGGCAAAATACGGCTTGCGCCATAAAAGCCTACCACCAAACTTTTATATTTTACTGAAAGCGTGCCGAATACATATGTTACAAATGTATCTATGACTCCAATTGTTCGCACAATGATTTAGTACTGGAGCAAGTTAACGCCAAACGTTGCTAAAACGACAATAAATCAAATTTTAAAGTAACGGTTCTCAGCGGAAGTATTTTTTATGTCTGTATCTCATGTTCTCAATGAAAAATTCGCATATATCCCTCAAAACTGTCTTGAATCTTGATTCCTTCAGCTTATTGGATGAACACATAACGAATACATAACTACGTTTGAGGGCTTAAATTCTAACGTTTAAAGCAAAGGCAGTTTTTATGAAGATGAAAGATTCAGATCTCTTCGAGATTCTGTTCTATGGACAAAGTATGTCAAATCGAACAGGGTGTTCAAAGCCTGTACCAGCATTTCTTTCCAAAAGAAAAGTTGGCTGCTTTCCCGCAACATCTATTTTTTGCAAAAAAAAAATATATCAAGTACTGATGTTAGATTATTGAATTTCTTCCAAAATACTTGGGTGAGGATCAGATGTTCCTGGTCTCCTTTTTTACCCAGAATAATCTTCAGCTTAGAAATCCGGAACGCATTCATTTTATTGTCGATTGAACCCAAAGTACTCACTAGTGCTTCTTAGGCACTTGTATATTTTTACAGGATTAGTTGGCGGAGGTGGCTTTTCCACCTTTATTGGAATAGGTGGAATTAATTTTAAGTTAAAAGGAGATAAACGTTTCTTCAATTTAGACGAATTTGAACTTGGTGTAGTGCCAGATCCGATGTAACGATCTGAATAAATTAGTGAGAAAATGGGATTCGCTCCAAAAACTTTGTAATACGTTGGGGATTTTAGTTTAATTCATTACCGTCAAAGATCAGCAATTTTCTCTGTTTTGTGTCGGAATGAAATTGATGGATATTTGTCTATTACGCTTGTGGGGGGAGGGGGGGGGGGCTTATTTTTCAACTTCCACTGTTACGCTTGCTCATTTTATTTGATGATATATAGACAAATGGACTGTCGCGGTTTAATTTCGAGCTATATCATCTATTCAAAGAACCAACGTATCCATTCGAATGCCCGATGAAATGTATGCAAAAATGTTTCTGGGTAGACCAATTGGAGTTGGGTCTTGAGGAAGATTAAAGCTTAGATAGACAAGGACATTAGCATTTGCAAAACTAAGAAGTGAAGAACTATTGGCCAATAACACATACAGGCCAAGATTGGACAGGATTGGTAACCGGGGGATTGCATTGTGTGAAAATTTGAAAAGTGAGGTGCCAGCTCAGGTGTTGACCTCGTCATCTGACCATAGTTTAAAATGACGAGTCTTTCTCGGATCTACCCTCGGGATTTATACTGAACCATTGCCAATAGTCCGTTCTGTTTTCCAGTAAACGCCTTTTCAACTACCTGCCACACAAGTATTTATCAACAATGCAATACAATTTTATTACTTCTTGAGTCCGGAGATATTTCATTGCGTCTGCTATGAAATCTGGAATCAATAATCATCAAATAAAAACTAGAAAAAACCATAACAATCGACGAGGTACACAGTTCGTGTGATAAGTTCTCTCCGCTTCTGTAAAATTGTGAGATTTGAGGAAGTTTGTGTCCGACTACATACAGGTTGAACGTAACTAAATTTGACACAAGATAGGATTAAACAACCTAAATACATTATTTCAATAAATAACCTGCTTAGAGAGGTTGCACTTGTTTTAACAAAAGTGAAAAAAATCCCTGATTGCACCAACTCCTATCCTCAGAACATTGGATTCGGTCCATCCTGTACCTCCGACCCTATTAGCTCCGCGGAACACTTTGACCTCTAAAAGAATCTCATTTATCATGAAACCATTTTTCAGCCCTGTCTTCCGCACTAAAAAAACTCAAAGAACCACTGGAACAACTTTTCTCATCTTCATTAACATTAGATCAGCTTCCCGGTAAGTTTTTAATAGAGATAAACACCTCCCACAAAAAATTAACATTGAACCTTAATTTTAACCTTAGAAAGAGTAAATAATTCTTTATAAAGCTACATTAAAATACATTTTACTGTGGTGGACAATTCCATTCGACTTTATCGTTGATGAGTTTCACGGGGCTTGTTTAATTATTAAGTTTTTTTAATTCATGAAAACACTGGCCAGGTACTTAAATTAGACATCTGAAGAGTATACAACTATATACGTACATAGATATGCACTTACTGACGGGTGGATAAGATAGACAGGAAAATACACATCATTCGAAATGTGTACATCGGATTTGGAAATTCGCCGACGGACATTTGGTTAATCCACTTTAGGATATGTCGAAGTCCGCCAGAGGCGTCAACATACCAACATCATTCGGAATCCCGACGTTCTGACCTTTTGAAATAATAACGCGTTCGATGACATTTAAAAGACGTTGATCCGTGGAGCTGTTTCCAAAGTAGGAACTGTAGACATAGCAGCGGATTAGCAACCGGAGGGTTGTGAGTTCGAAACTCGATCCAACCAAAGACCGTCGTGTGCGTGGGGGTGCACGTTAAATCTGTCATGGCCTCAAATGTCCTCACGTTAGTGTGGTGTGGAACTTGGGGTGCTAGCTCAGGTGTTGACAAAACGACGAAGTGTCATGGATCTTTCCCTAAAGCTTTGGTTTCCTAAGAAAGTGGAGCCGTTATCTAACAGCCGTAATTCGTCATGATGCCGCGGGCATAACTAGACGGCCGTCTAAACAAAAATCCAGACGTGTCAACTTAGACGGACAGAATACGTTGGAGAATGGGCAACACAGACGGCTGTCGTGGTTTATTTTATTCGAGAAACAAAACAAAGTGGTTTTTTATTCTCTAGTTTAAACTTTCTAACTTCGGGATCGTTGAAGGTAGAGTGAAAATTTCAACAGATTTCAAATCAGCGTCAATTTCTACGCCAGATCGATATTAAAAACAGTTTTTTATTATTCAATTATTTACCTTTTGATTATTTAATTATTTATTAAATAATTAAGTATTTATTTAAAGAAAATCACATTTAAGGTATCGATCTATTGTCAAAATTTCCGCAGATTTCAAATCCATTGAAATTTTCATTCTGTGTTTAACGATCCCGATTTTAGAAAAACGAATTAATCAATGCCAGTCAAAAATATTTATTTATTTCTCTCCTCTTCGTTCGAATCGCTTGGAGCAGGAAATGAAATGTGTCCGCTACGATAGAAAAAACGTTCCCCAACTGTTTGAGACCGCTATGACGACAGTCATGGAAATGGCGGCTACGATCATTTTCGTTACGCTCACACACACCGCTCTCAGAAGCGGCTCAATCCCATGATAGTACTTTAAGCAAGTCCAACTTGATTGGCTAATTTCCGGGCTTGGCTTCACTTGGATATCTTGCCAATCTGATTGTTGCAGTAACCATTTGATTTTGAATATGCGCGTTGTTTCGTAGAAATACAATACATACACTAGCGCCTCAGCGTGCAGCGTAAGTGTCCGACAAGTTGACTCTGATTTGCTCCTCATATATATATGTTGTATGGTTGTTGTTAGTAGTATTTCTTGCAACTTATATTAAGGGTACTTATACTTTAAAGAGCTTCTTTTCGTGAAGCAACGATGGCCTAATGGCTTAAGTCACCCACCTTCAGATTAGCGTCGGCAGCGGAGAATGACTTCCCGAGTTCGAAGCCATCTGGCGGAAAAATTTTTAGATCCTCCAAATTATTTTTAAAAAATTCCAATTTAATTCCTTTTCATTCTAATTTACTTTTCCCAATTTTTTATACCCTTTTCATTTTTCCCAAGCTTCCGTTGATTTTACATAAATAATCTAAGAACCACTCCTGAACTCACTACCAGCTGATATTTTTCCGCCCCTCTGCCGTCCCCTTTGCTTTAGTATGATGGTGTCGTACCCACCGCTGGCTTAGGACCATTCTGATGTAACAAAAAGCATACATAAAACACTAACTTATTTTATTATTAACTTGTATAATAAAAGGATACAATTTTCGGCTCCCACCTCTACCCACCCATAGCCATGGATCTGAAAAGAAAAGAAGAAAGCAGAAAGGAAGAGATAAATCGCCAACAACTATAAACCTTGATGACATACGTATCTAGGTCATGTGATCCGATTAGCCAATCAAGTTGGACTTGCGTAAAGTACTATCATGGGATTGAGGCGCCTGTTCCGCTCTCTAGGAAACCAACACCATGTGTTAGTATAAACAACGTTTTAGTGACGTCCCCCACCGATACATCACGGCCGCTAGATCACGGCTACGCTTTCTTAGGAAACCGAAGCTTAAGAGATTGTTCCCGTACTCGTTGCCAAAGTCTGTTTATTGTGCGACGTTAATTCGACTGGCTATGTCAGAGTGACCAAGCGGTGTCAAATTTGATATACAATGTGTGTAGTATTGGCCAGGAACGGAGGGACACTGCATACCTAAATTGGACACGCACATTTATTTACAAGATTATGTAAAAGTTTCAAATATATACGCCGAACCGTCCGGTTGCAAAAACACGTCTCACTCCTCTCAAGTCTACAACGAATCTGACTTTATTTGTATTATCCAGAACAGCACCCAAGATTTCATGTTCTTGATCGAATCAGAACACAGGCACTGTCATACATCGATGTTCGTGTACTAGAATAGTAGCAACCAGAACACAAGAACTACTGTTCTTAAAACTTATGTGTTCGTAATCAATGTCGGGAGATCGATACAACCTGAACTAACGAAACTGGAGGATTCCAATACTTTTTACTGAAATGATACTGTAGTGGCATCAGTCTACGTATGTAAATTAGTCGCGTGAATCTGGTAATAGATCAAAGCAAATTTGTTTTTCTTTGTTGTGCCTTCTCGAGCAGGCTGCTGATTAAAATATCCTTTGAATGCGGTGATGGTGGTCGATCGGAATATATCACCTTTCATGAAAAGACTTATTTGAAGGAAAGACGTTACGTGGGTAGACAAGCCATACTTTTATGTTCCCTTAATTTTTGATGATATTGTATTAAAGTTAGTATATATTTTTTACCTTATTCACCCACCCACACATTAGCCAGTCGACATCAATAACTTAAAGGCGTTCAGAACTAGAGTGGATCAAGTCATCAAGTTGAAGTTTCTTCTCGTGTGTACTTTTCCTATTCACCGGGCTTTTCTTGTACCATTTCTCGGGAACCAAAGCAACTAGGGACTTTATTCATAGGTTCACTAGAAAGATTCAACTTGAATTAGCTCGAGTGTGTTATCAGAGTTCGATCAGAAAGTGGACTTGATCCACTCTAGTTCTGAACTCCTCATGGGTATGAGAATTAGCAACTACATCGCCATAATCATGGGCCCACCCAGAATATCAATCTGGGGGTGTCTATATTATTTTAGATAAGCTCCTTGTTTAGTGATTATGAAATTTAAAAGTTTCTGCAAATACAGCAATATCATTTATTAGGGAATGACTTCCTCTACAAATTCAAATCCAAACAAACAACATCCATAACAAAATTTGCACAAACAACAAAGTTTTTAATGGAAACGCCATGTTTTTGATGCCATAATCAGATTTTGCATCACTATATTAGTCCAAATATTAAATTTCATGTCTACTACCTTTATATCAAGATATATTAAATCTTAAAATTTGTGCAAATTGCAGGGATCATCTCGATATAGAAGGTCGCTACTTGTAGATCGAGATTAATTGTAGTTATAGCTACCCGCACTTTTAAATGAACTCCGTTTCAAACGTATTTTTTAGCGATCCTAGAATTATTAAATTTATTACAAGGGCAAATTAATTATTATATTAACTATGCAAGTGCAAATGATCCATTAATATCCGAGGTTTGCCAGATATTTTTTAAACTTTTGGTTGCCCCCTAAAATCCCAATAATCCGAAAAATTTAATGTAGCTCAAAAACTAACTATCGGAATGAGCTGAAATTTTGCATGGCAATACTAGAAGTCCTGAATCGATTCTTATCAAATTAGCACATCTTGATGGTGTGGCGTTTTGAGCACTAGAAGCAATACAATGGAGTTGGATTAATCTGATTACCTTTTAAATTTTCCACTTATAAGGTTTCAATTTAGCAATGAAGCTATTTACAATGCACCATCCATGAACGACTCTTCATGAAAAACAAAAGTTTCTCTTCACAGTAAGTTTTTTTTACTGGTGTTTAACCTCACCGTATAGCTATCTCGAGAGCTCTATCGTCCACCACTTTCTCCCGTGTCTTCTGATTCTCATCTGCCTTTCCGTTTTTTTTCGTAGGAGCCGTTAAATCTGTCGTGGCCCCAAATGTCCTCATGTTGGCGTGGTGGGGAAGTTTGAAGAGTGGTGTGGGTGGTGACTTCGACATCTGACCGTGTTTCAAAATTAGGAGGATTTGTCCTCGGATCTTTCTCTTCCGAGATTTATCCCGAACCGTCGTCAATAGCCCGTTGTGTCGCTCCACTGTGACGCGAATTAAAATACCTTCCTACCTTAAAAACAAATTGGTGGCTATTTTTGCTTGTACATTTTTTTCTGGATTGCTTCATTTTCGTATTTACCTGATCACTGCACAACTTAGTTTTCTGACTTTTCCAAGCTCTTGTTTTCTATTCTAAATTTGTTGTCCGCCCCTCCGAACCGAATAAACAACTAATCGTTGAGCTAATCTTGTAATCCGATAGCCTGAAATATTCACAGTGAATAGGGTCGTTTAGATATTTGGCTGGGAAATGATCGTTTTACATTGTTTGCTGTTCACTGCGTTCGTTTTATCGAGACCATTCTGTAGTGCTTCCTGGTAATTAAAATGTGTTTGAGAGCTATAATGCAATTAAAATTTTGGGGTCAGCTTTCTAACTATTCAGTTGCATTCTGAGAAATTGCAGGGTACTTTGCAATGTTCAAATCAAGTTTTAAAATCATTACATTAAAATTGATCAGACCGTGTTGTTGCTACATATTAGTAAGATAGAACCAAGGGAATATAGTATTTCTGAATACTCTTGAAAATTGTATTTCATTTTTCCTTTAATAAAATATGCAAACGGTTTCAATTAGTTCATTATGGAAACAAAAATATTGAAGTTCGTTGCCAATTTGTTTTTATATTCTAGCAGTAATCCATTCTACTGAATTCGAAAAATAGCTGGATTCACGGTAGCCTAGTAGGTTGTACATCAGATGAGCAATCGGAGGAAGGTGTTCGAAGCTAGAGTCTGCTGAGGCCGTCGTGTATGTAAGGGCTGGTGCAAGTTAAATCTGTCCCTGTCTCAAATGTCCACAATTGACGGGGTGACAGCTATGGTATTACCAGCCTAATAAAAAAATCCTATTATCTCTACTATTATAAAAGGAAGTAATTGTCTGTCTGTTTTTTTGTCGCAAAATCCTAACGATTCTATGACACAGCAATGAGATTTGACACACAGGTAGTCAAATTTTTTGCAATTTTTGGGTCGCGGCGAATTTAAAAATTCAATCTAGAACATTTTAAAATGAATTTAATGAAATTTTATCATTGTTGAACGCTACAGCATAGAAGAGATCACATTCTAAATTTATTGTTATTGTTTTCGTTTCCGGCGAGCGGGTGAATAATTTTTTTGCCAGACGATAAAAACAAACAATATTTTAACTAGAGTCAATTAATTCTTTTTCTATTTCCTAGAACGTTAAAGATAGAGTAAAAATTTCAGCGGATTTGAAATCTGCGGAAAATTTCACTGTAGTTCCATGCCTAAAAATATGATTTTCTTTATATAAATAACTTTTAAATTGAATATATCTTTTTATTTTCGAACGAGATTGTAAAGTCACGGTAACTTTCGCTTTCCAAAAATAAACAGATTGCCACTTTAAAAAAAAAAAAAAACAGATTACATTTCCTGCCTCTTTCAGTGGAGAGCAAAAAATAAAAAACATTTTGAGAGGCATTGTTTTGTTCTTTTTCGTAAATGCGGATTCGTTAAAGATAGATTAAAAATTTCAACGGATTTGAAATCTGCGTAAAACTTCACACCAGGAATAATTTTACACCACGTGCACGGGCAACGCCGGGCTTGCCACGCAATGGCTAGTGATTTATAAAGGAGGGATGATTTCTGTGTCCATTGAGTTTGAAATACAGTGAGAATTGAACAAATCGATGCACATTTTTTTTTGTCGCGACCTTCTGTTGAAGCGCGATT
Source organism: Metellina segmentata (assembly GCA_947359465.1). Lineage (NCBI taxonomy): Eukaryota > Metazoa > Arthropoda > Arachnida > Araneae > Tetragnathidae > Metellina > Metellina segmentata. Next base: position 48,131,286 of record OX375881.1, on the reverse strand, counting down.
TTTAGCCATTCCTTTTTATTTCCGGTAAATAAAAACCAGAAATCTCCAAGCAGCATGTGTGGAACTTCAAAATTCTTAATCTTGCCATCTTGAAATGATTCTGAGGACATCCTGTGAATCTCGATTCCTGTGATCTCTATTTTTTACCTACTACCTTATCTGCGAGACGAATCGCAAGAGATGGGGAAAAGAAATGTTATCAATTAACATAATCTTTCTAAGAAGGGCTCAGTTGCCTGACTGGGAGCTATTATGAATGCCATGTACCACTCCTTTCAGAGTATAAGTAATGCGAACTTTCGTCATCATTACTCTGCGGAAAACTGGTTTCTTTCTGCGACCGCATGTGTTGGAAACTCCGGTCCAGAAAAAAGGATACATTATTATTTGCTTGTATTTCTTTCCCTTTTTTAAAGTTCCATTAGCATCATCGTTTTGGCCAAGAGCCAAGGGGTTCGTGTGCTCTTCCATATTGAGGCAATTGGGATGAGGGGAAGGGGAGATATTTTAAAGGGCACGTTTGCCAGGTGTGGACTTTATATGTTCCAGAGCCCAAATTGGGAGGGAAATGATCGATGGTAATCATTTTCTTTATCGAATTCTCCCAACTTGATATCTGCAATCGGGGATCTGCTATGTGAAAGATTAGCGACGATCGTGGGTCCGTATTGGCAACACTTGGATGGATATTCTAGAACAGGGGTTCCCTACCTTTTAGTAACTGCGTACCACTTGAAATTTTTCGAAAATTTTGACGTACCACACCAGTCCTATATTTTTTTTAGAAAAATATACCTAAAATGTCAGAAAAGTGCCTGATGACTTGTTTTATTTTAATTAAAATACTTAGAAAGCTTCTTATTGTATGATTAATGCACTTGTATTTCGTATTAATGATGTTTTAATAAAGGAAAAAATAAAACGATTATTGAAAATTACAGTTTTATTTTTCACTCACAGGTCTAAAAACAAATAATTTTAAATAATTAGTACAAACTAACCCCCCCCCTCAACAAAGATTAACACAGGCCTCGAAATAGATTTGTTAATACAGGTGCACGAGGTGCACCAAAGTTTTTAAACTAGGTGCACCGGTTATAATTTAGGTGCACATTAAAAAAAACGTAATTTAAGAGCATTGATATAATGTAAACTACTTTATTAGTTGGGTATGTTTAAATAGGTTAGTAGTAGATAGTAAATAAAAATATTTAAACATCTACATTCTCCCTTCTCCGGCGCACGGCTGTCTCGACAGTCGCTTCAACAGAGCCATCTGGAAAATGTTTCGATCATCGGAAAGTTCTGGTGGCATGGCACAAAAAAAAAACCTTCATTCTGTATAAAACCGTTACGTCCCAGAGATTTTGTTTTCGCATAGAGTGTATTTAGGAATTGTAATTACGTTCCTTTAGAGCGAGAGAGGTCGATACTAATAGTTTGTTAAAGCATCAAAATAACTTAAAACTTTCCCTCCACTTTTTCACGTTAGGTGCACGGCAAGCACCTAGCTGGAAAAAATTAGGTGCACAATTTTATTTTCATGTGCACCTGTGCACCCGGATATTTCGAGCCCTAGATTAACATAATCAAAAATCAATTTTTCGTGCGAAACTTGTTGTTGTCTTTTATTAAAATATCAATATCAGGAGCAATGGAGCTTAACTTCACTCTTAAGTCCTCTTCAACACTTACTCTGTTTCTATATTTATTTTTTATATACAAAATTTCAGAAAAACCACTCTTACACAAGTAACAAATGTCATAAGAAATAGCAGAACTTGTTGGAAGATCATTGGGTACTCGATTTTACACCCCATCCAGAAGTTAACTAACGATTTCTCTTTAAAGATCTCTTTCATGGAACTAGCGTGTGTTAGATTGATAAAACTTTCTTTTAATTTCGACTCATTTGGTGAGGTTTCCTAAAAAGGATTTCCAATCCAGTCAAATTTAGAATAATCAGAAATTTTTAGTAAAACTTACTTGAAGGGCTACCAAGTGAACCATTATATCAGCAACCACATCTGGCATTTGATGAAGTAGAAAATGCAGATAAATCATTCTCCTGTATTTGTGAATTGATTTCATATAATCCCATTTTTCCTATAACGTCCTTCCTATAACGTTTCCTTAGCTTTTCTCAGTACATACTAAAAAATCGAACAAACTTCGTAGAATATATAGATTGCTCGTATCATCCTTGCGTACCACCTGAAACGTTTCCCCGTACCACCAGTGGTACGCGTACCACCGGTTGGGAATCCCTGTTCTAGAAGATGAAATACAGTGCAAACAATTCGTTGCAAAGGACTACACAAATCACTTTGTGTTTCCTTTTGGAATCAAATATGCGCTAGTTACTTTTCAATTATTTGATCGCAATCCACGATTTTCTGTGAGAGATTTTCAATGGAAACAAAGAAACCGTAAAGAAAGCAAATAAACGCAATGCGTTGCAAAAACCGCGATAAACTACATTTTAAGGTAACTGTATCATGTGAGAGCATTTGGACAGCAGAAGTAAAATCTTCACTGACCATCCAATTTGTTGACACCGAAAATTATTTTGACATTAGTACAAAATCCAAATATAAAAATTCACTTACTGATCCAAGTAGAATAAATAAATGCATTATTAAAAATTGAGAAGGTAAATAGTTGATTTAAATAGAAGAGGGGCAAATAAATAGAGATTCAAATAATTGAATTCACTAATCCGTGCAGATGTGTTCGTTACGTTAAGTTGATTTGAAATGAAGAGGAACTGTATGAGTCACGCTTTGTATTAAAATGATATAAACTCTAATATTTGCAGTAACCCTATGGAATAATTTCTACCTCAGTTTTATGAAACAATAGGTCTTGCTTGAGCTGAAGAAACAAATATTTAAATGAATTGCAACAAAAGACGTCTTTCAATTAAAAATATTATTTAAATGCGCGCTTTGTAATTAACACTGAGTTCCGTTTATCCCGAATATTTTCACTAAATTAGCATTTTAGAAACGAAAGAAAGAAAACGGCTAAAAAATGTATTCTTATTCATTCTTCCAACTTTTAGTTCTTGGTGATCTACGAACAGAACTAACCCAATAAATAAGGGTGAGAAAAATCTTCATTAAAACCTAGCTTGAAAACGCTTGAACTTCACCTAATTGTTATTGACACTACTTTTGTTTCGCTCTAACTTAAGAGTTAATTCAAACTCGCGTTTTTGTTTGGGTTAATGATATTTTTGTTTGAATGGAACGCATGCATCTCCTGCATACTGAGTAGGCTCGTAATTGGCTTATGAAAACTAAGTATTTCCTGCGGGAGACATTGAATTAATTCACTTTCCTTTTCGAAATTTTCGAAAAGAAAGTGTTCTTTCTGTAACGGCACCCAATCGTCTCGAACCACTTGTTTGTTGTGATGACATCGGGGGTTTCCTGAGGACTCCTTTTAACTGAGTGTAATGTGCTTCATTTTTAATTAACTGAATTATTCACGAATATCGCGTCTTAATTTGTCGCTCGCTTAATTAACCAGAATACGCTAAACGCAAATATTCGGTTGGGTTCCCTGAATATTTCATACTATTTGCATGAATTTACTCAGTTATTTAAAAGCATGCGGAAGAATGTAGTGTATGTCTTAAAGCTAGACAAAGCATTTAATTTCTCTTGATAATAATATATTTCTGATAAGAAAAAAAAGCTCATACGTGTTTTGAGCCTTATCAAAGTCCAAGAAACAGCCAGTTTCATATCAAATTTACCATGCAATTACTAAATATTAAAAAATATTTGCTTTTGTATATTATTATTTTTTTTGTACTTTCATACCTCTTCAGCTCTATTATAAAATATATCATAACTGCTGTTTAAAAAAAAAAAAAAACACTTTTCTCAGAATATTAGCTAGGAAAAAAAAAATTTATGTTTGAATATACTCGTAAATGCCTTGATAACCTTGTTTGACTGACACAACCTAGTATGATTCTTCAAATAAAAATGAAATGCCGGAGATATTTCTTTTCGGATGCTTGAAGAAATCGATATTCGTAGAAGCCGAAAAATCAATAGTATGGATTACATAACCGATCAATTAGGAGTCTATTCAGTCGAACCGAATTACACATTTCTATCATCGAAGTTAAAACGAGTGATTCCAAGCTTTATTCCGATTAGATGTAATGTTCTTGTTCGATCGCTGGATATAATTGCCATTTTGTGGACTTGGCGAAAAAGAAAAATTGCATCTCAAACTTCTGAATCAAGCATAATATCTCCACCTTATCTAAGGTTACCAGACATATAAAAGAGAACATGTCTGCTTTTTCTTCTCGGATCTTTTGTTCCCTTTGTTCATCATTTCGGATTGCGCTAAAAAAATATATCGTCATACCAATTAGCATAACTCGTAACTCCTTTAACAAAGAAGTTACGAGTTTTACTAATTAGCATGGCGATATTTCACGATTCAAACACGTGCAAACATTACGATATTCACATTGCCTACTATATTCTTATTTAAACCCCACAGCTATTATTCAAATACGAACTAGATCTAGTACATTGTACGAAAATTGTACGTATTATTAAAACGCATCAACGAATAATAGAGTTCAATCTCTAGTGTATATTGAGCTCCATGTTAAAACGTCTCATAATGAGATCAAATAGGTAACCAATGATAATTTAGATTCGTGTTAAAATAATGCATTGAATAAGATATATTGTTCTTATTATATCAGAAGAATATCAAGACAAACGATTCGCAACCTTTTTTAAGTTTGGAAGGAAATTGAGTTGCCAACCTAGCCAGCATTAAATCGAAGTCGATAATTCAACTATGATTGCTGCGCACAAACAAATATGAAAAATAAAATGTTTAATTTCTATTAATTATATATATATATATATATATATATATATATATATATACTATTATTTTGTTCTATGTTTGTTGTTTAAAAATTGGATTCTTATTTTTTTTTTTTAATAAATGATCAGCGTTTTCATTTATAAATTCGTTCTTGCATTTACTAATTCTTTTCAAAATAAGTAATATGTTCAGAGATTTTCTTTCAGTTGGTGGTTAATACACCAAGATTCATCAAAGATTATTCTTTTTTTTCGATACCTAAAAATTATGCACTAATAATGCGTGCTTTTTGTGTTCTCTATTTTTTTTTTTTTAATAATTTTACAAAATGCTCTATCAACCCTAACCGTATCTCTTGCCTTGACTGCACAATTTTATTCCGAAAATAATGTTAGTGATGGAAAGCGAAAAAATTGTTACCAATTCAATTGCAACAACACATTTTATGCAAATAATCGATATCAATCTTAAGTTTCCTTAGCAATCCTATAGATAGCTTAAATTTGCTGAGTTTAGGCTTAAACTGATGACAAGGTCTTCTAAAAAACAGGTTGAGGTTGGAAGTTAAACAAAGCTTCCACAACTGACATCTTTAGCTCTGATTTTGGCTTATTGCTTATCGTTCGGTTCCGATAGCGGTAGCAATGGTAATGAGTTGGTAGTGGTGAAACCAACCACGAGGCGATACCATTCATGCTTTTGCGTATGGCAGCCTTTTCCTAACGGGCTCATACACATTTCCAAAAATTGACTGATCCAAGGTCGACTGCCTTTTTTTCGGAACCAACAACGAGTATTTTCATGTAACTCGATGATCCGATGCTGTTTAACGTTTTTAAGATTGTTCCATCAAGGACAAATAAATAAATGCTAAGAATCTGATGAGTAAGATAATTTTCATCGATAATTTACATCCATTTTACATAGCTGTCATAACCATTTTAAATTCTTATTTCAATTCATCCACTAGTTTCATTTTTTTTTTAAATTTTCGACTGCACAAAAAAATAGATATAATGAATAAATATAGATTATAATCTTTTATCAGGTACCAGCTGAATAACCTGGCGTTACTCGAGTTGAAATAGTTAAATGTTCATTAAAAAATGAATTAGAATAATCACTTTTCTTACATAGAAAAATGCAATAATTTAAGTTGTACAGAAAATACTTTTTAAATTTCGTTTTAACTTTTTTATAGTTTCTATAATTTACTACGGGTGCGAATATATACATTTAATTCCTCAATAATATATTGCAATATGCAAAAGATTAAGACGTACAAACAGAAACGAAATTCCGATGAAAAAATGCAGAAATCTGGAAAACAAAATATGTGCAGTGTCGAATTTCGACTTCCTGTGCTAAAATAGAGCATTTGGAGAAAAAAAATTAGAAAAATATTGATAAAAACGACAATGATTTATGAAATTTAGTAATGCTCAAATATGACCGCGATATTTCCCTGTATTACGTGTATTTCCCTGTAGAACGTGTTTCCTTGTCGATATGTATTTATTGCAAGAAAACAAATAATTGGGGCTTCGAAGGGCACTTTTAATACTACCTGTGTGCCAATTTTCATGGTTGTAAGTGCTGTAGATTGGTCTGAAAACAGGAAATTAATAGCCTATGTTTTCTCCAGAGTTTTAAAGTATGTGTACCAATTTTGATGTGGATTGGTCAATCGGTGTAGATTTGTATAGAAAATATATACACACATACATACACAAACATTCTTTAATATATACACTACCCTACAATAATGGACCGGACTGCAAGATGTGATGCTATAAGGGAAAGAATATTTGCTTTAATAGGGGGCTGGTCCCTCACATGCTGCAATTACACTAGCAATCCTTCTGGGCAAACAATCAACAAGGTTTTGATACACAGCTATGGGTATTTGTGTCCATTCCTGCTTCAAGAATGTCGCCAGCTCAGCTGTAGATTTCGGATGTGACGCCCTGGTCCGTAAGCGTCGCTCTAACTCGTCCCACAAATGTTCTATGGGGTTTAGGTCGGGACTCTGAGCAGGCCAGGGAAGACGCTTTACATCCATATCTTGATACCACTGCTTGACAGGTGCTGCAACATGACATAGAGCGTTGTCGTCCTGGAAGTAACATTCGTCCATTACATAAAATTACCAGAGCGTAGGAAGACCCTGATTGTCCAAAATGCTCATGTAGGTGCTAGCGTTCAATTGACCAGGAACAACATGCAAAGGTCCCAGGCCGCACCACGAAAAACAACCTCAAACAAGTACACCACCGAACTTGACAGTTGGAACGATGCACTTGGGTAACACGTTCGCTTGGCTTTCGCCAAACCCATGCACGCCCATTCGACTGAAAGAGCGTGTAGCGTGACTCGTCGCTCCATAAAACAGTTTTCCAGTTGTCCAAAGTCGAGTTGCGACGTTGCAAACACCAAGCGAGTCTGCCAGCTTTGTTGGATGGGATGATGTTTGGTTTGTGCGCGGCAACACATCCTTGGATATTGAGGGCGTGCAGTTATTGGGGTGCACCAAAACCCCTGCTGCCTTTTGAAACTCACTGTTGATGATTTGGAGTAATTTATTGCGGTTCTTACGAACCTCACGCTCACAGGGCACTCCGATCCCGTTCGGTCAGTTTATAGGAACGACTAACGTGTCCCAACTCCTGTAGTTTTCCACTTGTTCACAACATCACCAACAGTTCACCGAGGCTGTGATAATTCTATCGCAATTGGGCGAATAGACGCCACTAATGTGACAACCAACTATAACACCTCTTTCAAAGTCACTAAGTTCCTTTCGTTTCGACATACTGTCACAATTTCACACAAAACTAACGGCGTTTCCACTTCGCATATCGTATTTAATCTTAACAGGTCACGTGCAAGCACTGAATTTGCATATAAAATCCGACATGCAGTCGGATTTTTCGCAAATCCGCTGGTGTCCGGTCCATTATTGTGGGGTAGTGAAAATATATACAGTTAGATTTATCCTTATTTTTGGCAATGAATCAAGCATTTAAAATTCAAAATCACAACAGTACAATTTTTGCTCTACATTGTAGATACATAAATTTTGTTTTTATTTCTCAACTGTCTATTAATAGTTTTCTACAAACCTATTTTCGAATTCTTATAGAAATGTTCAGTCCCCCAAACAATGCCATGTTTTTTTATGATGGCCCCAATAAGAAATTGCATTTGAAATCGCTTTAAATGGATGGCAGATGCTGCGATGTCATGAGATAGATTTGATCATTTGCCAACGTCGATTTCAAACTGAATGCTTTCGAAAATTTGGAATTCTAACTTTAGGCTGTACATTGAAGCGTTTGGACTGTGAAAACTGGACATAAACTTACTCTAAACCAGCTTGTTTTACAGTCGGTACGTGTTTTACTGATAGTATGTGAGGTATTGTGTAGTTGGTACATGGCGAAATTTATTCTGAAATAAATTTACTGTCACTTAAAATAATTTTTTTGTAATTGATGCAGCACATTGTGACCCAAAACCTGGCAACGAGCATAAAGGAACCCTTGCGAAAAAATAGATATTTCTTTAGAGAAAAAGAGCTCTGATTCTATACAGAAATGTATTTCTATAGAATTAGATTATTAATTTCTAGAGAAGATCTATTGAAAAAGTAAAGTGAAACAAAAGAAATGAGTGTCTACGGGGTCCTATATAGGTTTCTACACATTTTTTTCAGTAGTTAGATTATAGAGCTTATGGATAAAAGAGCCTATAGGATTCTTTAGACCACATTCTATAGAAATTTTTATCGAATTCTATCGAAATTTTTATCGAATTCTATCGAAATTTTTATTGTATTCTATAAACTTTTATCATAAGGAAAGCTTCACAAGCTGCATTTACTTTCTGCAACTTACGCAAAGAACATTTACTTCTCGCCAAAAATCTCAGCAGCTCTAAACTACAATTAATGAGATGGCTTAAAGTGGGATCAATTCTATAAAATTCTAAGCTTTTTCAGATGGAAATTATTTTTAGTCTTCACAAATACCAAAGCTAACTTGCATAGAAACTGTAACTGAGCAAAATAATTTTCCATTTGCTGATTATTCTTTCACTTAATTTGAAACTATTATTCCTTGCATTAATAAAACGTTGCTCAAGTACTATTCACTTAAAATTATGTATCACGGGTAGTCTGAAATTTCAGATAATTACGATATTTCAAATGATTAATATTACAGTAGTATTTTATGAAAGAAAGGTTGGAAAAAACATTGTTTTAAACTCCTTGACTTTTCATTATCTCTACTGTGGTAGTTTTCAGTCCTTTTTATCAACGAAAGAGTTTCTGCGTGTACTTTATCACATACTTATGCGTTCCAATTTCAATTAATCAATTTTTCAAGAAATCGATTTCGGATTACCTAGTTTTGATTCAGAAGTTCTTGTTATGAATTACAATGTTATTGTTGAAAACCATGTTCTGCATTCCATTGTTATTCTTGAAGATCATATTTCGTATTCCATTGTCATTGTTGATGGTCATGTTCTGTATTCTAATGCTTTTGTGCGGAGATCAATATTCTGTATTTCCTTCAAACAGGAATATTTTAATACTTGAAGTAATAGTTTCCACATTTCTCGAGGAGTCGTTGCTTTCCGAAATTACCGCAGTAAAGTGTAAAATAACGCAAAAGGTTAACCTCTAAAACACGGCAATAATTATAACATTTGGTAACCCTTGATAAACGTATCCAAATAACCGTTTGGCGACAAAATTTTAGCCCCCATTTTGCCGAAGGACCGGTATCGTGATTTTGAGTTTTACAAATGTTTTCAGCAAAATAATGGAAGCTATTCCATTTTGATTAATTCATTTCCTCTCGTGTATTATACTTTGAAATATAATTACATCGAATGATCCATACGAGATGACGGCTGATCTTTTTAGAGTCCCTGAAGTTTGATTTAATGCATTAACTCTTCATTTATTTTCTATGCAATTTGGTGGACATGTTCCATTTAATAAAACGTCAAACCTTTAACATCCTATGACAGCTGTCGATTCTTCCAGAGAAAGCAAAATAGTACTCGCATTGATGCTCCTCGAGTGAGAGAAAAAGTCAGCTCTCAGCCCAAGGTCAGAAACCACGTTTGATCTCTGTTTTGCTCTTGCTTCCGGACTGTTAATCACGCTGCGTTCCACCGGCCTACGCGATTCGCGACGAAGTTTTGATTCAATGTACTGAATGCCAAGTGAAGGATTTGTAAGAGAAGAAAGAGAAAGCTGCCGAGAGCGTGACGTGATTGCGGGAACAGGACGTGGACATCGAAAAGTTTGCTTTAGGAGTTAACGGTTTGTCGTTTTTTGACGAGATTTGCTGGAGTCTTTGTGCAAGGCGATCGTGGCTCGCTTACAGATGTAATTCTCGGCGGCTCAATGCTTGACACTTTATCTATACTTGTTTTGAAATTGGAGATGGAAAGACGTGAAGACATTTTTACTATTTCACGGTGGATTTTTATCTTCGAGTTATTTATTGTTTTGTGTGACAATTTCAACGCTCCGTCTGTTCTATTTTTTTCGAGCATTCATAGTCTTACAAATGATTTATTGCACACTGAAACCGTATTCACTTTATTTCATATTCAACTTCGCTGCTAGGTGTAAAATGGTGCAGGGAAACGTTATTTAACCAATGAGCTCTGATTCTCGTCTCATTAACATGGGTCCCCACGTCTGTTCACTCCGAGCCCCAGTTGCAGGTTAGATGATGGGCCCTTCATGAAATTTGCATTGAGCAATTGGAATACATTTTTTCACTTTTACCAAAAGTATGCATCTTTCTTTTCTTTTCATAAGGACAAGCAAACTATTTATACGCGCAGTGCAAAAGTTCATAAATTTAAAACTCGGGTAACACCACTAATAACTCTAGAGCAGTGGTTCTAACCTGTGCTCTAAGAGCTGCTCGTGTCCTTTCCAGGGGCTCCGCAACCGCTCCAGAAAAAATTAGAAAACAAATTAACTTAAGTTAAGAATAAGAAACACAAAGTAGAATTAAAATAAGACTATCATGTGTAAAATATGCGCACTGTTGGTTGCTGAGAATAAATTGAGGTATGGTAAATTTCAGTTTTTTTAAAGATAATTTCATTGCATTGATATTATGCAACTGTTCAACTATCTTTTTACAATTTTCCCCTCTGTAACACTGCTCCTAAAATCCATTAACTTGTAAAACATAGGGTAGGCCTAAGGGACTTTTCCATAGGAATTGATTCTAAAAAGGTTGGGAACCCCTGCTCTAGAACCACGGAACACTGGCCTCTTTCACCCTTTCCCTTTGTAGGGCCTCTGACGATGACTGATTTAATGTGTTAGATTTCATATTTACTTTTTCTTTTATTGTTGCAGATTATCAGACAGAACTGCAAATCCGCAGTAAAAGCTAATGGACGATTTAAATATTTCTATGTAACTACGAAATGTGATAAAAATTACTTTGTGTATAGGGGCGTTTAATTCTTGGAGCTTGTCAGAGCGACCGAGCGAAGTCTAGTTTGATAGACAGTGTGTGTGTAGTAGTGGCCAAGAACAGAGGGGCACTGCATACTTAAATTTTACACGCACATTTATTTTTACAATATAATACAAAGTTTTAGATATACACGCCGCACAGTCCGGTGCAAAAACACGTCTCTCTCCTTTCAAGTCTACAGCAAATCTGCCTTATTCGTGTTCTTTTTCAGAACAGCACCCACCATTTCGTATTCTTGATCGTATCAGAACACAGGCACTGTCATACATCGCTGTTTGTCTACTAGAACAGTAGAAACCAGAACACAAGAACGACTGTTCTTGTCTATGTTCATAAAACCTGTCGGGAGATCGTAACAATCCTCCCTCCTAAAGCGTAAAATATGTCCGAAGGGCCTATTTTATAAGATGCAAGACATGTAATTTTAAACATATTTGCACAACACAACAATAATGTCAATTAACTTCACTAATATCTAATTACATTACATGTTCTCTTTCTTCCCTTGTAAATATTAAGAGTTGGGTTAAAGTAATGATCGTTCTAACAAATAGGACTAATTGGTTGATTTTTAAGTACTTTTTACTAACGAAAATTTCCTGTAAAATAATTTTATTACGAAAATTACAAGAGGTCACATGAATATTTTTCTCATTGGGGTACAATTTGTTTTGTTGTGTAAAATATAAACGCTAAGATTGTTCTGCAAACGAGATAGGATATTTTATCTGGATCGCATAAAAAGAATGACAGTTGGTTTTCACAAAATACCCGGAAATTTAAAAGAATTGTATTTTAGAATGTCTATTTTCAATTTTTGTTAACTGAGATAGATGAATTCCAAACAACGCAGCCATACTCTAGAATAAGTCTTACTAAAGCATTAAAGACAACTTAAGAAATTGCACTACAATTGAACAAATTCAACAATGTTCGCGAAAATGAATGAATAATTTTCTTCATAATATGCCGTCTCATTCTCATTTTTTTTTGTATCAGCACCGCCATTTTCTTATTCCATCGAGGAAAAAATTGAGTTGAAACCGTTTTCCATCACAAAAGATGTTTAAATAACAATAAATCAAATCAAACGAACACAAATTCATTTTCTCCTTTGGAAATATGAATTCTTACTTCAACAAACGTACGCGACCACTGCACGAAAGGACAAAAACTTGTCGGTATCACTTATCCAACTCCCCTTCCCCTTGCATTTTTTTCATTTTTCTCGAAACGACGCTGATGGAACCCATTGTTCAGTGTGAAAGCTTACTTCGCAAGTATTTCTCCATCTTTTTTCCAATTTTATGTGGGAAAAGGAAAATGCTATTGTAATATTTCCATTTTTTATCTTTTGTGTTTCGAAGTTTGATAGGAACTTTTATGTCCCTTTATAGAAAGCCTTACTTGATAAAGACCAAGTTGCCCATGAGATTTTTTTAGGGAATTCAGTTTTCATGCATGATCTGCTTCAGTCATTCTATTTATAAAAAGGCCTATCTTATGTACTATGTAAACAACATTACAGAAATAATTTACGAGTGTTCTTTTGGAGAAATTTGTTGAAATTTCATCACGTCTCCTCAAGAAACTTTGCTTGCTTATTTACAAGTTGGCACACAGAAGTGTAGTATTTAGTTTTCATGTGTGTAGAGGAATTACTTTTATTCCTATACACAAAACTATCCTGCGTTCTGTGTAAACAACATTGCAAAAAGAATTCACCAGAACAAGCTTTCTTTTGCGAAATTTGTCTCGAGTTCTATCTTGTTTCTAATCTGTCCATCGGGTTTTTTTAGAAATTACGCACATGTTTGGTATCTATTTAGTTTGTTAAGGAATGTCATCATCGTTTACTTCCATTCACTCATAGATGTTTTCAATACGAAAGATAATAATTATGCATTCTAATATTTTTATTTTGTCTGAGCAATGAGTGATGTTATTCCTGTTATTTCATTGCAATAATTTACTCAGCCGTGGAATAAATTAAATGGGGATAACAAGTATATTAAAAGAATAATCGCTTTTATTGTTATATAAGCTTTACCGTTTTTATACAAAACAAAGCTGATTTTTTTGCAAAACCATTTCAGTTCGGTAGATGAGACCGATGTTTTAAAAACATCTGAGTTTATTTATAATGCAGTTGCTATAAATCTTCGGTTTTAGCTACGTTGTAATAATTTTAAGGTTTTGAATGCTTATATTATCCCGGGAAAACTATTGTGTGCCACTGATGTTTTAATTTGCTTTTTTAAACAGAGTAGCTGCAAATGAAGCTATTGGTCCCATGAATTCTGTGATTTGTTTCAAAGTCAATGCAAATTAAATTTTTTATTGGAAAGTCAGTTTTAATATTGGAAAGAAAATAGCAGAGAACAAGACATATTAAGGCTGTATTTATGTGTAGAGGTAAATATCGCTAAACAAAAGCAAGTGGTAAAAAGATAACTCGCAAAGGTTTTTGTGTATGTTGCCCTGGTTCGCTTAACTATTCATCTGTCTATGTCGGTGTTGGTTTTAAAAGAAGTACATTTTTTATTCAAAATAAAGTAAAGTGTCTCAAAGTTACGTGGAGAAGTTTCGCTTATGTACTTTAAAACAAAGCATTCCTTTGTTTCTATTCTCTGCTTTTCAACACTGGCAGTAAAAGTTTAGTTCAATGTTAATTGCTGTGTCTTCTATATTTTCTTTTTTAGGGATAGCAAGACCATTTGGCAACATTTAGTAACAGCAAGAACTGTAAAAAAAAAATTCTGAATTAATTACTCATGGGGGATGAAATTGCATTTAACACACCAATTGTTTTCTTACACAGCACTAATTGAAACATTTTCCGAAGACAATCTGTTTAACAGCAACCTCATGAAATATTCTCGTTTTCTGTAAAAGAAGTGGAACAAAAACTTTTAAGCTTACTTTTAAGTGCATTCGTCTTCTTTTTATTCAATTAACTCAGATACTGTTTTTTGAAAAGACGTTTACATTTTAAAGGAATCTTTGTGAACATAGTTGTCGACTTAAATCGATAATTTTCTTTTCCCTGCCATCCTTGCTTCGTTAAGTAGCGCTATTGTTTCAATGTTTTCAGGCCTCGGGAAAACTACCTCATATTTAATGTTCTGCTATTTGTTCTCTGGAAAAGATCAATGCTTAGCTGTCTTAAGTTGTTCTCGCCGAAGTACTTTGATCACTGTTGGCAGTTGTTAAAGGACTGGGAAGCTCGAGCTAATATTGGGATTTGTAACTAAGAAGACTAGAATTTTGGAATTGAATCCACAGCAATTGAACAAGCAGTATTTGATTCTACTACGGTTCTATACCAGACCTGAAAATGGAAATGCCTGACAAACTCAATTAAAATTCGACATTTCAGAAAAATAAAAATAAAATTGATGGAATGTGAATTTAAAAAAAAACTGATACCAAAAGGGTCAAATAAACATTGTTATAATCAAGAAATAACGGTATTACGAATACAAAATGTCAAACAAAACAAATCTGTTTTGATGCATACAATACACCGCACTTCCTTATGCGAATCCTCCTTTTTCCATACAATTTCGGACTTGTTCGAAACAAATTCGAATCATACAGTCGATTTGAAATGGCTTGAAAGAATGTGAAAAACAAAATAAAATAATGTAAAGTTTTTATATTTTCAGGAGTGAAATGGGTAATTTTGGGTTTATACTAAGAAAAGTTTTATTACAAAATAAACAAATTGTTTGTAGTTCGTTTAACTGTAGAGTTATGTTGTAAATCCAAGTTTCGAAATTAATTTGACTAAATTAAAAATATTTTCGCACAAGAGAGAACAATCAAAACTCACACAAAAGATTTAATCTTCTGGCTGGAAAATCATTCCTCCGCGCAAAATCAAAGCGGAAACGAAAAAAATAATAATTTTCTGAGCGTTCTACACGATGGAAAAAACTTGCCATGGTTCCAAGATTCACGGCAAGGTCACGTGGGTAGAAAAGTTAGGATTTTGGCGATTCTTCTTTCGCGGAAGATGGGCGTTGAAAAACCGATGGAGAGGAAAACAAAAAATTCATTTTTAAAATGTTCTAGATTGAACTTTAAAATTCTCCGCGACCAAAAATTGCAAAAATTTCGGATTACCTGACTGCCAAATCTCATTGCTGTAAGTGCCATAGAATAGTCAGGCTTTTGCGGCCTCGAAAAAAACAGACAACACTTAATTTTATAATATTAGATATTTTTCAGACAATGTTCGTTTCCGCATATCTTTAAATCAAACTATCGTCTGTTTGTTAATTTAAGAAGCGTGATGATTTATTGTAAAAGGTTTTAAATGTCCGCGACTTTACTTCTGAATAAATACACTAAGCCGACAGCTGTACTCTTTATAGTTTTCAGCGATTTAGGGAGTCGCGAGATTTTTAATGTAACAAACGTTTCCAAAGATAAAGAACAATGATTTAAAAGTAAAGATAATCCTTCCATTAAAAAGCTTGAGAATTCTTTTTGCTTGATTGATAATGCAAGATAAATTGCAGTTATAGAAATACTCGTGTTTAATGGGAATCAACTTTAAAAGCAGCAAGACTTTAAATTCAACTTCGAAAATTTTCCCATAACTGAAGCAAAAGGTATAGTGGATTTATATAATTATTATTTATATTAGTGCAAGAGGGGCCCAGGAAATTGGATAGATTTTGTACTGTAACATGTCCGTTTTCTAAATTTAGAAAGTTATATCTCTGATTTTTTTTTATAATTACAAGACTGCATAGAGACAACTAAAAGGCGAATTTGTGCTGTTTTTCAACTTTGGCGACTAAGGGTGTCCTTTTAACCTTTAGACTACGGCCGGTACAGCAGTTGTACCTTGAACGGGCCAAGAATGAATTTAGACTACAGCGTACACCAGTTGTACCTTGGAAGTTATAAGAATCTCGCCAGTTATATCTGTAGCAGTAGTCAAAAGGTTAAAAGCAAAATCGTCTCAAAAGTAGCTAATTTCAAAATTTTGACGGATTCTTCTTTAGCCAGCATATTTTTTTAAGGCGCACCAATTTCGAAGTTTTGACACCCAGCCGTGGAATGAAAGAAAAACATCAGAATCTGTGGTTGTTAGATTATCATGAAAACCTTAGTAGTCTACTCTTCTGTCTACGTTTATAGCGGCGGTAATGGCCTTGGTGGCTTTTTTGACGCACTTCTAAAGTCGCCAAGGAAAGAATTATTTCAAATGAACCAATAAAATCAAACAACAGTTTAACGAATTTTGAAAGAACTCTTGAATATTCAATATGAAAATGTAGACTTTCGGCTTGCCGAGGTTACCATAAAAACCGTAATAACCGTTATTCAGATATACAGAACCTGCCATAACTCGCTACTAGAAGAAATCTAAAAAAAGCGCCAAGGCCTTTGCCACCGCTATAAATGTAGACTGAAGCTGTTCCAAACCTTATTTGAAAAATTAATTTTTTGGTTTTAGAATTTAAATTTCTTAGCGAGATTTTCAACATTTGTATAATTAGTACATTTGTTAGTACATTCAGAGCTACTAAGATATGGTTTAAGTGGAGACTTTGCAACTATTTTTAAGTTTTCATACTACTATCATGCTACAAGTCCTTTTCTGCGGCAGCCCTGTATTTACAGAGCTGTGCAATACGTGTGCAACGGAAAATAGAAAAAATACATTTGTGCAAGTTAAGTATTCGGGATTCATATTGGTTATTTCATGAGGTACAAGACCCTGGACAAAACAAGGTACAAAAGTCGGCTCTTTTTAAAATTGTCGATACAACGGCGTTCGACAATTTTATATTGCCAAATAAATATGAAATGAGATTGAATCGTATTCTTATCTGCATTTTGCTTATTGACAATTATAAACCCATTTGCTCTTATTGACAATTATAAACTATTTCAGGAACTTTGCGGACATTACATCGGCAAGTCTGTGATGACGAAGAGCTTCAAATAGAGTGTTGGCCGAACACTGTCATTAGCATTACCCAAGCAGACTATGGAACACCGGTAGCCGGTAACATCCAGTGTCTAGAAATGAAGGACTCATCTGAAAGTTCCCATTTGAAATCAAGTTGCGTAGCACAGGATGTACGAGAGGTATAGTTAATTTATTCATTTTTTATTTTAGATTTAAACAAAATTAACAAACAAATTCTGTGTGTTCTGTTATTCATGGCCAGATCTTTTCCATCAGGAGTAGGATCCCTCTTTTAAGGCGAATCTGAAACTGAAAAACCTAAGAACACAGTACTTGTCCATTGCCAAATTTCCGTCTAAAATTTCGGTTATTTGATTATCCTGCCACGGGTTACCATATTCCATAATTGGCGATGGTATCATGTTCTTGAATCCAACCTCTAAAACATTCCTCCCCTCGTTCTATTTGATCACGAATTAAAATGTATCGTTATTTTATTTTATTTATTTATTTATTATTATTATTATATATATATTTTTTTTTGGGGGGGGGGAGGGGGGGTTAAAATCTATTTGACGGTACGATCTTGAGCTTGGCATCAGTTTCACTGAGATAGAATACTAGAGTAAAACCGCTTGGTAAATTGGAAGATGAGAGGCTTGCCAGAATAAAGAGACTAGTGCATCACCTATACAATCGCCAAACTAACGCCATGCTCAAGGCCGTATCGTAAACTAGATTTTAAACGTATTTTCCTTTGCCATATTCTTCTGCTAAATTGCAAGTATTCAGTTTTCTTTTGCTTTTTTACTTAATTCTAACAAAAATGTTAATAAGTTTTTGTATGTTTAGTTGTTATTAGGTTTAACTTTCTGACATTCTCTCTCTCTCTCTCTCTCTCTCTCTCTTAAATTGAATCTCAGTATCCATGTGGGTTTTTAAATCTTTCTTATATCATATGATGCATAATTTAAAATTATATAATGCATGCTATACATCACAATCGCTTTCTTTAGTATCTTTGTATGTTTACTGTATTAAGTTTCCTAATTGATATTTTATAGGGAATACAATCTTCCTGTAGAGAAAAACAGAAATGTCATTTAAAAATATCTTCTAAATTATTGACAGAAGACCAATGCCCTGGTGTTCAAAGGTACCTTGATGTTTCTTTCAAATGTAGACCAAGTAAGTTACTATTGCTTATATAAACTTTACCTTTTATGAATTCGATATAGTTTTTAGTTTATTTTCTTATTGAAAGTATCTGGCTAAAAAGACTCTCATATGATCTGTAAACATAATTTATTTGTAAAAAAAATATTAATATTATTTTTTTTAATATAACATTAAAATACGAGTAAAACTAGCTTTTACAATTATGGAAACAATTTGATGAAATCCCTAAATGGAATATTATATTATATGGAACAGTTTTAATGAACTAAAAATAAAACTGACTTCTACATCAAGTTTTTAAATAATTAGACTAGAGCTTCCATAGATATCTATAAATTGCTGTGATTTTACCCATTCTCCCTACTCACATTTTTGTCAACGAAAGTTCCAGTTAATACTGCACTTTGAAATAAAGTATATATTTTCAACATTAATATTGTCGTGTAGATTTGCAAAAGGCAAGCGAGGACAAAGATTGCTGATCTCAACTCGAGACTTTATTATCCTTGAACTGAGTGATACATCTCCTTTTATACCTTTTCCGAAAAATGAATCGAACATTCGAGAATTCGAAAGTTCTAGAAATTAACATAAGTATATTAACATAAGTATATTACTGAAGAAGTGAGAAACAGAAAGGGAACTTTAAAATGAAATCTACTTTTAGGCCACTTGCCTCTAGTGGGATTGGAACTCCGTACCTTCCAATTTGCAGTAAGGTGCAATACCCGACTGAGCCACGATTTTCAGACGAAGTGAATAAGTTTCGCTACATTTCCCCCTCCTTAAGACCAAGCAGCGTCCCGCTGCAGCCTGATCTGGCTCCTTGTAACAGGTCCCCTGGAAATGCTGTGCTCTCTTCCGTCATCCAGTTGTTTCTTTGGATCAAGATAGGGTTTTAACCTAAGGACGTGGACTACATCTTTTGAGATCCGCCGTCTGCTATTCTCCTCCATACTTTCTACTTCGTATGTTACGTCAGATAGTCGCCGTGTTATTCGATAGGGTCCGAAATAACGTCTTAGGAGCTTTTCGGACAGTCCAACCTTTCGTACTGGAGTAAAGATCCAGACTAAGTCTCCGATGTTGTAGTTGACTGGTCGATGTCTCTCGTCATATCGTCGTTTATCAGTTTGTTGAGCGTCAAGGATGTGGATTTTTGCAAGCTGTCTAGCTTCCTCTGCCCTGGTGATCAGATGTTGCACGTAATTATCGTCGTGATTTTCTGTATTGAGCGGAAGAATTACGTCTAGAGGTGTCTGGATATCTCTGCCATGAACGAGAAAAAATAGACTGAACCCTGTGGTGTCTTGTTTTGCCGAATTGTAGGCGAAAGTCACAAAGGGTAGGATGGTATCCCAATTTCTTTGCTCGACGTCTACGTACATGGACAGCATGTCTGCCAATGTCTTGTTAAATCTTTCTGTCAAGCCATTGGTTTGTGGATGGTAGGATGTTGTCAGAAGATGAGACGTCTGGCACAATTGATTGACGTCTTTCACAATATTGGATAAGAAGGAACGTCCTCGATCACTTATCATTTCTCTGGGAGCACCGTGCTTCAGTATGATATCTTCGACTATAAATTTAGCGATTTCCGTGGCCTCAGCAGTTGGTAATGCTTTTGTGATAGTGAACCTCGTAAGGTAATCTGTACAAACAATGATCCAGCGGTTTCCGTTTCGGGTAACTGGAAAGCGTCCAAGTAGATCAATCCCAATTTTGGCAAATGGTATGTCAGGGGGTCTGATCGGGTGAAGTTGCCCCGGTGGCAATTGCGAAGAAGATTTTCGTCTTTGACATTCTCGGCAATGTGACACATATCGGCGTGTGCTCCCATATAGTCCTGGCCAATAGTATTTCCTCCTTATTCGGTCGTAGGTTTTGGCGAATCCGAGGTGACCGGCGGTTGGGGCATCATGAAGACTCTTTAAGACATCGCTGCGGAGTTGTTTCGGTACGACCAAGAGCCACTGCTGTCCCATAGGATCATAGTTTCTTTTGTAAACCACACCGTTTCTAAGTTGATAACTTCGGTATCCGTCACCTCTTTTAAGAATTTTAATTATGGGCTTCAGCTGCTTATCTTTTAGCTGCTCTTTTCTGTAATCTGTGATGGCTGAAAGGAAGGGGATTTCATCACCGTTTTCGTTTACTGTTTCGAGAAGGGGCTTTCTCGACAGCGAATCGGCATCGGAATGTTTGTGACCGCTCTTGTAGACTATGGTGATGTCGTACTCCTGCAACCTTAAAGCCCATCGTGCAAGTCTTCCAGATGGGTCCTTAACATTGGCTAGCCAGCACAAAGAGTGGTGATCCGTTACTACGGTAAAGGGTTTTCCAAATAGATACGGTCTGAATTTACTGATCGACCAGATGACAGCAAGGCACTCCTTTTCGGTTGTAGAATAGTTCTTTTCAGCGGCTGTCAGGGACCTGGATGCGTAGGCTATCGGTCTTTCCTTATCATCTTGGATCTGTATTAGTACTGCGCCGATGCCATAACCACTAGCGTCTGAATGTATCTTCGTTTCTGCATTTGGAAGGAAATGTCCCAAAACAGGTTCACTTGTTAGTAATTTTTTGAGAGTTGAAAAAGATTCCTTCTGTGAAGTACTCCAAGAAAACTTCACATCTTTCTTCAATAAATCATGCAGGGGTTTTGCAACATCAGCGAATTTTTTGACAAATCGTCGGTAATAAGAGCACAGGCCTAGAAAACTTCGAACATCTGCGATATTTTCTGGAACAGGAAAATTCTTTACAGCGGCTATCTTTTGTGGATCGGGATAGATTCCATGTTGATCAACAAGGTGTCCAAGTATCGTTAGTTTCTTTTTGCCAAATGAGCATTTGGTGGAATTTAGCGTCAGTCCGGCTTCTTGGATACATTTCAAAACTTTTCTCAAGCGTATTTGATGTTCTCGGAAATTCGGTGCATACACAATGATGTCATCTAGGTAGCAAAGACAGATATTCCACTTCAGGCCTCGTAGTACAGTGTCCATCATCCGTTCAAATGTAGCGGGAGCGTTACATAATCCGAATGGGGCATGACTTTAAATTCATAAAGACCATCTGACGTTACAAAGGCTGTCTTTTCTCTATCTTTATCATCAACCTCTATTTGCCAGTAACCGGATTTTAAATCCATCATAGAGAAAATTTGTGCACCAGCTAGGCAATCCAAAGCGTCGTCGATGCGTGGTAGTGGATAGACGTCTTTTTTAGTGACCTTGTTCAATCTTCTGTAATCGACACAAAAGCGCCATTCACCATTTTTCTTTTTCACAAGTACGACTGGAGATGACCATGGACTGGTTGATGGCTGTATCACGTCTTCTTTTAGCATCCGTTGTACTTCGTCTCCAATCACACGTCTTTCAGTGGCTGATATACGGTAAGGTCTCTGCTTGATTGGGACGCTGTCACCTGTGTCGATCTTGTGTTTCACAGAAATACCACTGGATTTCTTCAATTGCCTGTTAAAGTCGAAAATGTCACTAAATTCTTCCAGCAGATTCAATAACTCGTCTTCTTCAATAGTAGTCAGCTTAGTATCTAAAAGTTGTTTAAATGTTTCTCGTTTTAATCGCCTTCTGGAATTGTGTCTCTTAGAACCTTCTCGATCTTCATCACTTAAAGAACAAATTGCATCGTTTGTTACTGTCGTTAAGCAAGCTATGTTCATTCCCTTCGGTATCAGTTGGGTTCGTCGAGAGAAATTTGTAACCCATACTTTACAACAGCCATTTTCAACGTTAACGATTGAGGCTGGTATAGACAGCTCTCTTTCACACGTGAGAATTGTATTACCAATAATCATAGCTTTATTTGCTTCTGGAATTTCTGGATTAAGAGTACATATTTGCTTTGTCGAATTGGCTTCAATTACGTAATCTGTTGCGGCAAACAAGGTGCAAGAGCAATCTGATTTACCTGACACCTGGTTGTCTGGAAGGATTTCTGCAAGTTGAAGTTCTTCATTTCCGCAATCTATGACAGCATCAGTGGCACGGAAAAAGTCCCATCCAAGTATCATTTGGTGGCTACACTGTGGAAATACCAGAAATTCAAACGGTTTCACAGTCCCATTCAAGTCGACTTTTAATACACAGCGTCCTGAGGCGGCTACAGATTTTCCACAGGCAGTTTTCAGTACAGGTCCATCCTCAGTAAACATAGGTGTATTCAATTGTACTCGTAATTCTTCAGATATGACCGAGTAATCGGCACCAGAATCAACAAGGGCTTTTACACATTGTCCATTCACTGTGATATAGGTGGAATTTTTCTTTAACTTGGTTGTAGTATACGTCGGAGGATTTTTTTCAACTGCGGCCTTACCTCCTGGACAGGTCGCCCGAGTTAGTTTTCCTCATTTGGTCGGCGTGGAGAACGGCTGGAGCGGCGAACAGGCGATTGTGACTGTCGGCGGTTGAAGGAGCGGCGAGGGTATGGTGAACTACTTCTGAAACTGGAAGAAGTAGGCTGTATATGTCGTGCATAGTTGTCGTCAAAGCTGTGTAGGGTCTCAGTGTCAATTTCTCGTCGAGGATTAGATGTTCTGAGGGCTCTTGTATCTGCAAATATTTGTCGTCTCTCCCTACAGTACCTCAGCACGTGTCCTGGGCGTCCGCAATGGTAGCAGAGAGGTACATTATTGGCAGCTCTCCACAAATCTGTCTTACGCTGTGGAACGGCGCTGTTTCTGGCCTCACGTCTTGGCTGTGACCCAACTGGAACTGAAACTCGAGGAGGGCCGTTGCGACTTCTTGGACCTGTGAGTGGTGCTAGAGCTTCCATAACTTCTTCCCGGACCAGAGATGCGACGTCCGTTGGTGAAGCAGGGTCGTCGTTCGTGTAGTTTTGTACTTCCGGCAAGAGCTTTTGAAGCTCTTCCCTGACAATTGTTCGTACCAGCGATCCTAAATCACCAATGTCTGTTTCGGCCGAAACTGCAGAAACATTTGGCAGCCTCTGGAATCTTGGTCGGGTGATACGTCTTCGTCGGAGGCTTTCTATTTGACGGCAGCGTTTCACAAAAGCATCGACGGTCTCATAGTCCTGAACTAAAAGGATCTGGTGCAAGTCCTCTGCAATCCCCTTCATGAGATGGGCTACTTTCTCGACATCTGGCATGGAAGGATCAACTTTTCGGCATAGAGCGAGTACGTCTTGGATGTATGATTCAGACGTCTCGCCAATTTGTTGAGCACGTGCAACCAACAGTCTCTCAGCTTGACGCTTTATGTCATCTGTTTGGCAAAACGTGTTGTTCAGGGAATTCCTGAACGAAGTCCAATCAGTAAAAGTGTCCTCATTGTTATCAAACCATTGTCGGGCTGTTCCGGCGAGGTAGAATATGACGTTTGCCAGACACATCTGTTCGTCCCAACGGTTATAGCTGGCGATTCGTTGAAAGTCCTTGAGCCACCGGCGAACATCTGGTTGGTCGTCTCCAGAGAATATGCATGGACTTCTGGGTGGCTGGTAGGTCAGGAACGGCACTGGTGCAATGGTGACTGGAGCGGAGCTGGCAACTGGGAGCTTTTGCTCGGTGTCTTCATGGTCAGACATTTTCCTCGGGCCTCTACTAGGATTCGGTAAAGAGCCAAACTCAGGAGGGAGTCCTTGAAGACGTAGACTTCTGCGAAGTTCTTCCGCCGTATTTATTTTACCCGGCGCCTCCACCAAAATGTCGTGTAGATTTGCAAAAGGCAAGCGAGGACAAAGATTGCTGATCTCAACTCGAGACTTTATTATCCTTGAACTGAGTGATACATCTCCTTTTATACCTTTTCCGAAAAATGAATCGAACATTCGAGAATTCGAAAGTTCTAGAAATTAACATAAGTATATTAACATAAGTATATTACTGAAGAAGTGAGAAACAGAAAGGGAACTTTAAAATGAAATCTACTTTTAGGCCACTTGCCTCTAGTGGGATTGGAACTCCGTACCTTCCAATTTGCAGTAAGGTGCAATACCCGACTGAGCCACGATTTTCAGACGAAGTGAATAAGTTTCGCTACAATATCTAAACAGTGTTGCACCCAGAGAGGAAGCGAATGGACTACTCAGTCACCTCAAATCAATACAAAAATAAAATATTCATCTTTTCCGATATTTTTTCTATAAAACAAACTGTATATTTTAAAATATTCACTGTCAAAAAATGGAAAAAAATGTGTACTATTATTCATTGTTAACAAATAAAAAGCTAGTTATTGTTATTTGTTATATTTTGTAGAGTTTATATTAAATTTAATAGAATTTTCAACCCTGTTCTCTGGAAAACAAATTGCACTATATTTTGAAGTAGTATTTCATTGTTAACCAATGAAAATTGACAATGAAAGACTTCAAAATATGGTACAATTTGTGTTATTGTTATTTGTTGTATTTTGAAGTATTTAATGAATTTAAAGAAAATTTTAACCCTCTGAAGGGTTTTACAAATGCAAATATCCGTTCCTTAACATGTTGTTCCTACATGACTTCGAACCAGTTTTGATTTTGACCAATAAAATATTTTCTGGTATCCTCGCGACCAGTACAAATGGTAATTTAGTCATGTGAGGTTAATGTACTCGGAAAATGCCGTCCTGATGTCAAAACGGGTAAAACCAGAAATGTGGAATTTATTTTACTTTTTGGCAGCAATTGATAGGAATGATTGTAATAAATTGCATGTTTCTGTTGGTAAAAGAAAATAAACTTTTGCGGGTTTTGCAGTTGTTTTTGCACCTAAAATCTCTTTCGAATAAATGTTTCGATAAATTTTGCACGGATGCCAACTTTTCTGGATTGTCCGAAAGACTTCTGGAAAAGCGTTTTTTTTTCTCTCTCATCTTCCGGACAAAAAATTATCAACTGGATTTTCTTTTCAATGTGGAAAATTTTCAAGTGACGGGCAAATTCGGCATTTGACGAATGCATAAAGAATTGGATGGATACCATTATAGAATAATGGAATTGGTTGGCGACAAAAAAAAAATTGCTTCATGCAAGTCAACTTAGGGAAACGGGGATTTCACGCTTATTATGCAATAAAGGTAGGTGAGGGAAAACAAATTAAAGGACCAGTTTAAATTGGATAGTAGGATGCCAGAGAAAGTTTGCTTTGGGCACGTCAACTTCAGTAAATAGGATTTGCTTTATTGTGAACGAATTTTGCAATTGTATGAAAAGTATCCCAATTATATCTTAAATTCGTTGGGTTTATTTTGAACTGCACGTTTATTTTTTAGTCTTATTTTTTTATTTAAGTGTATTCATTTCTTCTAATATAGGGATAGCCCAGTTGAAAGAGTTATGGATTTGCAACCGTAGTGTTGCGAAATCGAAACTAGGTCCAACCAAAGAACGCTGTGTACGTTAAATCGATCGTAGTTTCAAATTTCCACTTTGGCGTGGTGTGCAAGATTGAAGAGTAGGGTGCCAGCTCAGTTGTTGACATCATCAAACATAGGTCAAAATTAGGTACAGCTACACTCTACGTTTATGAGCGGTGGCAACGGCCTTGGCGATTTTGTTTTTTGGCGCGCTTCTAGTAGCAAGTTACGGTAGATTAAGGCAACCCATCTGACTTTTACGGTTGTTGTGGTTTTTATAGCAAACGGTAACTTTCAATTTTCGATTTGAATATTCTAGAAAGTTCTTCCAAACTCCGTTAAAATCGTTTGATTTCGTTAGTTCGTTTGAAAATTTTTTCTTTGCTTCCATTGGTTATTTTGATTTTAAAATATCCTTCGATTGCATTGGTCCTTTTAAAATTTTTTTTCTTTGATACCATTGGTTCATTTATTTGTATTTCTACAGTTGTGGAATTTTTATTAAATTATAATATTTTTTCACGGCGGAGTTCTGACATGTCTTGTTTTTTCGCCCTTTGTGGAATATTTTTTTTCTCGGAACAGTTCTGATGTATCAGGTTGTATTATTTCTTGCTTTTTTTCTTTTAAAAATATTTTTCTTTTCAAACAGCCTACTGTATTTAGTGTAGTTGATAAGTTTCAGGGTATTCTTACCCAACATTCGCAGTTTTGTTTTTCTGCTGATTCACAAATGTGTTCTGAAATGTGTTTAAGCTTACTACTTTTTGCGAAAGTTTAAAAAATATATTTACTTTCCTAAACGTTTTCAAGCTTTCATTTTCCGTTGTAAAAAGAAAGATATTTTTGAAAGAAAAAAAAAAGAGTTTTGAAATAATTCTTACTTTGGCAACTTTAGAAGTTCGCAAAAAAAAAATCGCCAAGGCCGTTGCCACCTCTCATAAACATAGAGTGTAGATGTACCCAAAATTATGTGACGTTATCCTCTTATTCCCTTATATCCCTTTCGGATTAATTCTGTACCGTTGCCATAGCCTTGCAACAGTGCGACCTCAATGAACTACTTACCTTTTAATGCAAAGAAAAAAAACGTCAGTGTCGTGAATGTAATGCTGTTTACGTAATTGCATTTGAACATGGCTAGCAATGTGTTGAACAGTGTTTTTAAACTTTTCAGGCAAGTTTTTTACTCGTGTTGTATGTGAAAATGAACAACTGAAAATACGGTGCCGAAAGTCTTTGCGTGTTGTCATATATAGTGCTTTCTTTGGGAGTTCAGAAGCAGGTGCAGATGAATGTCCAGAAGAAGGAATGAAAAAATATGAAGGTAAATCTTTGAAATAATTCTGAAATGCTCTTTCGGAATAATCAAAAGCCCTAATTGTTTTTTGGATTTTTTGTTGGGTTTTTTGTGAAGATTTTAAAATGAATGCTTGTATATTAGTTGGTTTATTTAAAAAAAATGAAAATATTATATGACCCTCACTAAAAAATCTTAATTTGTTATTGAAATAATTGTGATAATGTGCAGACCAATATTCCATTTTATCAACACAAAGTCCATTGACATTTACTAATAAAAATTAATTTCTACATATTGCAATTTTGAACTTTCTTTGAAATGAAATTATTTTTCCTTTGTATAGTTAAGAGTGAAAGACCAGATTAACCAGTTTTCTAAACAAAACTTGCCTTCTTAAACTTGTCATTGTTTCTAACTTTCATTAACTTAACTTAAGATATAGATAGCACTGCATAAATAATTTTGTAACCTGACTTTAGTTTTTCTAGATTTCTATAATGGATTTTGAAATGGGTCTCAAAAGTTTTTTAGATGTATGCATTTTTACTTTGTTGATTCCAAATTGTCATAGTTGAAACCCAACATTATTTTTATGTTTTGCATTTCAAAACGCAAATTTTTTTGTACTGTGTTATTTTTTTTATCATAAATCATAAACTTTTGTTATGATTAACATAGAATGTGAAGCAAGTTTTGCTACAGAAACAGCGATGAATAATTGCCATGGTAGACGAAAATGTACATTATCTGCTGATTCTATAGCTTTTGGTTTGACAAGTTGTTCAACAAAGGCACGCATGTTTTTAAAAGTTGTCTACACTTGTGGTAAGTCATGTTTATTCAAAATATGAGTCTTTGCAATTTGTTTATATGTAATTTATGTGTAATAATTCAATTTTTAAATTTAAAAAAAAATTATTTTTATTTTTTTAATTCGTTATTTTATTTCTAGTTCCGAAAGATTCTCTGCAAGATCTAGAATTTGAAGAAGAGAGCGATATAGACTATCCAAGTGTATTCAAAGAGCCTAATGTCTCTGAAATACTTCACAATTTAAAATCAGCAGATAATGTTAAAGTCACCACGCCAACAACATACAACAAAGGTTTGAAAAGTTAAATATTTGAAAAGATTAGTTTTTTACAGACTGGCTGTTTTTAACATTGAAAAGAAAAAGAAAATTATTCACCTATTAATTTCTTGTACATTTTTTTTAAAAATACGTTTATGATCAAATTTAATATTTAAACATCTTTTAACTAAGAGTGCTTTTCTTTACATTAAAAAAATTGCCCAAAGAAAATTTTTGAATACCATATTACAATAAAAATATTGTTTACTTGAAGCAGAAACTCATTAAATGAAAAAACCTAGTTCAGCCATTTAAAGTCTATTAGTTTGTAGGTCAAACATAAAAATTATAATTTATTTTGGTAGTGCTGTATTTTTATAGCATATTACAAAACTATAATGTATTTCTTAAATAATAAGTATTCAGTTTTAAAAATGTAAAAATGGTTAAATCACCTGTCTATTAATGTGTCTGTTACACAGCCCAATAAGATTAATAGATGGTCATCATAACACTTGGTTACTCTCCAAGATTACATTTCTTAAATGTAGTTTTATCCTGAACCGTTTTTGTTCTCTTTATAAAGTTGTATCTAAAAATGAATTTTTTTTTGTAGATTTTATAGATTTTAATGTAATTACAACAACAAAGAAAGTTGATGTTCAAAGTGATGAAACTAGTGATGATACAACTGATGTAAACTGCACAGTTGTTGATGACAATCAGAAAGTCATAGGGTTTATATCAGAATGGATAGCTGCTTATAAATTCATTACTGGTAAGTCTGCTTTTCTTTCTTTTATTCATGTTTGATGCTTTATGTATAACTTTTTACTCATAATTACACAGCTATCCCCAATTCCTATTTAGGGATTTACTTATTAAGCTCTTGTATTATTCCAATCAGCATAATTTTTTATATTTAATTCAATTTATATTTGGTGTTTACATTGATTTTTTTTTGTAAACAATTCTCAAATCTATTTGCTAAAAAACTAGATAGTCAACAACTTGTATTCCTGTGACTGGTTTTGAACAGAATGTGAGGGGGAAATTGAAAGTTTGAGATTAACCTGAAAACAAATCAGCCTAATGTAAATTTTTTCATAGACCTTGATTTTTCATAGAATAGTGCATCATTGAAGATGGTTTTACCGTGCAATATTCATATAATTTTAAGTCACTTTTGTTTTCATTAAGGAATATGCATGATAGTACAGAGAATAAGGAATGCACAAAACCCTTAAAAATGACAGTACAAAATTAACTTCACACTGATGTTTCTCTAATTTTGAATTCCTTAGCTTGCAGTCATTTTTTAACCAATTCCATATATTTGTATTAAATTCCGTTTTGCAAATTAAGCAGTTTTTTCTTGCAATCATTATGTCTGTTTCAACCTGTTGGGATGTTTGATTCCTGAACTACTGTACATTGTAGAGTTAAGATTGTGAGATTGATCAAAATTTAATCTATGTGATTCTTTAACTAAAACTTTGGAAGAACGATAAGAATCAGTTTCCAATCGAAAGTGTTTAGTGTTTGATATCTTATGAATTAATTTTGCACTGGACCGTCATATCAAATGTTCATGTGATCTGTATCTTTATCATTAAATTAATGAATATAACTCTTTTTTAAATGAGTTTTCAATTCACGAAAACATAACACACCCTATGATATCCGCATCTTCCCTGTGCTTACTTTTAAATCAAGCATTACTTTTTAAATGGAGAAAAAGCTTCATGCTGGAGCACCCTAACTTTTGCTGTAGTTATGCTAAATGATTGTAAAATATCATTCCACTTTGAAATACAAGCTACTGTGGGTATGGCCCCTGTGCCAGCAGCTGTGAGCTGGTAGCAGTGTAGGTTTGCATCCTGTAACCATGGGTGCATTTTTCTCTTCTGAATCAGTAAACCTTTCGTGCGTGTGTCCATTTATTTGATAGAAAAGCATTGCTTGGTTCAGCCTAACCAGATCTTACCCTTGCAACATAAAAAAAAACTTTTGAAATTCAGGTATATCATACTACTTACTCTTAAATGCATATTTTCCTAGTAAAAATTTCACTGTAAGTGGTGAAGGTGCTAGGGGTTTTTGTTATCTTCTGTGTCAGTGAAACTTTCCTTGTGTGTCTATGTCTATTCCTTGGCGTTTTCTGTTTTGTGTTTTGTTCAGCAATGACAAATATGGATTGGTTAAAAGTTACAGTGTGCATTAGTCACTTTTCAACAAAACAAAAAAAGGAGACACAAAAACCAGATATAATCTTACCAAATTTAACTAAGAATAATTAAAGTAGACAGTTATAACAATTACAACAATATAAAGTAGACGACTTATAAGAAACCAGATATAAATAAGTCTATTTGTTAACAGAAAACGTGAAGTAAATCAGATCTTAATTCAACTGCCAGCAGATGGCAGGGTAAATTCCAAGTTTTTTTTAAAAGTGACTTGCACCACTGTAACTTTGACCTGTCCATATGGTCCTTATGCCATAAAACGCAACAAACCTATTAAAATTAGAAGGACAAATAAGGAAAAAGACCAATGTTTTATTTTTTTATTATCTTTAATTAATTAACATACAATTATGCAACATATGCCTTAAACCAACCAGGACATTAAACCAATGAACCTAACAAAATTTGAAGGGAAAATGACCAATGTTCATTTATTAATTAATGTACAATTATGGAACTTTAAAGAATGTATGGAAAGCATTTTACAGCTGGTAGCTACATCACTTGGCAAGTAATTAAAGCTTTCCTCTCGAATATAAGAACCAAAAGCTGTTCCAAACGTTAAAGTGCTTTTTCTCAACATTTAAGTTTCCATGACTACAGTGGATTTAAGATGCTAAGGTGTTTTGTGTAAATGATGTAGAGATTGAAATTTTTAGTAGTTATTTGTTATATTAATAACTTTGTGCATGGAATAAGAGTTTAGTAGAAATTATTTTTTCAAAAATTGATTAAATAAACTGACTTTTTTCTATTGTTTTTCACAGCATGTGTTACAAAAATATTTGTAAAAATATAAATAAAAGTGATTGTAATCCTATGCACCAAATTGAGGGGAACACTTTATGGAAAAAAATTTGAATTTGCAGATGAAGTAGGAATTTGAATGTATCAAAATATTTAAATGTTATAAATTTTTTTATTGCGAGTATGTACATGATATTTTTTTGGGATGCATATTTAATGTGTGTTCGAACAAGGTACAGTAAAACGTTATGCTGCGAATATGAAAAAGAAAATGTTGAAAGTGTACTGTGTCTCTTTAAATCTCTTATCTGATTTAAAATGGCTTATCTTTATTTTTTTTAAGTGGAATAAATTTATTTTTAGCAGAGAAAATAAATTTAAAATGCTTTAACTATATTCCCACTTCTGTCATTAAAACAGCTTAAATTTGTGTTGCAGAAAACAAAGAAAAATTCATCCTGTATGTGACACTGAGCCTAGGAGCTGGTATCCTACTCTTTTTGTTAGTCCTAACTGTACGTCTGTACACCCAACAGCAACGAACTTTAAAAAAGGCCAAATTAAACATATCAGAACCTTTACCTCTACAATTCGACGAAGACTGCTCCGACTTGGAGCAGTACGATCCCAGACAAGACCACAGCGTAGAGGTCGTTCGGTACACAAACATGTCCACCATCCGACGACAAGACAGCACCAGCCAGCCCAGAGCACCCCTCTCCCATTCCATGAACAACTACTATTACAGTTAATGGTTATGTAATGATTAAAAAATTGTGTTTAAATTATTGCTGGTCAATTTCTCGTAGTCCAAATCATATGTTGAGAGTACTTATGAACTCTTTCTATTTTATTTATGTGCCTACAATGTGCTATTAATTCCACAGCATTTTTATGTATTTTAATAATTGAAGGGATAATGAAG
Source organism: Metellina segmentata (assembly GCA_947359465.1). NCBI lineage: Eukaryota > Metazoa > Arthropoda > Arachnida > Araneae > Tetragnathidae > Metellina > Metellina segmentata. Next base: position 48,099,146 of record OX375881.1, on the reverse strand, counting down.
AAATATTTTTACTGTCAAAATTTAATTGCTATACTATTCTAATTGTGCTTCCTAATTGCAAAATCTTCAATTAAAAAGCATTTTAATGTGTACTCTTTGGACGCTTTATAGTTTAAGATTATCTTTATTGACCAACAGTTCTTTTTTGTCAAGTCGGGTGATATTTTTTCTTGCTTTTCAATTCTAGTTTTTGTTAAAATAAAAAAAAGTTACAATTATTGAAATACATAAATTGCTTATTATGTTATGATTGGCATTCTGCTTTGAACTATTTTCATTCACATTGATTGAATTTTAATCCACATTCTTTGTACTTAGAGTCATTTTTTACATTGCATTGAATTCATCTTTGTGCAAATGAAAATTCAACTAACATTATGTGCATAAGAACAAATTAACACGTCCAGTGACAATGTGTAAACATTTTTTGTGTTTCTTTTACATTGTTAATTTTGAACCTAATTGGGTCATCTGTCCAGAAGTAATTAATTTTTCTTCATGTTACTACTATTCACCTGTTACACAAAACTATGTATTGTCTGTTACACAAAACAAACATTGCATAGTTAATTCATTGCTGGCATTTCTGATTTACCTAAATTACACTTGCTCTTCTAAATGAATTATGAAAATTAAATATGTTATGTTTGAGGAATGAGAGAATTGAAAATCAGTTTAATGTTTTTATTTCAGTAATTAAATATAAATATTTAAATTAATTACTCACTGTTTAGTTTGACATCATGCATTACGAAACTTGATATAAAAATTGTCACTAGAGTTACATTGTCCAAAAATTTTCATAAAAATATATTTCCCAAATGTATAATTAATTTCTTTTGTGATATTTTTAATTTCAGGATTTGTGTTAAAAAATTATTAATGTTTTCTATAAACTTCAGTAAATTGTAAAGAACTCAAATGCAACTCAGTTTGACAAAATTTTACTGGTTTTTCCAAATGGTATTCAACAGTAAAAACAATATGTCAGACTTAATTAAATTTGACTATGCAATGGATAACTTAAGTTTCAAATTGTTATTTGAGAGCCTTTTATAAGACAGTCTCCTCAAATCAACACATAGAGAAGAGGATTTATTTGAAGACAAAGACATTACTTTTTATATTTTAAAAATTTACATTTAAACTGCCTGTGCTAACTAAAATTCCTGCTGAAATCTTCATTTTCTAGCAACATTATGTATATATTCATATTTTGCAAATTATCACTGGATGTGTACTTTATTGTACAATGAATCGGTATATTTTGCATTTATTGAGAGAATTTGTTTTCTTTTTCTGAAAACAATTTGTGCTTGTCTATATTATATTAATCTGTAATGTTCAAGCTTTTAACGAAGCTTGCTACATTTTGAGAATCACTCAAATGTTTATAGTGCTTGTTTGTTTTGTACTTTTAAAATATTTTTTCTTGATTGAGGCAGGACCTCATATGACTAACTTGCTTTTAGGCTACACACGTTGGATATACATAATCAGATAACATGACATGATACTTAGGAAAGACAAATTTTAAATATGTATATTTAAGTAGTTCTGAACGAGAAAAGGATGAAAAATGACTTCTCGCATGAGTTTTTTTCATTCTAAACATAACGTTGAAAATATTTCCATTTTTTAAGTGAGAGTTAAAATTTTATATTTTAGAATAAAATCATCCATCTGTTCTAATATTTCAATAGGATTTCACAGATTAAAATCTCGGTTTGTGCTTCTGATTAGATAGAGGAACATTTAAGAGTAACATATCAACATTGGAATGTGTTTACAACTGTAAATTATATCATTGCAGACCTTAGCCCACGTTATATTAACCCCTCTGAGGATTATGTATGCAATATTCCACCATGAAACCTGCAGTTTTTCTTGCATGACTTGACCAACAGAATCCTTTCTAGGATTCGTTCAGCCAATAGATTCGACTTTTTAGTCATGTGGGATGGGCAAGGGAAATATCATGACCTTCAGAGGAGTTAATACATTCTCTAGAAAACTCATTTGAACTGCATTGGGGTATTTTTTGGTTAGTAAATAAGCTGTTTGCTTGGTATTTTAGCATTAACATTAAAACAAAAATTGGAATCAAACAAAAAATTACTCGTCATTTTGAAACTAGTTGGTATTAAATGCCTTGTGATGCAGAATGATGGGATTTCAGGTATCAAATTGGTTCAGTTCTAATTTTAGAAACATACAAAAAGACGATTGGAGAGATTCTTCAGTTAATTTAAAGTTTAATTACTATTTTACACACAATACAGATATAGAAAAAGGTTACGTATTAATGCAAAAACATTATTCAAATTAGGAATGCTTTGGTTCTTTCGAATTCAAATCAGGTGTAATTTCAAATGACAAAATCTACAGGTTTGAGAGAGCATTGAAGGCACGTGACACCAGTGCCATCTAAGATTCAAATAATTTCCACACCTTGTAACAGGATTACAATCACTATCCATGTATGAAATACCCTAAACCTAACTGAAATTTTTAAAAGATACTTGCAACAGAAGGTTTTGTGTATCATAGTTACTTGAATAGCATGTTTTTGTTTCTAAAATATCTGTGTGCATAGTTTATTAAAAATAAATTCTTGGATATCCCACATTTATGATACAGACACTAGTGAGAACAAAACTTAATAGCATCAAAAGGGCATTTGTTAATTCAAATTTAATCTAGTATTCAGCTAAGCCAAATCAATTCAATGCAGTTCTTTAAAGTGATAAAAATGTTTTAAAAAGCGGGTTTGCTGAAAGGGCATGCTAGTACCCATGTTTTCTTTTTTCAGTAACTGTCTGGAAAACATGCAGTTTGCTCAAATACTATAACTACAGATATGCAAAAGTATTTTTTATATTTCTAACGAACTGTTCCACTTATTAGAAGAAAATAGTTTGAATTATTATAGAGTATTTTTTGAAATTTTGTAAAAGGAATACTACATATCACAGATTATAAGTAAATTATCTTTCTTGGTCTGCCCAATCTGAACTTGATATATTTGTCATAAATATAAAAATTTTATTTATATAAACTTCTAAAGTAGATGGCATATAATATCTATCATATTAATCGATATGATCATTTATTAGTTTGAAAATTCAAGAAGTAACATTAATATCAAGTGACTATTTTACTAACTTGTCCATTCCTGTGGTTACACATGTATAGCATGAAGCAATCAATTTTATTAAACTAGATATTTAGCATGTAAAAACTTTTGGTAACATCAAAATGTACTTAAGATTGACCAGACTTCTTCAAACATATCACTTACACTTGTTCTAATGAATTTGCCTTTCAAATATGTAAAATAGTAGAACTAAAGAAAGAGATGCATAACTTTGTTCCTTTCCACCAATAGAAAAAGGAATGTTTATAATTAATAGCATGAACAGTAAAGTTTACTCACTGATTTAGTGGTTTGTTATATGTTACTATCATAAACTTTCACTGTAATATCTATTTCTACAAAACTGTTCCCCTATATTCTATTTTTGTTTTTAAAAATATCCTGTAAATTGGATGTTTCACTAATGAATGATAGCTTAAATAATCTGTTGACATACCTGATAAATATATATAAATAACAATAGCAACTGTAAAGTTTACTCACTAATTTTGTGATTTATTATACAACTTTGAATGTATACCTTTGTTTTTTACAAGACTACAGTGTTCACACTAGCCTATTGTGTTGTAATTACTTGCTAAAATTTAACTTTTAACCAAACTGGATGAAATAATACTTCGGCAGATTGAGTTCTATTTTTTCTTGTCTCTTTCTCTAGTTCTGCTTTTATTATATGTTGCTGTTTTACTTAATCTAACAAATTCAATATTTGTTATTTTTTTTCTCGAATATTGGAATTGAATTTGAATTATAAATGTAGTATTTTATAGAAGTCAAATTTTATATTTAAAAATAAATAAATGAATTTATCTAGATTTTACCTATTGTTTAGAGATAAGTAAAAACTACCTAGCTTATAAACCTGAAAAGTTGGTTGACTGATCATGTTATGAGCAATTATGATAGATGTAGTTTGAGGTTTCAAATGTATATGTAGTTTCAAGATTCAAATAATTTGTTGTGCATGGGTATTGCATTTTCTCTTTTTATCTACTTTTAAGAGAAGGGGAAAAAATCAAATTATTGGTACTAGACTCTTAAAATTAGTACCTTGTACTTAATATAAAAGTTGATTGATTAACAAATTTAGGTACCCAAAAAGAAACATGGAAAATAACAATATCTGATACAATTTTTCTATGTAATAAATTTAAATATTTTTTGTGAAAATATAAAGATAGCAATTTCTATACTAGAATGATGCAATTTAATGTAACTAAAGCCCATGTGTATCTTATGTCAGGATTTGACGTTTTTACTTAAGATAGTGGTTCTCAAGTTGAACTCCTATAAAGTAATAAAAGAACATCCACCTCCTAGAAGTTTACTTCAGTTGCAAAACTGATTCAAATATTTGATGGAATAATTAAGTATTTGATTATATACATGCCTTACATTTAAAATTTTATTAGCATTTAAATACACAAAATGGGCAAGATAATTTTTTTTTAATCTTTAGTTCTTTTGAAAATATATTGGTAATTCATTATTAGTATTCGATTCAATGCATATGGATCACCACTGATGACTAAAGAAAACAAAAGTGTGAGATAATTTCTCAGTTCAATTACAAGACCAATCCTATGTTACTGTTATCATGCACAGTTCATGCATTCAGATAGTCCCCTTTGCTAAAATTGCATCCCAAAAAAAGTCCATGCTTTAAATTTATAATATCCAATTAAAGAAAACTGCAAGAACAAATATTTATATGTTTAAAATACCCCCAAAAGAAGCGTGTGATTTGTAGGGTATAACTGAACATAACAATCATAACTGGTCTAAGAATTGGTCATTCTTATCTTCATCACTTTTCTATCAATAGAGCAGTATTAACTTAAATAATTATCATCCCTTGAGAAACACTGATAATTTATTAGATACAATGTCTAACTTCTTAAATTCAAAAATTATTATTATCTAAACTAAAGATAAGTAAATAGAAATAAATTCTGTTTTGAGAACAAATACTTTTGTACTTAATAGAATTGGAGCATACTTAACCCAAACAGTAACAGTATAACCTTGCTATAATTCTTTGGAATTTTTGAAATACTTTTCATTCTAAATGTGTCGAGTATTCTCCGAATAAAAGATTTTACTGTATTTTTACTTTGATGAGAGTTTATTAAGGTTCAATTAGAAAGTTATGTTTTTATTGATTCATTTGGTTAATTATTTAATTAATATGAAAAGAAACACCACTTTATTGCTTTTGAAATGGGTGAAAATTTGTTAAAATTTTAAATTCTTGATTCCATAAATAAAACCCTTAGTACTGTTCAAAATTCTTCTTTGTACATATATATCTTTACTAATTGCAATGGGCATGTGTGTACCTTTACTTAAGTACGAAAAAAGTAGGCATTCAAGGTCAGGTTAATTTAAGCCCTTGTGCCATAAAAACCAAAGTCAGGTTAAATTCAACCATGCCGTTCTCCAACAATAAATTTTCTTGATGGGAAAAAATGCAAACTGAATATGCTTTATTATGTGATTTGTAGAATAAATATTAAATTTTAATTCACAAAACTTTACTTTGCAAACAAGCAATAAATCCCAATCTTCGCAATAAGTGATATTTCACTTTTCTCTAGTATTTAGTGAATGATCTTAACTCCAGTGATATACTACATATCTTTTGCATGATTGAATACTGTGCTATATATATATATCTATATATTCCGGATTGTAAAATGACCACGCACGTAAGAAATATCTACTGTGCTTTCAAGCTTATTTTTTCACATGCACTGTAGACGAGATTGCATGCATGTGCTACAATCGTTGCACATATTCAAAGCTAAATCAATGCAAGTGTCTGTCATATTTGAATACTAAATTCCCTTTTAATCTATTACTCTGATTGCGTATTCAGAAAATCGCACCTTTCTGGAGTGATTTTTGAACACTTGATCGCTCAAAAAGTGGAGTATCATTGAATGCACATATCAAATGTGATTTTGTACAAAGTTTCAAAGCACGTAGTAATGATGCAACTGCTACTTTTTGTACCTTAGGAAAACACTAGCCTTTAGAGCATGATACACTCTGCTGCAATAAGAGCGGAAAGAATATACTAGCAATAGAGTTTAAATGTATGTAGCGCACTGCTAAACAGAGTAAAGACACTACATAGTTAAGTGCTTGATATAATATTAGAATATAGAAGGTGAAATATACATATCAAACCCTGAGAAATGCCTTATGTTAATATGAACTTCTTCCCTGTGAGTTTTACATTGGAATGATTGTGTCTTGCACAGTTGCTTGTTGAATACTGATGTTTATGTGTTCACATTTTTCAATATCTACTGACACCAAGGGTTATTTTTCATATTCAACTGTTAGTTTTCATATCCAAAGTCATAAATATATACTGCTTTTATGAAATATTCTTGCTTATTAAAGTGGAAACGAATGCTTTCAATAGATTTTAGGTTTGTGTGTTGTGAAATCGAGGAAGATGCACATTATCTTGTGTGTTTTTATGGATTGTATGTATTGTGAATTAATCTACATTTCATACTTTTAATAATTATATTATTTGTTTTACCTAAAGTTTACAATTTAAAGTTAAAGCTGTTTTTCTATTTAAAAAATAATTCGTCAAAAAACAATGCATTTAATTTTACACTAAATTCACTAATTTCTGAAATCTTTTGTATTCTTAAAATATAGGATTTTTAGTGTTGAATTTTTCATCTTGTTGTCTGTCTTTATAAGTACCAGGATTAGCTATAAATGTATTAAAATCTTCGCTATGGCATCTAATTTTTATTACTTTGTTATATACTTTTATTTTATTGCACATCGCATATTTTAAAACAAATGGTTTCCAATACATAGAACAATAAGTAATATATTTATCGTAAATGAAACGAACAATACCCTACCTCAAAGGGAATTACTCCCTCTTTGTTATACCATACCTTTGTAATGAATTATTATGGAAAAAATGTTTGCCATGTAATGAATTTTATTAGTTTTGTTGTTTATTACTTATTTTATAGTATAGTTTTAATTTACAATTCAAAATCAATCTGCTTTGTATATATTTATTTTTTAGTAAAAATACTTGAACTATTGTATCCTTGTGTCTTTTGAAACCATTAATTATATTAGAATCTCTTCTGGTGTTCTACAAAGAAACAATTCGTGTGCTTTTCTCTATTTTTATAATAATATGTTATTTTTCTTTGACTCATTATTTGTGATTTTTTTTATTATCAATTTTATATTTCAATGCATTGTTTGAAACTAAAAACTATTTCTGTGTCAAATTCATTTCTCGTATCTTTATGAATCATTCTCTTGAAGACAATTTTCAAAATTTTCACTAACATTCTCTGAAGTTACCATTTTTCAAAAATTTTAGTATCTAGAATTTAACATTACATTTCAAGCATTTTTAATTTCACAACGACATTTTTAATAAGAATTGCCTTGAAAAGTCAAAACTATAATTATGATTATTATTCAATTTAAATCGTGAATAAACAAATGATTACATTCATGCTTTTTGTGAGAGCTCATTATCTATGGTAAAGCCATGCTTGTGATGATTAAGCTAACTGTAAAAAAAAATCGAACAATTTTAATTAATAAAGGTGTAGTAATTAAACCTTGTTAACATTGTTTATTTAAAATTAGGGTTATTGAAAAAAATCGAGAAATACAGGCATAAAAGAAATGCTTAAAAGTATTTTCTCTCGAACATCACAAAATACATTCCAAAACGTATTCTCTGAAAAGTCATCTGGAGGATTTATTTCCTACTGAAATTGGTTTAATCTGACTTGATGGAAATGTAACTTGATACATGTTTATACTTGCCCTCATTTGTAGTCGATTTGATTTTGATAGATAAAACCATAATGCAATTACTATTATGTGATGGGTTAATGAGGTATTTACAAGTGAATGCTCAAATTGTGCATCGAGAAAACGATTCAAATATTTTAGAAACGAAACCCTGTTTATAAGAAAGCGAAGTCCATTTTTGTTGAAAGTTTAAAAATAAGGTAATTTTTAAGTTCAATATAATCTAGCTTTTTCATTTTGTATTCTTTTTCTATAACTGCATAGTGGTACTGGTACTTAATCAACTTAATCAGGTGATACCTATAACATATCATATTCTAGATATTAGCTAAATTTTTAAATGGTGTCTAATACAGATTATACTTTTTAGAGTAATGAGAACTATAAGTACAAAAATATTTTTGGAAATGTGATTTATTGTATATTATATTGTTAGTACCTCTCCTACTTACCTTATGCCTCTTAGCAATAGCTTGAAACAAATGTTGTATTATATAAATATATATATACGAATATAAAATATGAAAAACTGCCGATATATATATATATATATTAGAAAATAAAGTAGTCATATACAAAAGAAAAAGGATATTTCGCTTCTCCACTTGCAGAAATTGAACGCTGCAAATTTATATTGAAATTTATTGATTGTTTAAAAAATATTGTAATTACATATATAGAAAGTTGAATAAAATACTGCTTAGTGTTTGAAATTTTTTTTTGAATTACTTATCTGGTATTCCATGCATCACAACACTTTTATTGAAAGGTAGATAGTTGCATTAGCGGTGCACGTTAAATCTGTCGCGGTTCCCGGATTAATCCCGACGGGCGAAAATCCGAGTACAGCACCTTGTAATGTTGAACCACCGTCAGATAACGAGGTCAGCACATGAGATGATATCCCACTCTCCAAACTTCCTCGCCATGCCAACGTGAGAACATCAGAGGCCACGACAGATTTGAGGTCGAAGATTAAAGATTCAAGGACGACGGTCTTATGTTATTTCGAACTTCCAACCTTTCGCTCGCTATTCCTTTACTCTTCCATTTGGGATATTCTGGCCTCCACTGCTAAAGGCAAAATAATTTAAACAACCGAATCATTTTTTTAAAAATTGTGTTCATTTCGGATTTGCATTCTTTTTATTACACATGAGGGCTCCGCCCCCTGCTCGCTATCGCTCGTCAACCCTCGATGATTGCTGCGCAATCATGTTTAGTTCGCTTCGCGAACTATACTTTTCAACATTGAGGGGGAGGGGATTGTTTCACAATCCATCCCCATATGGATCGCTGCTGAATTGATCCCGGACCTCTAGTACGACGTTAATTGAAGGTTCCTTTCCCATTGAGATATTTATCGCATGCGCCCGAGTAAATTAAAATTGCCTACTTTTTTGGCGCGATTAGCGGATCCGGAAGTTAACCGACCCCCATAATTTTGCTTTAGAAAACGTTCCGAAAATTCTCGGCACACATACGGAAATATAGTGTAAATGAAAACAAAACGTTTTTAAAAATGTCAAGAACAAAACATCTCATTTCCACATAAAAAAGGAAATATTTTGGCACAACATATTGTTAAAATTCAGAAAAAATTTCTTAATTTTAAATGGTTTAGCTAATTTGTGTTGTTTGCTGTAATAGTACTTCTTAATATTTTCTTCTGAAAACATTGCGGATTCTCAAATTTTATGAATGAATTAATTAAAATATATAACTGTTTATCGTCTGCGCGTGCTCCAAATTCATTAGCCCGTTGAACCACGAGACTCCCTATCACGTGATTCGCTATTACCAATCACAAAGCGAATAAACCTGAAAAAGATTATTATTTTTTTATAATAGAAAGAAATGTAATCAGTTTACAGAATCGTTTCTTAAGGCTGCTACACACTAGGCCAGTAATTTCGTACGAGTAGCGAGTGATTTAGTAACTCTACTAAACGAGAAAACGGCAAGTGGGGGAGTGGTTGTTCACACACGGTTTAGTAGGTGTTCGAGTGTCGACTGCTAAAGAATGATGCGGAGAGCGAAACTGAATCGCGATTATAAAGATTATATGAAATAGAGTATATATTAGATGGATGTATCATGTATGCATATTTGCGTCCGAAGTACAAGTAAATAGAAGCGATGAAAAAGTTAAAACGATATTAAAAACTATTTTCCGTACACTTAAATGAACCTAGTATTCTTTTCTCTTGATTAGTCATATCACTTTTCAATCAACATTTAATTATTTCAACTCTAGCAACGACGGGAAATTAATTCTGCGAGTTTAAAAATAAATACAAAATACTTTTCTTGTGTTTTTAATTTTTTGTTTGATTTCCTTCTCGTGAAACTCCAGTATTCCCATCGCTTTTTCCAACTCTTCGATTGCAACTGCCTTGGATGTTTTATTTTTGTACATGGAAGTCTTCACATTCCATAAGCACTCTTGTTCCACATAAGAAGTAACAAATTTGACCGTAGTATCATCACTCCAACGAATCATGTTGCCGATGAAAATGTTATTTTAAGAGAATAAAGAACGTTAAACATTTAAACAGAACAGATTTATTAACTAAAGAAAAAAGAATGAATTTAAATTATACAGCGATAAATACGATCCGCGATACAGACGATCAACTAACAGTTGCCATAATTTAAAACTCCTATGTGTGTGTGTGTAATTGGCATATTTTAACAAAAAACACACACAAGAAAGAGACCTCGCGGAACGAAAACGAATAACTAATGAACTCTAAACAGATGTTTTCCCACCTGTATAGTGGCACGGTAGTGGGGTGGGAGGCACTAGAGTGCCTATATAATAAGAGTGGCGACATACGGGAAACACTTTCTGATTGGCTTACAGACCTTTTCTACCACCCGAGGCGGTCTTTTCCTAGCTCCCGTAGACTTAACATTGAAACTTTTTGTGTGTTCGAGAAAAACGTGTGTACATTAAATTAAAAAGAAAATATAGCTTTTTCATGTTCCATTTCGTGTTCTAGAATGTTTATTTATTATTATTTTAGTGTTTTGTCAGCATAAATTTGAAGACTTTTTAAGTAAATAGCTTTTTTTGAACAACATGGTGTTTCCCGCAATCTAAGTTAGCGCGTTGTGCAATCCATCTCATCAATTACGCATGTAATTGAGCTTTTATATGATTCATTTATACCGAATATATCCATATTATAACAATTATATGCTTTTTGTTCTCCCTGAAATGATATATTAATTCGTTCAGAAACCTTCTTTGAGACGATTCTGGTTGAAAAATGGCTGCCGCGCATGCGCATTGGGCCAAATTTGGTCCCTTGTCGCCACTCTTATTATATAGGCACTCTAGGGGGCACTACTCGACCGCCTACTATAAATTTGACTGGATCGAGTCCACTAAATCGTTTTACTAAACTACTCAACTAAATAGTTTTGTCCCAACACGTTTAGTTACTAAATTACTCGCTACTCGACTGAATTACTGGCCTAGTGTGTAGCAGCCTTTAGGGACAGTTTGACAGATGCCGAGTAATTGGCCTCCGAGAAGGTGGATGGTCTAATTGACGATTTGCGCAACATATTGGTTGTAGTGATGTTACTGTTGCATGCTTTTGGCAGCGGTTGGTACAAGCCAGGCTCAGCAAGGCCTAGAGAAATCGGACCGAGAGAGGATCGACGTGTTGTAAAACATGTGCGTGTTATCCAACAGCCACTGTTGCAGACCTTCTGACGGGCAGTGGGAACCTCTCGATCATCCAATGAGTGATCGCACCATTTGTCCATGTCTTCACATAGACTTACGACGACTGCCTTTAAAAAGATTGCATCGTCGTCAAAGACTGGAATGCTGTCGTGCCAGATGGACATGAGGTTTCGAGTGGTCTTCACTGAAGAATCCCGCTTCTGTCTGATTGCACACGACAATCGAATCTGTGTGTGGAGGCAACGTGGTCAGCGACAAGATTCACGGTTTGTTGGGCAGCGTCACACGTTCAGAAGATCCTGGGAACAACTACACTCTACGTTTATGAGCAAACACAGCAGTCTTGGCGATTTTTTTGGCGAAGTCGCCAAGGAAATAATTATTTCCTAACTCTTTTTTTTTTTCTGTCACAACTTTTTTTCTTTTTATAACACACTTTTTAAACACATTTCAGAACGTTTTAAAAGGTATATTTTTTTTAAACTCTCACAAAAAGTAGTAAGCTTAAGCACGTATCAAAACACATTTGTGAGCCTGCAGAGAAACTAAGCTACGAATATTGGGTAAGAATACCCTGAAGCTTCCACTAAATGCAGTGAATCAATTCCACTAAATACAGTGGGCATGTTGAAAAAGATTTACAAAAGAAAAAAAAGCAAGAAATAACACAACCTGATAACGTCGGAATTCTTTCGTAAAAAAAAATAATAAAAACAAAAATGGTCAAAAATCAAAATTCGTAATCTTTTTATGAAAAATATTATAAAATAAAAATTCCAAAACAGTCAAATTACAAATAAAATGGACCAATGGTGTAACAGAAAACTATTTAAAAGGACCAATGCAATCAAAGGATATTTTAAAAACAAAATAACCAATGGGAGGAAAGAAAAAATTTCAAACGAATCAATGAAATCAAACGATTTTAACGGATTTTAGAACTTTCTAGAATATTCAAAATGAAAATTGAAAGTTTCCGTTTGCCGAGGTTGCCATGAAAACCACAACAACCGTAACGAAAGATGGGTTGCCTTAATTTATCGTAACTCGCTTCTAGAAGTGCGCCAAAAAAAATCGCCAATCCGTTGCCATCACTCATAAACGTAGAGTGTAGCTGTACCAGATCATGTGTCATGGTGTGGGGTGTAGTTGCGTATTTTGCCAAATCACCTTTGATATTCGTTACGGGCTCTGACAGGCCAGCGTTACGTACAAGAAATTTCACAGCCAGTTACGCTCCTGAACTCCCAGGTTCACCCGCGTTTTCAAAAAGACAATTCTCGACCCCATATTGCTGACGTCTCTGGAGCTTGTCTACGACACAGCGATATCTTATCATGGTCGGCATACTCACCGGACCTGTCCCCGATCGAGAATGTATGAGACAGCATTGGACGAGATGTCCACCACTCCACCCGTACCGCGTAATCTGCTGGAACTACGTGACAGGGTTCAAACAGTATGAGATTGACTCTCACAGGACATCATAAAGAGTCTGTATTCCTGATGAGCCCCAAGGCGCTTAGCATGCTGTTCAGGAATAATGGCGGTCATAACCCATACTGAAAATACCACTTTTTTTAATTTTCTCAATAAAGTTTGCATATTTCAGACTCAAATTTTAATCATTTACTTATTCATAAGCATACTTTACCATCCTTGTAAATTTCATTGCATTCTGACAATTCCTTCTAGGTGCAACTTTTTTGTCTTGGAGTATATAAAACTTTCAATTTAACGCATGTAATTGAACATTGCATTTTTTTCACGTAGTATATCGATATTTATACTAATACAATATCTCTCTATATTAAAAAAATGTTACCGCCGCCGCCGCAGCCGCCGCCGAAGAATTGAAAACTGTGCTATTTAGCTCGATTCTAAGACGGTTTCCCGAGAAAGTACTGATCGGAAAAAACCAAAATTGACATGGTTTGTTCTTCATCGTATTCCCTGGACAATTATTAAGATTTTTTTCCGATGCGGCTATTAGTTTAGGGTTTATTAAGTGTTAAAATTGAAGAAGCGAAATTTCTTCCGCGAGTGAGCAAAACACATACAAATTTTCAGTCTTCAGCCGTGAGTTTTTTTTAAAGAGTACCTCTCAACGTAAATTTTTGCAGCTCGTCGAGTTTTTTTTTAAATTTCAATTTGGTTCTTGATAATATTTTTTTGAAATTCGGGAAAAATCAGGACATTTTTGTTACTTTTTTTTAAAACTGCCGTATCTATATTTTATTACTATTATTTTTTAATTTTTAAAATATAGCAGTATACCTCAGAATGTACTCTTTCTTACGGTACTATTATTTTTGATATCGGTTAATAATTAAATTGGATGCGATCAAAAGTTGGTCATACAAAATTCGGAATCTTCGGATATTTTCGCTACTTTTTGTTACTACCGTTAACTAAAACTGTCATATCTATATCGTATTACTATTAGTTTTTTATTTTGAAAATAGCGCTGTATACCTCAGACTGTACTCTTTCTTACGGTACCATTATTTTTAAAATTGGTTCATAAATAAATTCGATGCAATCAAAAGTTGGTGACACAAATTTCGTATTTTTTATTTCGCTTAGCAAATTCGCGGAGCATTGTATTCGCGGAGGGTTGTATTTTTGACTATCGGGTTTGCCAGATATCAAATTTATCATAGCAACAATTGCAATAAAAACGATTTCTTTTTATTTGGCGAGGAAAAAGGCTCGCTTTTTTCCCTCTGTTCTCAGACGTTTTACCGAGAAAGTACAAAGTACACATCGTAAAGTTTGGAGATTAACAGGGTTTACTTAAAATTGTACAGGGAGCAAGATGCAGAAGATTGTTTACTGATGCGGCTATTAGTTTAGGGTGCATTAAGTGTTAAAGCAAAAAAGAGTGAAATCACTTGCGTAAGAGGTATTGGTTTGCGAAGCAAACCAAACGGGATTGCGTAGCAACCCACGGGGGTCGGCGAGCGTAAGCGAGCAGGGGGAGAAGCCCACTCTGTGACGTGATGGACCGTAAAGGGAAATCAGGATAATACAAATTATTCAGATAGTTTCACTCTGCGAAAGGAATGTTGGTTTGCGAAGCAAACCAAATAGGATTGCGTAGCAATCCCCGGGGGTTGGTGAGCGTAAGCGAGCAGGGGGCGGAGCCCCCTAGTAATATAAATAAAGAATGTATAATAAAGCAACGGTATCTATATATATAAAACACTAATGTACGTGGACCCGAAATCGACATTATTTGTGTATCGTCGAATGGCAACAATCAACGTAAATAAAATAACCCAGATATTTTGAATTCTTGCTGTTTTCAAATAGCCAAGGTCAATTTCTATGCAAAATTATGGATTAAATGGACATATTTATGTTTGAACTGACTTTTTATTTCTTCCTTTGATGTAAAAGTAATTTATAAATACTTGATTGAAGAAAGAATATTTAAACATTTAATTTTCCACAACTTGCATTTTGTACATGATATGTTCCATAGAAAAACTCATAGATCATAAAGCGCAATTTTGCTACCCGGTATCTGGCCAGGTCAGAATTAATGTTTCCTTTTGGTGGAGTGGTCGTTCACGGTAAGAAGGCGATTTGTCGCCAACTATGGTAACCTTCACCTTTTGCGGATTTTCTTCACATGTGCCGTTTTTGTTATGGCAACCCTATCTGCTGTTACGGAATTCGGCCGCCATCTTGATTTGGCGACAAAAATTAGTTGGCGACAAACGTCTTACCGGGAGCGACCACTCCACCGATTCCCAAGTATTATAAATACATGTTCTTTTTGTTAATAAATCATTATTGTCTTTGTCACTGTCGTTGAAAAGTCTTTTGTCGTATTATTCTATCTCACAATATATTCAGGAAGTCGAAATTCAACACGTTTAAATAGAAACATGTGTGGTTTTTTTTTCAGAATTTTGCATTTTTTCAAGGATTGGAATTTTATTTTTGTTTCCATTATATGTTCCGGTATATTACCTATTGCAGAAATATTATTTAGGAGTTAGATTTTAATGATATGTCTATTTTCTGCAAAATATCACTAGACATGGGTAATTTTGTAGCAGAAAATGTATATTTCGACCCACTTTCTTTAAATATTTGATTGAATACGCAATGATTTGAATAATTATGTTTCATAAAAATAAATAAATTATACAATTTAAAGCATGTTTAATTACGATGTGTAAAAAGTTTTAAAAAAAGCACTATTAACACCGCCAAACGATAATTTGAAATAGAAAAAACCCGTTCTAGAAAAAAAGCATCGAATTTTTCTAGAAAACTTCATGGCAGCAGTGCGTCATTATGCAGAGTGAAATTTTTGAATCCAGTGAAATGATTACCTTTTAAATATTTTTATAATATATTTTTAAATGTGTAAATAATAGAAATCGTACTATCATGACGTATAAAAGCAGGCACAGTAGAAGATGTTTAGTGATATGTACAGGTTAGCCTCTGAGGGCAGCAAAGAGTCTCGCTACTGATAAAAAAAAAATCAAAAATTTACTATGAAAAAGATTTATTTAAAGATTTTTTCCCTTTTTATACAAAAAAGAGGGGGGGGGGCTGGTACAAATTAAACTTCGTGACCTCAAATGCTTACCAGCTCAGCTTTCCCTTGGGTGATTGATCCCGGACCATCGTCAATAGCCCGTTGTGTTGTCCAGTGCGACGTTAATTAAAAATGCCTACTTATACCTAATATACAATGGCGAAAAGACATTATAAGTGTTCCATTTTATAAAAAGCTCTGCTTACAATCTACGCTATCGTCAAAAGCATATTTTACAGTAGGCTAAAAGCGGAAATTGCATTCATTTCACGAGAAATCGTTTAGTTTGACCAACGGTTTAAATAGGCCATCAATGCTTACCAGATTTGGTTTGTTGCTCGTTTGTTTTAGCTACACTAGGGCAAATTAGACGGGTACCTATAACTTTAAGTTGATTCCGAACCACTACGAACATGCCAAGACGGTTTGAATCCAGAGCCTGTTGAACCAAGGGTAGGTACACTAATCATGGCCGCAAGACCGACGGTATGCATATCAGAAGATAGCCAGCATCCTGTTCCTCGGTAGTCTAGACGTGGATGTTTGAAATTCACTTTAAGCCGTGGGTGCTGGTATGATTATGTTCTGAGCAAACAATGAACAGCAGAGCGGAACGAAAGCCAATGTGTCCCATTCAATCAAAATCGACATTATAAAGTTACCGAGAAATATTTAGTATTTTAATTTACCTTTTTAAAACATGATTTGTAAGCGTGAGAATATATTTTCTAAGATGTAACATGCATTGCTTCAATGTTAGCAACCTGAGGGTTGCGTGTTCGAAACTCGATCCAATGAAAGACCGTCGTGTACGTGGGGGCTGATGTTCAGTCCGGAGATAAAAAAACGAACCACTTCCCTTCAATCCAGCAATTTTAGTAGAGAAATTCAAAATTGCGATTGATAGGAAGTAACGTCTTCTATAAATTCAAATCCCTAAAATTTGCATAAGGGGCCGTATTCAAATTAAATTGAGCATCATTATTCAACTATAGATTCCGAATTTCATGTCATTAGGTCTTACCGTTTCGAAGTTATGAGGAAAAAGATTGGAGCTCCTAAAGCTAAATCAGTTTCTAAGTGGGTCCCTAGACGATCAATATTATTGTCAATGTGATTGTCGATTAGGCTCATTGAAGCAACCAATTGATCGTGTAGGAGGCAATTGACGCTATTGTCAATCGATTGACGCACATTGATAGAAATTTTGATTGATGGACATTGACGGCACGGATTGATCGTTTAAAATACGCAATTGTCAATCGTTCAGGGAGTAGGGCTTTTAGATCTTCGGGATCGTTTAACATAGAATAAAAATTTCAACGGATTTGAAATCAGCGGAAAAATTTACACCAGATAGACACTTTTAATGTAAATTTCTGTTAACAAACAAGTTTTCAATTGAAACTTTTATATTTTCGCAATACTATTTCAGTAATACGTCTGTAAGTCGGGGTACACACAACTTTACAAATAAATATTTATAAGTATTATTTAATTGGGTCCAAGGACTCACAAACACTCTTGTTTAGAAGAAAAATATTTAGTAAAATTGCAGCTTTTTTTATGCATATATTAGTACAAAATATTAAAAAATTACTAAGTTACTAAAAAGTTATTTCGATGTCGATGGTTTCATAAAATATAACAAATTCGTCTGACGACACAATGCCTTCTTTTTTTTCACACAGAATTTCTTCGTAGCAAGTTAATGATTTGTCCATGTTTACTAAATTTTGTAAGCCCTTTTCAATTAAGCTGAGACTTTCTGTCATCTGCCCAGGCCGCGCAGGTGGTCTTCGACCGCCATACCGTTGGTTTTGAGTGCAGGTGATTAGTAACTGATTCCCTGAAAAATCTGTTGAAACAAATGGATCTGGGATTCAAATCTCCATTGTACGGGAACGTGGGGCAGATGGATCCTTTTCATTTTAAAGCAACACTGCAGCTTTTATACAAAGTTTGTTGCAATAATGCAGTAACAATAACAATACTACATACCTCCATTGTGATTGTGTTCATGTGTGTAGAGAAGTTTAGAAGAAAATCCACATTTATCAAATAAGGTTAGCTTAAGTACATTTTATCATATGCATTGGCAACCATGTAGCTTATAAAGTTCTATAGATAACTGAAAACTTTGCGATTACGCGATTGAAAATAACTTTTCATTTATGTGATCACTGTTAATAAAGCCCCAATGTAGCCTAAAATATTTGTCGTAGCTACCGACCTATTTCGCTTCAAACAGATTTATCTGTGCAGAGATGATGTGGGGCACGTTGAGCCAATTTCAAATGGGGTTCATTGAACCTGGATCAATGTACCCCATGGAAAATATTTTCTATTGTTTATTCATTTTTGCGCTGTATTGTGTTAGTTTTGCATTTTTTTAAGGTGTAAATTAGTAAATGAATATCTTGTATTTAGGTGATACAAGAGTGTTTTCGACTTTCTGTATCAGACTTTTAGTAGTAAAACTTACTTTTCCTACTATAACATATTTACAACTCTAGAAATTAGCTTATTTACATCAACAAGAATTTAACGTAATTCCACAATCAGCGTGTCCAAAGCCTGCGAGACAGAAAGCTAAAATGAATCTAAAATTCAAAACGAACGTTCCCTTTTTTTTTCTTAATTTTTGCATGTTTGTAGCTAATGACTTGACTTATATGGGAACTTTCGAAGCTACGATCGGAACGTCAGAACACAAAGAACAGTTGCCATCGGTGGTCAATTTGGAGGCCATTCCGAATAATCAAGCAGAATCTAGAATAAAGCAATCGATTTAATTCAGCTTACATAATAAAGCGTATATATAGTTTTTTTTGTAAAATAAATGCAAGCTAAATGTGTAAATTAGGCTGGTTCGTTGTGACAGATCCTAATTAAATACGCGACTGTCAGAGTTTCGCTCAAGATGCAGATATGACGGATGCATCGAGCCCAAGGAGAAGCTATTCTGTCTGGGAACGGGAGTTTGTGACGCTTTTAATTACTTTGTATCGTGATTATCCTGAGTTGTGGAAAGTTAAGTCAAACGAATATTTAAACAAAAACAAAAGAAATATTGCTTTGCAAAAAATGGTTAATGTGTTAATAGATTATACTGAGGAAAAATTAAAATAGAAAATTAATATTCTGCGTACGATTCAGTATCTCGTAGAAAGTTTAATAAAATGTTCGTGTGTAAAGCGACTTCTCAACTTATACCACTCTTTGAACCAGCGTCTTTTTCCTCTTATTTTCTTTCTTCCTTATTGCAGACAGACAAAGTCAAAGCAAGAAAACCCAAATCTGAATTTTAAACCATTTTGAACTGAAAAATAAAACACGTCACGTCCCTTCGAAAAACATTGACCGAATGAGATTGACGGGTTGATTGAAGCTAAATTGAAGCACCTATCAATTGAAACCGTCAAACACATTGACAATAAAATTGATCATCTAGGGAGCCCTTTAGACTTTTATGGATATCTTCCTAAATATTTTTATAGCTCTGAGATATTTTGTACCATGTTCTTCTTAAACAACCCAAACAAAATCCACCTAGTATTTTACTTTAAAAATAGCTTTTAGTAAGCAATAATAATTATTAAATTAATGTTTGAAAAAATTATGAAACAGAAACTTATTATATTTTGATGGGAATCCATTCAGGAATTCTAGTATGGCCATACAAAATTCCGGCTCATTCCGATAATTAATTTTTGAGCTACATTAATTTTCCCCAATTATTGCGATATTAGGGAGAAACCAAAAGTTTATAAAACGTTTGACAAACCTCGGATAATAATTCTCGGATCGGTGGAGTGGTCGTTCACGGTAAGAAGGCGATTTGTCGCCAAATATGGTAACCTTCACCTTTTGCGGATTTTCTTCATATCTGCCGTTTTTGTTATAGCAACCCTATCTGCTGTTACGGAATTCGGCCGCCATCTTGATTTGGCGACAAACGTCTTACCGTGAACGACCACTCCACCCTCGGATCGTTTGCACTTGCATGGTAAATATAATAATGTAATTCTCAAATCGTTTGCGATTGCATAACAAATATATCATTTCTCGGATTTCTGAAAAATACGTATAAAATCGTGTTCAAATTTGAAATTCGGGTAGCGATAACTACAATTAATCTCGATCTACGAATAGCGTCTTTCTGTGTGGAGATGATCCCTGAAATTGAAACTAACTTTAAAAATGAATATCTCTAGTTATATTGATAGTATAGACATAAAATTGTATATTTAGACTAATTTAACTATGCAAAATCTGATTATGGCATCTAAACACAGTGTTTCAGTAAGAAATTTTAGTCATCTGACCGTGGTTCAAAATTACGAGGCGTTGTCCTCCAGTCTTTCCCTTAAGGGATTGATCTCGGACCCTCGTCAATAGCCCGTTGTGTTGCTCTAGTAGGACGTCAATTAAAAATTACCAATCAATAAGAAACTTTGTTATTTGTGCAAAATTTGATATGAAGACGTCCCCTTATGCAACTTTTTTTGGATTTTAATTTGTAGAGGGCGTTATTCGATATTGAATGATACCTTTGAATTTGCTCCAGTCTGAATAGGAAATTAAGGAATTGGTTTGGAATTTTTTCCACGACTGTACATGAAATGTGTTGTTTGGATGGTGTTAGCTCGGGTGTTGACCTCGTCATCCTTGGGTCTTTTCTTTAGGGGTTGATCCGCGGTAGTCGTGGCACAGTGCGCATGTTCGTTTCTTGTCAGGTACATTCCTCACTTCTGTGTCAATAAAAATTTCATTGTATGTGTGTGTTTGTACGTATATCTGGCACAGCATGGCCAAATATGGCCCTTGCGCCATAAAACCCAAACCGTCGCCAATAGCCCGTTATCTTGCTTCAGTACGACGTAAATAACAACCTACCTACCTTCCATCCAGAATTTGTTTTTTAATTATTTTGGTGTGTTCAATGACAGTTTTTTCAAAATTTCAAGACACGTGATTCTTTTTCATAATCCATTCATGACGCAAAGCACGTAAATAGCTGTTTATTCACAAACTCTTTCACTTATTTATAAAAGAAATACAAAACTATTCATCACATCAGTTTGACAACGCGCTCATTCAATAACGACATCCATCTGTGTCACCCTCCGACACTCTCCAGACTCGGGGATTAAAAAAAAAAATTAAAAAGAAAAAAATACAAAAAAAAATCACCTTTTAAATACTCTGCCGCTTTTTGTTCCGCCGGGTCTGTTGTTTTAATAAATTAATGAGATCGAACAGGAACCAGAGAAAATTTGTCAACAGAATGATTTCAATGAATCCATGTCAAAGGCAGACTCAAAGTGGAAGGAAGTTCTTGGGATTGGTAAAGATGGGACGTTGTTCCGTTACAATAACACTTGCAAATTAACAGTTAGCAACCGTATTATAAAAATATGAGCTGTTATCGTGATAGCAGTGACAACGGTTAACATACTAGGCTCCGGATGTTAGGTCTTTCAATGAATTTTTAAATTGGGTGTTAGATTTTCTGTTTTAGGTTTCAAAGCCAAAGGATTTAGTTGAGGCCATTGCTCAGTATTATAGGTCAAACCCGCAATTCTGAGATATTTTGAAGTGCAATAAATTTATAACATTTGATTTACATTTACAATAAGGGAAATAGAGCTAAAAATATTGGAATCTAAGAATCCGGGGCCTAATAATAAATATTACATATGTGTTGCAATAGTTCGATTCTGGTGAGAAGGCATGAGACCTTGTTTGTTTCAACCTATCACGTAATTCAGGAGTGGCCAATCAGAGGAACGGGGCCTGCAGACAGCCAATCAAAAAGTTGCGAAAAATTAAACTAAATAGAAGCGAAATACAGAGAGATGTAATAAGAACAATTGTGCCAAATCACATGCTTGCGACTGATCTAAGACAACAACCGTAAAAGCAAATCTGAACTAAACAATTTTTATTTTAAAATGTATTAAAATTTTTTTCCTTCGTACAAGCACGGAAGGAAAGTATTTAAATGCAATTATATTTTAAACCAATCTTATTAACAGCGATGTTTCGAAGCGAAACAAATCTTCAGAGGTTCTGTGCCATAAATTTGTATTCTAAATTTCTCATGATGCGGTTTTAATTGAATTTTTTTGATGAATTATGAAAAAGGTTTATGAGACTGTCCAGTAGGTGGCGGTAGCATTTCTGTGACGGAACATGTTTCCTGCATGCATTCTGAACGTGACATCACTTGATTTGTTTTTCAAATGCGATTTCAGCACGCCGTTAATAAAAATTCCAAAGAGCGGATTCCGAATTGATTTATAGTAATTCGTATAAAATACCCCAAAACGCCAATATGCTACGCTTTAAGGTAATCCCAATATGTATCTATCACCCAAGAGCATTTGGCAGAGTGAGTAAACTTTTCGTTTTCCATCTGATTCACACTGAAAATCTCTCTCATGGAAAACAAACGACTCTGGTTATTTAAGACAAAAATTAGAAGTCGCAATGCAAAGCATGCATATCACTACCTTTACGCTGCGGCGGGTAGATAATTGTTACCACTACAATCTCGTTTACACCAGCGGCATGGTATAGATCTGTGTACGGTGAATGCTGTCTCCCTTTTAAGTGACCGCTGGCATCGAGCCCCATTTACGAGCTGTCAGCGACTGATCTTCTAGAAGATCCCTCCTTTTGTTCGGTACCCTACCCAGTCGACCGTGAGGTGTCAACGCTTTGAAACCTCACGGGGAAAACAGAAGGTTGATCCGGTGACATCTCTCTTGCGCCAAACGATACGCCACACAATACTATGAAAGGAAAGCGTCAGTCGTAAATACCACTCAAGGCTCAAGTTAGGTAATTAGGTTAGGGGAGGTTGGACACGCAGGTGAAACAGCCGTTCCTGGAGACGATTGAAAAAAATCTAAGCGCCGCAGTTGTAAAGGTAAATAAGATGGGTGAATGAAGTAAATAATTTTAAAAACTATTTTTTATATGCACGCGTCGGAATTATGCCTGGATAAAATAACCCGTAGAACGATTCTGGATGACCTATACGGAAATATAAATACACTGGGCAAGGCTATTGATAGCAGCTTCAAAAAGTGTGACATGTCCACAAGAAGTGACATGGATAAAATGACATTGTTTGCCGATTTCACATTTTATCGCCTAGCTTGACGATATAACATTTTATGGCAGGATAGGTTTGAGTGAATACGCATTTCTTTCGAGTGATAGCAAAAATGGTGAAGTCTACTTCATTGGCACGTAGGCCAATCACATGAATCAACGGATGGTCGTCTTTCATTGTCCCGTGGACCCATCAGGTAATGAATGTTCTCCCCCTGTCCCCTGGCAACGAGAGTTTGGGTCACGTTATAAATAGTTTTCATCATATGATCCTGGGCACTTTGCGAACATATATCATTTTGTATCTCTGTGTTGACCAGGCCTGAAGTAACTAAACGAATATAAACTCGTTCGAAACCACACATGCCAACTCGCCAGTGTCGGACTATAACTGCTAACGAAAGTGTCAGTACCAACTGTTAAAAAACAGTTTCGGAGGGCCCGTTTGTCACCTCAACTGAAGTAATGGTTGTGCTCAACGCCGTTGTCGATGGGTGCCCTGGGCAGGACGTCGCTGCCGTGCCGCTTCATGGACGCCGTGTAGTTGGCGATGGGCAGAGGCAGGCTCTCCGGCGGGTCGTACTGTTCCAAATCGCTGTCGCTGAAGAACTGGTCTTCTGTCTCGGGGGTGATGTTGAACTTGCTGCTGCGACGGGACTCCAGCCTGTGGATCAGGCAGCGGGCCGATAGGACGGTGGCACAGGCGACGATTCCCAGACCCAAGCTGAGGCTGATGTAGAGGATGAGTTTGTCTCGGTTACCTGAAAGGGAACATTGGAAGTTTTTATTCCAGTATTTTTCATTCCTTTTCGTGTAGCTATAAGGTACGACAATTTTCCTTGTCTCAAGCAAACCCAGCAGTTTTATGGGAGGGTTGAGATTTCAGCAAGACAGTGCGACTTCGTCTAACGGTTGATATACGGTTGATAACGGTTGATATTAACTTAACGGTTGATATTAACGTAACGGTTGATATACACTACACTGCTGTATACAGGCTGATTCAAAAGGTCTTAGATAAACTTTAAAGGTTGATCAGAAATACAAAAGCAAAGCATATAGGAACATAAAACCGTAAACACCACGCGAGTTCGTAATGCGAAGTTATCACAACTCCACCTTTCCTGCACGTTGGAACGACAGGGGCGGACCCGTCGCTTGGCAACCATTATTTCCCGACTTGTCTTCCAGAGCTTACAAAATATTTTGACATGGGAAAAATTATGAAAATAAATAATGATTTGAAATGACAAAAAAGTAACATTTGAAGTAAATAAAAAGAAATGGAATAAAACTTTATCCTTGATTCAAAATTTTAGAATATTCTATGACGTACAGAGATTCATCCTAAGATCTGGAAATAACAATCATTACGATTTAGTATAATCGCTTTTAGCTTTAATAATAGCCCCAAATCGATTTAGCATTCCAATTACAAGCAGTTGTCTTAATAGGCTAAACATCTCTATATAGATTTTATACTGGATACAACATCCTTTTTGTTTGTTTTAGGAATTTCTATAGGATTGATGTTATGATGATTCGTTGTTATTCTCCATAAATTCTCAAGTGGCAACTTTGGTATCCAGGAAACCAGTGCTAAAAATTGGGGCTGTTTGAGACAGTTCTTCGTTGAATTTGAAGTATGATAGGAAGCTAAATCCTGTTGAAAGAAATAATCAACCTCACATCACCATAATCATAATCTTAGGACGCTTGGCATACCAAAATGTTCAAGAATGTCTTGATATATTTCAGAATTTATCTTTTCGTGTACTACAGTCTCCCAGTCTTCTGCGCTCCTGTAAGCCCATACTGACTACATAGGCGTATAAGCTCACTTCAAATTTCGCCGAACGTTTCGGATATTCTTTGCAAATGCTTTTTGTTTCATTGTTATACACGATCACCATAAGATGCACTTTACTCATTGAACAATACCTTCTTCAAGTCATCTATGCGTTCTACTACACCATCGCAACGTCACATGTTTCTCCTTACTAGTTCAGAATAACGGTATTGACTTTGAAAGTCGCGGACTCTGAAAGGATATGTGTGGTATACGAAATGGTGGTATCCTGTGGTGTCAGCGTCCGAATCATTGTGAGGATGATTATTTCTTTCAACAGGACTTAGCTTCAGATCATACTTTAAATGAAGTGAACTAGCCTGTTGAATTATTCGAGGAACATGTGTGAAACAAACGTTTCTCTCATTCCCCTGAAGTAGGATCTCTTGTCTTGGTTAGTTTATTACGGTGGTCATATGTGTTCACATGCTAAAATGAACGCTCGGTGTGAAAATCATACGTCATACTTTTTTCGAGGTTGGGCCAACGGAAATGGAGCATGACTCCATTCTTTCAAAGGTAGAAAAAATGTAAAAATACGCCAGTTTATGTTCCCGAAACTCAAATTGCTTGAAGATCTCGAACAAAACCAGCATCCTTTCTTGTTCAAGACATGGCACTTGAAGATGTTCAGAATTTCTCTAGGAAAGAAGGGAAGGTGGGAGAGTATTTTATAAGACTGATTACGATGGTGAATTTGTTAAAGCAACATCGAAACGTCCTAAAGGAAGGTCAAGCACAGAGGAGCTTACAAGCAACTGAAAATTTCGGAAGCCATTTAAGACTTCAAAGAGATATATGATGATCTCACCATCCCGACGGAATATCATAACTTCTCTCATTCACTGAAACTACTTTACACAGCTCCTGATTACTCGCCTGAGACACAGATTAGTTAAAACTCGGAATATGAAGAGGACGAACTGGATGATCAATGATTTTAATGCTAATTAACGCTTACATTTTTCCATTTTCACTAAAGTTTCTTTTCTTTATTAAAATATTTCTCTAGATTATTTTCTAATTATGTTTTTGGAATACATTACCTTTCAAAGTCAACGAAATGTAGTTTAAAGGCTTCATCTTCATCCCAAACCTTAGCACGAATGTGTATTTTAATCAATAGGCACCATGCCAAAAACGCGAACTGCTTTAGCCACTCCAAATGTAATCGAAATCGACAATTACTTCTCGTGGGGGAAGAGAGGGTCTCCAAGATGAGTAATCATGAGAACACAATAACCTTTAAGTCGAAACTCATGTTTTCCCGAAGCATCAAAACTTTGAAAATGTGTTCCTCGAAACAACGCTTTTACAGATTCGTGCCTTTGTCGTGTTGGTAATGATATATATGAATGAACGTTTTAGAGGTAAAATGCATTCCATACCATATTTCTGATTACTTTTTGTAAAATCTTTATTCTTATACACTCTATGACAAAAACATCGACGCATCAAAGAGTTGTCCGATTGCGATAGAAATTGGTGTATGTGAAGAACACACAGAAAAACAAATGATTAAAATATCAGAACAATTGAATGATTTATTTCAGAGTTTGACCGTAAGAAAGGGAGGAAGTCGAGAAGGCGTTGGTCCACCTCTGGCCTGGATGCAAGCTGTCACCCTGCGTGGCACAAACCGGAAAAGTTATCGGATTGTGTCCTGTGGAATTTCTTGTCAAATTGTCTCCACCTGTCTGGCTAAATGGTCAACATTCCGGGATGGTTGCAATCGCCTTCCCATAACGTCCCAAATGTGCTCTATGGGAGTACGATCAGGAGACCTAGCTGGCCAAGGAAGTCTTGGGAAAGCTTGAAGACAATTCATAGCAACGCGTGCCGTTTACGACCGGGCATTATCTTGTTGTAAAGTAAGGTGGTGTGTCGCAAAAGGAACGGTAACACAATCGGTCGTCTACGCACCGCTGTACTGTAAGTGTGCCAGAAATGACTACTAAAGGGGTACGGTTATCAAAGATGACACCCCATACCATAACGCCCTGTTCTGGGCATGCGTGGTGTGCTATACTAATGGCAAGATCTCCACGCTACCCTGGAAGTCTCTTTACCCGTCTGCGGTTGTCGTCAGGACACAGTTGGAAACGGGACTCATCACTAAAGACTATATGTCCCCAGACAGCTCCGTTCCAAGTTGATAGAGCCCGACACCACTGTAATTCTGCACATTCTTTTTGCATCAATTTTTTTTGTTATAGAGTATATCTCAGAAAATAGCAATACTTTTGGTGTCGCTGCATTACTGCATACTAAAATAGATACCGTTGCTTAGAGTATAGATCCTATCAGTGACTCAATTGCACCAATTAATTTCCTTAAAATCACAAGCTAACGAGTTGTTAGAAAAGAATCGTGATTTGTAAAAGTCATGGGGATTGATGACGACCTTTTTATAATTAATTTTGAACCCTAATTGGGCTTCCGCGTTCCTTGAAAAGCTTAGGATTACTATTGCTAATAGCACATGAAGACGGAATAACTTTTATTTATCTCGGCCATTTTCAAATAGTGGTGAAAAACTACGCCACATATAATTCTTCTAGAGAGAGTATTCTTATGTACCCATCGAAGACCCCTTTCAAACAATTTATCTTCCTCTGAAACATAATCCGTTTTAAAAGAGGCCGCACAAATAGCATCGCTGTTACTGTGCAGCCATCGGCTTGGTTTTCGTATCGTGGACTTAATGGAACTGTTTTTGCACGCATCTGGGTTTATGTGGGAGATTAAAAGGGAATGTGTTTATATTCACATTTTAAACCCGAGTCGTGTACAAAACTTAGTCTTCAAGATTGTTTTGATATGGGAGGTATCTTATCTTGTCTGACTAATTCATAAAGTTTTTATTTTTTTAAATATATTTTTCTGTTTAAATTGTATGAAAAACTTCGAATATTCAGGAAAAGTAAATTGTGTGTAAATATCTAGCAAAATTTGTTTTTAGCTCGGGGAACAACAATTTTTGTATTTTTTGAGATTCTATTGGAGTTGAAGATTGACAGCGAGGGTAATAGATCTTACAGAAAGTGTAATAACTGCCCAGATATGGAGTTAACACCAGCTCACATTTTCGATTGTCCAGCAATAATTGCGGATCTATTTAAAGTCGGGTTTTTTTCTCGGAACCGAACCTATACGAGGACAATATAGTGGAGATTGCTAGAGCTGTGATAACTGCTCATGGCACCATTTGAACAAGACTCGTCGTAGACACGACATTATCATCATCATCATTGGAGTTGCCATGCTACTAAAACTGTTCTAAAATTAACCTCTATTTTCATAGAACAAAGTATGGTGTATTTATTCTAATCTGCAGTTATTTCTAAGTTTGTTTTTAATCGAATTTGCGTGTGTTGATCCATTAACTATTCACAAGCATTTGTTTCCATGAAGAAAAAAAATAACATTCGTGTATAAAATACCCACATAACAATCCCATTCACATATCTTAACCTTTTAACAGTTTGTAGCTTTGAAAATGTCATAATGCAAAATATTTTGTTTTTACATCGATTATTTTACCTTGATTATTCCCTTGTAGAGTTTGTGTTTAGTGCAGATTGAAATATAGGAACTCACACCTACGGTATCTCACTTACACATATTGTAATTGTAATTTTCCAGACAACCATTTTTTATCAGAACTACGTGCATGCGAATGCAAGGAAAGTTTTACAAACACAGAAGAATGATATATACACAGGGTAAACTGTATGTAGACAAACATGTTCCATCTATAACTTGCAGATTACTAGAGCAATGAAAAGCCCACTGAGGCACGGCGGCTCGTGTCTTTTATAGAACTTGCTTTATATATATTTCAAGAAATGTAGTTAGGATTTTCACTACCCATATTTATTTGTAATACTTATCCCTCATGTTTGGGGAGTAACCAGAAATATTTTTGAATTGGCAACAGAAGTCGGATCCCTAGGAGTTTGCACAGCTGGTACGAAACAAATTTCGATTTGTATATTTTCAAAAGCTTCTGATTTTAACGGATTCTGTAACCCACTAAGTCTGTTATCGAGATTAATGGCGAACACCATATCTTTTATGGATGTTATAAATCGCTGCTTCGTTGGCCGAAACCATTCTTGTCCTTTTCCTGTGATAATCGAGACGTATGCCTGCCCTGAATCCGTTAAGTATGTCGTGACACAGGATAATAATATGCAAAAATGAGGGGCCGACTCTCGACATATTATTCGAAATGGACCATAATGGCGCACAAATGAGTTGTGTCGTGATTAACGGTCCGCTTCAGCTAAAGTTGTGTTGACAGTGAGTGAGACGAAGAAGCCAGGTGTCTCTCGCACGCTCTTTAATTTTGTTTCCGCATTTTTAATTCTCACGAATCTCGTATAAACATTTCAGAAAATTTGAGATTGTATCGCGAAGACTGGAGGTCAAGGTATCCATTATGGACGACTTGTTCCGATGGAGTTCTATGACCATTTAATAGGGCTGTTCTCTGAGACATGTTCGTGTTTCAATTATGTGTATACCGTGTTTGAATTTCGTGGTATAGAGGTGTGTACAAATTTCGTTTGATTGTTATTTGGAATAAAATATGTTTTTCAGTCTTAGTGTCTGTTTACCAGTTTAATTCTAAATGAACCAAGATGCATTTAAATATGTGAATTTATAACTGAAAGTGTGTTCTTGATGAAATATTATTTAATTACCTCTGTTTATTGATTAAATGTTTAGAATTTAATTTTATTTCGGGATAAGAAGACATTTGTATTAAATGTGTAAACGCGTGCTTAGGTTATTAAACTTCGTCAACTATGGTTTTAGGTCACCTTGCAAGATCTGATGACTGGGAATGTCTTTCAAAATTTTTTTTTGGTATTTTAAAAAATGTAGTTGAGAGAATAGCAAAAAAAAAAAAATCTTGTTCTGATGTATTTTTATAAATTAATAATTCACAAATGTGATTATTATTGCAGTATGTTTATTTTAATAATCACATAATTCAATTTTACTCGGAATGTTCGTCATGGATTATTCTACATGGAATGTTCTACTTGGATCACGCAGGAATATGTTCAAAACGAGTAACTCAATAGATAATAATACGTACAAGTAACGTAATAGCAAACTTTTTTCTACTTTCAAAATGTAAAGCATTTATCTTTGCTTCAAAGTTACAGTAAAAAAAAAGTTTAAAAGTTTAAAATATCTTTTACCAGAAATCTAGTTCAAGAAAATTTTTATTCTATGTAATGTTATATATTGAAGTGCATTGACTTGAAAAATGTGTACGTACAAATTTATTATTTTTAACTCATTAATATCAATCTTTAAAATTAATTGTTCATAAGGTAATGTTACCTAAGGGGGTGGATATATTTGACTGAATAGACCAATGAAAGCTGTTAATCCTCACCTGATATTCAAGTGAGGTAATTCGATTATCATTATAACATTCACGAACGTTTGTTTGCGTGAGAGGTAATTGATTCATGTTGTCATAATCCCTAGATTAAGACAATGTAATGTTATATTTTTTTATTTCATATGCGATCTGTTTCATTTTCTCTTCTATTTTGTAGCTAAATAAAATTTCAATTTATAATCACACACACAAAACGGGAATATTAAATTTACAATTTGATGTAGACAGATGGAGAATATTATTTTGAAGTGAAGACGAAATGGTATTCTCATTCTAGAAATGGGACAAAGAAAGTTTTTGAACTTTGTTGTCCAAAGAAAAATGATGGACACACGCCGAACACCCACGTTCCTAATTTCCGCTCATCTCATTTTAACCCCAGTTCTACCTGTACTGAAATCTCCGGGACAAAAAAATAATCGGTAGCCAAGAGAGGCAAAAGACCTTGGTCGTTCGCTTTCCATGCGCTCTCGAATGTCGTAACGTTATCCCTTGGCAATCTCAATTGCAGAAAAAGCACAGGTGGCAAAGACCACTTTTTTCCCCAACTCCGGTCTTTTAATACCATCCATTTGAATCCTACCCTCCTACTCACGTCGTTATAACCAGCCGCACGTGCTTGCAGCTCCACCAACTCACGCCACACACCAGAATCACGAAGATCACGTCGAACGAGTTCGCCCGAACCTCAAACAGTTCGTGCGTTTGCGAGTCCTTTGCTTATGAAGGGGCACCCAGCGAATATTCAAAAGCTCCGGATTGAGATTCATGACGGCTTTATCGTGAAATGACGTCGAGATAATGCCAAACAGTGAGCAGCAGCTTGCGCATGATGTAACTCAATGAATGTGAAGCCTCGGTCCTGGACTTGAGTAATTATCCTCTGGAATAATATCGGGCTTCATCCCTCTGTGCCGACTTCCATTTTCTGAAGCGTTTATTCTGACAGTTGGGCAGGAGGGGGTGGTGTAATCGATGGCTTGTGGGAATCGTGGGAGTCCATGTGGGAGACGTTTTCCATTATGTTGTTGGGTGATCCTCAATGTCGTGTTTGTGCGAGGCCTTTCATCACACAGCATGTTGTAATTCCATTAGTTGTGTCCGTTTTGCAAGACTCGAGGAACGAGTTGGTTGTGTATGTGGAAGTAAAAATAAGGGCTGACACACGCTATCGAATTGAAACTTCCAGGAAGAGAATTGTCTTATTTTTCCCCCTTATGATTAAGTATTAAAAATGCGTACATTTTTTAAATACTAGGGGGCTGCGCCCCCTGCTCGCTTACGCTCGCCAACCCACGGGGATTGCTACGCAATTCCGTTTGGTTTGCTTCGCGAACCAATACTCCTTTCGCAAGTGATTTAACTTTTTTTTGCATGAACACTTAATGCACCCTAAACCAATAGCCGCATCAGTAAAAAAACCTTCTGCATCTTGTTCCCTGTACAATTTTAAGTAAACCGCGTTACTCTTCTAACTTTACGATATGTACTTCGAACTTTCTCGGTAAACCGTCTGAGAACAGAGTGAAAAAAGCGAGCCTTTTTCCTCGCCAAATAAAAAGAAATCGTTTTATGGCAATTGTTGCTATGATAAATTTGATATCCGGCAAACCCGATAGTCAAAAATACAACCCTCATCTGCGTGAGGAATATGCTCTGCGAAATAAAAAATACGAAATTTGTGTGACCCAGTTATGATGTACAGACTCTCACACGACCAACTGCACTATAGTCTACCAAAATTGTGTATCATTACAATAATGCCTTACTTTATACCAAATGTTAGATAGACTTCGCGAAACTTTTAAGATGTTTCAAGGTCATGAACTTTTACATAATTTGAAATACTTTGGGCTCCATCCGAAAAATTAAATCCTACGCTGTTGTCTTCGTGTTTATTTAATCAGCAATCTCTTCACAATGATGATGCTTTATTAAACTGATTCGTATTTTCATTCTATTTGTTTGGATTATACAGAAGATTTTAACTCTAACTTTACAATAACAATATGGAAACGATAATAGTTTAACTTATCTCACTGCAATTTTGTCCCATTTTATATTCTCTTCGTCCTTATTCAATTTAAACAAACAACAAATTTCCTATTCAAGCCTATACCAACAAATTCCTGCAAACGAACGATTGTAAACTTTCAAATGATCCTTTGTGATTCTCGGAAGTAATTAAACGCTGTTTCACGACTGAGGTTAAAAATAATTTTTGATATAAAAGTCCTCCGACAGGTAATATCCCACGGAAGAAAAATGAGCATTTGAGGTGATAAAACTTCACGACTGATATTGATAGCTCGATGACTTGTACCCCCTACTATTTAACTAGCACCTAGATTTCGGCAGAATGAAATGTGCCTACTAAAAAAATTCAAGTGCATAAAAATCCCGATTTGTTGTCTGATTGATTTTAATAATGTTTCCAACGTTTCTTGAAGTTTATTTTTTTTATTCCAGGGCTTTATGCTTTACATTGTTCTAAATTGCCTGATAAACTAACTGACTTTTTTTCACTGGTTCACAAGTCCCATTGAACCATTTTTCTGCAACCTTGATCTGTTTTAATCATAAATATTATGCTCCATAAAACCCATCCATCCAACTCTTTGGTTGGATGTGTTTTATGGTGGGTTGGATGGATTTTATGGTGCAAAATAATATTTGGCCGAGCTGCATCAAACACAAGACATGCCACGTCAAGTAATGGGTATGCACACATGGAAAGTTTTACTGAAGAAGAAAAATACAACCACAAGGTATGTTATAGGACTTTAACTGCATCACATGCAACTGAAAATCCGTAGGATTTCCGGAAAATCAGAAATTGCTTGTATTTTTACATAATCTTTCTTTGGAATTCTTCTTGAATCATAATTAATCAATATAAACTCCCCGCTTTTTTTTAGATTTGCCTTTAGAAATTCCTAAGTTATTGGCCCTGATTTCAATGTGTGGAAAAAGCATACTCTTCAACTACACGGGAACTTTTTCCATGAGAAAATGCCCAAAGGAATAGCATCTCATACAATAAGAAATAATTGTATTCTTCAGAGGTGAAAATACGAGTAACAACGTAGCATAACTTTGAAATTTAGAGACAAAATATAGTGCGATATTCAGGTATAGATAAAATGTTTTACTTAAGTCGCACATAATAAATAAAATGGAATCTTGTCTGCGAAGATAATTAGTGTTCATTCAAATGATTTCTAAAGATTCGAACGGATTAAAAATATTTTATTTGTTACCGGGGAGTAAACTAGATTAGTTTGCTTTTACGATTGTTGAATTCCGAGTCGCAATTAAATGCAGTCAAAATTAGATATTTCTTTTAAAATGTTTGAATTCCCTTATCGCGATTAAATTCGGTCATAAAACCAGATCTGTTACTCATTACACAGTCGATAAACTATTTAGATAAACTACCAAAAAACAAATGTTAATGAAAAGCTAATATTCCAACTTTAATTTCGAAGTGGATCATCAACTTTCATTAAAAATGATCAAATAACATTGTCTGCTAAATAATAGGGAATAACTGCAAAATGTTATTTGTAGTAAAATGGCGAGTTACAATAACTTTAGAGTAAAATAGTAATGTGAATTAAGTGAGGACAGACCTCTCTCACACCGGCTAAATTAACTACATTGCTCAAATAAAATTACTCAACCGAAACGGTTAAAAGGCGGTATCAAACTTTATAGGAGAGAATTCCTATATTAATCGCGTCATCGAAATAGAAAATCGGTATCTGAGTACCCACAACATTGATAATCGATTATACAACCGCATCGCAGAATCGCCATTCGAATTAACCGAATATAGGAAACTAGAAAACTTCAAACCGGAAATCGATTCGCGAGGATAGAAAGAATTAAATGTGTGCTAGGGAATAGAAACAGAATGAACAAAATACGGGGATGTTACTTCTGAGTGTTAAAAATTGTAAACAAGTGTTAAAGGTTTCTAAATTTGCCTCGATACCCAATCGAAGAAAAATATAAGGCATGTTTGGGATTTAACCGAATACAATAAAAAGGCGCTTGAAAATATTTTAAGGGACCATTTCAGATATCAATATAAAATTAGCTATCACTTTATTAAATAAAGTATTGCGGCAAATATTTTACTTC
This sequence comes from Metellina segmentata, assembly GCA_947359465.1. NCBI lineage: Eukaryota > Metazoa > Arthropoda > Arachnida > Araneae > Tetragnathidae > Metellina > Metellina segmentata. Next base: position 48,064,359 of record OX375881.1, on the reverse strand, counting down.
TTGAGTTTGGCAATTCGTATGAAAAGGAATCATTTTTGTTCACCTGACATTGATAAGTGTCAAAAGCTTATTAAGTTGTATATTTTAATGAAAAATTTGGGGTACTACATATACATAGTTCATTGGAAATTAGCATCAAAACTCATGTATAATCAATCATGCTCAAATCCGCGTCAATATCTGTTTTGGAACTCGTGGAATCAAAGGTTTATAATTATATTGATCTGGATTCTTGAGCCAAGTGTATCGAAAACGAAGTTTAAAAACTAGTAAAATGCCCCCTCTGTAAAGAAAAATAACTATTTCCTCCACAAAAACTGAAAACTCTCCTGTGATCTCTCCTTGTAAATGTTTCTCTCAAGATGTCTATTGTCATAGATTGCATTCGATTTTAGTCTCAAAACATTTTCAAATACCGAAAATAATCTAACCCATAAAGTAATCGAACTGCTTTTAAATTCAAAAATATATATTTATAAATCGAGAACGTAGTTGATGACAGTTTGTCTTGGTACTTTTTCAAACTATTTTAGAAAAACCTTTAGCTTTTAAATTGCAACGATTGCATTAAATTCCCTTTTCTCAAGGAAATTCATGGATAAATTATTCAGTTTATTTTGAATGTGTTTCGTTCTCACAATAAACTGCCCGTTTTCCCAATTGTGTATTTAACATGTTTATTAATAGCTAAGGTGTTTTGGAAATATTCTATGTGTGTCAGGTAGTCGATATAAAGAACAAATGGCGATATTTGGCACCAACGTTTTGAAAGGATACGGCGACCATTTTCTACATGAAAAACAAACATTTTTTTTCCAATTTCGATTTCTTTTATATATTGTTCCAATCGCTGTTTCTTTTTATCTTCATTCAATCTAGAGGCAGACCGAGAATTGTTCAGAATTGGAATTGAAAGTACTTTTTAGAATTATTTTGTTTCAAGTTTTGCTGAATTTTTGAAAAAAAAAATTGTATATACGGTGCTAAGAATATTTACGTTCATATTTAAAATCGCGATTTTTCTTTATGATTGAATTTAAAAGTAGTTCTTTTGTTCCAGCGCCATTTTTGCATAGACAATTATCACTAAAACCTCCTGAATATAGGAATTGCAATAAGTTCCTCAGACCATCTCAACCTATGATCCGTGGACGCCCAGGGGTCCGCGACAATGCTTCAGGGTGTTCCGAGAATAGCATTCAATATAGGGATTGCAATCCGGCACGATTTTCAATCCGGCCGGATTGACACTAATCCGGCTATATCGGTACTTTGCTAATAAGTCTATCTAACCAGTATGTATTTTTCCAAAATCGGCTGAGTGAAATTGGGTAACAAGGATATTATTCCAAATTGACGAACAAAACATTTATTTTAGCATTAGAAAATCAATTTTATTAATAATTATCCATAGGTAGGAAAACAATCACCAACAATTAATTATAGTAACTACTAGAACTACTAGTAGTAAATATTTAACGAATTGATGATCAGTCTTACTAGTTTCCTCACCAAAAAACACCAATCTGTTTTTTTCGCAGGACTTTTCTATTGATCTAAAATTAAGTAGTCTCTATCTCTAATGGTCGTTGAGCAAAGGACATAAATTGTACCTAACCTTGTCTCATACTAACATAAAAATCTAATCTTTGGCAGGTTTTGGTCAACATAACAATAAAGGGAACTCTTAATCCTTCTTAATTGCTTAAATCGAAGTTGAATAGTAATGAAAATCACTTTTGAGTTTGGAAGAACGATCTAAGGAAACGAATCGTATTAACTGTCATCACCCAACCTACATATTTTTCTTTGACTCCATTTCATATGAAGTCATTTCTTTTTTCAGTATTTTCTCAAAATCTGTTTCTTTTCTAAAGTTTGTCTTTTTGCAAGTCTTCATTTTCTTGCAAAATTTCCTTTTCTAATTCCTCTTTATTAAAAAAAAATATTATTGATAGTTTAATTTATTATTTTCGCTAGAATTCTTCAAACTGATTGAAAAATATAAAATCGATTAATTCACAAACGATTGCTTAATAAACGATTTTGCGACTTTTAAATTGGGTTTGAATAATTCTATATTTAACTTTAAAAAAATTCGGGTTTTTCGGATCCGCTAGATGTTGCTGGATCCGATAGGTAGCCAAATGATGCCGGATCCGCCGGATCGAATTGCAATCCCTAATTCAATATTTCACTGACTAAAATAGATAACCTTTCATGAAAAAATAAAATATTACATTATTTTTCCGATATTATGTGCGGAAAAAAATATAAACGTATTTAAACACTGCCATGTTCTAAAAATGAAATTTAAAATGGGTATTATATTTTTTAAAGATGAGCAACAGCACTTGCAGCTATGGGTCCCATTAGCATCCCAACAGTAATACTGCCGTAACACACACACACAAATGAATTTCGTTCTGTGCCTAGACTGAATACATGCTTCTCCACTGCAAAACTGCCCTCTACTGGAATCTAGTTGTGGCAGTTTTTGTGCTAGCAAAAGCATGCATTTAGTCTTTGTACTTGTTAATTCTAGAAATTCATATTTTAGTTATGACGATCTTGCAGCAGGGATGCGATTTGAGGGTAATGAATATATTTGTTTACATTTAAGACATTCCGTTACATTGTCCCCAGGTCATTTAATTTAGAATGTAGTAAATCACTTAGACAACAAACACATAAATTGCAATAAAATAAGCAGTATCCCGCTTCGTGCGAAAACCTATCAACATGTAAAAAGTCCTCACGTATCAACATACTAATGAATCCCTAGATGAAATGTCCTCAGAAGTCATGAATGGCTTCCTTGTTCCAGAGACGAGAAGGAACTCCTATTACTTAATAAGAGGCTCATTATGCAGCTACTTGGGCGACCTCCCATTGGGCTGGAACAGAACTAATGCTCCAGCCTGTCACGCCACAGTGGAGTTTTCCAGGGCACCACACGCCAGTCACGCTATGGCCGCTAATTTGGACCCTCTATTATTCAAAAACGTATTTATTTTGGCTTCGTCCACGTGCGCTGGTCCGAGAATATTGCTTTGACATGCAAAAATGTGTGTTCTTCCTTATTTTTAAATTTTCTTTTTTTAAAACCCATCAATAGGTAACGGGAGAAAAATTGCAACTGATTGAAGCTTGCGTTCTAGTTGGAAAACCACACAAGTGATATGCACATATTTATGGTAAACGAGCTCAGTTTTACAGAAAAATGGTTCAATGAGGTTTGGCTAACAGTAAAAAAGGTCAGTCAGGTTATCAGACTATTTTGAACTATGCGAAGCAGAAAGCCCTGGAATAGAACAAATAAACTTTCAAGAACCGTTGGAAACAGAATATGATTAAAATCTATATCAGACAACAAAACGTTGTTTCCATATTTGATGTTCTTTTGTTGGCATATTTCATTCTATCTGGATGCAGAATGTGTGTTCTTCCTTTTTTTAGTCGTTTCTTTTTTAAACGCATCATTAGTAAACAAAGGAGCAAAAGGAACTTTTTATAACTTGTACCCTAGTTGGAAAACCACCAGAGTTCTGGTACTGATTTTCACCTTTCGTGTTACGGTATCACAGTGAATAGTAGCGTTTACGAAAAATCTCACTTGATGGATTTGCAATCTTTACATCCCTTACACTGACATGTTCTTAACCAAATTTTTGTTTCATTTTCGAAGGTTTTAAATTTATATATTTTTTGAAAAAGGTCTGTTTTTTACTTTTACTCTCTTTTCTATTCACTATTTTCTTGTACTTCTGGATTACTTTCATTTTTAAAATAAAAAAGACAATCCAGCAATTTTTTACTTTATCTCTATCATTAAAAATACTTGGATGCAATATTGCGTTGGTTATTGCAGAGGTTAAGTTAAAATACAAGTATGTATCTGTGCTAGCAGTGTTTATTTTGAAATAAAAATAATATGGCTGTTCCTGTTTGAGAAACCTTGTGCACTGCCAGGAAAACCTCTACCTGCTTTGATTAATACGTACAGAAGTGTATAATAGTTTTCTGAAGTGGAACTAATGCAGCCAAGAAAGCTAAGAATGTAAGTACAAATGCATAGTTAATTTAGTCTTAATATTGATTAAATTGACTTATTTATAAAAAAAGTGATTGACAGTATAACTTTAAAAATATTCATGAGAATGCATAATTGCTGAAACAATTTTTGAAAAGCACATTTCGTTTTCCGTAAACATCTTAGAGGTTGGAAGGGAAAAAGGAATTGAAATCTGATGGGAGAAAGTTTATGTTGGTTATGTACTAAGTGGCTTCTTTTTTGTATTGATTGCACAGAATGTATTCTATCTGAAATCGATAGTAGCCATTGCAATGCAATGAATAAAACGCAGAGATAAAATTTTGCATCGACATAAAAAGTTTTCTGAAAAGCTTTATGATACAAACAAGCTGGATTTCAGTAAGTTTTGCAGTTTGAAGAATCTGTGTTCTGAAGATTTCCAATAAAATGGCATAGGAAAAAATCATTCGAGATAAAGATGGGCAAACTTATTATATTATAATAGGGTCAACGGTTGTTATTAATTAGCAATAAAAGTTATTGTCAACTGCTGATATGAACAATGGACAATAATCACCAAGTTTTAACTGTTAAAAATTGGCACTAGCGATTCATTTTAAATATTAATTTAAAAAGAATAGTTTTAATTTCGTTTTATTTTTATAATTTTTTTAAATACATGGTCATTTTGTTTTAACTTTTATTTATAAATACATATTGTAAGTTTAGGATTTGAAAAATTACTTTTTAGACTTTATGACGATAATATTTATCGATAACTTAATATTTTCGACAGCTGTTGCGAACTTTTACTTAGTAACCACTGTTATTTAAACAGTCCCTTCTCTAAGGCCCTGTTTACATAAGGCGTTTTCTAACGCGCGTTGCCGAGGTCAGCTTTCCGTAAGCATTAAATTATGTTTTTTTATTCCTCTAGTTCAAGTTTCTGTCTTCGCAAAGATAGAGTAAAAATTTCAACGGATTTGAAACCTGCGGAAAATTTTACACCAGATCGATACCTTAAATGTGATTTTCTTTCAATAAATAATTAATTTTTTAATAAAAATGAAATTTTTACTCTATCTTCAACGATCGCAAAGATAGAAACTTGAATTGAAGGAATAAAAAACATAGTTTAATACTCATGGAAAGCTGACCTCGAAAACGCCTCATGTGAACAGGGCCTAATTCGTGAATCAAAACTGATCCGCTCTGAGAAAAAACATTTATTAATTCACATTGGTATAAAAAATGGTTCCTAATATCGGCATCCTTTTCATGTAATAAATATGTACACAGGGTTATCTTCTCACATTCATCTGACACCCAACGTATCAGTTACTGTCAAAATAAACAACACTAAAAAAAATTCTTCCGCATTTCTTAACTTCATTTATAGGGTGTCACATCGCATGAGGATGAAAGTTGTTTCATCCATCATTTTCTCTTAATTGACATTCCATCTTCACGTTCCTAACAAGAAAAGGTCTAGAATAATATTTTTTGTTGAAAATTGTAGCACGCTTTTGGGCCTGTCTGTTTAGTTTAATGCATGAGTGTAAGATAAATTTAGCTGCTATCTCCTTATCTATTTAATCCATAAAGCTTTGTTGTTCTTTTTACTTGGGGGGGGGGGGGTAGAAAAAGTTTAATTCGGTTATAGGAATTCTTTATTAGAGTTAGAAAAGCATTTGTTTTAAGCATAAAAGAATTCATTTATATATTTTTCAACGAGAGTTTGTTTGTGTGACAAAAACTATCAAACTGCCCGTTCTATTCTTGTGAGCGAAAAAGTTTAATTCGGTTATAGGAATTCTTTATTAGAGTTAGAAAAGCATTTGTTTTAAGCATAAAAGAATTCATTTATATATTTTTCAACGAGAGTTTGTTTGTGTGACAAAAACTATCAAACTGCCCGTTCTATTCTTGTGAGCGGATACAGTTGGCAGGTAGTTGAATTTACGTTGCACTGGAGCAACACAACGAGACTATTGATGACGTTCCGCGATTAATCCCCAATGGAACGACGGACAACACCTCATCATTTTGAACCACGGTTAGGTTACGAGGACCAACACAAAAGTTGACACCCCACTCCAAACGTCCACACCATTCTGAGGACATTTGAGGTCATGACAGATTTAACATGTACTAGCACACACGACGGTCTTTGGTTGGATCTAGTTTCGAACTCACAAACCTCCTGTTGGTAGTACGCTATTCTGTCATCCTGGCTACCAAGGCCATCGGACATCTATCCTTCGTTCAGGGCCATAAGGCATTTCCAACTTGCCTGAAATGTTACGCTTAATAAGCCACCCCAAGTCATCTTGAGACCTGTGTTGGTCTACAAAGATTCTATGGAAGTCCTGGTCAGTGTTGTACTTTTTTTTACTAATCCAATTCCACGATTCCTTAGACTCGCCGTCTTGGGATTCATGGACTTGGTCTAGCTCAGTCTGAGTTTAGCTCAACTCTCCAAGTATTTAATCTCGATGATATACCTCGTATACCAAGATATGACCAATTTTTCCAAGCCACCCCAGGTCATCTTCTGACCTACGTTGGTCTGCCAAGGTTCTATGGAATTCCTAATCAGTAGGGCAATTTTTTTGTGTTGCAATAAAAATGGGAAAAGTTGCATTTATGTAAATAAAGTTGCATTTATTTTTGATACACTAATTTCTAAAATAAATTATTCGTAAAAAAGGAAAAAAATTCAAAATATATTGACAATTTAGTCGTGTACAACAGTATTGTAATACATACTGAAATACAGAAGAACGTTGAATGGCCAATCCTTGGCCAGTAATTTCTTTAATTTTGAAAACCTGCACCAGCCGCAGTCATATAATGTGCAGTATCGGATAATAGAAGCGCCAAATACTTTCGCTCAACATTCAGATATTTTAAAACGTCATCTACAAGGCGAACAACATATTGATGATCGACACTCACCTCGCAAACTCTGCAGTCGATTACGCAAGTTTCCTCTGGATTATCAAGAGTGCCAACCAATGTGTTAAAGTACTTCTTGCCATTTATTTCACTTTCGTCTAAGAACGAACACCTTCTTACCATGAACTTCTTTGATCCGCAATACTTCGGCGTTCGCAAGATCAGACACACGTGATCGAAGGGTTGATTCAGAGAGCAAAAAATGAAATAGTAATTTGATATGAATTAATTTTAAGCTATATTTTAAAAAGTTGCAGGTGGTTGCATTTATGCAGAAAGTATCATTTATGTTGCGGTTATAACTCATTTACTATACACTCCATGTAGGAGGAATTTTGGTTTTAGTACTTTACATGCAGCGTAGAACGCGTGAATAAAAGTTGCATTTGTTGCAAAAAGTTGCCGTACTGATCAGTATCGTTCTTTTTTGTTTTAAGTCCATGAATCCCAGGACTCTCCGTCTTGGGATTCATGGACTTGGTCTAGCTCAGTCTGAGTTTAGCTTAACCCTCCAAATATTTAATTTCGACGAGGCATCACGTCCTTCAAGATCTGACCAATATTGCTAATGACGATACATCTCGTCATCAATTATGCTGCCGATTTTCTTATGACGAGATGAAGACCCGGGCAGTTTGCTTCTTATGATGAGATATCTTGTCAGTTTTGTGTTTTTAATAACGAGATACTGAGCCAACCACCAGAATTGTTAAAGAATAAGGAACAGCAGCACGAGCGGTTTAAGGATGGTCGATGACGCTTTGTGAGGAACGTTTTTTTTTTTTATATTCTTGTCTGAATGTCATTAAAGTTAAATGCTTTTCGAGAAGACAAAATTCTAGATCGTATGAATAATACACAATTGTTAGCAAAACATTTCAAAATTTTATTTTTAATTCGATTACTACTTAAAGCGTTTACACCATAAACATATTTTTAAATAGTAGGAGACATCATTTTTCTTGTGCGTTTTATAATAACATCAAAAATTCAATATTGTTATTCCAACTATATTTAATACTTGTGGTGTCTCTGCGCTAGTGGATCTATATCCGAAGTAGAATGCAACTAAACTAGTTTGGAATAACATTCAGATAAATGCATAATTTAATTGGAAAATCCAATTCATTGAATTACTAAGGAAAGGGAATTCTGCTTCTCATTCTTCTCCGATTTGTCATACAAATTTTCGATATTCAAGTGTAGTATGCCATAGGAGTTACATTTAGTTTCCTATCCTCTTAACTAGTATTAAATGCGTCTGTCTGTGTACTAGAAAAGGGGCGTGCTTCGTGAAAATGACGTTACTTTACAGGAGCTGGTTTGATAGGATAGTCTAAATTAAAAGAGCGTCGTTTTGGCGTTTGTGTAGACCCAGTTACTATACTCTCATTATCATCACATATTTGGGTTGATGGTTACGCTCTTATTAACCAGTGCTTTATTAAATATCAGTAATGAAGTTATCCACTTAAGCGTTTACAAGCAATTACCCTGGAATGTTCTCTTGTGCTTCCCAACTGCACTGGGAAATTGACACTTCATGAAATTATAAAATCATTAGGAAATATTAAATATCTCAGTATGAAGTCTAATTAATGTGCTTTATAGCTCAACCCCTTTTGTAAGATACGCTTGATTAATCTTTTTAAATAACAGCAATTGATTATCTCCTGAAATTCAGATTATATACATTTTTTAGCGAATTCCAATACAAAAATCCATTGTCACGAAATAAAGACCTTAATACAGCATATTAAATTTTCCGATTTAAAGGATGTAAATTGTTTGCGAAATTTAATTTTCTGTTGTTGTTGTCGTATGTTCTTCTGGGATGCATATGAAAGCAAGTGGTGAACAGAAACATTCAAGACAATACAGAAGAAGAATATTTTTATTATAACAAACGATGATCCCAGCAAAGAACAGAAGGTGTGCGCTGCTTTCCTTTCAAGACGGGAATCCATTCCAGGCGAAAGTCCGACTTCTTTCCCAGGTTTTACATCCATGCCTTATCCGGGATTCGAACCCGGGCCCACTCGGTGACAACCGAGGATCATAACCACCATACTGGCTGGGCGGCATTTAATTTTCTGTAAAACTCAATATAGATGGCTCTAATGTTTTTGTGGAAGTACCGATTTTTCGTTTCATCCTGTAAATAGCTTGACTTACTCGAATTGTTTCATCATATCAACTGTAAAATTAATTGTAAATTTTATAATTTTTTAGTTTTCCTTTTCGTTTAAGTGGTTTAGTAGGTTAGCCCATCACAATGGCATCCTGGTAGTTGTAGACGGCGAATGTTTGATTTCTGTAATTTACCTTTGTTGTATTTTCGCTTTTGTGTCGGTGAAACTTCCTGGTTTGTGGATGTCCATTACTTGACGTTTACTGTCTTATGTTTAATGTTTGGCAAAATACGGCTTGCGCCATAAAAGCCTACCACCAAACTTTTATATTTTACTGAAAGCGTGCCGAATACATATGTTACAAATGTATCTATGACTCCAATTGTTCGCACAATGATTTAGTACTGGAGCAAGTTAACGCCAAACGTTGCTAAAACGACAATAAATCAAATTTTAAAGTAACGGTTCTCAGCGGAAGTATTTTTTATGTCTGTATCTCATGTTCTCAATGAAAAATTCGCATATATCCCTCAAAACTGTCTTGAATCTTGATTCCTTCAGCTTATTGGATGAACACATAACGAATACATAACTACGTTTGAGGGCTTAAATTCTAACGTTTAAAGCAAAGGCAGTTTTTATGAAGATGAAAGATTCAGATCTCTTCGAGATTCTGTTCTATGGACAAAGTATGTCAAATCGAACAGGGTGTTCAAAGCCTGTACCAGCATTTCTTTCCAAAAGAAAAGTTGGCTGCTTTCCCGCAACATCTATTTTTTGCAAAAAAAAAATATCAAGTATACTGATGTTAGATTATTGAATTTCTTCCAAAATACTTGGGTGAGGATCAGATGTTCCTGGTCTCCTTTTTTACCCAGAATAATCTACAGCTTAGAAATCCGGAACGCATTCATTTTATTGGCGATTGAACCCAAAGTACTCACTAGTGCTTCTTAGGCACTTGTATATTTTTACAGGATTAGTTGGCGGAGGTGGCTTTTCCACCTTTATTGGAATAGGTGGAATTAATTTTAAGTTAAAAGAGATAAACGTTTCTTCAATTTAGACGAATTTGAACTTGGTGTAGTGCCAGATCCGATGTAACGATCTGAATAAATTAGTGAGAAAATGGGATTCGCTCCAAAAACTTTGTAATACGTTGGGGATTTTAGTTTAATTCATTACCGTCAAAGATCAGCAATTTTCTCTGTTTTGTGTCGGAATGAAATTGATGGATATTTGTCTATTACGCTTGTGGGGGGAGGGGGGGGGCTTATTTTTCAACTTCCACTGTTACGCTTGCTCATTTTATTTGATGATATATAGACAAATGGACTGTCGCGGTTTAATTTCGAGCTATATCATCTATTCAAAGAACCAACGTATCCATTCGAATGCCCGATGAAATGTATGCAAAAATGTTTCTGGGTAGACCAATTGGAGTTGGGTCTTGAGGAAGATTAAAGCTTAGATAGACAAGGACATTAGCATTTGCAAAACTAAGAAGTGAAGAACTATTGGCCAATAACACATACAGGCCAAGATTGGACAGGATTGGTAACCGGGGGATTGCATTGTGTGAAAATTTGAAAAGTGAGGTGCCAGCTCAGGTGTTGACCTCGTCATCTGACCATAGTTTAAAATGACGAGTCTTTCTCGGATCTACCCTCGGGATTTATACTGAACCATTGCCAATAGTCCGTTCTGTTTTCCAGTAAACGCCTTTTCAACTACCTGCCACACAAGTATTTATCAACAATGCAATACAATTTTATTACTTCTTGAGTCCGGAGATATTTCATTGCGTCTGCTATGAAATCTGGAATCAATAATCATCAAATAAAAACTAGAAAAAACCATAACAATCGACGAGGTACACAGTTCGTGTGATAAGTTCTCTCCGCTTCTGTAAAATTGTGAGATTTGAGGAAGTTTGTGTCCGACTACATACAGGTTGAACGTAACTAAATTTGACACAAGATAGGATTAAACAACCTAAATACATTATTTCAATAAATAACCTGCTTAGAGAGGTTGCACTTGTTTTAACAAAAGTGAAAAAAATCCCTGATTGCACCAACTCCTATCCTCAGAACATTGGATTCGGTCCATCCTGTACCTCCGACCCTATTAGCTCCGCGGAACACTTTGACCTCTAAAAGAATCTCATTTATCATGAAACCATTTTTCAGCCCTGTCTTCCGCACTAAAAAAACTCAAAGAACCACTGGAACAACTTTTCTCATCTTCATTAACATTAGATCAGCTTCCCGGTAAGTTTTTAATAGAGATAAACACCTCCCACAAAAAATTAACATTGAACCTTAATTTTAACCTTAGAAAGAGTAAATAATTCTTTATAAAGCTACATTAAAATACATTTTACTGTGGTGGACAATTCCATTCGACTTTATCGTTGATGAGTTTCACGGGGCTTGTTTAATTATTAAGTTTTTTTAATTCATGAAAACACTGGCCAGGTACTTAAATTAGACATCTGAAGAGTATACAACTATATACGTACATAGATATGCACTTACTGACGGGTGGATAAGATAGACAGGAAAATACACATCATTCGAAATGTGTACATCGGATTTGGAAATTCGCCGACGGACATTTGGTTAATCCACTTTAGGATATGTCGAAGTCCGCCAGAGGCGTCAACATACCAACATCATTCGGAATCCCGACGTTCTGACCTTTTGAAATAATAACGCGTTCGATGACATTTAAAAGACGTTGATCCGTGGAGCTGTTTCCAAAGTAGGAACTGTAGACATAGCAGCGGATTAGCAACCGGAGGGTTGTGAGTTCGAAACTCGATCCAACCAAAGACCGTCGTGTGCGTGGGGGTGCACGTTAAATCTGTCATGGCCTCAAATGTCCTCACGTTAGTGTGGTGTGGAACTTGGGGTGCTAGCTCAGGTGTTGACAAAACGACGAAGTGTCATGGATCTTTCCCTAAAGCTTTGGTTTCCTAAGAAAGTGGAGCCGTTATCTAACAGCCGTAATTCGTCATGATGCCGCGGGCATAACTAGACGGCCGTCTAAACAAAAATCCAGACGTGTCAACTTAGACGGACAGAATACGTTGGAGAATGGGCAACACAGACGGCTGTCGTGGTTTATTTTATTCGAGAAACAAAACAAAGTGGTTTTTTATTCTCTAGTTTAAACTTTCTAACTTCGGGATCGTTGAAGGTAGAGTGAAAATTTCAACAGATTTCAAATCAGCGTCAATTTCTACGCCAGATCGATATTAAAAACAGTTTTTTATTATTCAATTATTTACCTTTTGATTATTTAATTATTTATTAAATAATTAAGTATTTATTTAAAGAAAATCACATTTAAGGTATCGATCTATTGTCAAAATTTCCGCAGATTTCAAATCCATTGAAATTTTCATTCTGTGTTTAACGATCCCGATTTTAGAAAAACGAATTAATCAATGCCAGTCAAAAATATTTATTTATTTCTCTCCTCTTCGTTCGAATCGCTTGGAGCAGGAAATGAAATGTGTCCGCTACGATAGAAAAAACGTTCCCCAACTGTTTGAGACCGCTATGACGACAGTCATGGAAATGGCGGCTACGATCATTTTCGTTACGCTCACACACACCGCTCTCAGAAGCGGCTCAATCCCATGATAGTACTTTAAGCAAGTCCAACTTGATTGGCTAATTTCCGGGCTTGGCTTCACTTGGATATCTTGCCAATCTGATTGTTGCAGTAACCATTTGATTTTGAATATGCGCGTTGTTTCGTAGAAATACAATACATACACTAGCGCCTCAGCGTGCAGCGTAAGTGTCCGACAAGTTGACTCTGATTTGCTCCTCATATATGTGGGATTGTGCGACGAGCGCGCCAAAGCCTGATACGTCCGCAGCAGTAACGCCACCTAGAGGAAGCGTCCGCTCAGAAGCGACCGCAGCAATGAGACAGATGTTCCCCCAGACACCGAAGCTAGCAGTTGGGCAGACGGCCCATGACTTTTTAGGCAGATGGCCTCTTAGTTGTCGGATATTCTTAATTGTTAAAGATGTTTGTAAATATACTGTAAATACATCAATTATCTAATTAAACTTAAATTTAAACTTTAAGAGTTATTTATCTTTTACCTTTTACGAACCCACATATATTTGAGGGTTTGGCCTGGATTTAATTAAAGGCCGAAGATTGCCGTTTTTATCTGAACCGTTCGAGAAACGCATTTTACGCTTAGACGCGGACGATTCCAATATTCGCCTGATGCTCATCGGATTCGAGGTGAGAACTTCATTTGAGTGAAGGACCGTGACTCAGCATATTGGATCTTGAGGAATACTTCATCTGAACTGTGAGTACAGATTTTTCATTTTGACACTAACATGGCTACGTATTTAGCCGGAGCACGCAAGATCGATCTTCTGGCGCTGATAGAAGAATTAGATCTGATAGCAACGGAAGGAACCAAAATTCCGCAGCTTATTAAGTTAATAACGAAAGCCGATGAATACAATGAGGAATTAACAAAAACGCTTTTAAAAAGGATTGTTTCTGAACGAGAAACAAAGGAAAAGGAACGCGAAAGGGAAGCTAAAGAAAACGAAAAGAAAGCAGAACGCGAATTTCAGTTGAAGAAGTTACAGCTAGAAAACAAAAGTACTGGAAGTTTCGATTTTATTTCCCCACTTAAAACTGACTTTTCAAAACTAATGACACGTTTCGACGGAAACTGTGACTTAAGCATGTATTTATCTTTGTTTGAAAAACAAATTAATCGCATAGAAATACCTAAAGAAAATTGGGTTATTTTCCTTGTGAGTCTTTTACCGTTGGACATCGCAAATTTAATTGCAAGAGAGCCTGATCCGCTCGCAAATGATTACGATCACGTGAAAAAACTTTTACTGAATCGATTTAAACTAACACCGGAGCAGTTTCGACAGCACTTTTTTACTCATAAAAAAGAAACAACCGCATCTTGGCGTGATTTCGCCTACGAGTTAGATAATTTTTTCGAAGAATGGGTTGTGGGTCTTAGTATCTCTAAATATGAAGAATTGAAAGATCTCATAGTGGCGGATCAAATCAAAAGGAAAATACCGTTTGAAATGCGCGAGCATTTTATTGATGAATTACCGAAATTGAATAAAGTAGCCGAATTAGTGAATAAATTGGATGAGTACGAGGCGGCAAGATTCCATCTTAAAAGACCGGTAGCTAGAGATATGAAATCAGCTGAAACACAAAGTCATCAGCGCTCCAAGAAATTCAATGATAAACCGTCGATCGTCCGTGCTCACCAGAGTGTTACTAACCAATATGTTAAATGTTTTTCATGTAATGAAATTGGTCATAGAATTTCTGAGTGTCCAAATAAGAATAAAGGAATTAAATGTTTAAAGTGTAATGAATATGGACACCGTAAATTCGAATGTAATAAAGGTGTAAAAACTGATATAAATGAAGAAAAGAAAGTTTTAATTAATATGTCCAGTAATCATGAAAAGAAGTTGTACAAATGTCTTAAAATTATGAGTAAATATGTTGATGCTTTAATTGATACAGGATCAGATTTATCTATTTTGAAATATGATTTTTATATGCAAATTGGTGCACCAGAATTAACCCCCTGTGACATAATGTTAAATGGTATTGGAAATCAAAGTGTAAAATCACTTGGTTATTTTTGTGCTGAAATTACTATTGACAATTTTAATATTCTCACTGAGTTTTTTGTTATTGAAAACTTGTGTTGTAATATTGTGATTGGTATGGACGTAATTAACAAGCTTAATATTTCAATATCAGGAAATGATTTAAGGATTTTGAGCTTTCGAGAAAATTCTATTAATCTTTCTTTCACACACACTTCGGAAGTGAAAGAGTCTGAAAAAATAAAAGCTAAGCGTTTTGAGGGACCTTATTCAGGAAGTGAAAGTATAAAAACAAAAACGAGTTGCCGAAATGGAGCCACTGTTTTAGAATCCGAAAGTAATGAAAGGCAGATGTTTGGTATCCCCTCCCCCCTGACTCACCCTTTCAAAGAAGAAAACAGGTGTGAACTATTGGCGACTGCCATTAATATTCCAATGATAGGCGTTGCGTCATCTTGTGCACAGGATGTTCAAGAAAATTATTTGACTTTTAATCCTTTATCCGAATTGCCGATTTCCTTGACAGATGAAATTGAATTGCAACATATAAAAGATCCTAAAATAAGAAACGAGTTAGATATTTTGATTAGTGAATATAAGCCGCATAAAATTAAAGACACAGAAGTAAAAATGACTTTAATTTTAACTGATGATATACCGATTTGTCAGAGACCGCACCGAATGTCTTTAAAAGAACAGAAAATAGTTGAGGAACAAATACAAGTATGGTTAAAAGACGGAATAATTAAACCCTCCTGTTCTAACTACGCTTCACCCATTGTTTTGTGTAAAAAGAAGGGTAATAATTCATACAGATTGTGCGTTGATTATCGATCGGTTAATCGAAAGTTAATCAAAGATAAGCATCCACTCCCATTAATTCAAGATGTTTTAGATTGCTTGGGAAACGCACAGGTATTTTCCACTTTGGACTTAAAAAACGCATTTTTCAACATACCAATGGACCCTAATTCGACACGTTACACAGCATTTGTCACCCATGAAGGACAGTACGAATTCAATGTTGTACCTTTCGGATGTAGTAACTCACCAAGTGTTTTTGTGAGGTACATAAACACGGTGTTTAGAGACTTAATTCGAGACAAGACTATAATAATTTACATGGATGATATTGTTATACCTTCCATTGATGAACAAGAAGGGCTGGAAAAAATTAAAAGGGTTTTGAAGGTTGCGTCAGAATACGGCGTAATAATAAATTTTAAAAAGTGTCAATTTCTTCAACATAAGATAGAATTTCTCGGATACGTTATCGAGGGCGGCAAAATTCAACCTTCCCCATCCAAGACGCGTGCTGTGAAAAATTTTCCCCAGCCGAAAAATGTAAAACAAGTCATGAGTTTTTTGGGTCTTTGCTCTTACTTTCGACAATTTGTCGGTGGATTTTCAAGAATTGCAAAACCATTAAGTGACCTGCTTCGAAATAATGTCGAATGGACATTTGGCTCTGAGCAAGTCGATGCATTTGAAAGGCTAAAGGAAATTCTCTCAAGTAGTCCAGTATTGCATCTCTTTAGGCAAGGAGCAACCTTAGAATTACATACGGATGCTAGTAGCCACGGCTTTGGAGCTGTTTTGCTTCAGCAAGCTCATGATGGGAAATTTCATCCCATTCACTTCATGAGCAAGAAGACTACTCCACAACAAGAGAAGTATTGTTCTTACGAATTGGAAGTACTGGCTGTAATCGAGGCTTTACGAGAATTTCGCTACTACTTGTTGGGAACTAAGTTCAAAATAGTGACCGATTGCGCTGCATTTCAGAGGACTATGCAGAAAAAAGAGCTTACACCAAAAATTGCTCGATGGGCATTGTCACTCGAAGAATATGATTATGAGGTTGTCCATAGATCAGGCTGCCAAATGAAGCATGTGGATGCCCTAAGCAGGAACATATTGTTGATAACAACTCGTGCACAAGGAGAATTAACAACCCAAATAGAAGCTGCACAACATCAAGATGATCACATTAAAGCAATTAAAACTCTAGTTGAAGAAGGACATGACAATGAACATTTCATTAAAGCAGGAATTGTGTACAAGTATGAGAATGGGAAAGAACTACTAATGGTTCCTCAAGCGATGCAAAATAACATCATTAGAGACGTTCACAACAAAGGTCACTTTGGCGCTGCCAAGACAGAGGAAATTCTTAAGCAACAGTTTTTTATTCCTAATGCAAGAAAACATGTTGAAATCGTTATTTCTAATTGCGTACAGTGCATCCTCTGCAATA
This sequence comes from Metellina segmentata, assembly GCA_947359465.1. NCBI lineage: Eukaryota > Metazoa > Arthropoda > Arachnida > Araneae > Tetragnathidae > Metellina > Metellina segmentata. Next base: position 48,047,328 of record OX375881.1, on the reverse strand, counting down.
GAAAACGTGGAAAAGGCGAAGGGTTTCTTAATCCAGTGCCGAAAGACAACGTTCCACTTGGGACTTACAATATCGACTTTTTGGGACCCCTTCCAACAACGAATAAAAGATACCAACATATTTTCTCGGTAGTCGATGCCTTTACGAAGTTTGTCTGGTTGTACCCAGTGAAATCTACCTCGGCTAGCGATGCTATAGAAAAGCTGAAATTACAACAAGCTACTTTTGGAAACCCATCACGAATAATTTCAGATAGGGGATCAGCGTTTACATCGAAGGAATTCACTGATTATTGTACTGATCAGGGAATTGAACATTGTAAAATAACAACCGGAATTCCTAGAGGCAATGGGCAGGCAGAAAGGATTATTGGTCTGTTGATTCCTGTTCTTGCCAAACTTTCAATAGAGGAGCCTAGCAAATGGTTCAAATATGTTCCAAGTCTACAAAGTATCATAAACAGTACACCATCCAGAAGTACGAAGCATACGCCATTCGAACTGATGATTGGCATCACAATGAAAAATAAAGAAGATCTGAAGATAAAAGATATATTGGAAGAAGAGTATGAAAAGTCCGTGATGAAGAAGAGAGAAGAATTACGCGAACAAGCAAAAGACAATATTTTCAAATTGCAACAGGAAAATAAACGTCAGTATAACAAAGGGAGAAAAAAATCTAGAGTGTACAAAGTAGGAGATCTAGTGGCCATTCAGCGCACGCAGTTTGGAGTTGGGCTTAAGCTGAAACCTAAATTTTTGGGACCCTATAGAGTTGTAAAAGTGTCTCCTAATGACAGATATGCCATTGAAAAAGTGGGCGATCATGAAGGTCCACGCCTAACTACTTCAGCAGCTGATTACATGAAACCCTGGCCCACTGGTCAACAGTAAAAAAAAATGTATATATGAACCTTTTTTCCCTCTTTCTTTCTTCTTTTTTGTTTGTATTTTCAGATATGTGATAATGTTATGGCCTGTTTACTGATGTTGAAGACGGCGAATTTCGAGGACGAAATTACAGTCAGGATAGCCGATTGTGGGATTGTGCGACGAGCGCGCCAAAGCCTGATACGTCCGCAGCAGTAACGCCACCTAGAGGAAGCGTCCGCTCAGAAGCGACCGCAGCAATGAGACAGATGTTCCCCCAGACACCGAAGCTAGCAGTTGGGCAGACGGCCCATGACTTTTTAGGCAGATGGCCTCTTAGTTGTCGGATATTCTTAATTGTTAAAGATGTTTGTAAATATACTGTAAATACATCAATTATCTAATTAAACTTAAATTTAAACTTTAAGAGTTATTTATCTTTTACCTTTTACGAACCCACATATATATATGTTGTATGGTTGTTGTTAGTAGTATTTCTTGCAACTTATATTAAGGGTACTTATACTTTAAAGAGCTTCTTTTCGTGAAGCAACGATGGCCTAATGGCTTAAGTCACCCACCTTCAGATTAGCGTCGGCAGCGGAGAATGACTTCCCGAGTTCGAAGCCATCTGGCGGAAAAATTTTTAGATCCTCCAAATTATTTTTAAAAAATTCCAATTTAATTCCTTTTCATTCTAATTTACTTTTCCCAATTTTTTATACCCTTTTCATTTTTCCCAAGCTTCCGTTGATTTTACATAAATAATCTAAGAACCACTCCTGAACTCACTACCAGCTGATATTTTTCCGCCCCTCTGCCGTCCCCTTTGCTTTAGTATGATGGTGTCGTACCCACCGCTGGCTTAGGACCATTCTGATGTAACAAAAAGCATACATAAAACACTAACTTATTTTATTATTAACTTGTATAATAAAAGGATACAATTTTCGGCTCCCACCTCTACCCACCCATAGCCATGGATCTGAAAAGAAAAGAAGAAAGCAGAAAGGAAGAGATAAATCGCCAACAACTATAAACCTTGATGACATACGTATCTAGGTCATGTGATCCGATTAGCCAATCAAGTTGGACTTGCGTAAAGTACTATCATGGGATTGAGGCGCCTGTTCCGCTCTCTAGGAAACCAACACCATGTGTTAGTATAAACAACGTTTTAGTGACGTCCCCCACCGATACATCACGGCCGCTAGATCACGGCTACGCTTTCTTAGGAAACCGAAGCTTAAGAGATTGTTCCCGTACTCGTTGCCAAAGTCTGTTTATTGTGCGACGTTAATTCGACTGGCTATGTCAGAGTGACCAAGCGGTGTCAAATTTGATATACAATGTGTGTAGTATTGGCCAGGAACGGAGGGACACTGCATACCTAAATTGGACACGCACATTTATTTACAAGATTATGTAAAAGTTTCAAATATATACGCCGAACCGTCCGGTTGCAAAAACACGTCTCACTCCTCTCAAGTCTACAACGAATCTGACTTTATTTGTATTATCCAGAACAGCACCCAAGATTTCATGTTCTTGATCGAATCAGAACACAGGCACTGTCATACATCGATGTTCGTGTACTAGAATAGTAGCAACCAGAACACAAGAACTACTGTTCTTAAAACTTATGTGTTCGTAATCAATGTCGGGAGATCGATACAACCTGAACTAACGAAACTGGAGGATTCCAATACTTTTTACTGAAATGATACTGTAGTGGCATCAGTCTACGTATGTAAATTAGTCGCGTGAATCTGGTAATAGATCAAAGCAAATTTGTTTTTCTTTGTTGTGCCTTCTCGAGCAGGCTGCTGATTAAAATATCCTTTGAATGCGGTGATGGTGGTCGATCGGAATATATCACCTTTCATGAAAAGACTTATTTGAAGGAAAGACGTTACGTGGGTAGACAAGCCATACTTTTATGTTCCCTTAATTTTTGATGATATTGTATTAAAGTTAGTATATATTTTTTACCTTATTCACCCACCCACACATTAGCCAGTCGACATCAATAACTTAAAGGCGTTCAGAACTAGAGTGGATCAAGTCATCAAGTTGAAGTTTCTTCTCGTGTGTACTTTTCCTATTCACCGGGCTTTTCTTGTACCATTTCTCGGGAACCAAAGCAACTAGGGACTTTATTCATAGGTTCACTAGAAAGATTCAACTTGAATTAGCTCGAGTGTGTTATCAGAGTTCGATCAGAAAGTGGACTTGATCCACTCTAGTTCTGAACTCCTCATGGGTATGAGAATTAGCAACTACATCGCCATAATCATGGGCCCACCCAGAATATCAATCTGGGGGTGTCTATATTATTTTAGATAAGCTCCTTGTTTAGTGATTATGAAATTTAAAAGTTTCTGCAAATACAGCAATATCATTTATTAGGGAATGACTTCCTCTACAAATTCAAATCCAAACAAACAACATCCATAACAAAATTTGCACAAACAACAAAGTTTTTAATGGAAACGCCATGTTTTTGATGCCATAATCAGATTTTGCATCACTATATTAGTCCAAATATTAAATTTCATGTCTACTACCTTTATATCAAGATATATTAAATCTTAAAATTTGTGCAAATTGCAGGGATCATCTCGATATAGAAGGTCGCTACTTGTAGATCGAGATTAATTGTAGTTATAGCTACCCGCACTTTTAAATGAACTCCGTTTCAAACGTATTTTTTAGCGATCCTAGAATTATTAAATTTATTACAAGGGCAAATTAATTATTATATTAACTATGCAAGTGCAAATGATCCATTAATATCCGAGGTTTGCCAGATATTTTTTAAACTTTTGGTTGCCCCCTAAAATCCCAATAATCCGAAAAATTTAATGTAGCTCAAAAACTAACTATCGGAATGAGCTGAAATTTTGCATGGCAATACTAGAAGTCCTGAATCGATTCTTATCAAATTAGCACATCTTGATGGTGTGGCGTTTTGAGCACTAGAAGCAATACAATGGAGTTGGATTAATCTGATTACCTTTTAAATTTTCCACTTATAAGGTTTCAATTTAGCAATGAAGCTATTTACAATGCACCATCCATGAACGACTCTTCATGAAAAACAAAAGTTTCTCTTCACAGTAAGTTTTTTTTACTGGTGTTTAACCTCACCGTATAGCTATCTCGAGAGCTCTATCGTCCACCACTTTCTCCCGTGTCTTCTGATTCTCATCTGCCTTTCCGTTTTTTTTCGTAGGAGCCGTTAAATCTGTCGTGGCCCCAAATGTCCTCATGTTGGCGTGGTGGGGAAGTTTGAAGAGTGGTGTGGGTGGTGACTTCGACATCTGACCGTGTTTCAAAATTAGGAGGATTTGTCCTCGGATCTTTCTCTTCCGAGATTTATCCCGAACCGTCGTCAATAGCCCGTTGTGTCGCTCCACTGTGACGCGAATTAAAATACCTTCCTACCTTAAAAACAAATTGGTGGCTATTTTTGCTTGTACATTTTTTTCTGGATTGCTTCATTTTCGTATTTACCTGATCACTGCACAACTTAGTTTTCTGACTTTTCCAAGCTCTTGTTTTCTATTCTAAATTTGTTGTCCGCCCCTCCGAACCGAATAAACAACTAATCGTTGAGCTAATCTTGTAATCCGATAGCCTGAAATATTCACAGTGAATAGGGTCGTTTAGATATTTGGCTGGGAAATGATCGTTTTACATTGTTTGCTGTTCACTGCGTTCGTTTTATCGAGACCATTCTGTAGTGCTTCCTGGTAATTAAAATGTGTTTGAGAGCTATAATGCAATTAAAATTTTGGGGTCAGCTTTCTAACTATTCAGTTGCATTCTGAGAAATTGCAGGGTACTTTGCAATGTTCAAATCAAGTTTTAAAATCATTACATTAAAATTGATCAGACCGTGTTGTTGCTACATATTAGTAAGATAGAACCAAGGGAATATAGTATTTCTGAATACTCTTGAAAATTGTATTTCATTTTTCCTTTAATAAAATATGCAAACGGTTTCAATTAGTTCATTATGGAAACAAAAATATTGAAGTTCGTTGCCAATTTGTTTTTATATTCTAGCAGTAATCCATTCTACTGAATTCGAAAAATAGCTGGATTCACGGTAGCCTAGTAGGTTGTACATCAGATGAGCAATCGGAGGAAGGTGTTCGAAGCTAGAGTCTGCTGAGGCCGTCGTGTATGTAAGGGCTGGTGCAAGTTAAATCTGTCCCTGTCTCAAATGTCCACAATTGACGGGGTGACAGCTATGGTATTACCAGCCTAATAAAAAAATCCTATTATCTCTACTATTATAAAAGGAAGTAATTGTCTGTCTGTTTTTTTGTCGCAAAATCCTAACGATTCTATGACACAGCAATGAGATTTGACACACAGGTAGTCAAATTTTTTGCAATTTTTGGGTCGCGGCGAATTTAAAAATTCAATCTAGAACATTTTAAAATGAATTTAATGAAATTTTATCATTGTTGAACGCTACAGCATAGAAGAGATCACATTCTAAATTTATTGTTATTGTTTTCGTTTCCGGCGAGCGGGTGAATAATTTTTTTGCCAGACGATAAAAACAAACAATATTTTAACTAGAGTCAATTAATTCTTTTTCTATTTCCTAGAACGTTAAAGATAGAGTAAAAATTTCAGCGGATTTGAAATCTGCGGAAAATTTCACTGTAGTTCCATGCCTAAAAATATGATTTTCTTTATATAAATAACTTTTAAATTGAATATATCTTTTTATTTTCGAACGAGATTGTAAAGTCACGGTAACTTTCGCTTTCCAAAAATAAACAGATTGCCACTTTAAAAAAAAAAAAAAACAGATTACATTTCCTGCCTCTTTCAGTGGAGAGCAAAAAATAAAAAACATTTTGAGAGGCATTGTTTTGTTCTTTTTCGTAAATGCGGATTCGTTAAAGATAGATTAAAAATTTCAACGGATTTGAAATCTGCGTAAAACTTCACACCAGGAATAATTTTACACCACGTGCACGGGCAACGCCGGGCTTGCCACGCAATGGCTAGTGATTTATAAAGGAGGGATGATTTCTGTGTCCATTGAGTTTGAAATACAGTGAGAATTGAACAAATCGATGCACATTTTTTTTTTGTCGCGACCTTCTGTTGAAGCGCGATTTTTAGCCATTCCTTTTTATTTCCGGTAAATAAAAACCAGAAATCTCCAAGCAGCATGTGTGGAACTTCAAAATTCTTAATCTTGCCATCTTGAAATGATTCTGAGGACATCCTGTGAATCTCGATTCCTGTGATCTCTATTTTTTACCTACTACCTTATCTGCGAGACGAATCGCAAGAGATGGGGAAAAGAAATGTTATCAATTAACATAATCTTTCTAAGAAGGGCTCAGTTGCCTGACTGGGAGCTATTATGAATGCCATGTACCACTCCTTTCAGAGTATAAGTAATGCGAACTTTCGTCATCATTACTCTGCGGAAAACTGGTTTCTTTCTGCGACCGCATGTGTTGGAAACTCCGGTCCAGAAAAAAGGATACATTATTATTTGCTTGTATTTCTTTCCCTTTTTTAAAGTTCCATTAGCATCATCGTTTTGGCCAAGAGCCAAGGGGTTCGTGTGCTCTTCCATATTGAGGCAATTGGGATGAGGGGAAGGGGAGATATTTTAAAGGGCACGTTTGCCAGGTGTGGACTTTATATGTTCCAGAGCCCAAATTGGGAGGGAAATGATCGATGGTAATCATTTTCTTTATCGAATTCTCCCAACTTGATATCTGCAATCGGGGATCTGCTATGTGAAAGATTAGCGACGATCGTGGGTCCGTATTGGCAACACTTGGATGGATATTCTAGAACAGGGGTTCCCTACCTTTTAGTAACTGCGTACCACTTGAAATTTTTCGAAAATTTTGACGTACCACCAGTCCTATATTTTTTTTAGAAAAATATACCTAAAATGTCAGAAAAGTGCCTGATGACTTGTTTTATTTTAATTAAAATACTTAGAAAGCTTCTTATTGTATGATTAATGCACTTGTATTTCGTATTAATGATGTTTTAATAAAGGAAAAAATAAAACGATTATTGAAAATTACAGTTTTATTTTTCACTCACAGGTCTAAAAACAAATAATTTTAAATAATTAGTACAAACTAACCCCCCCCCTCAACAAAGATTAACACAGGCCTCGAAATAGATTTGTTAATACAGGTGCACGAGGTGCACCAAAGTTTTTAAACTAGGTGCACCGGTTATAATTTAGGTGCACATTAAAAAAAACGTAATTTAAGAGCATTGATATAATGTAAACTACTTTATTAGTTGGGTATGTTTAAATAGGTTAGTAGTAGATAGTAAATAAAAATATTTAAACATCTACATTCTCCCTTCTCCGGCGCACGGCTGTCTCGACAGTCGCTTCAACAGAGCCATCTGGAAAATGTTTCGATCATCGGAAAGTTCTGGTGGCATGGCACAAAAAAAAAAACCTTCATTCTGTATAAAACCGTTACGTCCCAGAGATTTTGTTTTCGCATAGAGTGTATTTAGGAATTGTAATTACGTTCCTTTAGAGCGAGAGAGGTCGATACTAATAGTTTGTTAAAGCATCAAAATAACTTAAAACTTTCCCTCCACTTTTTCACGTTAGGTGCACGGCAAGCACCTAGCTGGAAAAAATTAGGTGCACAATTTTATTTTCATGTGCACCTGTGCACCCGGATATTTCGAGCCCTAGATTAACATAATCAAAAATCAATTTTTCGTGCGAAACTTGTTGTTGTCTTTTATTAAAATATCAATATCAGGAGCAATGGAGCTTAACTTCACTCTTAAGTCCTCTTCAACACTTACTCTGTTTCTATATTTATTTTTTATATACAAAATTTCAGAAAAACCACTCTTACACAAGTAACAAATGTCATAAGAAATAGCAGAACTTGTTGGAAGATCATTGGGTACTCGATTTTACACCCCATCCAGAAGTTAACTAACGATTTCTCTTTAAAGATCTCTTTCATGAAACTAGCGTGTGTTAGATTGATAAAACTTTCTTTTAATTTCGACTCATTTGGTGAGGTTTCCTAAAAAGGATTTCCAATCCAGTCAAATTTAGAATAATCAGAAATTTTTAGTAAAACTTACTTGAAGGGCTACCAAGTGAACCATTATATCAGCAACCACATCTGGCATTTGATGAAGTAGAAAATGCAGATAAATCATTCTCCTGTATTTGTGAATTGATTTCATATAATCCCATTTTTCCTATAACGTCCTTCCTATAACGTTTCCTTAGCTTTTCTCAGTACATACTAAAAAATCGAACAAACTTCGTAGAATATATAGATTGCTCGTATCATCCTTGCGTACCACCTGAAACGTTTCCCCGTACCACCAGTGGTACGCGTACCACCGGTTGGGAATCCCTGTTCTAGAAGATGAAATACAGTGCAAACAATTCGTTGCAAAGGACTACACAAATCACTTTGTGTTTCCTTTTGGAATCAAATATGCGCTAGTTACTTTTCAATTATTTGATCGCAATCCACGATTTTCTGTGAGAGATTTTCAATGGAAACAAAGAAACCGTAAAGAAAGCAAATAAACGCAATGCGTTGCAAAAACCGCGATAAACTACATTTTAAGGTAACTGTATCATGTGAGAGCATTTGGACAGCAGAAGTAAAATCTTCACTGACCATCCAATTTGTTGACACCGAAAATTATTTTGACATTAGTACAAAATCCAAATATAAAAATTCACTTACTGATCCAAGTAGAATAAATAAATGCATTATTAAAAATTGAGAAGGTAAATAGTTGATTTAAATAGAAGAGGGGCAAATAAATAGAGATTCAAATAATTGAATTCACTAATCCGTGCAGATGTGTTCGTTACGTTAAGTTGATTTGAAATGAAGAGGAACTGTATGAGTCACGCTTTGTATTAAAATGATATAAACTCTAATATTTGCAGTAACCCTATGGAATAATTTCTACCTCAGTTTTATGAAACAATAGGTCTTGCTTGAGCTGAAGAAACAAATATTTAAATGAATTGCAACAAAAGACGTCTTTCAATTAAAAATATTATTTAAATGCGCGCTTTGTAATTAACACTGAGTTCCGTTTATCCCGAATATTTTCACTAAATTAGCATTTTAGAAACGAAAGAAAGAAAACGGCTAAAAAATGTATTCTTATTCATTCTTCCAACTTTTAGTTCTTGGTGATCTACGAACAGAACTAACCCAATAAATAAGGGTGAGAAAAATCTTCATTAAAACCTAGCTTGAAAACGCTTGAACTTCACCTAATTGTTATTGACACTACTTTTGTTTCGCTCTAACTTAAGAGTTAATTCAAACTCGCGTTTTTGTTTGGGTTAATGATATTTTTGTTTGAATGGAACGCATGCATCTCCTGCATACTGAGTAGGCTCGTAATTGGCTTATGAAAACTAAGTATTTCCTGCGGGAGACATTGAATTAATTCACTTTCCTTTTCGAAATTTTCGAAAAGAAAGTGTTCTTTCTGTAACGGCACCCAATCGTCTCGAACCACTTGTTTGTTGTGATGACATCGGGGGTTTCCTGAGGACTCCTTTTAACTGAGTGTAATGTGCTTCATTTTTAATTAACTGAATTATTCACGAATATCGCGTCTTAATTTGTCGCTCGCTTAATTAACCAGAATACGCTAAACGCAAATATTCGGTTGGGTTCCCTGAATATTTCATACTATTTGCATGAATTTACTCAGTTATTTAAAAGCATGCGGAAGAATGTAGTGTATGTCTTAAAGCTAGACAAAGCATTTAATTTCTCTTGATAATAATATATTTCTGATAAGAAAAAAAAGCTCATACGTGTTTTGAGCCTTATCAAAGTCCAAGAAACAGCCAGTTTCATATCAAATTTACCATGCAATTACTAAATATTAAAAAATATTTGCTTTTGTATATTATTATTTTTTTTGTACTTTCATACCTCTTCAGCTCTATTATAAAATATATCATAACTGCTGTTTAAAAAAAAAAAAAAAAACACTTTTCTCAGAATATTAGCTAGGAAAAAAAAAATTTATGTTTGAATATACTCGTAAATGCCTTGATAACCTTGTTTGACTGACACAACCTAGTATGATTCTTCAAATAAAAATGAAATGCCGGAGATATTTCTTTTCGGATGCTTGAAGAAATCGATATTCGTAGAAGCCGAAAAATCAATAGTATGGATTACATAACCGATCAATTAGGAGTCTATTCAGTCGAACCGAATTACACATTTCTATCATCGAAGTTAAAACGAGTGATTCCAAGCTTTATTCCGATTAGATGTAATGTTCTTGTTCGATCGCTGGATATAATTGCCATTTTGTGGACTTGGCGAAAAAGAAAAATTGCATCTCAAACTTCTGAATCAAGCATAATATCTCCACCTTATCTAAGGTTACCAGACATATAAAAGAGAACATGTCTGCTTTTTCTTCTCGGATCTTTTGTTCCCTTTGTTCATCATTTCGGATTGCGCTAAAAAAATATATCGTCATACCAATTAGCATAACTCGTAACTCCTTTAACAAAGAAGTTACGAGTTTTACTAATTAGCATGGCGATATTTCACGATTCAAACACGTGCAAACATTACGATATTCACATTGCCTACTATATTCTTATTTAAACCCCACAGCTATTATTCAAATACGAACTAGATCTAGTACATTGTACGAAAATTGTACGTATTATTAAAACGCATCAACGAATAATAGAGTTCAATCTCTAGTGTATATTGAGCTCCATGTTAAAACGTCTCATAATGAGATCAAATAGGTAACCAATGATAATTTAGATTCGTGTTAAAATAATGCATTGAATAAGATATATTGTTCTTATTATATCAGAAGAATATCAAGACAAACGATTCGCAACCTTTTTTAAGTTTGGAAGGAAATTGAGTTGCCAACCTAGCCAGCATTAAATCGAAGTCGATAATTCAACTATGATTGCTGCGCACAAACAAATATGAAAAATAAAATGTTTAATTTCTATTAATTATATATATATATATATATATATATATATATATATATATATATATATATACTATTATTTTGTTCTATGTTTGTTGTTTAAAAATTGGATTCTTATTTTTTTTTTTTTAATAAATGATCAGCGTTTTCATTTATAAATTCGTTCTTGCATTTACTAATTCTTTTCAAAATAAGTAATATGTTCAGAGATTTTCTTTCAGTTGGTGGTTAATACACCAAGATTCATCAAAGATTATTCTTTTTTTTCGATACCTAAAAATTATGCACTAATAATGCGTGCTTTTTGTGTTCTCTATTTTTTTTTTTTAATAATTTTACAAAATGCTCTATCAACCCTAACCGTATCTCTTGCCTTGACTGCACAATTTTATTCCGAAAATAATGTTAGTGATGGAAAGCGAAAAAATTGTTACCAATTCAATTGCAACAACACATTTTATGCAAATAATCGATATCAATCTTAAGTTTCCTTAGCAATCCTATAGATAGCTTAAATTTGCTGAGTTTAGGCTTAAACTGATGACAAGGTCTTCTAAAAAACAGGTTGAGGTTGGAAGTTAAACAAAGCTTCCACAACTGACATCTTTAGCTCTGATTTTGGCTTATTGCTTATCGTTCGGTTCCGATAGCGGTAGCAATGGTAATGAGTTGGTAGTGGTGAAACCAACCACGAGGCGATACCATTCATGCTTTTGCGTATGGCAGCCTTTTCCTAACGGGCTCATACACATTTCCAAAAATTGACTGATCCAAGGTCGACTGCCTTTTTTTCGGAACCAACAACGAGTATTTTCATGTAACTCGATGATCCGATGCTGTTTAACGTTTTTAAGATTGTTCCATCAAGGACAAATAAATAAATGCTAAGAATCTGATGAGTAAGATAATTTTCATCGATAATTTACATCCATTTTACATAGCTGTCATAACCATTTTAAATTCTTATTTCAATTCATCCACTAGTTTCATTTTTTTTTTAAATTTTCGACTGCACAAAAAAATAGATATAATGAATAAATATAGATTATAATCTTTTATCAGGTACCAGCTGAATAACCTGGCGTTACTCGAGTTGAAATAGTTAAATGTTCATTAAAAAATGAATTAGAATAATCACTTTTCTTACATAGAAAAATGCAATAATTTAAGTTGTACAGAAAATACTTTTTAAATTTCGTTTTAACTTTTTTATAGTTTCTATAATTTACTACGGGTGCGAATATATACATTTAATTCCTCAATAATATATTGCAATATGCAAAAGATTAAGACGTACAAACAGAAACGAAATTCCGATGAAAAAATGCAGAAATCTGGAAAACAAAATATGTGCAGTGTCGAATTTCGACTTCCTGTGCTAAAATAGAGCATTTGGAGAAAAAAAATTAGAAAAATATTGATAAAAACGACAATGATTTATGAAATTTAGTAATGCTCAAATATGACCGCGATATTTCCCTGTATTACGTGTATTTCCCTGTAGAACGTGTTTCCTTGTCGATATGTATTTATTGCAAGAAAACAAATAATTGGGGCTTCGAAGGGCACTTTTAATACTACCTGTGTGCCAATTTTCATGGTTGTAAGTGCTGTAGATTGGTCTGAAAACAGGAAATTAATAGCCTATGTTTTCTCCAGAGTTTTAAAGTATGTGTACCAATTTTGATGTGGATTGGTCAATCGGTGTAGATTTGTATAGAAAATATATACACACATACATACACAAACATTCTTTAATATATACACTACCCTACAATAATGGACCGGACTGCAAGATGTGATGCTATAAGGGAAAGAATATTTGCTTTAATAGGGGGCTGGTCCCTCACATGCTGCAATTACACTAGCAATCCTTCTGGGCAAACAATCAACAAGGTTTTGATACACAGCTATGGGTATTTGTGTCCATTCCTGCTTCAAGAATGTCGCCAGCTCAGCTGTAGATTTCGGATGTGACGCCCTGGTCCGTAAGCGTCGCTCTAACTCGTCCCACAAATGTTCTATGGGGTTTAGGTCGGGACTCTGAGCAGGCCAGGGAAGACGCTTTACATCCATATCTTGATACCACTGCTTGACAGGTGCTGCAACATGACATAGAGCGTTGTCGTCCTGGAAGTAACATTCGTCCATTACATAAAATTACCAGAGCGTAGGAAGACCCTGATTGTCCAAAATGCTCATGTAGGTGCTAGCGTTCAATTGACCAGGAACAACATGCAAAGGTCCCAGGCCGCACCACGAAAAACAACCTCAAACAAGTACACCACCGAACTTGACAGTTGGAACGATGCACTTGGGTAACACGTTCGCTTGGCTTTCGCCAAACCCATGCACGCCCATTCGACTGAAAGAGCGTGTAGCGTGACTCGTCGCTCCATAAAACAGTTTTCCAGTTGTCCAAAGTCGAGTTGCGACGTTGCAAACACCAAGCGAGTCTGCCAGCTTTGTTGGATGGGATGATGTTTGGTTTGTGCGCGGCAACACATCCTTGGATATTGAGGGCGTGCAGTTATTGGGGTGCACCAAAACCCCTGCTGCCTTTTGAAACTCACTGTTGATGATTTGGAGTAATTTATTGCGGTTCTTACGAACCTCACGCTCACAGGGCACTCCGATCCCGTTCGGTCAGTTTATAGGAACGACTAACGTGTCCCAACTCCTGTAGTTTTCCACTTGTTCACAACATCACCAACAGTTCACCGAGGCTGTGATAATTCTATCGCAATTGGGCGAATAGACGCCACTAATGTGACAACCAACTATAACACCTCTTTCAAAGTCACTAAGTTCCTTTCGTTTCGACATACTGTCACAATTTCACACAAAACTAACGGCGTTTCCACTTCGCATATCGTATTTAATCTTAACAGGTCACGTGCAAGCACTGAATTTGCATATAAAATCCGACATGCAGTCGGATTTTTCGCAAATCCGCTGGTGTCCGGTCCATTATTGTGGGGTAGTGAAAATATATACAGTTAGATTTATCCTTATTTTTGGCAATGAATCAAGCATTTAAAATTCAAAATCACAACAGTACAATTTTTGCTCTACATTGTAGATACATAAATTTTGTTTTTATTTCTCAACTGTCTATTAATAGTTTTCTACAAACCTATTTTCGAATTCTTATAGAAATGTTCAGTCCCCCAAACAATGCCATGTTTTTTTATGATGGCCCCAATAAGAAATTGCATTTGAAATCGCTTTAAATGGATGGCAGATGCTGCGATGTCATGAGATAGATTTGATCATTTGCCAACGTCGATTTCAAACTGAATGCTTTCGAAAATTTGGAATTCTAACTTTAGGCTGTACATTGAAGCGTTTGGACTGTGAAAACTGGACATAAACTTACTCTAAACCAGCTTGTTTTACAGTCGGTACGTGTTTTACTGATAGTATGTGAGGTATTGTGTAGTTGGTACATGGCGAAATTTATTCTGAAATAAATTTACTGTCACTTAAAATAATTTTTTTGTAATTGATGCAGCACATTGTGACCCAAAACCTGGCAACGAGCATAAAGGAACCCTTGCGAAAAAATAGATATTTCTTTAGAGAAAAAGAGCTCTGATTCTATACAGAAATGTATTTCTATAGAATTAGATTATTAATTTCTAGAGAAGATCTATTGAAAAAGTAAAGTGAAACAAAAGAAATGAGTGTCTACGGGGTCCTATATAGGTTTCTACACATTTTTTTCAGTAGTTAGATTATAGAGCTTATGGATAAAAGAGCCTATAGGATTCTTTAGACCACATTCTATAGAAATTTTTATCGAATTCTATCGAAATTTTTATCGAATTCTATCGAAATTTTTATTGTATTCTATAAACTTTTATCATAAGGAAAGCTTCACAAGCTGCATTTACTTTCTGCAACTTACGCAAAGAACATTTACTTCTCGCCAAAAATCTCAGCAGCTCTAAACTACAATTAATGAGATGGCTTAAAGTGGGATCAATTCTATAAAATTCTAAGCTTTTTCAGATGGAAATTATTTTTAGTCTTCACAAATACCAAAGCTAACTTGCATAGAAACTGTAACTGAGCAAAATAATTTTCCATTTGCTGATTATTCTTTCACTTAATTTGAAACTATTATTCCTTGCATTAATAAAACGTTGCTCAAGTACTATTCACTTAAAATTATGTATCACGGGTAGTCTGAAATTTCAGATAATTACGATATTTCAAATGATTAATATTACAGTAGTATTTTATGAAAGAAAGGTTGGAAAAAACATTGTTTTAAACTCCTTGACTTTTCATTATCTCTACTGTGGTAGTTTTCAGTCCTTTTTATCAACGAAAGAGTTTCTGCGTGTACTTTATCACATACTTATGCGTTCCAATTTCAATTAATCAATTTTTCAAGAAATCGATTTCGGATTACCTAGTTTTGATTCAGAAGTTCTTGTTATGAATTACAATGTTATTGTTGAAAACCATGTTCTGCATTCCATTGTTATTCTTGAAGATCATATTTCGTATTCCATTGTCATTGTTGATGGTCATGTTCTGTATTCTAATGCTTTTGTGCGGAGATCAATATTCTGTATTTCCTTCAAACAGGAATATTTTAATACTTGAAGTAATAGTTTCCACATTTCTCGAGGAGTCGTTGCTTTCCGAAATTACCGCAGTAAAGTGTAAAATAACGCAAAAGGTTAACCTCTAAAACACGGCAATAATTATAACATTTGGTAACCCTTGATAAACGTATCCAAATAACCGTTTGGCGACAAAATTTTAGCCCCCATTTTGCCGAAGGACCGGTATCGTGATTTTGAGTTTTACAAATGTTTTCAGCAAAATAATGGAAGCTATTCCATTTTGATTAATTCATTTCCTCTCGTGTATTATACTTTGAAATATAATTACATCGAATGATCCATACGAGATGACGGCTGATCTTTTTAGAGTCCCTGAAGTTTGATTTAATGCATTAACTCTTCATTTATTTTCTATGCAATTTGGTGGACATGTTCCATTTAATAAAACGTCAAACCTTTAACATCCTATGACAGCTGTCGATTCTTCCAGAGAAAGCAAAATAGTACTCGCATTGATGCTCCTCGAGTGAGAGAAAAAGTCAGCTCTCAGCCCAAGGTCAGAAACCACGTTTGATCTCTGTTTTGCTCTTGCTTCCGGACTGTTAATCACGCTGCGTTCCACCGGCCTACGCGATTCGCGACGAAGTTTTGATTCAATGTACTGAATGCCAAGTGAAGGATTTGTAAGAGAAGAAAGAGAAAGCTGCCGAGAGCGTGACGTGATTGCGGGAACAGGACGTGGACATCGAAAAGTTTGCTTTAGGAGTTAACGGTTTGTCGTTTTTTGACGAGATTTGCTGGAGTCTTTGTGCAAGGCGATCGTGGCTCGCTTACAGATGTAATTCTCGGCGGCTCAATGCTTGACACTTTATCTATACTTGTTTTGAAATTGGAGATGGAAAGACGTGAAGACATTTTTACTATTTCACGGTGGATTTTTATCTTCGAGTTATTTATTGTTTTGTGTGACAATTTCAACGCTCCGTCTGTTCTATTTTTTTCGAGCATTCATAGTCTTACAAATGATTTATTGCACACTGAAACCGTATTCACTTTATTTCATATTCAACTTCGCTGCTAGGTGTAAAATGGTGCAGGGAAACGTTATTTAACCAATGAGCTCTGATTCTCGTCTCATTAACATGGGTCCCCACGTCTGTTCACTCCGAGCCCCAGTTGCAGGTTAGATGATGGGCCCTTCATGAAATTTGCATTGAGCAATTGGAATACATTTTTTCACTTTTACCAAAAGTATGCATCTTTCTTTTCTTTTCATAAGGACAAGCAAACTATTTATACGCGCAGTGCAAAAGTTCATAAATTTAAAACTCGGGTAACACCACTAATAACTCTAGAGCAGTGGTTCTAACCTGTGCTCTAAGAGCTGCTCGTGTCCTTTCCAGGGGCTCCGCAACCGCTCCAGAAAAAATTAGAAAACAAATTAACTTAAGTTAAGAATAAGAAACACAAAGTAGAATTAAAATAAGACTATCATGTGTAAAATATGCGCACTGTTGGTTGCTGAGAATAAATTGAGGTATGGTAAATTTCAGTTTTTTTAAAGATAATTTCATTGCATTGATATTATGCAACTGTTCAACTATCTTTTTACAATTTTCCCCTCTGTAACACTGCTCCTAAAATCCATTAACTTGTAAAACATAGGGTAGGCCTAAGGGACTTTTCCATAGGAATTGATTCTAAAAAGGTTGGGAACCCCTGCTCTAGAACCACGGAACACTGGCCTCTTTCACCCTTTCCCTTTGTAGGGCCTCTGACGATGACTGATTTAATGTGTTAGATTTCATATTTACTTTTTCTTTTATTGTTGCAGATTATCAGACAGAACTGCAAATCCGCAGTAAAAGCTAATGGACGATTTAAATATTTCTATGTAACTACGAAATGTGATAAAAATTACTTTGTGTATAGGGGCGTTTAATTCTTGGAGCTTGTCAGAGCGACCGAGCGAAGTCTAGTTTGATAGACAGTGTGTGTGTAGTAGTGGCCAAGAACAGAGGGGCACTGCATACTTAAATTTTACACGCACATTTATTTTTACAATATAATACAAAGTTTTAGATATACACGCCGCACAGTCCGGTGCAAAAACACGTCTCTCTCCTTTCAAGTCTACAGCAAATCTGCCTTATTCGTGTTCTTTTTCAGAACAGCACCCACCATTTCGTATTCTTGATCGTATCAGAACACAGGCACTGTCATACATCGCTGTTTGTCTACTAGAACAGTAGAAACCAGAACACAAGAACGACTGTTCTTGTCTATGTTCATAAAACCTGTCGGGAGATCGTAACAATCCTCCCTCCTAAAGCGTAAAATATGTCCGAAGGGCCTATTTTATAAGATGCAAGACATGTAATTTTAAACATATTTGCACAACACAACAATAATGTCAATTAACTTCACTAATATCTAATTACATTACATGTTCTCTTTCTTCCCTTGTAAATATTAAGAGTTGGGTTAAAGTAATGATCGTTCTAACAAATAGGACTAATTGGTTGATTTTTAAGTACTTTTTACTAACGAAAATTTCCTGTAAAATAATTTTATTACGAAAATTACAAGAGGTCACATGAATATTTTTCTCATTGGGGTACAATTTGTTTTGTTGTGTAAAATATAAACGCTAAGATTGTTCTGCAAACGAGATAGGATATTTTATCTGGATCGCATAAAAAGAATGACAGTTGGTTTTCACAAAATACCCGGAAATTTAAAAGAATTGTATTTTAGAATGTCTATTTTCAATTTTTGTTAACTGAGATAGATGAATTCCAAACAACGCAGCCATACTCTAGAATAAGTCTTACTAAAGCATTAAAGACAACTTAAGAAATTGCACTACAATTGAACAAATTCAACAATGTTCGCGAAAATGAATGAATAATTTTCTTCATAATATGCCGTCTCATTCTCATTTTTTTTTGTATCAGCACCGCCATTTTCTTATTCCATCGAGGAAAAAATTGAGTTGAAACCGTTTTCCATCACAAAAGATGTTTAAATAACAATAAATCAAATCAAACGAACACAAATTCATTTTCTCCTTTGGAAATATGAATTCTTACTTCAACAAACGTACGCGACCACTGCACGAAAGGACAAAAACTTGTCGGTATCACTTATCCAACTCCCCTTCCCCTTGCATTTTTTTCATTTTTCTCGAAACGACGCTGATGGAACCCATTGTTCAGTGTGAAAGCTTACTTCGCAAGTATTTCTCCATCTTTTTTCCAATTTTATGTGGGAAAAGGAAAATGCTATTGTAATATTTCCATTTTTTATCTTTTGTGTTTCGAAGTTTGATAGGAACTTTTATGTCCCTTTATAGAAAGCCTTACTTGATAAAGACCAAGTTGCCCATGAGATTTTTTTAGGGAATTCAGTTTTCATGCATGATCTGCTTCAGTCATTCTATTTATAAAAAGGCCTATCTTATGTACTATGTAAACAACATTACAGAAATAATTTACGAGTGTTCTTTTGGAGAAATTTGTTGAAATTTCATCACGTCTCCTCAAGAAACTTTGCTTGCTTATTTACAAGTTGGCACACAGAAGTGTAGTATTTAGTTTTCATGTGTGTAGAGGAATTACTTTTATTCCTATACACAAAACTATCCTGCGTTCTGTGTAAACAACATTGCAAAAAGAATTCACCAGAACAAGCTTTCTTTTGCGAAATTTGTCTCGAGTTCTATCTTGTTTCTAATCTGTCCATCGGGTTTTTTTAGAAATTACGCACATGTTTGGTATCTATTTAGTTTGTTAAGGAATGTCATCATCGTTTACTTCCATTCACTCATAGATGTTTTCAATACGAAAGATAATAATTATGCATTCTAATATTTTTATTTTGTCTGAGCAATGAGTGATGTTATTCCTGTTATTTCATTGCAATAATTTACTCAGCCGTGGAATAAATTAAATGGGGATAACAAGTATATTAAAAGAATAATCGCTTTTATTGTTATATAAGCTTTACCGTTTTTATACAAAACAAAGCTGATTTTTTTGCAAAACCATTTCAGTTCGGTAGATGAGACCGATGTTTTAAAAACATCTGAGTTTATTTATAATGCAGTTGCTATAAATCTTCGGTTTTAGCTACGTTGTAATAATTTTAAGGTTTTGAATGCTTATATTATCCCGGGAAAACTATTGTGTGCCACTGATGTTTTAATTTGCTTTTTTAAACAGAGTAGCTGCAAATGAAGCTATTGGTCCCATGAATTCTGTGATTTGTTTCAAAGTCAATGCAAATTAAATTTTTTATTGGAAAGTCAGTTTTAATATTGGAAAGAAAATAGCAGAGAACAAGACATATTAAGGCTGTATTTATGTGTAGAGGTAAATATCGCTAAACAAAAGCAAGTGGTAAAAAGATAACTCGCAAAGGTTTTTGTGTATGTTGCCCTGGTTCGCTTAACTATTCATCTGTCTATGTCGGTGTTGGTTTTAAAAGAAGTACATTTTTTATTCAAAATAAAGTAAAGTGTCTCAAAGTTACGTGGAGAAGTTTCGCTTATGTACTTTAAAACAAAGCATTCCTTTGTTTCTATTCTCTGCTTTTCAACACTGGCAGTAAAAGTTTAGTTCAATGTTAATTGCTGTGTCTTCTATATTTTCTTTTTTAGGGATAGCAAGACCATTTGGCAACATTTAGTAACAGCAAGAACTGTAAAAAAAAAATTCTGAATTAATTACTCATGGGGGATGAAATTGCATTTAACACACCAATTGTTTTCTTACACAGCACTAATTGAAACATTTTCCGAAGACAATCTGTTTAACAGCAACCTCATGAAATATTCTCGTTTTCTGTAAAAGAAGTGGAACAAAAACTTTTAAGCTTACTTTTAAGTGCATTCGTCTTCTTTTTATTCAATTAACTCAGATACTGTTTTTTGAAAAGACGTTTACATTTTAAAGGAATCTTTGTGAACATAGTTGTCGACTTAAATCGATAATTTTCTTTTCCCTGCCATCCTTGCTTCGTTAAGTAGCGCTATTGTTTCAATGTTTTCAGGCCTCGGGAAAACTACCTCATATTTAATGTTCTGCTATTTGTTCTCTGGAAAAGATCAATGCTTAGCTGTCTTAAGTTGTTCTCGCCGAAGTACTTTGATCACTGTTGGCAGTTGTTAAAGGACTGGGAAGCTCGAGCTAATATTGGGATTTGTAACTAAGAAGACTAGAATTTTGGAATTGAATCCACAGCAATTGAACAAGCAGTATTTGATTCTACTACGGTTCTATACCAGACCTGAAAATGGAAATGCCTGACAAACTCAATTAAAATTCGACATTTCAGAAAAATAAAAATAAAATTGATGGAATGTGAATTTTAAAAAAAACTGATACCAAAAGGGTCAAATAAACATTGTTATAATCAAGAAATAACGGTATTACGAATACAAAATGTCAAACAAAACAAATCTGTTTTGATGCATACAATACACCGCACTTCCTTATGCGAATCCTCCTTTTTCCATACAATTTCGGACTTGTTCGAAACAAATTCGAATCATACAGTCGATTTGAAATGGCTTGAAAGAATGTGAAAAACAAAATAAAATAATGTAAAGTTTTTATATTTTCAGGAGTGAAATGGGTAATTTTGGGTTTATACTAAGAAAAGTTTTATTACAAAATAAACAAATTGTTTGTAGTTCGTTTAACTGTAGAGTTATGTTGTAAATCCAAGTTTCGAAATTAATTTGACTAAATTAAAAATATTTTCGCACAAGAGAGAACAATCAAAACTCACACAAAAGATTTAATCTTCTGGCTGGAAAATCATTCCTCCGCGCAAAATCAAAGCGGAAACGAAAAAAATAATAATTTTCTGAGCGTTCTACACGATGGAAAAAACTTGCCATGGTTCCAAGATTCACGGCAAGGTCACGTGGGTAGAAAAGTTAGGATTTTGGCGATTCTTCTTTCGCGGAAGATGGGCGTTGAAAAACCGATGGAGAGGAAAACAAAAAATTCATTTTTAAAATGTTCTAGATTGAACTTTAAAATTCTCCGCGACCAAAAATTGCAAAAATTTCGGATTACCTGACTGCCAAATCTCATTGCTGTAAGTGCCATAGAATAGTCAGGCTTTTGCGGCCTCGAAAAAAACAGACAACACTTAATTTTATAATATTAGATATTTTTCAGACAATGTTCGTTTCCGCATATCTTTAAATCAAACTATCGTCTGTTTGTTAATTTAAGAAGCGTGATGATTTATTGTAAAAGGTTTTAAATGTCCGCGACTTTACTTCTGAATAAATACACTAAGCCGACAGCTGTACTCTTTATAGTTTTCAGCGATTTAGGGAGTCGCGAGATTTTTAATGTAACAAACGTTTCCAAAGATAAAGAACAATGATTTAAAAGTAAAGATAATCCTTCCATTAAAAAGCTTGAGAATTCTTTTTGCTTGATTGATAATGCAAGATAAATTGCAGTTATAGAAATACTCGTGTTTAATGGGAATCAACTTTAAAAGCAGCAAGACTTTAAATTCAACTTCGAAAATTTTCCCATAACTGAAGCAAAAGGTATAGTGGATTTATATAATTATTATTTATATTAGTGCAAGAGGGGCCCAGGAAATTGGATAGATTTTGTACTGTAACATGTCCGTTTTCTAAATTTAGAAAGTTATATCTCTGATTTTTTTTTATAATTACAAGACTGCATAGAGACAACTAAAAGGCGAATTTGTGCTGTTTTTCAACTTTGGCGACTAAGGGTGTCCTTTTAACCTTTAGACTACGGCCGGTACAGCAGTTGTACCTTGAACGGGCCAAGAATGAATTTAGACTACAGCGTACACCAGTTGTACCTTGGAAGTTATAAGAATCTCGCCAGTTATATCTGTAGCAGTAGTCAAAAGGTTAAAAGCAAAATCGTCTCAAAAGTAGCTAATTTCAAAATTTTGACGGATTCTTCTTTAGCCAGCATATTTTTTTAAGGCGCACCAATTTCGAAGTTTTGACACCCAGCCGTGGAATGAAAGAAAAACATCAGAATCTGTGGTTGTTAGATTATCATGAAAACCTTAGTAGTCTACTCTTCTGTCTACGTTTATAGCGGCGGTAATGGCCTTGGTGGCTTTTTTGACGCACTTCTAAAGTCGCCAAGGAAAGAATTATTTCAAATGAACCAATAAAATCAAACAACAGTTTAACGAATTTTGAAAGAACTCTTGAATATTCAATATGAAAATGTAGACTTTCGGCTTGCCGAGGTTACCATAAAAACCGTAATAACCGTTATTCAGATATACAGAACCTGCCATAACTCGCTACTAGAAGAAATCTAAAAAAAGCGCCAAGGCCTTTGCCACCGCTATAAATGTAGACTGAAGCTGTTCCAAACCTTATTTGAAAAATTAATTTTTTGGTTTTAGAATTTAAATTTCTTAGCGAGATTTTCAACATTTGTATAATTAGTACATTTGTTAGTACATTCAGAGCTACTAAGATATGGTTTAAGTGGAGACTTTGCAACTATTTTTAAGTTTTCATACTACTATCATGCTACAAGTCCTTTTCTGCGGCAGCCCTGTATTTACAGAGCTGTGCAATACGTGTGCAACGGAAAATAGAAAAAATACATTTGTGCAAGTTAAGTATTCGGGATTCATATTGGTTATTTCATGAGGTACAAGACCCTGGACAAAACAAGGTACAAAAGTCGGCTCTTTTTAAAATTGTCGATACAACGGCGTTCGACAATTTTATATTGCCAAATAAATATGAAATGAGATTGAATCGTATTCTTATCTGCATTTTGCTTATTGACAATTATAAACCCATTTGCTCTTATTGACAATTATAAACTATTTCAGGAACTTTGCGGACATTACATCGGCAAGTCTGTGATGACGAAGAGCTTCAAATAGAGTGTTGGCCGAACACTGTCATTAGCATTACCCAAGCAGACTATGGAACACCGGTAGCCGGTAACATCCAGTGTCTAGAAATGAAGGACTCATCTGAAAGTTCCCATTTGAAATCAAGTTGCGTAGCACAGGATGTACGAGAGGTATAGTTAATTTATTCATTTTTTATTTTAGATTTAAACAAAATTAACAAACAAATTCTGTGTGTTCTGTTATTCATGGCCAGATCTTTTCCATCAGGAGTAGGATCCCTCTTTTAAGGCGAATCTGAAACTGAAAAACCTAAGAACACAGTACTTGTCCATTGCCAAATTTCCGTCTAAAATTTCGGTTATTTGATTATCCTGCCACGGGTTACCATATTCCATAATTGGCGATGGTATCATGTTCTTGAATCCAACCTCTAAAACATTCCTCCCCTCGTTCTATTTGATCACGAATTAAAATGTATCGTTATTTTATTTTATTTATTTATTTATTATTATTATTATATATATTTTTTTTTTTGGGGGGGGGGAGGGGGGGTTAAAATCTATTTGACGGTACGATCTTGAGCTTGGCATCAGTTTCACTGAGATAGAATACTAGAGTAAAACCGCTTGGTAAATTGGAAGATGAGAGGCTTGCCAGAATAAAGAGACTAGTGCATCACCTATACAATCGCCAAACTAACGCCATGCTCAAGGCCGTATCGTAAACTAGATTTTAAACGTATTTTCCTTTGCCATATTCTTCTGCTAAATTGCAAGTATTCAGTTTTCTTTTGCTTTTTTACTTAATTCTAACAAAAATGTTAATAAGTTTTTGTATGTTTAGTTGTTATTAGGTTTAACTTTCTGACATTCTCTCTCTCTCTCTCTCTCTCTCTCTCTTAAATTGAATCTCAGTATCCATGTGGGTTTTTAAATCTTTCTTATATCATATGATGCATAATTTAAAATTATATAATGCATGCTATACATCACAATCGCTTTCTTTAGTATCTTTGTATGTTTACTGTATTAAGTTTCCTAATTGATATTTTATAGGGAATACAATCTTCCTGTAGAGAAAAACAGAAATGTCATTTAAAAATATCTTCTAAATTATTGACAGAAGACCAATGCCCTGGTGTTCAAAGGTACCTTGATGTTTCTTTCAAATGTAGACCAAGTAAGTTACTATTGCTTATATAAACTTTACCTTTTATGAATTCGATATAGTTTTTAGTTTATTTTCTTATTGAAAGTATCTGGCTAAAAAGACTCATATGATCTGTAAACATAATTTATTTGTAAAAAAAATATTAATATTATTTTTTTTAATATAACATTAAAATACGAGTAAAACTAGCTTTTACAATTATGGAAACAATTTGATGAAATCCCTAAATGGAATATTATATTATATGGAACAGTTTTAATGAACTAAAAATAAAACTGACTTCTACATCAAGTTTTTAAATAATTAGACTAGAGCTTCCATAGATATCTATAAATTGCTGTGATTTTACCCATTCTCCCTACTCACATTTTTGTCAACGAAAGTTCCAGTTAATACTGCACTTTGAAATAAAGTATATATTTTCAACATTAATATTGTCGTGTAGATTTGCAAAAGGCAAGCGAGGACAAAGATTGCTGATCTCAACTCGAGACTTTATTATCCTTGAACTGAGTGATACATCTCCTTTTATACCTTTTCCGAAAAATGAATCGAACATTCGAGAATTCGAAAGTTCTAGAAATTAACATAAGTATATTAACATAAGTATATTACTGAAGAAGTGAGAAACAGAAAGGGAACTTTAAAATGAAATCTACTTTTAGGCCACTTGCCTCTAGTGGGATTGGAACTCCGTACCTTCCAATTTGCAGTAAGGTGCAATACCCGACTGAGCCACGATTTTCAGACGAAGTGAATAAGTTTCGCTACATTTCCCCCTCCTTAAGACCAAGCAGCGTCCCGCTGCAGCCTGATCTGGCTCCTTGTAACAGGTCCCCTGGAAATGCTGTGCTCTCTTCCGTCATCCAGTTGTTTCTTTGGATCAAGATAGGGTTTTAACCTAAGGACGTGGACTACATCTTTTGAGATCCGCCGTCTGCTATTCTCCTCCATACTTTCTACTTCGTATGTTACGTCAGATAGTCGCCGTGTTATTCGATAGGGTCCGAAATAACGTCTTAGGAGCTTTTCGGACAGTCCAACCTTTCGTACTGGAGTAAAGATCCAGACTAAGTCTCCGATGTTGTAGTTGACTGGTCGATGTCTCTCGTCATATCGTCGTTTATCAGTTTGTTGAGCGTCAAGGATGTGGATTTTTGCAAGCTGTCTAGCTTCCTCTGCCCTGGTGATCAGATGTTGCACGTAATTATCGTCGTGATTTTCTGTATTGAGCGGAAGAATTACGTCTAGAGGTGTCTGGATATCTCTGCCATGAACGAGAAAAAATAGACTGAACCCTGTGGTGTCTTGTTTTGCCGAATTGTAGGCGAAAGTCACAAAGGGTAGGATGGTATCCCAATTTCTTTGCTCGACGTCTACGTACATGGACAGCATGTCTGCCAATGTCTTGTTAAATCTTTCTGTCAAGCCATTGGTTTGTGGATGGTAGGATGTTGTCAGAAGATGAGACGTCTGGCACAATTGATTGACGTCTTTCACAATATTGGATAAGAAGGAACGTCCTCGATCACTTATCATTTCTCTGGGAGCACCGTGCTTCAGTATGATATCTTCGACTATAAATTTAGCGATTTCCGTGGCCTCAGCAGTTGGTAATGCTTTTGTGATAGTGAACCTCGTAAGGTAATCTGTACAAACAATGATCCAGCGGTTTCCGTTTCGGGTAACTGGAAAGCGTCCAAGTAGATCAATCCCAATTTTGGCAAATGGTATGTCAGGGGGTCTGATCGGGTGAAGTTGCCCCGGTGGCAATTGCGAAGAAGATTTTCGTCTTTGACATTCTCGGCAATGTGACACATATCGGCGTGTGCTCCCATATAGTCCTGGCCAATAGTATTTCCTCCTTATTCGGTCGTAGGTTTTGGCGAATCCGAGGTGACCGGCGGTTGGGGCATCATGAAGACTCTTTAAGACATCGCTGCGGAGTTGTTTCGGTACGACCAAGAGCCACTGCTGTCCCATAGGATCATAGTTTCTTTTGTAAACCACACCGTTTCTAAGTTGATAACTTCGGTATCCGTCACCTCTTTTAAGAATTTTAATTATGGGCTTCAGCTGCTTATCTTTTAGCTGCTCTTTTCTGTAATCTGTGATGGCTGAAAGGAAGGGGATTTCATCACCGTTTTCGTTTACTGTTTCGAGAAGGGGCTTTCTCGACAGCGAATCGGCATCGGAATGTTTGTGACCGCTCTTGTAGACTATGGTGATGTCGTACTCCTGCAACCTTAAAGCCCATCGTGCAAGTCTTCCAGATGGGTCCTTAACATTGGCTAGCCAGCACAAAGAGTGGTGATCCGTTACTACGGTAAAGGGTTTTCCAAATAGATACGGTCTGAATTTACTGATCGACCAGATGACAGCAAGGCACTCCTTTTCGGTTGTAGAATAGTTCTTTTCAGCGGCTGTCAGGGACCTGGATGCGTAGGCTATCGGTCTTTCCTTATCATCTTGGATCTGTATTAGTACTGCGCCGATGCCATAACCACTAGCGTCTGAATGTATCTTCGTTTCTGCATTTGGAAGGAAATGTCCCAAAACAGGTTCACTTGTTAGTAATTTTTTGAGAGTTGAAAAAGATTCCTTCTGTGAAGTACTCCAAGAAAACTTCACATCTTTCTTCAATAAATCATGCAGGGGTTTTGCAACATCAGCGAATTTTTTGACAAATCGTCGGTAATAAGAGCACAGGCCTAGAAAACTTCGAACATCTGCGATATTTTCTGGAACAGGAAAATTCTTTACAGCGGCTATCTTTTGTGGATCGGGATAGATTCCATGTTGATCAACAAGGTGTCCAAGTATCGTTAGTTTCTTTTTGCCAAATGAGCATTTGGTGGAATTTAGCGTCAGTCCGGCTTCTTGGATACATTTCAAAACTTTTCTCAAGCGTATTTGATGTTCTCGGAAATTCGGTGCATACACAATGATGTCATCTAGGTAGCAAAGACAGATATTCCACTTCAGGCCTCGTAGTACAGTGTCCATCATCCGTTCAAATGTAGCGGGAGCGTTACATAATCCGAATGGGGCATGACTTTAAATTCATAAAGACCATCTGACGTTACAAAGGCTGTCTTTTCTCTATCTTTATCATCAACCTCTATTTGCCAGTAACCGGATTTTAAATCCATCATAGAGAAAATTTGTGCACCAGCTAGGCAATCCAAAGCGTCGTCGATGCGTGGTAGTGGATAGACGTCTTTTTTAGTGACCTTGTTCAATCTTCTGTAATCGACACAAAAGCGCCATTCACCATTTTTCTTTTTCACAAGTACGACTGGAGATGACCATGGACTGGTTGATGGCTGTATCACGTCTTCTTTTAGCATCCGTTGTACTTCGTCTCCAATCACACGTCTTTCAGTGGCTGATATACGGTAAGGTCTCTGCTTGATTGGGACGCTGTCACCTGTGTCGATCTTGTGTTTCACAGAAATACCACTGGATTTCTTCAATTGCCTGTTAAAGTCGAAAATGTCACTAAATTCTTCCAGCAGATTCAATAACTCGTCTTCTTCAATAGTAGTCAGCTTAGTATCTAAAAGTTCTTTAAATGTTTCTCGTTTTAATCGCCTTCTGGAATTGTGTCTCTTAGAACCTTCTCGATCTTCATCACTTAAAGAACAAATTGCATCGTTTGTTACTGTCGTTAAGCAAGCTATGTTCATTCCCTTCGGTATCAGTTGGGTTCGTCGAGAGAAATTTGTAACCCATACTTTACAACAGCCATTTTCAACGTTAACGATTGAGGCTGGTATAGACAGCTCTCTTTCACACGTGAGAATTGTATTACCAATAATCATAGCTTTATTTGCTTCTGGAATTTCTGGATTAAGAGTACATATTTGCTTTGTCGAATTGGCTTCAATTACGTAATCTGTTGCGGCAAACAAGGTGCAAGAGCAATCTGATTTACCTGACACCTGGTTGTCTGGAAGGATTTCTGCAAGTTGAAGTTCTTCATTTCCGCAATCTATGACAGCATCAGTGGCACGGAAAAAGTCCCATCCAAGTATCATTTGGTGGCTACACTGTGGAAATACCAGAAATTCAAACGGTTTCACAGTCCCATTCAAGTCGACTTTTAATACACAGCGTCCTGAGGCGGCTACAGATTTTCCACAGGCAGTTTTCAGTACAGGTCCATCCTCAGTAAACATAGGTGTATTCAATTGTACTCGTAATTCTTCAGATATGACCGAGTAATCGGCACCAGAATCAACAAGGGCTTTTACACATTGTCCATTCACTGTGATATAGGTGGAATTTTTCTTTAACTTGGTTGTAGTATACGTCGGAGGATTTTTTTCAACTGCGGCCTTACCTCCTGGACAGGTCGCCCGAGTTAGTTTTCCTCATTTGGTCGGCGTGGAGAACGGCTGGAGCGGCGAACAGGCGATTGTGACTGTCGGCGGTTGAAGGAGCGGCGAGGGTATGGTGAACTACTTCTGAAACTGGAAGAAGTAGGCTGTATATGTCGTGCATAGTTGTCGTCAAAGCTGTGTAGGGTCTCAGTGTCAATTTCTCGTCGAGGATTAGATGTTCTGAGGGCTCTTGTATCTGCAAATATTTGTCGTCTCTCCCTACAGTACCTCAGCACGTGTCCTGGGCGTCCGCAATGGTAGCAGAGAGGTACATTATTGGCAGCTCTCCACAAATCTGTCTTACGCTGTGGAACGGCGCTGTTTCTGGCCTCACGTCTTGGCTGTGACCCAACTGGAACTGAAACTCGAGGAGGGCCGTTGCGACTTCTTGGACCTGTGAGTGGTGCTAGAGCTTCCATAACTTCTTCCCGGACCAGAGATGCGACGTCCGTTGGTGAAGCAGGGTCGTCGTTCGTGTAGTTTTGTACTTCCGGCAAGAGCTTTTGAAGCTCTTCCCTGACAATTGTTCGTACCAGCGATCCTAAATCACCAATGTCTGTTTCGGCCGAAACTGCAGAAACATTTGGCAGCCTCTGGAATCTTGGTCGGGTGATACGTCTTCGTCGGAGGCTTTCTATTTGACGGCAGCGTTTCACAAAAGCATCGACGGTCTCATAGTCCTGAACTAAAAGGATCTGGTGCAAGTCCTCTGCAATCCCCTTCATGAGATGGGCTACTTTCTCGACATCTGGCATGGAAGGATCAACTTTTCGGCATAGAGCGAGTACGTCTTGGATGTATGATTCAGACGTCTCGCCAATTTGTTGAGCACGTGCAACCAACAGTCTCTCAGCTTGACGCTTTATGTCATCTGTTTGGCAAAACGTGTTGTTCAGGGAATTCCTGAACGAAGTCCAATCAGTAAAAGTGTCCTCATTGTTATCAAACCATTGTCGGGCTGTTCCGGCGAGGTAGAATATGACGTTTGCCAGACACATCTGTTCGTCCCAACGGTTATAGCTGGCGATTCGTTGAAAGTCCTTGAGCCACCGGCGAACATCTGGTTGGTCGTCTCCAGAGAATATGCATGGACTTCTGGGTGGCTGGTAGGTCAGGAACGGCACTGGTGCAATGGTGACTGGAGCGGAGCTGGCAACTGGGAGCTTTTGCTCGGTGTCTTCATGGTCAGACATTTTCCTCGGGCCTCTACTAGGATTCGGTAAAGAGCCAAACTCAGGAGGGAGTCCTTGAAGACGTAGACTTCTGCGAAGTTCTTCCGCCGTATTTATTTTACCCGGCGCCTCCACCAAAATGTCGTGTAGATTTGCAAAAGGCAAGCGAGGACAAAGATTGCTGATCTCAACTCGAGACTTTATTATCCTTGAACTGAGTGATACATCTCCTTTTATACCTTTTCCGAAAAATGAATCGAACATTCGAGAATTCGAAAGTTCTAGAAATTAACATAAGTATATTAACATAAGTATATTACTGAAGAAGTGAGAAACAGAAAGGGAACTTTAAAATGAAATCTACTTTTAGGCCACTTGCCTCTAGTGGGATTGGAACTCCGTACCTTCCAATTTGCAGTAAGGTGCAATACCCGACTGAGCCACGATTTTCAGACGAAGTGAATAAGTTTCGCTACAATATCTAAACAGTGTTGCACCCAGAGAGGAAGCGAATGGACTACTCAGTCACCTCAAATCAATACAAAAATAAAATATTCATCTTTTCCGATATTTTTTCTATAAAACAAACTGTATATTTTAAAATATTCACTGTCAAAAAATGGAAAAAAATGTGTACTATTATTCATTGTTAACAAATAAAAAGCTAGTTATTGTTATTTGTTATATTTTGTAGAGTTTATATTAAATTTAATAGAATTTTCAACCCTGTTCTCTGGAAAACAAATTGCACTATATTTTGAAGTAGTATTTCATTGTTAACCAATGAAAATTGACAATGAAAGACTTCAAAATATGGTACAATTTGTGTTATTGTTATTTGTTGTATTTTGAAGTATTTAATGAATTTAAAGAAAATTTTAACCCTCTGAAGGGTTTTACAAATGCAAATATCCGTTCCTTAACATGTTGTTCCTACATGACTTCGAACCAGTTTTGATTTTGACCAATAAAATATTTTCTGGTATCCTCGCGACCAGTACAAATGGTAATTTAGTCATGTGAGGTTAATGTACTCGGAAAATGCCGTCCTGATGTCAAAACGGGTAAAACCAGAAATGTGGAATTTATTTTACTTTTTGGCAGCAATTGATAGGAATGATTGTAATAAATTGCATGTTTCTGTTGGTAAAAGAAAATAAACTTTTGCGGGTTTTGCAGTTGTTTTTGCACCTAAAATCTCTTTCGAATAAATGTTTCGATAAATTTTGCACGGATGCCAACTTTTCTGGATTGTCCGAAAGACTTCTGGAAAAGCGTTTTTTTTTCTCTCTCATCTTCCGGACAAAAAATTATCAACTGGATTTTCTTTTCAATGTGGAAAATTTTCAAGTGACGGGCAAATTCGGCATTTGACGAATGCATAAAGAATTGGATGGATACCATTATAGAATAATGGAATTGGTTGGCGACAAAAAAAAAATTGCTTCATGCAAGTCAACTTAGGGAAACGGGGATTTCACGCTTATTATGCAATAAAGGTAGGTGAGGGAAAACAAATTAAAGGACCAGTTTAAATTGGATAGT
Source organism: Metellina segmentata (assembly GCA_947359465.1). NCBI lineage: Eukaryota > Metazoa > Arthropoda > Arachnida > Araneae > Tetragnathidae > Metellina > Metellina segmentata. The sequence goes on along the minus strand of OX375881.1, from coordinate 48,015,691 downwards.
AGGATGCCAGAGAAAGTTTGCTTTGGGCACGTCAACTTCAGTAAATAGGATTTGCTTTATTGTGAACGAATTTTGCAATTGTATGAAAAGTATCCCAATTATATCTTAAATTCGTTGGGTTTATTTTGAACTGCACGTTTATTTTTTAGTCTTATTTTTTTATTTAAGTGTATTCATTTCTTCTAATATAGGGATAGCCCAGTTGAAAGAGTTATGGATTTGCAACCGTAGTGTTGCGAAATCGAAACTAGGTCCAACCAAAGAACGCTGTGTACGTTAAATCGATCGTAGTTTCAAATTTCCACTTTGGCGTGGTGTGCAAGATTGAAGAGTAGGGTGCCAGCTCAGTTGTTGACATCATCAAACATAGGTCAAAATTAGGTACAGCTACACTCTACGTTTATGAGCGGTGGCAACGGCCTTGGCGATTTTGTTTTTTGGCGCGCTTCTAGTAGCAAGTTACGGTAGATTAAGGCAACCCATCTGACTTTTACGGTTGTTGTGGTTTTTATAGCAAACGGTAACTTTCAATTTTCGATTTGAATATTCTAGAAAGTTCTTCCAAACTCCGTTAAAATCGTTTGATTTCGTTAGTTCGTTTGAAAATTTTTTCTTTGCTTCCATTGGTTATTTTGATTTTAAAATATCCTTCGATTGCATTGGTCCTTTTAAAATTTTTTTTCTTTGATACCATTGGTTCATTTATTTGTATTTCTACAGTTGTGGAATTTTTATTAAATTATAATATTTTTTCACGGCGGAGTTCTGACATGTCTTGTTTTTTCGCCCTTTGTGGAATATTTTTTTTCTCGGAACAGTTCTGATGTATCAGGTTGTATTATTTCTTGCTTTTTTTCTTTTAAAAATATTTTTCTTTTCAAACAGCCTACTGTATTTAGTGTAGTTGATAAGTTTCAGGGTATTCTTACCCAACATTCGCAGTTTTGTTTTTCTGCTGATTCACAAATGTGTTCTGAAATGTGTTTAAGCTTACTACTTTTTGCGAAAGTTTAAAAAATATATTTACTTTCCTAAACGTTTTCAAGCTTTCATTTTCCGTTGTAAAAAGAAAGATATTTTTGAAAGAAAAAAAAAAGAGTTTTGAAATAATTCTTACTTTGGCAACTTTAGAAGTTCGCAAAAAAAAAATCGCCAAGGCCGTTGCCACCTCTCATAAACATAGAGTGTAGATGTACCCAAAATTATGTGACGTTATCCTCTTATTCCCTTATATCCCTTTCGGATTAATTCTGTACCGTTGCCATAGCCTTGCAACAGTGCGACCTCAATGAACTACTTACCTTTTAATGCAAAGAAAAAAAACGTCAGTGTCGTGAATGTAATGCTGTTTACGTAATTGCATTTGAACATGGCTAGCAATGTGTTGAACAGTGTTTTTAAACTTTTCAGGCAAGTTTTTTACTCGTGTTGTATGTGAAAATGAACAACTGAAAATACGGTGCCGAAAGTCTTTGCGTGTTGTCATATATAGTGCTTTCTTTGGGAGTTCAGAAGCAGGTGCAGATGAATGTCCAGAAGAAGGAATGAAAAAATATGAAGGTAAATCTTTGAAATAATTCTGAAATGCTCTTTCGGAATAATCAAAAGCCCTAATTGTTTTTTGGATTTTTTGTTGGGTTTTTTGTGAAGATTTTAAAATGAATGCTTGTATATTAGTTGGTTTATTTAAAAAAAATGAAAATATTATATGACCCTCACTAAAAAATCTTAATTTGTTATTGAAATAATTGTGATAATGTGCAGACCAATATTCCATTTTATCAACACAAAGTCCATTGACATTTACTAATAAAAATTAATTTCTACATATTGCAATTTTGAACTTTCTTTGAAATGAAATTATTTTTCCTTTGTATAGTTAAGAGTGAAAGACCAGATTAACCAGTTTTCTAAACAAAACTTGCCTTCTTAAACTTGTCATTGTTTCTAACTTTCATTAACTTAACTTAAGATATAGATAGCACTGCATAAATAATTTTGTAACCTGACTTTAGTTTTTCTAGATTTCTATAATGGATTTTGAAATGGGTCTCAAAAGTTTTTTAGATGTATGCATTTTTACTTTGTTGATTCCAAATTGTCATAGTTGAAACCCAACATTATTTTTATGTTTTGCATTTCAAAACGCAAATTTTTTTGTACTGTGTTATTTTTTTTATCATAAATCATAAACTTTTGTTATGATTAACATAGAATGTGAAGCAAGTTTTGCTACAGAAACAGCGATGAATAATTGCCATGGTAGACGAAAATGTACATTATCTGCTGATTCTATAGCTTTTGGTTTGACAAGTTGTTCAACAAAGGCACGCATGTTTTTAAAAGTTGTCTACACTTGTGGTAAGTCATGTTTATTCAAAATATGAGTCTTTGCAATTTGTTTATATGTAATTTATGTGTAATAATTCAATTTTTAAATTTAAAAAAAAATTATTTTTATTTTTTTAATTCGTTATTTTATTTCTAGTTCCGAAAGATTCTCTGCAAGATCTAGAATTTGAAGAAGAGAGCGATATAGACTATCCAAGTGTATTCAAAGAGCCTAATGTCTCTGAAATACTTCACAATTTAAAATCAGCAGATAATGTTAAAGTCACCACGCCAACAACATACAACAAAGGTTTGAAAAGTTAAATATTTGAAAAGATTAGTTTTTTACAGACTGGCTGTTTTTAACATTGAAAAGAAAAAGAAAATTATTCACCTATTAATTTCTTGTACATTTTTTTTAAAAATACGTTTATGATCAAATTTAATATTTAAACATCTTTTAACTAAGAGTGCTTTTCTTTACATTAAAAAAATTGCCCAAAGAAAATTTTTGAATACCATATTACAATAAAAATATTGTTTACTTGAAGCAGAAACTCATTAAATGAAAAAACCTAGTTCAGCCATTTAAAGTCTATTAGTTTGTAGGTCAAACATAAAAATTATAATTTATTTTGGTAGTGCTGTATTTTTATAGCATATTACAAAACTATAATGTATTTCTTAAATAATAAGTATTCAGTTTTAAAAATGTAAAAATGGTTAAATCACCTGTCTATTAATGTGTCTGTTACACAGCCCAATAAGATTAATAGATGGTCATCATAACACTTGGTTACTCTCCAAGATTACATTTCTTAAATGTAGTTTTATCCTGAACCGTTTTTGTTCTCTTTATAAAGTTGTATCTAAAAATGAATTTTTTTTTGTAGATTTTATAGATTTTAATGTAATTACAACAACAAAGAAAGTTGATGTTCAAAGTGATGAAACTAGTGATGATACAACTGATGTAAACTGCACAGTTGTTGATGACAATCAGAAAGTCATAGGGTTTATATCAGAATGGATAGCTGCTTATAAATTCATTACTGGTAAGTCTGCTTTTCTTTCTTTTATTCATGTTTGATGCTTTATGTATAACTTTTTACTCATAATTACACAGCTATCCCCAATTCCTATTTAGGGATTTACTTATTAAGCTCTTGTATTATTCCAATCAGCATAATTTTTTATATTTAATTCAATTTATATTTGGTGTTTACATTGATTTTTTTTTGTAAACAATTCTCAAATCTATTTGCTAAAAAACTAGATAGTCAACAACTTGTATTCCTGTGACTGGTTTTGAACAGAATGTGAGGGGGAAATTGAAAGTTTGAGATTAACCTGAAAACAAATCAGCCTAATGTAAATTTTTTCATAGACCTTGATTTTTCATAGAATAGTGCATCATTGAAGATGGTTTTACCGTGCAATATTCATATAATTTTAAGTCACTTTTGTTTTCATTAAGGAATATGCATGATAGTACAGAGAATAAGGAATGCACAAAACCCTTAAAAATGACAGTACAAAATTAACTTCACACTGATGTTTCTCTAATTTTGAATTCCTTAGCTTGCAGTCATTTTTTAACCAATTCCATATATTTGTATTAAATTCCGTTTTGCAAATTAAGCAGTTTTTTCTTGCAATCATTATGTCTGTTTCAACCTGTTGGGATGTTTGATTCCTGAACTACTGTACATTGTAGAGTTAAGATTGTGAGATTGATCAAAATTTAATCTATGTGATTCTTTAACTAAAACTTTGGAAGAACGATAAGAATCAGTTTCCAATCGAAAGTGTTTAGTGTTTGATATCTTATGAATTAATTTTGCACTGGACCGTCATATCAAATGTTCATGTGATCTGTATCTTTATCATTAAATTAATGAATATAACTCTTTTTTAAATGAGTTTTCAATTCACGAAAACATAACACACCCTATGATATCCGCATCTTCCCTGTGCTTACTTTTAAATCAAGCATTACTTTTTAAATGGAGAAAAAGCTTCATGCTGGAGCACCCTAACTTTTGCTGTAGTTATGCTAAATGATTGTAAAATATCATTCCACTTTGAAATACAAGCTACTGTGGGTATGGCCCCTGTGCCAGCAGCTGTGAGCTGGTAGCAGTGTAGGTTTGCATCCTGTAACCATGGGTGCATTTTTCTCTTCTGAATCAGTAAACCTTTCGTGCGTGTGTCCATTTATTTGATAGAAAAGCATTGCTTGGTTCAGCCTAACCAGATCTTACCCTTGCAACATAAAAAAAAACTTTTGAAATTCAGGTATATCATACTACTTACTCTTAAATGCATATTTTCCTAGTAAAAATTTCACTGTAAGTGGTGAAGGTGCTAGGGGTTTTTGTTATCTTCTGTGTCAGTGAAACTTTCCTTGTGTGTCTATGTCTATTCCTTGGCGTTTTCTGTTTTGTGTTTTGTTCAGCAATGACAAATATGGATTGGTTAAAAGTTACAGTGTGCATTAGTCACTTTTCAACAAAACAAAAAAAGGAGACACAAAAACCAGATATAATCTTACCAAATTTAACTAAGAATAATTAAAGTAGACAGTTATAACAATTACAACAATATAAAGTAGACGACTTATAAGAAACCAGATATAAATAAGTCTATTTGTTAACAGAAAACGTGAAGTAAATCAGATCTTAATTCAACTGCCAGCAGATGGCAGGGTAAATTCCAAGTTTTTTTTAAAAGTGACTTGCACCACTGTAACTTTGACCTGTCCATATGGTCCTTATGCCATAAAACGCAACAAACCTATTAAAATTAGAAGGACAAATAAGGAAAAAGACCAATGTTTTATTTTTTTATTATCTTTAATTAATTAACATACAATTATGCAACATATGCCTTAAACCAACCAGGACATTAAACCAATGAACCTAACAAAATTTGAAGGGAAAATGACCAATGTTCATTTATTAATTAATGTACAATTATGGAACTTTAAAGAATGTATGGAAAGCATTTTACAGCTGGTAGCTACATCACTTGGCAAGTAATTAAAGCTTTCCTCTCGAATATAAGAACCAAAAGCTGTTCCAAACGTTAAAGTGCTTTTTCTCAACATTTAAGTTTCCATGACTACAGTGGATTTAAGATGCTAAGGTGTTTTGTGTAAATGATGTAGAGATTGAAATTTTTAGTAGTTATTTGTTATATTAATAACTTTGTGCATGGAATAAGAGTTTAGTAGAAATTATTTTTTCAAAAATTGATTAAATAAACTGACTTTTTTCTATTGTTTTTCACAGCATGTGTTACAAAAATATTTGTAAAAATATAAATAAAAGTGATTGTAATCCTATGCACCAAATTGAGGGGAACACTTTATGGAAAAAAATTTGAATTTGCAGATGAAGTAGGAATTTGAATGTATCAAAATATTTAAATGTTATAAATTTTTTTATTGCGAGTATGTACATGATATTTTTTTGGGATGCATATTTAATGTGTGTTCGAACAAGGTACAGTAAAACGTTATGCTGCGAATATGAAAAAGAAAATGTTGAAAGTGTACTGTGTCTCTTTAAATCTCTTATCTGATTTAAAATGGCTTATCTTTATTTTTTTTAAGTGGAATAAATTTATTTTTAGCAGAGAAAATAAATTTAAAATGCTTTAACTATATTCCCACTTCTGTCATTAAAACAGCTTAAATTTGTGTTGCAGAAAACAAAGAAAAATTCATCCTGTATGTGACACTGAGCCTAGGAGCTGGTATCCTACTCTTTTTGTTAGTCCTAACTGTACGTCTGTACACCCAACAGCAACGAACTTTAAAAAAGGCCAAATTAAACATATCAGAACCTTTACCTCTACAATTCGACGAAGACTGCTCCGACTTGGAGCAGTACGATCCCAGACAAGACCACAGCGTAGAGGTCGTTCGGTACACAAACATGTCCACCATCCGACGACAAGACAGCACCAGCCAGCCCAGAGCACCCCTCTCCCATTCCATGAACAACTACTATTACAGTTAATGGTTATGTAATGATTAAAAAATTGTGTTTAAATTATTGCTGGTCAATTTCTCGTAGTCCAAATCATATGTTGAGAGTACTTATGAACTCTTTCTATTTTATTTATGTGCCTACAATGTGCTATTAATTCCACAGCATTTTTATGTATTTTAATAATTGAAGGGATAATGAAGAAATATTTTTACTGTCAAAATTTAATTGCTATACTATTCTAATTGTGCTTCCTAATTGCAAAATCTTCAATTAAAAAGCATTTTAATGTGTACTCTTTGGACGCTTTATAGTTTAAGATTATCTTTATTGACCAACAGTTCTTTTTTGTCAAGTCGGGTGATATTTTTTCTTGCTTTTCAATTCTAGTTTTTGTTAAAATAAAAAAAAGTTACAATTATTGAAATACATAAATTGCTTATTATGTTATGATTGGCATTCTGCTTTGAACTATTTTCATTCACATTGATTGAATTTTAATCCACATTCTTTGTACTTAGAGTCATTTTTTACATTGCATTGAATTCATCTTTGTGCAAATGAAAATTCAACTAACATTATGTGCATAAGAACAAATTAACACGTCCAGTGACAATGTGTAAACATTTTTTGTGTTTCTTTTACATTGTTAATTTTGAACCTAATTGGGTCATCTGTCCAGAAGTAATTAATTTTTCTTCATGTTACTACTATTCACCTGTTACACAAAACTATGTATTGTCTGTTACACAAAACAAACATTGCATAGTTAATTCATTGCTGGCATTTCTGATTTACCTAAATTACACTTGCTCTTCTAAATGAATTATGAAAATTAAATATGTTATGTTTGAGGAATGAGAGAATTGAAAATCAGTTTAATGTTTTTATTTCAGTAATTAAATATAAATATTTAAATTAATTACTCACTGTTTAGTTTGACATCATGCATTACGAAACTTGATATAAAAATTGTCACTAGAGTTACATTGTCCAAAAATTTTCATAAAAATATATTTCCCAAATGTATAATTAATTTCTTTTGTGATATTTTTAATTTCAGGATTTGTGTTAAAAAATTATTAATGTTTTCTATAAACTTCAGTAAATTGTAAAGAACTCAAATGCAACTCAGTTTGACAAAATTTTACTGGTTTTTCCAAATGGTATTCAACAGTAAAAACAATATGTCAGACTTAATTAAATTTGACTATGCAATGGATAACTTAAGTTTCAAATTGTTATTTGAGAGCCTTTTATAAGACAGTCTCCTCAAATCAACACATAGAGAAGAGGATTTATTTGAAGACAAAGACATTACTTTTTATATTTTAAAAATTTACATTTAAACTGCCTGTGCTAACTAAAATTCCTGCTGAAATCTTCATTTTCTAGCAACATTATGTATATATTCATATTTTGCAAATTATCACTGGATGTGTACTTTATTGTACAATGAATCGGTATATTTTGCATTTATTGAGAGAATTTGTTTTCTTTTTCTGAAAACAATTTGTGCTTGTCTATATTATATTAATCTGTAATGTTCAAGCTTTTAACGAAGCTTGCTACATTTTGAGAATCACTCAAATGTTTATAGTGCTTGTTTGTTTTGTACTTTTAAAATATTTTTTCTTGATTGAGGCAGGACCTCATATGACTAACTTGCTTTTAGGCTACACACGTTGGATATACATAATCAGATAACATGACATGATACTTAGGAAAGACAAATTTTAAATATGTATATTTAAGTAGTTCTGAACGAGAAAAGGATGAAAAATGACTTCTCGCATGAGTTTTTTTCATTCTAAACATAACGTTGAAAATATTTCCATTTTTTAAGTGAGAGTTAAAATTTTATATTTTAGAATAAAATCATCCATCTGTTCTAATATTTCAATAGGATTTCACAGATTAAAATCTCGGTTTGTGCTTCTGATTAGATAGAGGAACATTTAAGAGTAACATATCAACATTGGAATGTGTTTACAACTGTAAATTATATCATTGCAGACCTTAGCCCACGTTATATTAACCCCTCTGAGGATTATGTATGCAATATTCCACCATGAAACCTGCAGTTTTTCTTGCATGACTTGACCAACAGAATCCTTTCTAGGATTCGTTCAGCCAATAGATTCGACTTTTTAGTCATGTGGGATGGGCAAGGGAAATATCATGACCTTCAGAGGAGTTAATACATTCTCTAGAAAACTCATTTGAACTGCATTGGGGTATTTTTTGGTTAGTAAATAAGCTGTTTGCTTGGTATTTTAGCATTAACATTAAAACAAAAATTGGAATCAAACAAAAAATTACTCGTCATTTTGAAACTAGTTGGTATTAAATGCCTTGTGATGCAGAATGATGGGATTTCAGGTATCAAATTGGTTCAGTTCTAATTTTAGAAACATACAAAAAGACGATTGGAGAGATTCTTCAGTTAATTTAAAGTTTAATTACTATTTTACACACAATACAGATATAGAAAAAGGTTACGTATTAATGCAAAAACATTATTCAAATTAGGAATGCTTTGGTTCTTTCGAATTCAAATCAGGTGTAATTTCAAATGACAAAATCTACAGGTTTGAGAGAGCATTGAAGGCACGTGACACCAGTGCCATCTAAGATTCAAATAATTTCCACACCTTGTAACAGGATTACAATCACTATCCATGTATGAAATACCCTAAACCTAACTGAAATTTTTAAAAGATACTTGCAACAGAAGGTTTTGTGTATCATAGTTACTTGAATAGCATGTTTTTGTTTCTAAAATATCTGTGTGCATAGTTTATTAAAAATAAATTCTTGGATATCCCACATTTATGATACAGACACTAGTGAGAACAAAACTTAATAGCATCAAAAGGGCATTTGTTAATTCAAATTTAATCTAGTATTCAGCTAAGCCAAATCAATTCAATGCAGTTCTTTAAAGTGATAAAAATGTTTTAAAAAGCGGGTTTGCTGAAAGGGCATGCTAGTACCCATGTTTTCTTTTTTCAGTAACTGTCTGGAAAACATGCAGTTTGCTCAAATACTATAACTACAGATATGCAAAAGTATTTTTTATATTTCTAACGAACTGTTCCACTTATTAGAAGAAAATAGTTTGAATTATTATAGAGTATTTTTTGAAATTTTGTAAAAGGAATACTACATATCACAGATTATAAGTAAATTATCTTTCTTGGTCTGCCCAATCTGAACTTGATATATTTGTCATAAATATAAAAATTTTATTTATATAAACTTCTAAAGTAGATGGCATATAATATCTATCATATTAATCGATATGATCATTTATTAGTTTGAAAATTCAAGAAGTAACATTAATATCAAGTGACTATTTTACTAACTTGTCCATTCCTGTGGTTACACATGTATAGCATGAAGCAATCAATTTTATTAAACTAGATATTTAGCATGTAAAAACTTTTGGTAACATCAAAATGTACTTAAGATTGACCAGACTTCTTCAAACATATCACTTACACTTGTTCTAATGAATTTGCCTTTCAAATATGTAAAATAGTAGAACTAAAGAAAGAGATGCATAACTTTGTTCCTTTCCACCAATAGAAAAAGGAATGTTTATAATTAATAGCATGAACAGTAAAGTTTACTCACTGATTTAGTGGTTTGTTATATGTTACTATCATAAACTTTCACTGTAATATCTATTTCTACAAAACTGTTCCCCTATATTCTATTTTTGTTTTTAAAAATATCCTGTAAATTGGATGTTTCACTAATGAATGATAGCTTAAATAATCTGTTGACATACCTGATAAATATATATAAATAACAATAGCAACTGTAAAGTTTACTCACTAATTTTGTGATTTATTATACAACTTTGAATGTATACCTTTGTTTTTTACAAGACTACAGTGTTCACACTAGCCTATTGTGTTGTAATTACTTGCTAAAATTTAACTTTTAACCAAACTGGATGAAATAATACTTCGGCAGATTGAGTTCTATTTTTTCTTGTCTCTTTCTCTAGTTCTGCTTTTATTATATGTTGCTGTTTTACTTAATCTAACAAATTCAATATTTGTTATTTTTTTTCTCGAATATTGGAATTGAATTTGAATTATAAATGTAGTATTTTATAGAAGTCAAATTTTATATTTAAAAATAAATAAATGAATTTATCTAGATTTTACCTATTGTTTAGAGATAAGTAAAAACTACCTAGCTTATAAACCTGAAAAGTTGGTTGACTGATCATGTTATGAGCAATTATGATAGATGTAGTTTGAGGTTTCAAATGTATATGTAGTTTCAAGATTCAAATAATTTGTTGTGCATGGGTATTGCATTTTCTCTTTTTATCTACTTTTAAGAGAAGGGGAAAAAATCAAATTATTGGTACTAGACTCTTAAAATTAGTACCTTGTACTTAATATAAAAGTTGATTGATTAACAAATTTAGGTACCCAAAAAGAAACATGGAAAATAACAATATCTGATACAATTTTTCTATGTAATAAATTTAAATATTTTTTGTGAAAATATAAAGATAGCAATTTCTATACTAGAATGATGCAATTTAATGTAACTAAAGCCCATGTGTATCTTATGTCAGGATTTGACGTTTTTACTTAAGATAGTGGTTCTCAAGTTGAACTCCTATAAAGTAATAAAAGAACATCCACCTCCTAGAAGTTTACTTCAGTTGCAAAACTGATTCAAATATTTGATGGAATAATTAAGTATTTGATTATATACATGCCTTACATTTAAAATTTTATTAGCATTTAAATACACAAAATGGGCAAGATAATTTTTTTTTAATCTTTAGTTCTTTTGAAAATATATTGGTAATTCATTATTAGTATTCGATTCAATGCATATGGATCACCACTGATGACTAAAGAAAACAAAAGTGTGAGATAATTTCTCAGTTCAATTACAAGACCAATCCTATGTTACTGTTATCATGCACAGTTCATGCATTCAGATAGTCCCCTTTGCTAAAATTGCATCCCAAAAAAAGTCCATGCTTTAAATTTATAATATCCAATTAAAGAAAACTGCAAGAACAAATATTTATATGTTTAAAATACCCCCAAAAGAAGCGTGTGATTTGTAGGGTATAACTGAACATAACAATCATAACTGGTCTAAGAATTGGTCATTCTTATCTTCATCACTTTTCTATCAATAGAGCAGTATTAACTTAAATAATTATCATCCCTTGAGAAACACTGATAATTTATTAGATACAATGTCTAACTTCTTAAATTCAAAAATTATTATTATCTAAACTAAAGATAAGTAAATAGAAATAAATTCTGTTTTGAGAACAAATACTTTTGTACTTAATAGAATTGGAGCATACTTAACCCAAACAGTAACAGTATAACCTTGCTATAATTCTTTGGAATTTTTGAAATACTTTTCATTCTAAATGTGTCGAGTATTCTCCGAATAAAAGATTTTACTGTATTTTTACTTTGATGAGAGTTTATTAAGGTTCAATTAGAAAGTTATGTTTTTATTGATTCATTTGGTTAATTATTTAATTAATATGAAAAGAAACACCACTTTATTGCTTTTGAAATGGGTGAAAATTTGTTAAAATTTTAAATTCTTGATTCCATAAATAAAACCCTTAGTACTGTTCAAAATTCTTCTTTGTACATATATATCTTTACTAATTGCAATGGGCATGTGTGTACCTTTACTTAAGTACGAAAAAAGTAGGCATTCAAGGTCAGGTTAATTTAAGCCCTTGTGCCATAAAAACCAAAGTCAGGTTAAATTCAACCATGCCGTTCTCCAACAATAAATTTTCTTGATGGGAAAAAATGCAAACTGAATATGCTTTATTATGTGATTTGTAGAATAAATATTAAATTTTAATTCACAAAACTTTACTTTGCAAACAAGCAATAAATCCCAATCTTCGCAATAAGTGATATTTCACTTTTCTCTAGTATTTAGTGAATGATCTTAACTCCAGTGATATACTACATATCTTTTGCATGATTGAATACTGTGCTATATATATATATCTATATATTCCGGATTGTAAAATGACCACGCACGTAAGAAATATCTACTGTGCTTTCAAGCTTATTTTTTCACATGCACTGTAGACGAGATTGCATGCATGTGCTACAATCGTTGCACATATTCAAAGCTAAATCAATGCAAGTGTCTGTCATATTTGAATACTAAATTCCCTTTTAATCTATTACTCTGATTGCGTATTCAGAAAATCGCACCTTTCTGGAGTGATTTTTGAACACTTGATCGCTCAAAAAGTGGAGTATCATTGAATGCACATATCAAATGTGATTTTGTACAAAGTTTCAAAGCACGTAGTAATGATGCAACTGCTACTTTTTGTACCTTAGGAAAACACTAGCCTTTAGAGCATGATACACTCTGCTGCAATAAGAGCGGAAAGAATATACTAGCAATAGAGTTTAAATGTATGTAGCGCACTGCTAAACAGAGTAAAGACACTACATAGTTAAGTGCTTGATATAATATTAGAATATAGAAGGTGAAATATACATATCAAACCCTGAGAAATGCCTTATGTTAATATGAACTTCTTCCCTGTGAGTTTTACATTGGAATGATTGTGTCTTGCACAGTTGCTTGTTGAATACTGATGTTTATGTGTTCACATTTTTCAATATCTACTGACACCAAGGGTTATTTTTCATATTCAACTGTTAGTTTTCATATCCAAAGTCATAAATATATACTGCTTTTATGAAATATTCTTGCTTATTAAAGTGGAAACGAATGCTTTCAATAGATTTTAGGTTTGTGTGTTGTGAAATCGAGGAAGATGCACATTATCTTGTGTGTTTTTATGGATTGTATGTATTGTGAATTAATCTACATTTCATACTTTTAATAATTATATTATTTGTTTTACCTAAAGTTTACAATTTAAAGTTAAAGCTGTTTTTCTATTTAAAAAATAATTCGTCAAAAAACAATGCATTTAATTTTACACTAAATTCACTAATTTCTGAAATCTTTTGTATTCTTAAAATATAGGATTTTTAGTGTTGAATTTTTCATCTTGTTGTCTGTCTTTATAAGTACCAGGATTAGCTATAAATGTATTAAAATCTTCGCTATGGCATCTAATTTTTATTACTTTGTTATATACTTTTATTTTATTGCACATCGCATATTTTAAAACAAATGGTTTCCAATACATAGAACAATAAGTAATATATTTATCGTAAATGAAACGAACAATACCCTACCTCAAAGGGAATTACTCCCTCTTTGTTATACCATACCTTTGTAATGAATTATTATGGAAAAAATGTTTGCCATGTAATGAATTTTATTAGTTTTGTTGTTTATTACTTATTTTATAGTATAGTTTTAATTTACAATTCAAAATCAATCTGCTTTGTATATATTTATTTTTTAGTAAAAATACTTGAACTATTGTATCCTTGTGTCTTTTGAAACCATTAATTATATTAGAATCTCTTCTGGTGTTCTACAAAGAAACAATTCGTGTGCTTTTCTCTATTTTTATAATAATATGTTATTTTTCTTTGACTCATTATTTGTGATTTTTTTTATTATCAATTTTATATTTCAATGCATTGTTTGAAACTAAAAACTATTTCTGTGTCAAATTCATTTCTCGTATCTTTATGAATCATTCTCTTGAAGACAATTTTCAAAATTTTCACTAACATTCTCTGAAGTTACCATTTTTCAAAAATTTTAGTATCTAGAATTTAACATTACATTTCAAGCATTTTTAATTTCACAACGACATTTTTAATAAGAATTGCCTTGAAAAGTCAAAACTATAATTATGATTATTATTCAATTTAAATCGTGAATAAACAAATGATTACATTCATGCTTTTTGTGAGAGCTCATTATCTATGGTAAAGCCATGCTTGTGATGATTAAGCTAACTGTAAAAAAAAATCGAACAATTTTAATTAATAAAGGTGTAGTAATTAAACCTTGTTAACATTGTTTATTTAAAATTAGGGTTATTGAAAAAAATCGAGAAATACAGGCATAAAAGAAATGCTTAAAAGTATTTTCTCTCGAACATCACAAAATACATTCCAAAACGTATTCTCTGAAAAGTCATCTGGAGGATTTATTTCCTACTGAAATTGGTTTAATCTGACTTGATGGAAATGTAACTTGATACATGTTTATACTTGCCCTCATTTGTAGTCGATTTGATTTTGATAGATAAAACCATAATGCAATTACTATTATGTGATGGGTTAATGAGGTATTTACAAGTGAATGCTCAAATTGTGCATCGAGAAAACGATTCAAATATTTTAGAAACGAAACCCTGTTTATAAGAAAGCGAAGTCCATTTTTGTTGAAAGTTTAAAAATAAGGTAATTTTTAAGTTCAATATAATCTAGCTTTTTCATTTTGTATTCTTTTTCTATAACTGCATAGTGGTACTGGTACTTAATCAACTTAATCAGGTGATACCTATAACATATCATATTCTAGATATTAGCTAAATTTTTAAATGGTGTCTAATACAGATTATACTTTTTAGAGTAATGAGAACTATAAGTACAAAAATATTTTTGGAAATGTGATTTATTGTATATTATATTGTTAGTACCTCTCCTACTTACCTTATGCCTCTTAGCAATAGCTTGAAACAAATGTTGTATTATATAAATATATATATACGAATATAAAATATGAAAAACTGCCGATATATATATATATATATTAGAAAATAAAGTAGTCATATACAAAAGAAAAAGGATATTTCGCTTCTCCACTTGCAGAAATTGAACGCTGCAAATTTATATTGAAATTTATTGATTGTTTAAAAAATATTGTAATTACATATATAGAAAGTTGAATAAAATACTGCTTAGTGTTTGAAATTTTTTTTTGAATTACTTATCTGGTATTCCATGCATCACAACACTTTTATTGAAAGGTAGATAGTTGCATTAGCGGTGCACGTTAAATCTGTCGCGGTTCCCGGATTAATCCCGACGGGCGAAAATCCGAGTACAGCACCTTGTAATGTTGAACCACCGTCAGATAACGAGGTCAGCACATGAGATGATATCCCACTCTCCAAACTTCCTCGCCATGCCAACGTGAGAACATCAGAGGCCACGACAGATTTGAGGTCGAAGATTAAAGATTCAAGGACGACGGTCTTATGTTATTTCGAACTTCCAACCTTTCGCTCGCTATTCCTTTACTCTTCCATTTGGGATATTCTGGCCTCCACTGCTAAAGGCAAAATAATTTAAACAACCGAATCATTTTTTTAAAAATTGTGTTCATTTCGGATTTGCATTCTTTTTATTACACATGAGGGCTCCGCCCCCTGCTCGCTATCGCTCGTCAACCCTCGATGATTGCTGCGCAATCATGTTTAGTTCGCTTCGCGAACTATACTTTTCAACATTGAGGGGGAGGGGATTGTTTCACAATCCATCCCCATATGGATCGCTGCTGAATTGATCCCGGACCTCTAGTACGACGTTAATTGAAGGTTCCTTTCCCATTGAGATATTTATCGCATGCGCCCGAGTAAATTAAAATTGCCTACTTTTTTGGCGCGATTAGCGGATCCGGAAGTTAACCGACCCCCATAATTTTGCTTTAGAAAACGTTCCGAAAATTCTCGGCACACATACGGAAATATAGTGTAAATGAAAACAAAACGTTTTTAAAAATGTCAAGAACAAAACATCTCATTTCCACATAAAAAAGGAAATATTTTGGCACAACATATTGTTAAAATTCAGAAAAAATTTCTTAATTTTAAATGGTTTAGCTAATTTGTGTTGTTTGCTGTAATAGTACTTCTTAATATTTTCTTCTGAAAACATTGCGGATTCTCAAATTTTATGAATGAATTAATTAAAATATATAACTGTTTATCGTCTGCGCGTGCTCCAAATTCATTAGCCCGTTGAACCACGAGACTCCCTATCACGTGATTCGCTATTACCAATCACAAAGCGAATAAACCTGAAAAAGATTATTATTTTTTTATAATAGAAAGAAATGTAATCAGTTTACAGAATCGTTTCTTAAGGCTGCTACACACTAGGCCAGTAATTTCGTACGAGTAGCGAGTGATTTAGTAACTCTACTAAACGAGAAAACGGCAAGTGGGGGAGTGGTTGTTCACACACGGTTTAGTAGGTGTTCGAGTGTCGACTGCTAAAGAATGATGCGGAGAGCGAAACTGAATCGCGATTATAAAGATTATATGAAATAGAGTATATATTAGATGGATGTATCATGTATGCATATTTGCGTCCGAAGTACAAGTAAATAGAAGCGATGAAAAAGTTAAAACGATATTAAAAACTATTTTCCGTACACTTAAATGAACCTAGTATTCTTTTCTCTTGATTAGTCATATCACTTTTCAATCAACATTTAATTATTTCAACTCTAGCAACGACGGGAAATTAATTCTGCGAGTTTAAAAATAAATACAAAATACTTTTCTTGTGTTTTTAATTTTTTGTTTGATTTCCTTCTCGTGAAACTCCAGTATTCCCATCGCTTTTTCCAACTCTTCGATTGCAACTGCCTTGGATGTTTTATTTTTGTACATGGAAGTCTTCACATTCCATAAGCACTCTTGTTCCACATAAGAAGTAACAAATTTGACCGTAGTATCATCACTCCAACGAATCATGTTGCCGATGAAAATGTTATTTTAAGAGAATAAAGAACGTTAAACATTTAAACAGAACAGATTTATTAACTAAAGAAAAAAGAATGAATTTAAATTATACAGCGATAAATACGATCCGCGATACAGACGATCAACTAACAGTTGCCATAATTTAAAACTCCTATGTGTGTGTGTGTAATTGGCATATTTTAACAAAAAACACACACAAGAAAGAGACCTCGCGGAACGAAAACGAATAACTAATGAACTCTAAACAGATGTTTTCCCACCTGTATAGTGGCACGGTAGTGGGGTGGGAGGCACTAGAGTGCCTATATAATAAGAGTGGCGACATACGGGAAACACTTTCTGATTGGCTTACAGACCTTTTCTACCACCCGAGGCGGTCTTTTCCTAGCTCCCGTAGACTTAACATTGAAACTTTTTGTGTGTTCGAGAAAAACGTGTGTACATTAAATTAAAAAGAAAATATAGCTTTTTCATGTTCCATTTCGTGTTCTAGAATGTTTATTTATTATTATTTTAGTGTTTTGTCAGCATAAATTTGAAGACTTTTTAAGTAAATAGCTTTTTTTGAACAACATGGTGTTTCCCGCAATCTAAGTTAGCGCGTTGTGCAATCCATCTCATCAATTACGCATGTAATTGAGCTTTTATATGATTCATTTATACCGAATATATCCATATTATAACAATTATATGCTTTTTGTTCTCCCTGAAATGATATATTAATTCGTTCAGAAACCTTCTTTGAGACGATTCTGGTTGAAAAATGGCTGCCGCGCATGCGCATTGGGCCAAATTTGGTCCCTTGTCGCCACTCTTATTATATAGGCACTCTAGGGGGCACTACTCGACCGCCTACTATAAATTTGACTGGATCGAGTCCACTAAATCGTTTTACTAAACTACTCAACTAAATAGTTTTGTCCCAACACGTTTAGTTACTAAATTACTCGCTACTCGACTGAATTACTGGCCTAGTGTGTAGCAGCCTTTAGGGACAGTTTGACAGATGCCGAGTAATTGGCCTCCGAGAAGGTGGATGGTCTAATTGACGATTTGCGCAACATATTGGTTGTAGTGATGTTACTGTTGCATGCTTTTGGCAGCGGTTGGTACAAGCCAGGCTCAGCAAGGCCTAGAGAAATCGGACCGAGAGAGGATCGACGTGTTGTAAAACATGTGCGTGTTATCCAACAGCCACTGTTGCAGACCTTCTGACGGGCAGTGGGAACCTCTCGATCATCCAATGAGTGATCGCACCATTTGTCCATGTCTTCACATAGACTTACGACGACTGCCTTTAAAAAGATTGCATCGTCGTCAAAGACTGGAATGCTGTCGTGCCAGATGGACATGAGGTTTCGAGTGGTCTTCACTGAAGAATCCCGCTTCTGTCTGATTGCACACGACAATCGAATCTGTGTGTGGAGGCAACGTGGTCAGCGACAAGATTCACGGTTTGTTGGGCAGCGTCACACGTTCAGAAGATCCTGGGAACAACTACACTCTACGTTTATGAGCAAACACAGCAGTCTTGGCGATTTTTTTGGCGAAGTCGCCAAGGAAATAATTATTTCCTAACTCTTTTTTTTTTTCTGTCACAACTTTTTTTCTTTTTATAACACACTTTTTAAACACATTTCAGAACGTTTTAAAAGGTATATTTTTTTTAAACTCTCACAAAAAGTAGTAAGCTTAAGCACGTATCAAAACACATTTGTGAGCCTGCAGAGAAACTAAGCTACGAATATTGGGTAAGAATACCCTGAAGCTTCCACTAAATGCAGTGAATCAATTCCACTAAATACAGTGGGCATGTTGAAAAAGATTTACAAAAGAAAAAAAAGCAAGAAATAACACAACCTGATAACGTCGGAATTCTTTCGTAAAAAAAAATAATAAAAACAAAAATGGTCAAAAATCAAAATTCGTAATCTTTTTATGAAAAATATTATAAAATAAAAATTCCAAAACAGTCAAATTACAAATAAAATGGACCAATGGTGTAACAGAAAACTATTTAAAAGGACCAATGCAATCAAAGGATATTTTAAAAACAAAATAACCAATGGGAGGAAAGAAAAAATTTCAAACGAATCAATGAAATCAAACGATTTTAACGGATTTTAGAACTTTCTAGAATATTCAAAATGAAAATTGAAAGTTTCCGTTTGCCGAGGTTGCCATGAAAACCACAACAACCGTAACGAAAGATGGGTTGCCTTAATTTATCGTAACTCGCTTCTAGAAGTGCGCCAAAAAAAATCGCCAATCCGTTGCCATCACTCATAAACGTAGAGTGTAGCTGTACCAGATCATGTGTCATGGTGTGGGGTGTAGTTGCGTATTTTGCCAAATCACCTTTGATATTCGTTACGGGCTCTGACAGGCCAGCGTTACGTACAAGAAATTTCACAGCCAGTTACGCTCCTGAACTCCCAGGTTCACCCGCGTTTTCAAAAAGACAATTCTCGACCCCATATTGCTGACGTCTCTGGAGCTTGTCTACGACACAGCGATATCTTATCATGGTCGGCATACTCACCGGACCTGTCCCCGATCGAGAATGTATGAGACAGCATTGGACGAGATGTCCACCACTCCACCCGTACCGCGTAATCTGCTGGAACTACGTGACAGGGTTCAAACAGTATGAGATTGACTCTCACAGGACATCATAAAGAGTCTGTATTCCTGATGAGCCCCAAGGCGCTTAGCATGCTGTTCAGGAATAATGGCGGTCATAACCCATACTGAAAATACCACTTTTTTTAATTTTCTCAATAAAGTTTGCATATTTCAGACTCAAATTTTAATCATTTACTTATTCATAAGCATACTTTACCATCCTTGTAAATTTCATTGCATTCTGACAATTCCTTCTAGGTGCAACTTTTTTGTCTTGGAGTATATAAAACTTTCAATTTAACGCATGTAATTGAACATTGCATTTTTTTCACGTAGTATATCGATATTTATACTAATACAATATCTCTCTATATTAAAAAAATGTTACCGCCGCCGCCGCAGCCGCCGCCGAAGAATTGAAAACTGTGCTATTTAGCTCGATTCTAAGACGGTTTCCCGAGAAAGTACTGATCGGAAAAAACCAAAATTGACATGGTTTGTTCTTCATCGTATTCCCTGGACAATTATTAAGATTTTTTTCCGATGCGGCTATTAGTTTAGGGTTTATTAAGTGTTAAAATTGAAGAAGCGAAATTTCTTCCGCGAGTGAGCAAAACACATACAAATTTTCAGTCTTCAGCCGTGAGTTTTTTTTAAAGAGTACCTCTCAACGTAAATTTTTGCAGCTCGTCGAGTTTTTTTTTAAATTTCAATTTGGTTCTTGATAATATTTTTTTGAAATTCGGGAAAAATCAGGACATTTTTGTTACTTTTTTTTAAAACTGCCGTATCTATATTTTATTACTATTATTTTTTAATTTTTAAAATATAGCAGTATACCTCAGAATGTACTCTTTCTTACGGTACTATTATTTTTGATATCGGTTAATAATTAAATTGGATGCGATCAAAAGTTGGTCATACAAAATTCGGAATCTTCGGATATTTTCGCTACTTTTTGTTACTACCGTTAACTAAAACTGTCATATCTATATCGTATTACTATTAGTTTTTTATTTTGAAAATAGCGCTGTATACCTCAGACTGTACTCTTTCTTACGGTACCATTATTTTTAAAATTGGTTCATAAATAAATTCGATGCAATCAAAAGTTGGTGACACAAATTTCGTATTTTTTATTTCGCTTAGCAAATTCGCGGAGCATTGTATTCGCGGAGGGTTGTATTTTTGACTATCGGGTTTGCCAGATATCAAATTTATCATAGCAACAATTGCAATAAAAACGATTTCTTTTTATTTGGCGAGGAAAAAGGCTCGCTTTTTTCCCTCTGTTCTCAGACGTTTTACCGAGAAAGTACAAAGTACACATCGTAAAGTTTGGAGATTAACAGGGTTTACTTAAAATTGTACAGGGAGCAAGATGCAGAAGATTGTTTACTGATGCGGCTATTAGTTTAGGGTGCATTAAGTGTTAAAGCAAAAAAGAGTGAAATCACTTGCGTAAGAGGTATTGGTTTGCGAAGCAAACCAAACGGGATTGCGTAGCAACCCACGGGGGTCGGCGAGCGTAAGCGAGCAGGGGGAGAAGCCCACTCTGTGACGTGATGGACCGTAAAGGGAAATCAGGATAATACAAATTATTCAGATAGTTTCACTCTGCGAAAGGAATGTTGGTTTGCGAAGCAAACCAAATAGGATTGCGTAGCAATCCCCGGGGGTTGGTGAGCGTAAGCGAGCAGGGGGCGGAGCCCCCTAGTAATATAAATAAAGAATGTATAATAAAGCAACGGTATCTATATATATAAAACACTAATGTACGTGGACCCGAAATCGACATTATTTGTGTATCGTCGAATGGCAACAATCAACGTAAATAAAATAACCCAGATATTTTGAATTCTTGCTGTTTTCAAATAGCCAAGGTCAATTTCTATGCAAAATTATGGATTAAATGGACATATTTATGTTTGAACTGACTTTTTATTTCTTCCTTTGATGTAAAAGTAATTTATAAATACTTGATTGAAGAAAGAATATTTAAACATTTAATTTTCCACAACTTGCATTTTGTACATGATATGTTCCATAGAAAAACTCATAGATCATAAAGCGCAATTTTGCTACCCGGTATCTGGCCAGGTCAGAATTAATGTTTCCTTTTGGTGGAGTGGTCGTTCACGGTAAGAAGGCGATTTGTCGCCAACTATGGTAACCTTCACCTTTTGCGGATTTTCTTCACATGTGCCGTTTTTGTTATGGCAACCCTATCTGCTGTTACGGAATTCGGCCGCCATCTTGATTTGGCGACAAAAATTAGTTGGCGACAAACGTCTTACCGGGAGCGACCACTCCACCGATTCCCAAGTATTATAAATACATGTTCTTTTTGTTAATAAATCATTATTGTCTTTGTCACTGTCGTTGAAAAGTCTTTTGTCGTATTATTCTATCTCACAATATATTCAGGAAGTCGAAATTCAACACGTTTAAATAGAAACATGTGTGGTTTTTTTTTCAGAATTTTGCATTTTTTCAAGGATTGGAATTTTATTTTTGTTTCCATTATATGTTCCGGTATATTACCTATTGCAGAAATATTATTTAGGAGTTAGATTTTAATGATATGTCTATTTTCTGCAAAATATCACTAGACATGGGTAATTTTGTAGCAGAAAATGTATATTTCGACCCACTTTCTTTAAATATTTGATTGAATACGCAATGATTTGAATAATTATGTTTCATAAAAATAAATAAATTATACAATTTAAAGCATGTTTAATTACGATGTGTAAAAAGTTTTAAAAAAAGCACTATTAACACCGCCAAACGATAATTTGAAATAGAAAAAACCCGTTCTAGAAAAAAAGCATCGAATTTTTCTAGAAAACTTCATGGCAGCAGTGCGTCATTATGCAGAGTGAAATTTTTGAATCCAGTGAAATGATTACCTTTTAAATATTTTTATAATATATTTTTAAATGTGTAAATAATAGAAATCGTACTATCATGACGTATAAAAGCAGGCACAGTAGAAGATGTTTAGTGATATGTACAGGTTAGCCTCTGAGGGCAGCAAAGAGTCTCGCTACTGATAAAAAAAAAATCAAAAATTTACTATGAAAAAGATTTATTTAAAGATTTTTTCCCTTTTTATACAAAAAAGAGGGGGGGGGGCTGGTACAAATTAAACTTCGTGACCTCAAATGCTTACCAGCTCAGCTTTCCCTTGGGTGATTGATCCCGGACCATCGTCAATAGCCCGTTGTGTTGTCCAGTGCGACGTTAATTAAAAATGCCTACTTATACCTAATATACAATGGCGAAAAGACATTATAAGTGTTCCATTTTATAAAAAGCTCTGCTTACAATCTACGCTATCGTCAAAAGCATATTTTACAGTAGGCTAAAAGCGGAAATTGCATTCATTTCACGAGAAATCGTTTAGTTTGACCAACGGTTTAAATAGGCCATCAATGCTTACCAGATTTGGTTTGTTGCTCGTTTGTTTTAGCTACACTAGGGCAAATTAGACGGGTACCTATAACTTTAAGTTGATTCCGAACCACTACGAACATGCCAAGACGGTTTGAATCCAGAGCCTGTTGAACCAAGGGTAGGTACACTAATCATGGCCGCAAGACCGACGGTATGCATATCAGAAGATAGCCAGCATCCTGTTCCTCGGTAGTCTAGACGTGGATGTTTGAAATTCACTTTAAGCCGTGGGTGCTGGTATGATTATGTTCTGAGCAAACAATGAACAGCAGAGCGGAACGAAAGCCAATGTGTCCCATTCAATCAAAATCGACATTATAAAGTTACCGAGAAATATTTAGTATTTTAATTTACCTTTTTAAAACATGATTTGTAAGCGTGAGAATATATTTTCTAAGATGTAACATGCATTGCTTCAATGTTAGCAACCTGAGGGTTGCGTGTTCGAAACTCGATCCAATGAAAGACCGTCGTGTACGTGGGGGCTGATGTTCAGTCCGGAGATAAAAAAACGAACCACTTCCCTTCAATCCAGCAATTTTAGTAGAGAAATTCAAAATTGCGATTGATAGGAAGTAACGTCTTCTATAAATTCAAATCCCTAAAATTTGCATAAGGGGCCGTATTCAAATTAAATTGAGCATCATTATTCAACTATAGATTCCGAATTTCATGTCATTAGGTCTTACCGTTTCGAAGTTATGAGGAAAAAGATTGGAGCTCCTAAAGCTAAATCAGTTTCTAAGTGGGTCCCTAGACGATCAATATTATTGTCAATGTGATTGTCGATTAGGCTCATTGAAGCAACCAATTGATCGTGTAGGAGGCAATTGACGCTATTGTCAATCGATTGACGCACATTGATAGAAATTTTGATTGATGGACATTGACGGCACGGATTGATCGTTTAAAATACGCAATTGTCAATCGTTCAGGGAGTAGGGCTTTTAGATCTTCGGGATCGTTTAACATAGAATAAAAATTTCAACGGATTTGAAATCAGCGGAAAAATTTACACCAGATAGACACTTTTAATGTAAATTTCTGTTAACAAACAAGTTTTCAATTGAAACTTTTATATTTTCGCAATACTATTTCAGTAATACGTCTGTAAGTCGGGGTACACACAACTTTACAAATAAATATTTATAAGTATTATTTAATTGGGTCCAAGGACTCACAAACACTCTTGTTTAGAAGAAAAATATTTAGTAAAATTGCAGCTTTTTTTATGCATATATTAGTACAAAATATTAAAAAATTACTAAGTTACTAAAAAGTTATTTCGATGTCGATGGTTTCATAAAATATAACAAATTCGTCTGACGACACAATGCCTTCTTTTTTTTCACACAGAATTTCTTCGTAGCAAGTTAATGATTTGTCCATGTTTACTAAATTTTGTAAGCCCTTTTCAATTAAGCTGAGACTTTCTGTCATCTGCCCAGGCCGCGCAGGTGGTCTTCGACCGCCATACCGTTGGTTTTGAGTGCAGGTGATTAGTAACTGATTCCCTGAAAAATCTGTTGAAACAAATGGATCTGGGATTCAAATCTCCATTGTACGGGAACGTGGGGCAGATGGATCCTTTTCATTTTAAAGCAACACTGCAGCTTTTATACAAAGTTTGTTGCAATAATGCAGTAACAATAACAATACTACATACCTCCATTGTGATTGTGTTCATGTGTGTAGAGAAGTTTAGAAGAAAATCCACATTTATCAAATAAGGTTAGCTTAAGTACATTTTATCATATGCATTGGCAACCATGTAGCTTATAAAGTTCTATAGATAACTGAAAACTTTGCGATTACGCGATTGAAAATAACTTTTCATTTATGTGATCACTGTTAATAAAGCCCCAATGTAGCCTAAAATATTTGTCGTAGCTACCGACCTATTTCGCTTCAAACAGATTTATCTGTGCAGAGATGATGTGGGGCACGTTGAGCCAATTTCAAATGGGGTTC
This sequence comes from Metellina segmentata, assembly GCA_947359465.1. Lineage (NCBI taxonomy): Eukaryota > Metazoa > Arthropoda > Arachnida > Araneae > Tetragnathidae > Metellina > Metellina segmentata. The sequence goes on along the minus strand of OX375881.1, from coordinate 47,990,614 downwards.
ATTGAACCTGGATCAATGTACCCCATGGAAAATATTTTCTATTGTTTATTCATTTTTGCGCTGTATTGTGTTAGTTTTGCATTTTTTTAAGGTGTAAATTAGTAAATGAATATCTTGTATTTAGGTGATACAAGAGTGTTTTCGACTTTCTGTATCAGACTTTTAGTAGTAAAACTTACTTTTCCTACTATAACATATTTACAACTCTAGAAATTAGCTTATTTACATCAACAAGAATTTAACGTAATTCCACAATCAGCGTGTCCAAAGCCTGCGAGACAGAAAGCTAAAATGAATCTAAAATTCAAAACGAACGTTCCCTTTTTTTTTCTTAATTTTTGCATGTTTGTAGCTAATGACTTGACTTATATGGGAACTTTCGAAGCTACGATCGGAACGTCAGAACACAAAGAACAGTTGCCATCGGTGGTCAATTTGGAGGCCATTCCGAATAATCAAGCAGAATCTAGAATAAAGCAATCGATTTAATTCAGCTTACATAATAAAGCGTATATATAGTTTTTTTTGTAAAATAAATGCAAGCTAAATGTGTAAATTAGGCTGGTTCGTTGTGACAGATCCTAATTAAATACGCGACTGTCAGAGTTTCGCTCAAGATGCAGATATGACGGATGCATCGAGCCCAAGGAGAAGCTATTCTGTCTGGGAACGGGAGTTTGTGACGCTTTTAATTACTTTGTATCGTGATTATCCTGAGTTGTGGAAAGTTAAGTCAAACGAATATTTAAACAAAAACAAAAGAAATATTGCTTTGCAAAAAATGGTTAATGTGTTAATAGATTATACTGAGGAAAAATTAAAATAGAAAATTAATATTCTGCGTACGATTCAGTATCTCGTAGAAAGTTTAATAAAATGTTCGTGTGTAAAGCGACTTCTCAACTTATACCACTCTTTGAACCAGCGTCTTTTTCCTCTTATTTTCTTTCTTCCTTATTGCAGACAGACAAAGTCAAAGCAAGAAAACCCAAATCTGAATTTTAAACCATTTTGAACTGAAAAATAAAACACGTCACGTCCCTTCGAAAAACATTGACCGAATGAGATTGACGGGTTGATTGAAGCTAAATTGAAGCACCTATCAATTGAAACCGTCAAACACATTGACAATAAAATTGATCATCTAGGGAGCCCTTTAGACTTTTATGGATATCTTCCTAAATATTTTTATAGCTCTGAGATATTTTGTACCATGTTCTTCTTAAACAACCCAAACAAAATCCACCTAGTATTTTACTTTAAAAATAGCTTTTAGTAAGCAATAATAATTATTAAATTAATGTTTGAAAAAATTATGAAACAGAAACTTATTATATTTTGATGGGAATCCATTCAGGAATTCTAGTATGGCCATACAAAATTCCGGCTCATTCCGATAATTAATTTTTGAGCTACATTAATTTTCCCCAATTATTGCGATATTAGGGAGAAACCAAAAGTTTATAAAACGTTTGACAAACCTCGGATAATAATTCTCGGATCGGTGGAGTGGTCGTTCACGGTAAGAAGGCGATTTGTCGCCAAATATGGTAACCTTCACCTTTTGCGGATTTTCTTCATATCTGCCGTTTTTGTTATAGCAACCCTATCTGCTGTTACGGAATTCGGCCGCCATCTTGATTTGGCGACAAACGTCTTACCGTGAACGACCACTCCACCCTCGGATCGTTTGCACTTGCATGGTAAATATAATAATGTAATTCTCAAATCGTTTGCGATTGCATAACAAATATATCATTTCTCGGATTTCTGAAAAATACGTATAAAATCGTGTTCAAATTTGAAATTCGGGTAGCGATAACTACAATTAATCTCGATCTACGAATAGCGTCTTTCTGTGTGGAGATGATCCCTGAAATTGAAACTAACTTTAAAAATGAATATCTCTAGTTATATTGATAGTATAGACATAAAATTGTATATTTAGACTAATTTAACTATGCAAAATCTGATTATGGCATCTAAACACAGTGTTTCAGTAAGAAATTTTAGTCATCTGACCGTGGTTCAAAATTACGAGGCGTTGTCCTCCAGTCTTTCCCTTAAGGGATTGATCTCGGACCCTCGTCAATAGCCCGTTGTGTTGCTCTAGTAGGACGTCAATTAAAAATTACCAATCAATAAGAAACTTTGTTATTTGTGCAAAATTTGATATGAAGACGTCCCCTTATGCAACTTTTTTTGGATTTTAATTTGTAGAGGGCGTTATTCGATATTGAATGATACCTTTGAATTTGCTCCAGTCTGAATAGGAAATTAAGGAATTGGTTTGGAATTTTTTCCACGACTGTACATGAAATGTGTTGTTTGGATGGTGTTAGCTCGGGTGTTGACCTCGTCATCCTTGGGTCTTTTCTTTAGGGGTTGATCCGCGGTAGTCGTGGCACAGTGCGCATGTTCGTTTCTTGTCAGGTACATTCCTCACTTCTGTGTCAATAAAAATTTCATTGTATGTGTGTGTTTGTACGTATATCTGGCACAGCATGGCCAAATATGGCCCTTGCGCCATAAAACCCAAACCGTCGCCAATAGCCCGTTATCTTGCTTCAGTACGACGTAAATAACAACCTACCTACCTTCCATCCAGAATTTGTTTTTTAATTATTTTGGTGTGTTCAATGACAGTTTTTTCAAAATTTCAAGACACGTGATTCTTTTTCATAATCCATTCATGACGCAAAGCACGTAAATAGCTGTTTATTCACAAACTCTTTCACTTATTTATAAAAGAAATACAAAACTATTCATCACATCAGTTTGACAACGCGCTCATTCAATAACGACATCCATCTGTGTCACCCTCCGACACTCTCCAGACTCGGGGATTAAAAAAAAAAATTAAAAAGAAAAAAATACAAAAAAAAATCACCTTTTAAATACTCTGCCGCTTTTTGTTCCGCCGGGTCTGTTGTTTTAATAAATTAATGAGATCGAACAGGAACCAGAGAAAATTTGTCAACAGAATGATTTCAATGAATCCATGTCAAAGGCAGACTCAAAGTGGAAGGAAGTTCTTGGGATTGGTAAAGATGGGACGTTGTTCCGTTACAATAACACTTGCAAATTAACAGTTAGCAACCGTATTATAAAAATATGAGCTGTTATCGTGATAGCAGTGACAACGGTTAACATACTAGGCTCCGGATGTTAGGTCTTTCAATGAATTTTTAAATTGGGTGTTAGATTTTCTGTTTTAGGTTTCAAAGCCAAAGGATTTAGTTGAGGCCATTGCTCAGTATTATAGGTCAAACCCGCAATTCTGAGATATTTTGAAGTGCAATAAATTTATAACATTTGATTTACATTTACAATAAGGGAAATAGAGCTAAAAATATTGGAATCTAAGAATCCGGGGCCTAATAATAAATATTACATATGTGTTGCAATAGTTCGATTCTGGTGAGAAGGCATGAGACCTTGTTTGTTTCAACCTATCACGTAATTCAGGAGTGGCCAATCAGAGGAACGGGGCCTGCAGACAGCCAATCAAAAAGTTGCGAAAAATTAAACTAAATAGAAGCGAAATACAGAGAGATGTAATAAGAACAATTGTGCCAAATCACATGCTTGCGACTGATCTAAGACAACAACCGTAAAAGCAAATCTGAACTAAACAATTTTTATTTTAAAATGTATTAAAATTTTTTTCCTTCGTACAAGCACGGAAGGAAAGTATTTAAATGCAATTATATTTTAAACCAATCTTATTAACAGCGATGTTTCGAAGCGAAACAAATCTTCAGAGGTTCTGTGCCATAAATTTGTATTCTAAATTTCTCATGATGCGGTTTTAATTGAATTTTTTTGATGAATTATGAAAAAGGTTTATGAGACTGTCCAGTAGGTGGCGGTAGCATTTCTGTGACGGAACATGTTTCCTGCATGCATTCTGAACGTGACATCACTTGATTTGTTTTTCAAATGCGATTTCAGCACGCCGTTAATAAAAATTCCAAAGAGCGGATTCCGAATTGATTTATAGTAATTCGTATAAAATACCCCAAAACGCCAATATGCTACGCTTTAAGGTAATCCCAATATGTATCTATCACCCAAGAGCATTTGGCAGAGTGAGTAAACTTTTCGTTTTCCATCTGATTCACACTGAAAATCTCTCTCATGGAAAACAAACGACTCTGGTTATTTAAGACAAAAATTAGAAGTCGCAATGCAAAGCATGCATATCACTACCTTTACGCTGCGGCGGGTAGATAATTGTTACCACTACAATCTCGTTTACACCAGCGGCATGGTATAGATCTGTGTACGGTGAATGCTGTCTCCCTTTTAAGTGACCGCTGGCATCGAGCCCCATTTACGAGCTGTCAGCGACTGATCTTCTAGAAGATCCCTCCTTTTGTTCGGTACCCTACCCAGTCGACCGTGAGGTGTCAACGCTTTGAAACCTCACGGGGAAAACAGAAGGTTGATCCGGTGACATCTCTCTTGCGCCAAACGATACGCCACACAATACTATGAAAGGAAAGCGTCAGTCGTAAATACCACTCAAGGCTCAAGTTAGGTAATTAGGTTAGGGGAGGTTGGACACGCAGGTGAAACAGCCGTTCCTGGAGACGATTGAAAAAAATCTAAGCGCCGCAGTTGTAAAGGTAAATAAGATGGGTGAATGAAGTAAATAATTTTAAAAACTATTTTTTATATGCACGCGTCGGAATTATGCCTGGATAAAATAACCCGTAGAACGATTCTGGATGACCTATACGGAAATATAAATACACTGGGCAAGGCTATTGATAGCAGCTTCAAAAAGTGTGACATGTCCACAAGAAGTGACATGGATAAAATGACATTGTTTGCCGATTTCACATTTTATCGCCTAGCTTGACGATATAACATTTTATGGCAGGATAGGTTTGAGTGAATACGCATTTCTTTCGAGTGATAGCAAAAATGGTGAAGTCTACTTCATTGGCACGTAGGCCAATCACATGAATCAACGGATGGTCGTCTTTCATTGTCCCGTGGACCCATCAGGTAATGAATGTTCTCCCCCTGTCCCCTGGCAACGAGAGTTTGGGTCACGTTATAAATAGTTTTCATCATATGATCCTGGGCACTTTGCGAACATATATCATTTTGTATCTCTGTGTTGACCAGGCCTGAAGTAACTAAACGAATATAAACTCGTTCGAAACCACACATGCCAACTCGCCAGTGTCGGACTATAACTGCTAACGAAAGTGTCAGTACCAACTGTTAAAAAACAGTTTCGGAGGGCCCGTTTGTCACCTCAACTGAAGTAATGGTTGTGCTCAACGCCGTTGTCGATGGGTGCCCTGGGCAGGACGTCGCTGCCGTGCCGCTTCATGGACGCCGTGTAGTTGGCGATGGGCAGAGGCAGGCTCTCCGGCGGGTCGTACTGTTCCAAATCGCTGTCGCTGAAGAACTGGTCTTCTGTCTCGGGGGTGATGTTGAACTTGCTGCTGCGACGGGACTCCAGCCTGTGGATCAGGCAGCGGGCCGATAGGACGGTGGCACAGGCGACGATTCCCAGACCCAAGCTGAGGCTGATGTAGAGGATGAGTTTGTCTCGGTTACCTGAAAGGGAACATTGGAAGTTTTTATTCCAGTATTTTTCATTCCTTTTCGTGTAGCTATAAGGTACGACAATTTTCCTTGTCTCAAGCAAACCCAGCAGTTTTATGGGAGGGTTGAGATTTCAGCAAGACAGTGCGACTTCGTCTAACGGTTGATATACGGTTGATAACGGTTGATATTAACTTAACGGTTGATATTAACGTAACGGTTGATATACACTACACTGCTGTATACAGGCTGATTCAAAAGGTCTTAGATAAACTTTAAAGGTTGATCAGAAATACAAAAGCAAAGCATATAGGAACATAAAACCGTAAACACCACGCGAGTTCGTAATGCGAAGTTATCACAACTCCACCTTTCCTGCACGTTGGAACGACAGGGGCGGACCCGTCGCTTGGCAACCATTATTTCCCGACTTGTCTTCCAGAGCTTACAAAATATTTTGACATGGGAAAAATTATGAAAATAAATAATGATTTGAAATGACAAAAAAGTAACATTTGAAGTAAATAAAAAGAAATGGAATAAAACTTTATCCTTGATTCAAAATTTTAGAATATTCTATGACGTACAGAGATTCATCCTAAGATCTGGAAATAACAATCATTACGATTTAGTATAATCGCTTTTAGCTTTAATAATAGCCCCAAATCGATTTAGCATTCCAATTACAAGCAGTTGTCTTAATAGGCTAAACATCTCTATATAGATTTTATACTGGATACAACATCCTTTTTGTTTGTTTTAGGAATTTCTATAGGATTGATGTTATGATGATTCGTTGTTATTCTCCATAAATTCTCAAGTGGCAACTTTGGTATCCAGGAAACCAGTGCTAAAAATTGGGGCTGTTTGAGACAGTTCTTCGTTGAATTTGAAGTATGATAGGAAGCTAAATCCTGTTGAAAGAAATAATCAACCTCACATCACCATAATCATAATCTTAGGACGCTTGGCATACCAAAATGTTCAAGAATGTCTTGATATATTTCAGAATTTATCTTTTCGTGTACTACAGTCTCCCAGTCTTCTGCGCTCCTGTAAGCCCATACTGACTACATAGGCGTATAAGCTCACTTCAAATTTCGCCGAACGTTTCGGATATTCTTTGCAAATGCTTTTTGTTTCATTGTTATACACGATCACCATAAGATGCACTTTACTCATTGAACAATACCTTCTTCAAGTCATCTATGCGTTCTACTACACCATCGCAACGTCACATGTTTCTCCTTACTAGTTCAGAATAACGGTATTGACTTTGAAAGTCGCGGACTCTGAAAGGATATGTGTGGTATACGAAATGGTGGTATCCTGTGGTGTCAGCGTCCGAATCATTGTGAGGATGATTATTTCTTTCAACAGGACTTAGCTTCAGATCATACTTTAAATGAAGTGAACTAGCCTGTTGAATTATTCGAGGAACATGTGTGAAACAAACGTTTCTCTCATTCCCCTGAAGTAGGATCTCTTGTCTTGGTTAGTTTATTACGGTGGTCATATGTGTTCACATGCTAAAATGAACGCTCGGTGTGAAAATCATACGTCATACTTTTTTCGAGGTTGGGCCAACGGAAATGGAGCATGACTCCATTCTTTCAAAGGTAGAAAAAATGTAAAAATACGCCAGTTTATGTTCCCGAAACTCAAATTGCTTGAAGATCTCGAACAAAACCAGCATCCTTTCTTGTTCAAGACATGGCACTTGAAGATGTTCAGAATTTCTCTAGGAAAGAAGGGAAGGTGGGAGAGTATTTTATAAGACTGATTACGATGGTGAATTTGTTAAAGCAACATCGAAACGTCCTAAAGGAAGGTCAAGCACAGAGGAGCTTACAAGCAACTGAAAATTTCGGAAGCCATTTAAGACTTCAAAGAGATATATGATGATCTCACCATCCCGACGGAATATCATAACTTCTCTCATTCACTGAAACTACTTTACACAGCTCCTGATTACTCGCCTGAGACACAGATTAGTTAAAACTCGGAATATGAAGAGGACGAACTGGATGATCAATGATTTTAATGCTAATTAACGCTTACATTTTTCCATTTTCACTAAAGTTTCTTTTCTTTATTAAAATATTTCTCTAGATTATTTTCTAATTATGTTTTTGGAATACATTACCTTTCAAAGTCAACGAAATGTAGTTTAAAGGCTTCATCTTCATCCCAAACCTTAGCACGAATGTGTATTTTAATCAATAGGCACCATGCCAAAAACGCGAACTGCTTTAGCCACTCCAAATGTAATCGAAATCGACAATTACTTCTCGTGGGGGAAGAGAGGGTCTCCAAGATGAGTAATCATGAGAACACAATAACCTTTAAGTCGAAACTCATGTTTTCCCGAAGCATCAAAACTTTGAAAATGTGTTCCTCGAAACAACGCTTTTACAGATTCGTGCCTTTGTCGTGTTGGTAATGATATATATGAATGAACGTTTTAGAGGTAAAATGCATTCCATACCATATTTCTGATTACTTTTTGTAAAATCTTTATTCTTATACACTCTATGACAAAAACATCGACGCATCAAAGAGTTGTCCGATTGCGATAGAAATTGGTGTATGTGAAGAACACACAGAAAAACAAATGATTAAAATATCAGAACAATTGAATGATTTATTTCAGAGTTTGACCGTAAGAAAGGGAGGAAGTCGAGAAGGCGTTGGTCCACCTCTGGCCTGGATGCAAGCTGTCACCCTGCGTGGCACAAACCGGAAAAGTTATCGGATTGTGTCCTGTGGAATTTCTTGTCAAATTGTCTCCACCTGTCTGGCTAAATGGTCAACATTCCGGGATGGTTGCAATCGCCTTCCCATAACGTCCCAAATGTGCTCTATGGGAGTACGATCAGGAGACCTAGCTGGCCAAGGAAGTCTTGGGAAAGCTTGAAGACAATTCATAGCAACGCGTGCCGTTTACGACCGGGCATTATCTTGTTGTAAAGTAAGGTGGTGTGTCGCAAAAGGAACGGTAACACAATCGGTCGTCTACGCACCGCTGTACTGTAAGTGTGCCAGAAATGACTACTAAAGGGGTACGGTTATCAAAGATGACACCCCATACCATAACGCCCTGTTCTGGGCATGCGTGGTGTGCTATACTAATGGCAAGATCTCCACGCTACCCTGGAAGTCTCTTTACCCGTCTGCGGTTGTCGTCAGGACACAGTTGGAAACGGGACTCATCACTAAAGACTATATGTCCCCAGACAGCTCCGTTCCAAGTTGATAGAGCCCGACACCACTGTAATTCTGCACATTCTTTTTGCATCAATTTTTTTTGTTATAGAGTATATCTCAGAAAATAGCAATACTTTTGGTGTCGAATACTTCTAATACAACCAGTCACAAATTTAAAAAACTTCAAAATATGAGAAATAAAAATAATTTTTTGAAGTACAGATTTACCTATGCCTTAGTAAGTGAGCGATATTTTTTAGGCAGTATAAAGGAGCACAAGATAGTTCCAAGAGTATCCTACTTTACCTGTCATATATTTTTGTGCTGACACCCATTTCGACATAAAGCCGACGAGTTCCTGGTTTCCTGACAATGTTTCTTTCTTGTAGTTTGTAGGGACTTCGTCACTCTGCATTTCTAGTTTGGAAGTATCGGAGGGTCGGGAAATCCCATTCCGTCCATATTCGCCTGAAAATTAATAAAACAGTCATGAATAAACACATTTCTCGAGTTAGATTCACAATGACTCAAAAACTATTGGTAGGTAGGTATTTATTTAACGTCACGCTGCTGAAACACAATGGGCATCTACCCCCAAAGGGAAAAATCGGAGGACAACACCACGAAATTTTGAACGACAGTCAGATGACGAGGTCACACTTGAGCTGGCACCCCACTCTCATCAATTCTACACCAACGTGAGGAAAAAAGTATTATAGAATAACAAAAAATCAAATAATTAATTAAAATTCAGTAAAATTTTGCTCCAAAACTCAAGTTATTTTTTTTTTTCATTCAATTTTGTAAAACGACTAATAATTTGCAAAATCGGCTACATTGACAGTAAAATCGTGGTCTAATAGAAAATGCAAGGCCCTAAGCGACACGCGCAGACCAATTAGAGCGTTTCACAGCTCGCGCAGGCAAACTGTGATTGGTCCGCGCGTTAGGTTTTGTTCCTTAAGCTTCCCATTTGACAACGGTTAAAGCTTAAAATATGAGTAAACTTATAAACAAACAAAATGTTTCATACTTTTGAATTTACAGTGAAAGTAATGGGCAAAAGGTGTTGAGTAGTCTTGGAAAAATTGCGTTAGACAAATCTATATATATAATTCTCTTACGTGGCTCACGAAAAAGACGTTATTTGTAATCGCGTTTCGGCAACATTGTACGATTGTTTGTTTACCATTAAGCCTCGCGCCTCAATTGAATTTATAGCGTTATTGAATGAAATTTTATTGGAAAAAAAAAGAATTTTAGTCGAACTGTTGCAGTTTATAATTTAGAAATCAAAGAAAGCGGAGGAACATTTCAGGGATTTTTTAAAAACTTTTCAGGGCCAACAATTATAGTTCAACAAGACGCTTGCACTATAACTTTCGACAACAAACTCAATGAAAAAGTGTGGGTGACTCGAGAGTGCTTGTGGAAATGTACACACAAATAACATGCTGGGTATTCGATTTCCAAAGCAGTGCTCACATTTCGACTCAAAATTTGCTCAAAGTTTTCATTTGAATTCTGATTTTAGGGTATTGATATATATTTTCTGTAACACAGCAAATTTAGATTTGAAAAATATTTTTTTTGAATATCATATTCTGTAAACAATCCTTTCTGCTAGGACACATGTCTTCATTGATGCGAGCGAAGCTAGCATAGGTTCGTGCAGCGAACCAATGAAAATTGCAAAGGAATCCTCCGGGGGTTGGCGAGCTTCAGCGAGCAGGGGGTGAGCCCCCTAGTGAATAGTAATACAGTAAGTATCGGTTATATGGTCAGCTCAGCGATCCAGAAAAATCAGACCATATAAGCGGTGTGATCATATATGCGGAGCAATAATACACTATTTAATTATGGCAGGATTATATTCACCTATCAGAATATAGTGCTCATAAACGAATAATTAAATTTTTAGAACATTTTAAAAATTAATTCGCAAAGTAAATACAGTAAGAAATCTGCAATACTTTTTTAGTGAAATATATTAGCTTACCTTACCAATCTAAGTACAGTACGCATACCTACGGCATCCATATTCACTTATCTCTACTATTATAAAAGGAAGTGTTTGTTTTTCGTTATCACAGTCCTGACGAATCTACGTTAATTACAATAATGGGATTTGGCACACAGGTATTCCGAATTTTTTGCAATTTTTGTGTCGCGACGAATTTTAAAATTCAATCTAGAACATTTTTAGATGTATTTAATTATTATTGTTTTCTTTGGAATGGCAACAGCATAAAAGTATCGGAGATTCTAAATTTATTTTTTCGTTTTCGCACAGAGGAACTATTTATCAGCAGACTAAAAAAACAAAACATCTTTAGCATAAATGAACGTTTTTATTCGTCACGTATGATCCAAATGAAACAAAATTTTCCTTTACTCTTTGCGTCTCAATTTCAACGTACTTTTCAAACAGGGAGATAACTTCAACCAATAAACAGACAGATGTCCATCTGTTGTGCTTGGGGAGGAAGAAAGTTGAGGGGGGGGGGGGGTAACGCCGACGATGATTCAACGCAAAAGAAAAATTGAAATTGGTTGAGAGGGAAGTAAAGGCGTAAATTCAGGTCCGCTCCGGGGTCCCGAAGACTTATTTTCCTTCTGGTCATTCCTTGTGTGTTTCTCTAAGCATCGAGAAATGTTACAACAATTACTATTTTTTAAAAAGGAAAGAAAAACGATAGCCTCATTAAAAAGATAATAAAAAACGACCCAATAACCAGGAAAATAAAATGACTACATATATAAGCGGTGCGCTTTAACACACGTTCCCTATTAAGTTAGACGGGACTTTAGAAAACTGACCCTATAAGCGGGGTGACCTTATAAGAGGGTGACCATATAGCCGGTACTGACTGTATCTCTTAAACTAAACTGAAATATAAATTTTTTTCAGTCCAAAATTGGTAATTTCAAGTATTTACAACATACATTTGGGGTGATGAAATTAAGAGCGTAATCGTCGTGCACTCAGAGAATACTTCTAATAGATCCAACGTTTCTAACAAAAGGAAAAGAAATAGTTTCACTTTTATAATTAAGCTCAGCGAATGAGCATGAATATAATCAGAATATCCAGTTCCATGAAACCAAACTGGAATGTTACGATTCATTCGAACGGTAATTTGTTTCCCTGTCCGGAGAATCTGATAATTACTTAGTTCCATCAGTTCAATGACGTCAGGCATCGGAATATTTCATTAACGCCTTTACGTTCAACTTCGTTTCGAAGTTTTTCAAAAACCGTTTTGAGACTTATATTTAAAAAAAGAGATCCTCTCTAATTTCTCAGCGGTGCAATCCATCAAAAGCTCCGTCTCGCCACCCACACACTCTTCGGAACTTGCGGGATACTTTATTCGAACGAAAACGCCGCCAGGAAAAAAAGAGGCCGCAGAGGAGGGGGAGCAGCAGAGCCTGGAGCACTTGTTGAAAGTTAAATGTTAACAGGAATGTTCTTGATGTGTCTTGTTCAATGGTACTTACGGGACCTGAAGTTCGGAACTGATTGATCCACTCCAACGGCCCAGGCGGGGTATGAAGTAGTCTGAATATTTTCTTCTGAGGGTCTGGCTGTAGGTCGAAGATACTTCTTTTCCACTAAGTAAAAGACACAAAATATTAATTTCGAGGCAACCATGAAGAGCCGCGTTTCTAAATTGGTTGAGCAGATTGGTGGGAAATTTGGGGATTCTTTGTGCAAGGAAAACTAAATACTTTTGAGCTGTTTACTGTGTATCTGAATTAAAAATTAGTGTATTGCGATGACGTCTGGTTCAATGCTCTACAGTCTTTTTATACAACTCGAGGTCGGATTAGAGACCTTCGTCATTAATGAAATTGAGCAGATCTTGTTGAACGAGATTAGAACCTCGTCATTAGAAAAAAGTACAATCATTAGAAGAAAACTGACAAGATCTTGATCTCGTCATCATCGAAACATCGGCAATGTGAGATCAATCGATCATGACGATATATCAATCGATCATGACGAGATATCTCATCATTGGCAAAATTGTTCAGATCTTGATAAACGAGATATCTCGTCAAATCCACGAAGGATTAAAGGACCTTCCGAACCACTTGTACAGACTGGGATGAGTCTCTTGAGTAATCGAGGACCAGACCGAGAAGAATAGTCAACATACTAATTGAGCAGTTGAGCTCTGATATATTAACACACATCTCTCAGTTTATTTGACAAGGTGGACAGCAAAAGTATGGTGTTATGATAAAGACAGAAAAGATAAAGATAAATTATCAATGCATCAAATCTAGAAAAATAGAGAACCACTTGTCTAGACTGTCTAGTCCAGTGGTCCCCAACCCCCGGGCCGGTACCGGTCCGTGGATCAAATGGTACCGGGCCGCACAAGGAACATTAAATGTTTTCCATTTTATTTACTGTGGTGTATTTTTCTCGGGTTTGTGTGGTTCTTATCTATGAAATGTCCACTCAAATTAGGAGGCCGTAAATCAGAACTTGAAATTTGTTCTGTTGCTAGAGCCTCAAATAAGATTTCTGAAATCTGTATGTCTCTATTTTCCAATTTTGACAAATGTGACAACTGTTTTCAAGTTGGCAGACAAAGTAGCTGCATTTAAAGCCAAACTGAAGTTGTGGGGACTGCGCGTGAACAGAAGCATTTTGGGCATGTTTCAGACATTAGCGGGGATTTTAGGCGAGACTGAGCCTAAACATTCATTCTCCCAGTTGGTGCACGATCACCTGTCTCTGCTTTTAAAAGAGTTCGAGAGCTACTTCCCAACCATAAAAGACTCACGAACTAGTAAGAAATGGATCCGCGACCCATTTGTCAACAAATCAGGCGAATCTAGCATGTCTGTGCAAGAAGAAGATCAACTGCTGAAGATTGCAAATGAAGGCGGCCTTAAAACTACGTTCGAGACAACAACTCTGCCTGTGTTCTGGATTAAAGTTATGGCGGAATACTCTGAGATTGCCACCACAGCACTTAAATCCCTATTGCCATTTCCTACAGCCTATCTGTGTGAAGATGGGTTTTCTGCAGTGACAGCAACCAAAACAAGACAACGGAATAAACTGGACATAAGCAACACACTTCGGGTGTCACTGTCTACTATTACCCCCAGATGGAACAGTCTCGTTGCAAAGAAACAAGCTCAGGGTTCTCATTGATTTAGCGTTCTAGTGAGTTAAAATGTTAAATCACTTTATGTTAATTTTTTGGTGTAACTGTATTTTATTTGAAGGCATGTTTAAGTACAATTAAATTAAAATTATTAAATCAAAACAATCTAAAATATAAACAATCAACTCCCCCCTCAGTGGGCCGCGTTAAAATTATCAAACGTTGATCCGGTCCGCGGCGATAAAAAGGTTGAGGAGCACTGGTCTAGTCTGTTGAGTTATCGAGGACCAGACCGCTAACCCGCTCGGCAAGACTTTCGATGACGTCTGATAAAAGCAGAAAAGCCAACATACTAATTTAGCAGATGAGCTCTTACAGATTAACACACATCTCTTAGTTTATTTGACCAGGTGGAAAGTATAAGTATGGCGTTATGATAAAGAAAGAATAGATGAATAGAAATTATCAATTTATTAAAAATCTAGAGAACTCTTTAGTATTATAGAATTACATCAGGAGCATCATAAATTATAAAGTCCTCTCTGGCAGTTACGCATGTCGATATATGACTTCGCATGGAATTCTTATGCCATCCCTTAGCAAATTATGCTTCTGCTTCACCAAATCCCTTATATTTTGGGAGTCCCAAATGACGGCGTACAACCCAGACATGATCAATGGATGACAGGTATGAGGATATCTCTGCTCAAGAATGGGTTTCAACACCACGGATGCACTCATGGGAGAGGCGAGTCGTGTGTAGCCTGGTGTTATCGTGCTGGTAGCCTCTTGGACACGCGACATGAAAGGCAAAACAACGGGTTGAAAGATCTTCTGGATGTATCGCTATACTGCCAAATTTGTTGGTCGCTATGTTGATGTTGACAAATTTGGATTGCAAGATCTTCTGGATGTATCGCTATGCTGACAAAGTACTTCATTCCAGAACTGGAGGAACGGCTGTCATGATGGATGGCTACCCACACCATAACACTAACGGCCGTATTCGCAAGTCTCGAGCTAACTCAAGGATCAATTGATACGCGAGTAAGAGTTAAGTCGAGGATTATCAAGAATTTATTACAAATTGTGATTCAATAGAACGCATACGGCATTTCAAAGGTTTTTCATTTCAAATTGGATTTTTATGGAAACCTAAATTTTGCAAGAAAGAAGTGTACACGATGTCTTGACAAATGAATGTAATCTGATTATCTTTGTACCTGTCAGTATGGGTGTGTGTTGGTGGTGTGAAAAGTAACTTGCATTGTCAATTTTCTTTCATTCGTAATAAATCAAGAGAATAATTTTTATTCTACGACGAATTTGCATCTGCCATGGTCATATTCACCTTTCGCTCTTGGCGCACGAAGGTGCCGCCATCTATCGTTTCGCCAAGCTGCTTGTTTACGTTTAGGCAACTACCTTTATTTCCATTTTTTTTAATTGCAATAAAATTATGATTAAAATTTTTCCATTTAAGCAATATTATGATGAGGAGATGAGATGCTATGCAGAAGGTGCTCCGTAATGATAGGTCCAGTCCAGTCATCGCAAGAATACTGTAATTTAGCATAGAATGACATGAGTTATCCATTTTCTTTCCTTCGCAAAAAGATAGTACTGCGCATGCGTAACTCTTACTCGCAAGTTAACTCGCCGATTTCGGAGGATCAAAATGTAACACCTAAACGGCAGTTTAAACCACGGATCAAGACTTGTTAATACGGTTTTTTCTATAACTCGCGGATTATCGTTGATCCTCGAGACAACTCGGACTTATGAATACGGCCGTAAGAGTTACAGCGGTGCGTCATTCGATAGTTAACCGAGAATGGTAGCGCTGGCCGGGTCTCCGGGGAACGTGTTGAAATGTTGATACTTTCTGTCTGTCCACCACGAGAACTGTTCCAGACATAAAGTCTATCCCTATCTGTTGCCAAAGAAAAGTACCTCATCTCATTTTCCATAAGGGTTGCTTGAAGAAATGTATTTAAGTGTGTCACATTGGTGCACTTAATAACAAATTGAAAAATATGTCTTACAACTTTTACTTACTGTCGAGAATATCTTTTCTAGAAAACTACATCGTTCTGCCACCAACATTCGCCCCAAACAAAATAATATTAAGGCATCCACCAGATGTCCACCGATCAGAGTTAGTACGAGAGCTGTTCTCGCAGGAGAGAGACATAATATACGTAATGATTTGAATAGCGTGTAGACAGAAAAATTTTAATGAATAGTTAGTTCACAAAGCAAATCTTACCGCAGTTGTATGCCACTTTGAGGTACTTGGTGCCCTGGCAGTCAGGGTTTCCGAAGGTTCGAACATCAGCTCTCAGAGAACAGTTTTGTCTTCCAGAACAGATGCTTCGAACTGTCTCGTCGGCGTGGTTTATCAGACAATCTGGTAAAAGGTATGTACAACAGAAAATTAATGTGAGTGCACTCTTGTTGAACTCTTTTTAATTCTTAATGCTACCCTCAAACTACGGTTGAGAAACAGGTAAATGAAATACCGATTTGAGAAATAGTGTATCGAAACATCATTATCTGTTTCCAAATATATATTTATTATATATATTTGAAGTTATATGTTTTTTTTATTTTAGCTTTATTTTTGCTTTTAATATTCAGAGATGAATTGAAACGACTGTTTCAGCGGGCGGCAAACGGGACGTAATGTTGCCATAAATATAATCTACACGGTAATACATGCCGCGTGGTCTACAGTTTGATAAACATTTATAAAAAACTACCTCTATCAATCTAAAAAAAAGTTGTAATTATGATAGTTTTTTTATTGATTTCACTATTTATAAGACAAAGGGATTACTAGTCCTCGATCTAAAAATAATTTTAGCCTATCTTTTTGCGATTCATACTCATACTTATAGAAAATAACTGGGTCTGGATTGATGTAATTGTAAAATGCAGTTGCATATTTGGTGCCTCTGTATGTAGTATATAAAATAACTGAGATACTTATTCTATGAATTATGTCCAAAATCACGTCACCAGGTAAAAAGAAAAATCAGAATTAAAAACATGTATAGAGAATTTCAGAAGGTAATTTACCGCTATTAAGAATATCGGTAATTTTTTAAACCGTAAGTACCTCTATGTAACGAAGTTACCGGAATTGTCCTTGCACTTTATTTAAAAAGAGAACTTCGACTCCTCAATTTATTACCGAACTCATCCATCGTCCAAACTCACACCTGAATCATTGCATCGACACGTTTAAATTAATTCTAAATTCCCAAGTTCCTGGGTGGTTCAGTGGGTTCGCCCATTGAGATAGTGGCTTGCGAGATGTACGTCACATAGGTTCGATTCCTGTAGCTACCCTGGATGCATTGCAATTTTGAACCCCGGTCAGATGACGAGGTCACATCGAAGCTGGCACCACATTTTCCAAACTTCTATACCACGCCAACGTGAGGATAGTTGAAAGTCCACGACGGGTTGGATGGAGTTTCAAACTCAAACACGCAAATTGTTAATCTTACAACTCGACAATCTTAATCTGAACTCTTCCGACCGCGGCCACATTTAAATTTGGATGACGGGTAATGTAACCAATTTTTTTTCGAAATAAGTAA
Organism: Metellina segmentata; assembly: GCA_947359465.1. NCBI lineage: Eukaryota > Metazoa > Arthropoda > Arachnida > Araneae > Tetragnathidae > Metellina > Metellina segmentata. The sequence goes on along the minus strand of OX375881.1, from coordinate 47,973,102 downwards.
CCATGGTTTTTATCACGATATTTTTTGGAGTGAAAAGAGTATTCTCGAGTAAACTCAGAATTGCAAATTTACCTATGGGTTGAACTCCTTCCGGCTGTCTGCATTCGATGGCACCCGATTGTGTCGTTCCGAAGGTGGCTGAATAGATAGTCAGACCTTGACCAGGTGGACAAAGTAAATTGAGCTGTCCATCCTCGCAGACGATTTTATTCAGAAATTCCTCTAAAAAGGAACACGAATACTTTCCATTTACTTTAAAAACAAAAAATTCAAGTGTCAAGCATATATTTATTTTATCTCTACTATTATAAAAGGAAGTGTTTGTTTTCTGTTCTAATGGGATTTGGCATAATCCGAATTTTTTTGCCATTTTTCGGTCGCACCAAATTTAAAATTCAATCTAGAACATTTTTAAATGAATTTAATGGAATTTAATTATTAGTGTTTCCCTAAGAATGGCGACAGGATAAATTATCACAGATTCTAAATTTATTTTTTCCGTTCCGATTTTGCGGAGGAACGATTTGTCAGCAGACTAAAAAAAAAAGCAAATAAAGTTTTAACTGGAGTTATGTACTTTTTCCTATCTCCTAGATCGTTAAAGATAGAGTAAAAATTTCAACGGATTTGAAATATGCGTAAAATTTCATATCGGATCGATACCTAAAAATATGATTTTCTTTAAATAAATTATTGAAACAGTGAATATATTTTTTCCAATACGAACGGCCGCCGCAATGAATGACCTTCGTTTGATTCGAGATGAATTCATTTTGATTTCCTGAGAAACGGATTCGAGTGAAGCAAAAGAAATAACTAATGTTATGACTGTTTTCTTCAGTGCTTTTTTTCTATCTCAGCGATCGACAAAGATAGAATGAAAAGTTTAACGGATTTGAAATATGTAGAAAATTTTACACCAGATAGTTAACGTATACGTTTTATTTTCTTTTAATAAATAATTTTTCAATCAAATATTTATATTTTCGCAAGAGATTGCGACGTCACGCCGATTGGATATCTTCGCAATTCGAATTTGGCCGCAATTGACAATGACGAGGCCATCACGGCGTTACCGGTGTTGGCTGTTATCCAATAGGCTACTGTAAGATTCAGATGGCGATCCAACAAGACGACGTCACGCCGTCAGGGCCATTGACCTTCAAGTTGGAGTGGTACGCTTTCACCTCAAAGACCAGAGTGGGTTGAAAGGAATGCGGGGGAGCATAAGAAGGGTAGAAGCGGTTGTTCGCTGAAGCTACTCTCGAGCAATATGCTATCGTCTATTTTAAAACATGTGCATAAACTGTAAATAACTTATCCTGTAATTAATCCTAAAATAAAAGGTTTGAACCGTAAAAATTAGTAGTGCCTTTTCATTACGATGGAGGGATTTCACTGCTACGAATTCCCATTTGGTTTGTTTCGCAAACCGAATGGGAATTCGTAACAATCACTGGGGTTAGCGAGCAGTGGTCACACCTGACCCCTCGAAAAGAACTGTCACAGGCAACGCCGTGCTGACTTCGCAGTGGCTAGTAATCTATATTTATGATGTATTCAATCTCTGTCAAAACATTCGAAACACCCCAAATCCATTGTTCGATCGGAATGAAATTTAGTTGAGTGTGATGTCCATGATGTACTCATGAAAGGGCGAACCGTGTGTGTTTAGGCTTTACCGTTATGGTTACTTTTATTAGCATGGTAATGCTTCTCGCTTCTTCTTAGAAATGTAGCCCGTGGGGTTGTAACCTTTTCTTTGAACGAGAGATCTCCAGCTCTGTCCCCTTTGAGTGTGTCTAGGCCATGAATCGCACCACCCCGGGAATATAAGGGATATGGAGCAGCAGCTGCCGAAGAGATTGTCATAATTTGCCACAGGATAGCATAAGGCCCGGTGCACACATCCGGGTTTTTCAACGAGCGGCGCCGCTGCCGCAACGCAAGTGCGGTCTGAGATACATTAGATCCAATGGAGCAGTGCACACATGCCTCCAACGCCGCTGAGGCGACGCACATCCAACTTGCGTGCAATTTGTACCGCAGTTCCCCACGGCGCCACACATGAGTCTCCGTTCTGAAGTGCCTTGTTTTCATAAATAAATGGAATATAAATAATAATTAATAAATGGTTGCATCCAGTAATGTCTATTTTGTTTCAAAATATGCTTTTTTTTTACACCAAGTAAGCGAAATAAACACGTTTTCTTCGATAGAATATTTATCGCAAATGGCTCGAAATGAGTTCGTGCGCCATTTCACGGTTATGTGTGCATAGTTGGGCTTCGGTGCCGCAGTGGCGCCGCACGTTGAAAAACCGGATATGTGCACCGGGCCTTAGAACTCCATGCCACGTCATATATTAGCTTGTATCGCCGCACTAGTGGGCTTCACAACTTAGTAATTTATCTCAAGTCTCATGTCATTCAAGCTAATGGCACTCATTAAAGAGTCCCCTAGATTTGATTTTGGGATCATGCTCTTTGTGACATCGCACATGTTTCAATTCCGATCGAACACTGACTTCTGGGTGTTTCGAACTTTTTAGGTGTACAGCACTAACGTACGTGACACAGAAGTCGACATTATTTGTATATTAGCTTATTACACAAGCGCTTATAAGTAAGAAAGGTCAATCATTACTAGATTCATAGTCAGTTTTACTGCTTCGTTTAAATGTGGCTTGGTTTATGATAGGGTTGGTTGGAAAATAATTAACGCCACACTGGAGCAACAAAAAGAAGTATTGGTGGTTTTCCGGGATCAGTCTTGAAGGGAAAGATATGAGAACACATCGTAATTTTGTTCCACGGTCAGTGACGAGGTCAATACCTGAGTCATCCCTCTCTCCAAACTTACACACCACACCACATTTGCGACGACAGATTTAACGGGCACTAGCCTCGTTCACGACAGTTTATGGTATGGAATAGCAAAATATTAAAAACACAGAGTTCTTTATTGAGCGTAGGCGAGTATGGGGCGTTTCCCCCAGTGCAATAAAAATTAAATATTTTACTTATTACACGCACGGCGTTCATTGTGACAAAGTTATGCTTATAGACAAAAACGAGGGTACAAAATAAGAACCATTGTTTCCTTTCAGTTTCCGTAAAACGTGTTTCCTTGTCCATATCTAGGTATTGTAGGAAAACAAACTTTAGGCTTTAAAATTGGGACTTGCATTTTTAGAACTACCTGTGTGCCAGTTTTCATGGTTTTAAGTGCTACAGATAAATCTGAAGACAGGAAAGTAATAATATATGTTTTCCGCAGTATTCTAAAGTGTAAGTGTACCAAATTTGGTGTGGATTGGTCAAACGGTGTAGATTTGTATAGAAAATATACACACATACACAAGCATCCTTTTTTTTATATATGCTAGGGGGTTCCGCCCCCTGCTCGCTTACGCTCGCCAATCCCATTTGGTTTGCTTCGCAAAGCAACACTACTTTTACAGAACCAATTGGGTTTGGTTCACAAACCCACATTCCGTTCGCAGAGTGAATCTCCTGGACAGCGAAACTATCTGAATAATTCGTATAATCCTGATTTGACTTTCCAGTCCATGACATCACAGCGAGGGCTTCGCCCCCTGCTCGCTACGCTCGCCGACTCACGGGGATTGCTACGCAATCCTGTTAGGTTTGCTTCGCAAACAAATACTCCTTTCGCAAGTGATTTCACTTTTTTTACTTTTACACTTAATGCACACTAAACTAATAGCCGCATCAGTAAAAAAAAACTTATGCTTCTTGTTCCCTACACAATTTTAAGTAAACCATGTTAATCTCCTAACTTTACAATCTGTACTTCGTATTTTCTCGGTAAACCATCTGTGAACAGAGTGAAAAAAGCGAGCCTTTTTTCCTCACCAAATAAAAAGAAATCGTTTTTTGGCAATTGTTGCTGCGATAAATTTGATATCTGGCAAACCCGATAGTCAAAAATACAACCCTCATCTGCGTGAGGAACATGCAGCGAGTATAAAAAATACTAAATTTGTGAGACCAACTTTTGATTGCATCGAATTTACTTATAAACCTATTTCAAAAATAATTGTACCGGCTGTTGGCGGCGACGGTCCGAGATTCCCAATGTAAAGATCCGAGGACAACACCACGTAAGTGTGAACTACAGTCAGATGACGAGGTCAACACCTGGACTAGCACTCCATCCTCCAAACTACCACGCCAACCCTGAGGATATGTGAGACCACTACAGATTTAGCGTGCACCCGCCTCCTTGTACCCGATGGTCTTTGGTTGGATCAAGTTTCGAACTCGCAACCCTCACTTTCTATATATATATATATATATATATATATATATATATATATATATATATATATATATAATACACTAGCAGAAATATCCGGCTTTACTCGGGTTGAATTAATAATATGTTGATTGAAAAGTCATCATCAATTCTTTTTCATAAAATAACGTTAGCATCATTTCAGTGTACGGAAAAAAAATTTTAATACCAATTTAACTTCTCCATCGCTTCTACAATTTACTTCGGACGCAAATATGCATATATATATATATATGTTGTATCCAACTATATAATCCATTTCATATTCGTCGCACGTCTGCTGCAGGGGTTTTTTTTCTGAAGTGACTACTACCGAAGTTGATTTTGAGTTTTCGAGTGACTACGATTATTCCCGTGCATTCATTTTCAGTAAAAATGCCGAATTTTCGACGGATAGTCTTCAACTTAGTTTTCCTGTGAATATGTTTTACTTGTGAAATTCTTGCACCTAGTATGCGATATTTTCGAATTTCATAATCAATATGAGAAGGTGGTAAATTAAATTTTTACAGCATTTGTTACTAATTTAGTTGAAGCAAACGCAATTTTTCTTGAAAATTGCATTCAGCGGCAGGTGGAACAACGGAACTTCTGTTAGATATAAAGCAGAGTAAGCGTTTTCTTTATTCTCTATACAAAACTACACCGTTTGACCAACACACACATTTGGTATACTTATATTTTAGAACCCTGTGGATATGATAGGCTACATAATAACCAGCGTTCTATTTGTCCAAGGGGGCATTACTGCATTTGTGAATAATTTAGTTTGAAGCACACACACACACACACACACAAACGCGCGCACTTTTTCCAGAAAATTATATCACGTAGTGGGAGAAGAATTACTTATCCAGCCCGTTAACAAGATTACGTGAACATTTAATGTTGTATATTAATTTTTTTTTTAATGATTATAAATATTTTGTAAATAGAGCATTTATGTATTTCATTACAATGTAAGTAGTCATTTGATATTAACCATTATTTATCTCCTTGTATCGCAACTATGTTGCTTGGAAGGGGAGTAGGGTGTAAGCTCTACAAATCATAGATAATCTTTGTTTCTACAGCTTTATGTAGACTGCGAATGGCAACAGTGAATAACATACTTGAGTATAATAATGTTTAAAAAAGAAGGACGTCTTTAAAAAAGTAAATAATTTTCTTTAGAATATATAGCAATGAAAATTTATTTTTAAACAGGGAAATAATGTTCGTGATGTAGCAACCGCTACATATTTATAGACTAGAATACGGCACAATGCTGTTACTTAGATGAAGCTTCAACAGTTTCTGAGTAAGGAATCTATTTAATAAACCATCCATGTTCACGTTACAGCGCAATTAAATGTCAAGTTAGATTCTTCCAAACAGCACTAATTCGTATCACATTCCAGTTAAGGCCCAGTGCACACATCTGGTTTTTCAACGTGAGGCGCCGCTGCGGCACCGAAGCCCAACTATGCACACATAACCGTGAAATGACGCAAGTATTCATTTCGCGCCATTTGCGATTGATATTCTATCGAATAAAACGTGTTTATTTCGCTTACTTGGTGTTCAAAAAAGTATATTTTGAAACAAAATAGACGCTTCTGGATACAACCATTTATTAATTATTATTTATATTCCATTTATTTATGAAAACAAGGTACTTCAGAACGGAGACGCGTGTGCGGCGAGCTGCGGCGCCGTGGGGAAATGTGGTACAAATTGCACGCAAGTTGGACGTGCGTCGCCGTAGTGGCGCCGGAGGCATGTGTGCACTACTCCATTGGATCTAATGTATCTCAGACCGCACTTGCGTTGCGGCAACGGCGCCACACGTTGAAAAACCGGATGTGTGCACCGGGCCTTAACGTCGCTCTTGAGAAACACAAAGGGCTATTGGCGACATTCCAGGATCGAACCCTAAGTAAAACGTCCGAGGACAATACCACGTCATTATGAATCACGGTAAAATGACGATTATTTAACTGAGTACAAAAATACTTACCCGGTCTACATTTATACATAACTTCAATATATTTCCGGATTCCAGGACAGGGGTCATCTCTGAATGTTTCTGGCGCTGTTCGCAGTCGGCATATCCTGTGTTTGTGACACCTATCTCGGATCACCTGTGCAACAAAAAATTGTTTCTAAAACTGCAATTTAAAATTTCACAACTCGCTCATCGGCCTAACTCCCATGAGATTCAGGCACGCGCATGCACATTCTGCAGAAGTATACTATGGCTCCAATACAGGATAGCTTGTGAAGGTAGTTAATTAACGTCACACTGATGCAACACAACGGGCTATTTGGAACGGTCAAGAATCAATCCCGATTGGAAAAATCTGGGGACAATATCTCGTAATTTTGAAACAAGGTCAGATTAGGGCGTCAACACCTGAACTGGCATTTCACTCTCCAAACTTTCCCACCATGCCAACTTGAGGACACCATTGTCTGCCACGGCAGATTTAATATATACCAGCTCCCCGCGTACACGATGCTTGGTTAGACTTTCGAACAACAAACCTTCTGGCAGCTAATCAGTTACTATCTCCCAACTGGTCTACCGCGGCCCCTGAATAACGAGAGAAAAACGAAGTAGTATTTTTATATGCAAAAGAAGAACAAAGGTATTTTCTCCAGTTACCTCCCCCTCCCAAAACTACTTCGCAAAACAATGTATTTTTCAATCCGGTAAACGACACCTGAACTTCTTTTAATTCGATACTTTTTTTAACGATTAGTTATCAGTGAAGCACATAGATGGCGGCACAAAGGTTAAACACATTAACATGGGACATGAAACCGACTCGCAAAAAGGTGTAGAGCAGTGGTCCCCAACCTCCGGGCCGCTGACCGGTACCTATCCGTGGATCAAATGGTACCGGGCCGCCGAAGGAACATTAAATTATTTCCATTTTATTTACTATGGTGTTTTCTCTCGGGTTTGTGCGGTTCTTATCTATGAAATGACCACTCAAATTAGGAGGCGGTAAATCAGAACTTCAAATTTTTTCTGTTACTAGAGCTTCAATTATGATTTCTGAATTCTGTATGTCTCTATTTTCCAATTTTGACAAATGTGACAACTGTTTTAAAGTTGGCAGACAAAGAAGCTGCATTTAAAGTCAAACCTAAGTTGTGGGGACTGCGCTTGAACAGAGGCATTTTGGACATGTTTCAGATATTAGTGGGTATTTTAGGGGAGACTGAGCCTAAACAATCATTCTCCCAGTTGGTGCACGATCACCTGTCTTTGTTTTTAAAATAGTTCGAGCGCTACTTCCCAACCACAAAAGACCCACGAACTAGTAAGGAATGGATCCGCGACCCGTTTGTCAACAAATCAGGCGAATCTAGCATGTCTGTGCAAGAAGATCAACTGCTGGAGATTGCAAATGAAGGCGGCCTTAAAACTACGTTCGAGACAACAACTTTGCCGGTGTTCTGGATTAAAGTCATGGCGGAATACTCTGAGATTGCCACCACAGCACTTAAATCCCTATTGTCATTTCCGACAACCTATCTGTGTGAAGCGGGGTTTTCTGCAGTGACACCAACCAAAAGGAAACAACTGAATAAAATGGACCTAAGCTACACACTTCGGGTGTCACTGTCTCCTATTACCCCCAGATGAAACCATTTCGTAGGAAAGAAACAAGCTCAGGGTTCTCATTGATTTAGCGTTCTAGTGAGTTAAAATGTTAAATCACTTTATATTTATTTTTTGGTGTAACTGTATTTTATTTTTGAATACATGTTTAAATACAATTAAATTAAAATTATTAAATCAAAACAATCTAAAATATAAACTATCAACGTCCCGCCCCCCTCAGCGGGCCGTGTTAAAATTATCAAACATTGATCCGGCAATAAAAAGGTTGGGGAGCACTGTGTAGAGCAGTGTTTCTCAACCTGTCTGCCGCGGCACTGCCACGAGAGATTGGCAAATGTGCCGCGAGTGTTTTTGACAAATAATTAAAATTGCATGTGTTTTGTAACTTTGAAATAATATTTGGAAAAACCTCAACGGTTACTGAAAAAAATCTTTTTTAATTTAGTTATCCCGCGTTTTTATTTGATATTAGTTTTTCCCAATTGTAATTGACGTTGATTCAAATTGGCTCTTTCTTAAAATCAAAAGATTTATGAATAAGAAATCAATCTTTAAAATTCTTTAATGTGATTGTAGTGGTGTGAATTATGTAGTATAACAGGCAGTCGTAAGTGGTAGAGCTCTGGCTCTGGATTATGAAATTGATGCTGTGGATTCGTCTACTGAAGCGTAGATTGTGAATTTTGACCCATTCTCTCAATTTTCCGACTCGTTTGAAGTGTTCGAGCATCGTTTAATAATAGTGGTAAATTATTCTGGTATCCATTTAACTGTTTCCTTTTGTTTCAGCTCCTGGTTATGTCGGATGTAGGCTTTTAAAGGTGAGCTCTTCTGACTGATGTCTTCAAACTCTTGATGTCTTCAAACTCTCCCGAAATTTTGACTAGGTTCAATCATGATAACTTTTTATTTTGAATTTTTTGAAATCGAATTTGTATTCCTGGCGGAAACAATTTTCTTAACATTTTTTATTATTTGGACACATTTAAAACTGGACAGAGAAGCTATTTCCTTTCCTGAGTAAAGTAAACACAGTGGGCTGGACACAGGGATCACCAAAATTTATGATGATTGATGAAAGATGTCCTGTGACCACGTGGTTGTGAGAGTACAACTCAACAGGGAACATTTTCTTCCTCCGCTGCCCGCAGAATCCAATGGACACCCCCTAACAGTTTTACGACTTTGCGAGATAAGAAACCCTCTGTCTCTACTTGCCAATGGGGTAAACACAATTCTTGAATTCTGGGAGGGAAGAGACAAAAAAAGTCAAAACCCATCTCCAGAACTGAATCTGTGATTTAGTTTATCTTTTAATTTATGGCTATTATAAGTTTGCATAGTACCGTATTTATTAATTGTTGTTATAAACAACTGCCTATTAAACCAAATTTTTGTTTTTCTTAATCCTAAAAGAGCAGCCGAAAGAACGGCAATATTAAAGTCAATAATTTTAAAATGCTGCCCTGAACAGAAAAATAAGAAACTAATTTCTTTATGCGAAACTCGCTGGGTCGAAAGACATGATTCTGTTTTGATATTCAAAAATTTGATGGAATCCATGATTCTTGCTCTCCTAGAATTTGAAAACGAGGGAAGTAATTCTTCCCATAAGGCATTTGGGCTAATAAGTTCAATAACCCAATTTCAGTTTCTCGTAAACCTTTTTGTTTTGAGCAGTACGCTCGCCATAACCCAAAATTTATCAGAAAAATTGCAAAGAGAAAATATTGACCTCTCGGAAGCAATTTGCCAGTTCACCTAGAAATACGGATTTTGTTTGGTAAAGTTCTCAGAGGTTTTTGTCATTTTACAGGGTGTCCACTCTTAACCTTGACTGATAATGTCTTTACTAATTTCTTAACCATTCGTTATATATGCATATTTTAACTAACAAAAATGTTTGTAAAGGAAAAAATTGTATTTAAAACGTTTTGTGTACACAAAATTCTCAATAAAAAAAAATTAATTTTTATTCGGTGTTCTAGTTTTATCAGTCATAATTAGTAAACTAATATCCAGATACTCATACATCAAACAAAGAAATTTCTATTGAGATAGTAATTAAAAGTAAATTACCTATCCATCAACTTTAAGAGTCATCCCCCTATATATGACGAACTATAGAATATTTTAAATAAGTAAACAAGTCATTTTTTTCAAATAAAGAAATGTACATTTCACGAAAAATAATGTTTAAAATTATGCTTCCCAATTTCTAAAAATACATTTAAACTGTCCTTTTTTTACCTATGACTTTCTATACGTTTTAATAACCGCGTGCAGGTTTTAAGTCATTATTACATACTCTGACATTATTTAAAATGCATAACTACCTATTTTTAAAAATAAATTTTAAACAATTTGAGAATTTCAAATTTTTTATTTTTTTTTATATTTTCAATGGCAAGGCAGTTCAATTGCGAAGACAAATACAAACACAGTACAATACAAAGTTGACCGAGGTCATTTTAGCCTTATACAAGGCCAGAAGTGATGGTCACTTGTAAAGGGGCACCCAGTGGGTGGACCATCATGGTCCCTAACAAAGGACAGCACAATTTACATCCATGCCCTAACCCCTGATTCGAACCAGGAACCTTCCGATCCAGAGGCCAACACCTTGACCACTAGACCGGTTGATCGGCTGAATTTCAAATTGTTGTTGGAATTATATTGAATTGTTATTATTTATTCAAATTGATATCCTGAAGTCTTAAATAGCTTTCGAATGTTTGCTTCCCCCAAAATTAATACATTTCTACGATGTATACCAAATCGCTTCAAAGAATATTTGGCACCCCCCGAAATAAACTCCTATATACGCCACTGATTCCAATTGACGAAAGTTAATTCCGTCCCACTGTCGAAAGTCGGTTCCGACCTATTGTCAAAAGCTGGTTCTGATCTATTTCTGATAGTTGGTTTCGTCCAATCGTTGAAAAATGGTTTCATCCAATCTTGGAAAGTTGGTTCCGACCTACTGCCGAAAGTTGGTTCCTATTATAGAAAGTTGGTTCCGACAAATAACCGAAATTTGATTCCGTCCAATCGCCGAAAGTTGGTTCCGTCCAATTGCCGAAAGTTGGTTCCGTCCAAACGCCGCAAGTTGGTTCCGTCTAATAGCCGAAAGTTGGTTGCGTCCAATAGCCGAAAGTTGGTTGCGTCCAATTGCCAAAAGTTGGTTGCGTTCATTGTTATGGTTTCATGCTAGTTTTATGTCACATGCAGTATTCTTCAATTTCCAATGGCCGAAAGTTGGTTCCTTCCAATCTTGGAAAGTTGATTACGACCTACTGCCGAAAGTTGGTTCCGATCTATTACAGAAAGTTGATTCCGTCCCATCACCGAAAGTTGGTTCCGTCCATTTTTATGGTTTCATGCTAGTCTTATGTCATATGCAATGTTCTTAAATTTTTTTCCTTTGTATTTATGGTGTTATGATGTTATGCCTCAATCCAGACAAATTCATAAAATTATAGTTCACAGTTTCTGAGAAATCCGTGGTTCTATGCATGTAAAGATAATTTTGGACACCAGTGCAATTAACAAATGTTTTATTTTCATTTAGCCATAATGAACAAATATTTAATAAAATCTGGTGCTGCACAAACAGAAGCTAAACAAAGAAACAAACGGAATTATAAAGGTGACTACATCGATTTCGGATTCATTGCAATTGAAACGGAAGACCCTCAAATACCATTCTGTGTAGTCTTCAAAAAGAAACTTGCAAATGAAGCTCTCGTTCCTAGTAAACTAAAAAGACATTTGGAAACTTCACATCCATGGGTCAAAAACAAACTAAGAGAATATTTTGAAATCCTGGCAGCGCAGTAAAATGAAACAGCAAAAAAACTTTTTAAAACTGTATGAAGATGCCAGAAAAAGGGTTGCTTGCCAGCTACAAGGTAGCACAATTAATAGCACAACACAAAAAAACACTCACCGATGCCGAGTCCATCATTGCACCAGTATTAGCTATTATTGTCCAAACAATGCTGGGAAAGTAAGCGACAGAGAAGGTCAAGAAAGTACCATTATCCAATGACACAATATCACGCAGAATCAAAGATTTATCTTCACACTTAAAAAAACAAATTGTCGAGCATTTCGAATCGCACGACAGTTAACTCTGGTCATTTCAGATTGTTGAGTCGACAGATATCAGTGGGAAAGCACAGTTCCTTGCTTTCATTCGATTTGTTAAAGATGACAAATTCTAATGGCATATAATTTGAAGAATAGAAAAAGAGGCCAGAAGAATAGACAATTCTAAGTAATTTATTTAAGACGAAAAACACAAGTACGTTACAAGTCTAGATTACATAAAAGATAAAAGATTAGAATCAGCTAGATGTTGCCAACCAGCAAAAATAAACTCAGTATTGCCAGTAAAGGAATATAAATATAATACATGAAATATAATCACAACTACAACACTCCCCCTTGATTACATTCCCCTTAGTCCTACGCTAAGTCTTTGTTTCACCATAACTGTCCTTGTTACACTCTTTGTGAGCATGTCAGCAGAATTTAAACTGGATTGTACATATACAAACATTAATAGCTTTTCCTCTACTTTTTCACGCAGGAAAAAATGTCTCAGTTCTATATGTTTGTTTCTTTCTGATGTGATGTAGTTCTTCGATAAGGCTATTGCACCCTGGTTATCCACAAAAATGGTTTGAGGAAGGCCCATAAAATGTGCCCACAGGATTTCTTGGAAAAAATTCTGGAACCACAATGCCTCTTTAGCGGCATTACACATAGACAGATATTCTGCCTCTACCGTAGACAGGGCTGTTGTCCTCTGCTTCTTGCTGCTCCATGAGATGGCGCCTCCTGCAAGAATGGTGACATAACCACTAAATGATCGACGATCAATTTTGTCGCCAGCCCAGTCTGAATCGCAGAACATCTCGAGATTTCTTCCTGTCTTCTGGAAGAGTAGTTTTATCTCTTTGGTCTGCGCCACGTACCTAAGTATATGCTGTACACCAGACCAGTGTTCTTTACTAGGGCAATTGTTAAATTGGCTCATGTAGGTGGTGGGAAAAGCCAAGACTGGTCTTGTCCCTCCTGCTAAGTACAAGAGCCCTCCTATTGCCTGTCGATACCTGAATGCTCCTTCAGCATCGAGTATATTGTCACTAGATGCTGACAAGCACCTCATTCCTGGATCCAAAGGTGTCGATGCTCCCCTACAATTCAACATGCCAGTTGATTGAAGCAAATCTGTTATGTATGCCCTCTGGTCGAGAGTCATTGAGCCATCCTTGTTTCTCTCTATTTTGATTGAGAGTAGATTGTGTATTTCTCCCAAATCTTTTACTTCAAAGGTAGCTCCAATACTGTCTTTAAACTTTTGGATGGTAGTACCCAGACTGGACATAACTAGAAGATCATCCACGTATACACCCACAATCAACTTCCTCTCCTTGTCGAAATACACACAAGGATCTGCTTTAGATCTTGTAAGCTTATACGACCTTAGGAATTTGTCGAGGCAAATGTTCCACTCTCTTCCAGATTGATGAAGACCATAAATAGACTTCTTCAATAAGCAGACCTCTGCTGGTTGTCCTTGCAGATAAACAGGTGGCGGTTCCATAAAAACTGTTTCATTTAGTTTTCCGTTCAGATAGGCAGCAGTGATATCAAGTTGGTGGACCAACCAATTTTGCTCCACTGAATATGCCAACAAGGTTCTAATAGACTTTGACTTTATTACAGGGCAAAATGTCTCTTTATAGTCTATTCCCTCTACTTGTGTGTAACCCCTGGCTACTAGTCGAGCTTTGAATCTGTTCACGCTTCCATCTTTATACTTCTTCCTGAAAACCCATCTACATTTTACAACTTTTCTTTCTTTCGGTCTAGGAACTACTTCCCAAGTCTCGTTTCTTTTTAAGTTCTCTAGTTCCTCTTCCATGGCTAACTTCCATTGTTCTGCATCAGGACTAGTTAAAGCTTCTTCTAGACTTTCGGGATCTTTCAGAAAAGTCTTGGGTTCTTCATCTCTCGACGCCATCAGTCAGCTGGACTCCTCCCTGTTTGCGACTTCCTGAGAATCATTAGTAATATTCAAGTCTCCCATGATGTAATCTTTTGTCCACTTGGGTGGTGATACCTGTCTCTTGGGTCGACTTTCCGTTTCTATGTTTCCCTCCATTCTAGGGTCTTCATCTGTTGCAGCTTCACTTCTCTCATCTTGAGGACTGTTTTCAACATCTTGGAGAGGTAATGAAATCGAATTTTCAGTTGGGAATGGCTTTTCTTCGAAAACGACGTCTCGGGAACAAATGACCATCCCCTTTTCTTTGATATAAATTCTATATCTTTCGTCTCCATCATATCCGACAAGATAGCCTTTAGTTGCCTTCTTGTCCATTTTCCTCCTTTTCAGGACTGTAATATGTGCATAGCAAACAGAACCTATGATGAGCATGTGTTTTATTCTGGGTTTCTTACCCATCCATAGTTTATAGGGGCTTGAACTTGGAATTTGAGATTTGCCAGTTCTGTTTAAAACATAGACGGAAGTGCTAACAAATTCTGCCCATAGATATTTGGGGAAATCTATTTCCTCATTTGAATACTTCAGAGTTCGAGCCATTTCTACAATTGTTCTGTTCTCTTTCAGAGATGCCATTTTGCTCTGGAGAGTATGGCGCTGTAAGCCTTTGGGATATTCCATGCTTCTTTAAGATCTGTTTGACTGCTTGGTTATCAAACTCGCCGCCATTGTCACTGAGGATTTCTTTTATAGTGTGACCCAAATTCTTTGCATGGACAATAAAATCCACAAGCACATCTTTAATTTCTGATTTTTGTTTCAGGAAGAAACAATATCTGAATTTTGTGAAATCATCTTTGAAGATGGCAAAGTATTTAAACTTCTTGTGAGACTCGTCAAATGGTCCACAAATATCTGTGGAGATCAATTCTCCTGCCTTTGTAGCCCTTTTCCTGGTTCCAAACTTTAATCTGTGTGCCTTCCCATATACGCAAGCTTCACATAATCTTGAGTCATTTTTTACTTTTATATTTAACTCATTTTCCAAGATTGATTTTACATGTTGCTTGTCTTGGTGTCCCCATCTTTCGTGATAGAGTTGAAGGACGTCACCAACAGCCATGTCTATGTTGACTTCATTTTCAGGAACCAATGTCTTCATGGCGGCTTTGAAAAGACCACCCCCAGCACTCCGTGTCCCATGCAAGACTGTTTTGCCATTGATTTTCAGATAACAGTCCTTGTAAGTGGATTCAAACACACTGTTTCGATTTCTGTCTTGAGCTGCCAACACAGAAAACAAGTTTTTACTGATTTCTGGCACGTACCACACATTTTCCAGGTGTTTAAATTGTTTCTCATTGTTTACAAATGTAACAATTTTGATGGTACCTTTACCAATGGCTGGTAATGACTTTCCGTTGGCTACGGTTATGTTATTGGGAAGCTCAAATTTGTTAAAAACCACAAAATGACTGTTATTGTTAGTCACATGTTTTGAGGCCCCGTTGTCAATGAACCAGTCATTTAAATTTGTCTCAGCAGCATGTATCTCCTCATCTAAAACCAGGAGTGTCATATTAGCCGAAGCAGGATTTCTCCCTTCTTTGGTGTAGTTGGAACCACTAGGCTTTGGTGGTTTCCCATCAGCAATCCACTTCTTGCACGTCTTGACCCAATGTCCTCTTAGATGACAGTAATTGCATTTGATGTTGTTCTTCTTACTTGTTCTTTGCTTGAACTCCGAATTTACAACTAATGCTTCTTGGTCAACTGCTTCATTTGTGCCTGGATCCTTCTTTAGTTCTCTTTCTTGAGTACAAAGTTGTGTGGTCAGTTCATCTAAAGTCCTTTTTTCGTCGCTCAAAAGAAGCCAACTGGACTTAAAGGAGCGATAATATGCTGGGAGTGTGTCTAGGATTTTGCATATTAACAGCATCTCTGGAAGTCTGTTCTCCTTCTTGCTTTCCAGTCCTCCATTTAAGTCGTTCCATAGATTTTTGAGTTTCGATAAATGAGCTGCCATGTCCTCATTTCCCCAGCTGAATTTGAAAAACTGTAAGCAGATATTGTACAACTGATTGTCAGATGAATCTTCGAGTATCTTGTGTAGCTCCGACCATGTATCTCTTGCATTGTCAAATCTCATAACCTTTTGCAGAGTTTCTTCGGTCATAGAGTTTGTTAGGACCATCATAGCACAGTTGTTGGCTTTATCGTATCTTTTCAGATCATCTGCGTACTTCTTTTTCTGAGTTACCTCGTCCGCACCAAGAATCGGCTTTTCTGGCTTCTGCATCTTCCCCTCCACGATTTCCAACGCATCTGCGTAGTAGTTCAGAACGAATTTAATTCTGTACTTCCAAATCGGCCAGTCACTTTTCCCATGCAATGGCTTTATCTGGATCTTTCCTTGGTCCATTTTCCGATGATGCAAGTGTCCAAGCAGATTGGATTGTTCTATATAACTGACTACGTGTTAGGGTTAGCTAAGTCCAACTCGTCGATGCCGGTATTCTTCCTCTCTCTATATATATGCGCGCTATAAGCGTTCTGGGCCCATAACCTAATGGCATATAATTTGAAGAATAGAAAAAGAGGCCAGAAGAATAGACAATTCTAAGTAATTTATTTAAGACGAAAAACACAAGTACGTTACAAGTCTAGATTACATAAAAGATAAAAGATTAGAATCAGCTAGATGTTGCCAACCAGCAAAAATAAACTCAGTATTGCCAGTAAAGGAATATAAATATAATACATGAAATATAATCACAACTACAACAAATTCCTGAGTGAGTATATTTTCTGCAAAGATTTGAACAGCACGACGACAGGAAGATATATTTGAGTTTGTAAAGTAAAATATTTCAAGCTTTGGTTTGCTGTGGAAAACTGCATTGGTGTTTGCACACACGGATGTCCATCAATGTTATGAAACTAAAAAGGATTTATCACACTTGTGCGCCAAGAAAATCCAAATATTATAAGCGTCCACTGCCTGATTCACAGAGAATATCTCGTTCCAATATCTTTAACTTTAGATATGTTGATTATAACGAACCAAGTCATCTAAGTGGTCAATTTCATCAAGAGTCGACCTCTTTTTAATTTTTCTCAGCTGTACGATGCAATGGATTCCGACTACAAAACTCTTTTATATCACACCGAAGTGAGTTGGCTTTTGAAGGGAA
Organism: Metellina segmentata; assembly: GCA_947359465.1. Classification (NCBI taxonomy): domain Eukaryota; kingdom Metazoa; phylum Arthropoda; class Arachnida; order Araneae; family Tetragnathidae; genus Metellina; species Metellina segmentata. The sequence goes on along the minus strand of OX375881.1, from coordinate 47,955,953 downwards.
AGGTTTTGAAACGACTCATTCACTTGAAAGCAGGATGATTTTGTTTTCTTGGAGGTCGAAAAAACATGTTGGATTTTCTCTTCATGACGAGATTTGGTGGCTTACAGTTCAATTTCTCTCGGACTTGTTTGAAAAGCTGAACTCTAAAGTCTACAAGGTCCATCCGAGAATATCGCTCCATCAACATCAAAACTGAAGTAATTTGAAGAAAAATTAACGCTATGGAAATCTGAAATTTTAAAAGGAAATTTTGACTGCTTTCCGGGTGCCAATGAATCTTAGTCGAAAAAACAAATTGCAGACGAAATTATAAGCACCATTGACGAACTTCAAACCTCACTTAAAAGCTACTTTCTTTCATTTTCAGTTGACGAATATGAATGGTTCATCAACCCATTTGCAATTTGCAAAACACCAAATTTGACAACAACAGAAAAAGAACAGCTCATTGATTTGAGAAACGATAAGTTTTATCGTTCAATATTATTCGAGAAAAATTTGGATAAGTTTTGTTTTTCTGTCAGAAATTTGTGCCCTGCAATCAGCTTGAAAGCTATTAAAATTATTCTGCATTTTGCATCGTTATGGTTCTGTGAATTTGGATTTACAGCATTGACAGAAATCAACTTCAAAAAGCGAGAAAGACTTGTTGAGAGACGATGAAATACGAACTTATCTGGCGACTTTGGAACTTCGTATTGATTTATTTGTTCAAGAAAACGGGCTCAACCCTCTCATTGAATAAATTTTGCAAATAAATAATTCGTTGGGTTTTATTTTTGTATCATACAACTTTTGTATATTTTTTATTTAGGTGTGCCGCAAATAATTCCAGATATTTTTAGTGGGCCGTCAACCAAAAAAGGTTGAGAAACACTGGCATAGAGCCTAAAAGTGAGAGGCGGGAAACATTCAAAATTATTATCATTCGCGCATGTATTGATATCTTAGCTGGCAAAAATGTGAGATTCGTTTGCATTAAAAAATTTTTTTGTGTTTATTCCTTGGACGTCAGCTGTTGCAATATTAAAACACAGTGCAACTTGGATAAAACGAACGTCTCTAACTCGAAATTGTCGCTAGTTCGAAGAGCTCTCTTTGTCCCTTGGACCTTTCATTAAATCAATGTTAAAAAATCGCTGATAATTCGAAGTTTAACTTCCTTAATTCGAAGTTTTATATAAAACTTTAAACCATAAAGACTTTTCGGCCTTTCATCACTAATAAATCATCGCAAGAATACCCCCACCTGTTCGACACGTCGGATGCGGCCAATCCCTTCATCGTCGGAGACGCTTTTTCATTTAGGCGAATTTCGTCGGTGTATTGAAGAAGGGGAGTGTGTGTTGGTGTTAGTTAATTAGTATATTGGAGAAGAAACCAACGTAAGTGAAGCTGATTTACGTTCACTAAACATGCTTGTTGATTTTGCTAACCGTAAACGACTAAATTCTACAAAACAATCAAAGATTGCACAATTTTTTGAAAAAATATAATTTTTTGTATTAAATGTAATATGTATTGTAACTTACGTAACATAAATATTATTTCGTTTACATATAATGTTTAAGTCTTTCATTCCATGATCTGTCTGAATGAATATTTACTTATTGACAGAATAATCTTTTCAAGCATTCAGTGGACCTGAAATTAAAGTTAAAATATGTACATTTTTTAATTCGAAGTTTTGGATCATTCGAATTTTTTAGTGGTTCCTTCAGCTTTGTATTATCCAAGTTGAACTGTATATGTATATACAGGGTGTGGTTATAGTTAAAGTATCCCTGTTCAGAGCTCTGTTGTGAAAAAACCAGTGATCATATGATCGTCAAGTCTGCGTGGTGAACATTTCAGAGCATCGGGAAACGTACGACGAAAAAAAAAAATAGTTTTTTAAATGACCACTAGGGAAAGAGATGGCGCTGCTAACGGTCTCTAGTAAAACATAATTCAATAAAATGGCTTCGCAGTCGTGACACACATTAATTATAAGAGGTATGAGCGACCATCAACTGTCATAATAAATCTTAAGGCCCGGTACACACATCCGGTTTTTTAACGTGCGGCACCGAAGCCCAACTATTCACATATAATCGTGAAATGACGCAAGTACTCATTTCGCGCCATTTGCGATAAATATTCTATCGAAGCAAACGTGTTTATTTCGCTTACTTGGTGTAAAAAAAGTATATTTTGAAACACAAAACAGACGTTACTGGATGCAACCCTTTATTAATTATTACTTATATTCCATTTATTTATGAAAACAAGGTACTTCAGACCGGAGAAGCGTGTGCGGCGAGCTGCAGCGCCGTGGGGAACTGCGGTACAATTTCACGCAATTTGGCGCCGGAGGAATGTGTGTACTACTCCATTGGATCTAATGTATCTCAGACCGCACTTGCTCTGCCGCAGCGGTGCCGCACGTTGAAAAACCGGATGTATGCACCGGGCCTTAATATGAAATTTAGGTAAGCATTTTGGTCACAAATATTCCATGCGGTGTCAACAAAAGAAGACGTCATTTTATGTAAATTGTTTAAACACAATATGCTAAAACGCGTTCAAAGCTTTATGGACGATCGTTATATCGACGAAAGCATTCGACGATCGTTATAGGACTCTCATTGCCTGACCGGGCTTTTTATTATTAAAGTTGTTTTACAAGAATTCCAGTTACCTCGTTCACCAGACGGGATGACTTTTGGCTGTGGGGTTAACTAAAAAGCATGTTTATCAGGGATGTATTCGGAACCTTGCAGATTTTAAGTACAGCGTCATCTTGGCACACGCGCAACATCACAAAAGATCAGTTACTAGCAGTTGTTGAACACGCCATCTCACGGTACCAGTTGTTGCTTCTCCAACACGGTGGACACATTGAACAATGCTTATGACTTGTCTTTCTACAGCCTTCTTCCCTTCTGCGTTCCAAGTGTAATATGTTTTAGATGTATTAATTAAATTGACATTTTGTTGTTTATGACTATTGTCAGTATCTATCGCGCACTCTTATACCACTTACAAATTGTAATTAATATGCATCATGATTGTAAGGCCATTTCATTGAATTATGCTTTTACTAGGGACTGTTTGCAGCGACATCTCCTCCTCTATCGGTCACTTTCGGAACTAATTTTTTTTCCCGTCCTTCTTTTTCCCATTTTTTAAAATGTATACCACGCAAATTTGGCGGTTTTATGTCCGCTGGTATTTTATCTACAGTGCTCTGAACAGGGATACTTTAATTATAACCAGCCGGTATATATCTTCAAAACTGGTGTTTTTGTTACTTAGAACTGTTCACACTAAGAATTCTTAGATTACCGGCATGCCGTTTAAACTTTATGCCCTAGTGCAAATTTTGTGCATACGTAAAGCAGCTCATGAAATCATTATTTGAAATCCCCGGTTACTGTTAATGCAAAAAGAATTTTGCAAACGAACAAATTTTAATTATACAGTCTACTTATATGAATTCCCTATATTGCACGGAACACGTACCATACTTCCATCCTATGTCCGATAATATACTCGATGGAACGCTCGCGACTCCATCTTTTTTTTCTGTTGATAGTCAATTACTCAACAATATCGTACATTACTCGTACTTTAAAATTGAAATGGAGCCTAATTCGGAGAGAAATACCCTTTGGACTCTGAAAATTAATACTTTCTTGCAATTCATCGTGTGATTTAATTTAAACTGGAGCGAATGACTTCTCCAAATCACTCACCTCAAGGGCTCTAGTGGACTGACAGACATCTGGATGGGGCACTATACTGCCTGGGCACAAGTGGCTGGAGTCCTTCTGGCTACCGTAGGAGACGTAGTGGACACTGATGATAGTGTTGGCAGAGCACTGGAGAACCAGGTCTTGGTGATCACATGCATGGGACTGAAGAGGCGTCAAAGTCCTGTGCCATGTACCTAGAGAAAAAGACTATATATTTCAAAACAGTTGACTATGTTTTATGGCGCACGGACCACATTTGATCAAGACAGACAAGACAAGATCAAGTAATGAACTTACTCATACACAAGGAAAGGTTTACTGACTCAGAAGAGATCAATTTACTCAGGGCTTGACCGAAACCTACGGTCTTAAGTGAATTTCGAAACACTACTAACCACTCGGCTAAACCGTTGGATAGCGAGAAGCACATACACTCACTGCTCTGTTTTTGTGGTCACGTATCTTTATGTTTGAGTTTAGAATAAACTCATTCGTTTTCTTTTATAATATAAACCCAAGTGCAGAATTATATTCAGTGTTCTGCAACACAACACCAAGCAATTGCAATTGTTCTGCATACATTTTGTCCGAATTTTGAAAACTGCACTAAAATCAAAAACAGACGTAAAGCACAATTATCGGCTAAATATGCATTGCATATTTATAATAAAACATAAAAATTAATTAACTGTTTTATTTAAAACCGTTGCATACTTTCAGAATTTGCAATTCTGTCCATAACTTTTGAAGTTAAATATTTTGTCATTAACATAGAAGATGTGTTATTTATGAAGTGTTTGTGGAAGTTTGGGCGGTGTAGGCAGGTTGTTCCGTCGCTAGAAAAGAAAAAAAGGTGTGGCAAGGAGCGCGCTTTGCACTACAGAACATCGTAACTTATGATTGAAAAAAAAAATCGACCAAAATTTTGATAAAATTAAAGAAAAATTGTTATGCCAAGACTTTATTCTGCGGCATACGTCGCTGTTTATGCTATAAGTATCTATGCTAAATTTAGTTTCTTTTTGAAAAGATATTTTTAGTCAATTTTAGAACTGCTTTCCTTCTTTCCTTTATTTACATATGGTATTCATACTAGCTACTTCGTAATCAGATCACTCGAAACTTCAATCGAAATTAGATAGCTTTTAAGACGTTTGGGAGTTTGCCAGTTCATTATGCATGAAAAGTCTCCCCATTGCTCTTCATCCTCATTGATAGTCAAAGTAATCTAAGTAGCGCTTGACTGAAAAATCATCTTGATAATGTGGATTATTTCATTCTTTCAGGAAGGGCTGTGATTGCTACAGGGGCATTTCACAGTATTAAGTTGTTACGGACTCTACACTTCAGAAACATATTTTATCCTTATATTCTCTTACAATGAAAATGTTTAAGATGAACTTCAAGTAATTTTATATTTTAGTATGTAATTAATACATTAGCATTGAAAAAGATTTTAAAAAATTCAAATTTTTATTAAATATAGACATTTATATTGCATGTTACGGACTCTACATTAAAGGGACATGGATTTTTATTCTTAAATGGAAATGGCATTCCCTCTGAAACTAGCTGTTATTTCTATCTATTAAAATTTTCTTTTTACATTTTGGTTCATATATTAAATATCTGCACCACAAAATAAAAATTGGAAAGGACAAAAATAATTTTAAATGAATTATTTATTACATAACTCCTTGTTTACAAGCCTGTTACGGACTCTACACATTTGTCTCTTGTGAATATTAATGAAAATACTGAGAACTGTGTTCAGACTATTACAACAAAATTGTTTTACTGTTCAATAGTGTCTATGATTGATGAAATCTTTTGTCTATTTCCGCATTATATGCAAAACAACGTGCCGAAGAACCAATTGGTGGTGGGTCAGTGGGTAGAATTGACAGATAAGTGTCCCGATTAATTTCTTCAAACTCTACTTTTGGCATAGCTTTAAATTTGTTTGTTGATATGAGTTCAAGTTCAAACTTAACAAGGAATTTTTCTTCTGGTAACATTTTCACTATTTGCCCTGGCCACCGGTCGTTACTGTTAAGTACAGATATTCTACTTCAATGTCAGGTTTGGAAATGCTTTGGATTAATGATTGAGAATTCTCATTCCTATGAGTATCCCCCATAATCTTTTCTCAATATATTTGGAGTTAACTTATGCAAATACTTTGCCATTATCAACATAAAAATGTGCATTCTTCTGGTGCCAGGGATTGATATGACTGAGCTTCATCTATTTTCAAGTTTAAACTCATCCACAGTTGCTACCACCTCAGTTTCAGGTACCAAAAGAATGTTTATTGATTTAGCCCCTCTTTTAGCAATGGATTAGAAATCATAGGCATTAAATGGCACATCTTTATACTTCTCCGCTATACCACCTACTGGTCCTTTTCCATGCGCTGTAGGAAAAAAATGCCAGCTAGCAGTGCAGCCATGGTCTTTCATGTGGTTTTTGAAATTGCTCACAAGGTTATACTTATTTTTAAATTGGCTACCACAACCATCTGAAAAGTAATGTACATATGGAAACGATATTTTCAGTTTGTTCTTTACGTCATCCAAAATAATTATGTTAAAGATGAAGACTTCCTTTTTATGCAATGGGTAAGGACATCTGAGACAATTGCATAGGAAATATGCTGCAGTTCTTCCCCAACCTTATAATATACAACAGCTGTAAATATAGTCACTTGCTCTGGTGACCTCTGAATTTTCATGATTTCATTTTGTTGTTTCAGGCTATTATTTTCTGCAAAATTCTCTTGAATGATAATCTGACTTTCTGTCAGTTTCTCTTTTAGATATTGCATGTTTTCTTGCTGCCATTTTACATTGTATACATGCTGTGCAAATGAGTACAGCTGTTCTTTAAGAACTTGTATGCCTTCAACTAAATCTGTTTCAACAGCTTATTTTCTTACCTGACCATCACTGGTAACCAATAGAAAATAGCTAAGTGGTATGTCTTCAATCAAATTCAAACAAGGTTGAAAAGAAATAAAGATAACCAAGTACTGGAAAACTGAAACTAACTTCTAAAAGTTAAATTTGCAGTAGTTTTTTTAAGTAAAAGTTTCATTTTACCTTTAAAGTTGACGTTCCGGCTGTTTTATTTTGTGTGCAGACAAATAGTAAAATGGGAACCTTGTAGACAAAAAACATTATTCTTGCCAAATGTAGAGTCCGTAACATTTTGTAGAGTCCGAAACAAAATTTTAGAAATTCATAAAAAATAACAGAATTGAATAATGGTGGAAATCAGTTAACAATATTGTAACACTATTATTGGAATTAGAAAATATTGATTTTGGTAAACATAAAATCATAATTAAAAATTTTAACAAAACTTTTCTTTCTAATTTTGTTACGGACTCTACAACCATCATTTTCACAAGCTGTTAATTTTTACAGAATACATTTATCAAATAAAATAGCTAGCCATAATGGATATGTGCCAGAACATTATTTGTTCCCAGTTTAAGTTTTGGTTTAAAAATCTGTTCAAGCCATTAAAAAATTAAAATTTACTGTAGAGTCCGTAACATTACAAACTTCATTTTTTATGTTCTTAACACAATTCTATGCATAATCTGAAGTAAACAAAGTAAATAATGTGATATTTATGTCCTTTAGAATGTGCTCTCTCAATATATGTAATTAATTTTTAATTTTATTAAGTTTTGTTACGGACACACCTATGTCTCAAATACTGTGAAATGCCCCTACAACCAATCTAAAATCAAATATTAATTTAAGAGCGATACAACGATTTTATTTGTAATATTTCATCTATTTGTCAAAGTACTCTCCATCCCATTCCAACATTATCAAATATAGACTCCCATCTACTGGGCTTGTAATGACATCATAATATTCATATCAAATTGATTCATTCTAGTACACTTTTAGTTTTAAGAAATTACAAAGGCTCTATCAAGAGTACATAGATGGGAAATTTACTTTGATAAGATAGATATTATCGTACGTTAGAGGGGGATAGTGTAGTAATCTCGTATAATTAATGCATCTCACTAAAGTCACTGATATGTCCCATTCGGGATTAAGCAATTCCTAGATTATAACAGTTAAATGTCGTTTAATAATACCCAAACATCTGATTTCGATCGGGATAGCTCGAAGCTAAATCTCATAGCCTAGGTTAATATTAACACTATAAATGACATTGTGAGCGGCTTCAGTGGCGACGGCATTTTAATGCGTCGCGTAAAAAAAGCAGTGTGTAACCCAGAGCTGCCAAAATGTTTGTTGAAAGTCAAAAGCAGCAACGAATGTTTGATTCGTCTCGTAGAAAAATCTGAATCAAAAGCGTACAACATCGAGACAGCGTATGAAGATATCAGATCGATTGGTTTTAATAATCATTGCAACCTTAAAGAGATTGGAAAATAAATAATGACCTGACGGTTATTACTGCACTTTCCCGATATGATTTTCCCCCAAGTCAGTATTTGCTACTACAACAATGTCGGGAAACATCAGTCTCTATTGAGCGCAGTTTTTCAATGTTAAGAAATCACTAGCCAAGGATTGACAATTCAACGGCATCAACGTTCTTCTGTATTTAATGATGTATTATAATACTGTTGTGCACGACTAAAATTGTCAATAAATTTTGAATTTTTTCATTTTTTACGAATAATTTAGTTTAGATTTTAGTGTATCAAAAATAAATGCAACTTTATGGAATGATAAATGCAAATTTTACCATTTTTACTGCAACAAAAAAGTGCCATAATTATAAGACTATTATAGCAAAATCTATATATATAATTCTCTTACGTGGCACGCAAAAAAGACGTTATTTGTAATCGCGTTTTGGCAACATTGTGTACGATTGTTTGTTTATCACGAAGCCTCGCGCTTCAATTGAATTTATAGCGTTATCGGATGAAATTTTTTTGAAAAAAAATTAATCGAGCTGTTGCAGTTAATAATAGAAATCAAAGAAAGCGTAGGATCTTTTCAGGGCCATTTAAAAAAAAAGTCCCTTTAAGTGCCAACAATTATAGTTCAACAAGCCGCTTGCACTACAACTTTCGACAACAAACTCAATAAAAAAGCGTGGGTGGCTCGAGTGCAGGGGGAAATGTACACACAAACAACATGCTGGGTATTCAATTTCGAAATCAGCAATCACATTTCGTTAGCGAGTAGGGGGCGGGCCCCCTAGTATTACATTTAATAAACGAGACAAAATATTTATAATCAGGTCTCCCATACATGGGTATAAGGACCCAATAGAAGGGGAAAGTGAAGTTTTTTACTGCAATCTGAAGTCCTGTTTGCTAAGTTTAGTTTCTAATGGTTTCATAGCATTTATGCTACAATAATAAAGCCGTGTGTAAAAGAAAACGGAAAATAATTATTAATTCGTGCGAGTTAAACGGTTGAGTACTCAGAATAATAGTTAATTCTTGTTCATGGCCAATCATTATTTTAACTTTGTACTCAGATAAGATGAGGGTACACACACACACATACACAGAAGGTAGGTAGTTGAATTAACGTCGAACTGGAGCAAAACAACGGGCCATTGGCGATACTCCGGTATCAATCTCATTGGAAAAGATCTGATGGTAACATCTCGTAATCATGAACCACGGTCAGATGACGCGATCAACACCTGAGCTGGCATCCCATTCTCCAAACTTCAACAATGGTGGGAACATTTGAGGCCAGGATATATTTATCTTGCACTATCCCCCCCCCCTCCCCCGTACATGAAAGCCTACGGTTGGATAGAGTTTCGAACTCACAATCCCGTAAGCTATGCCAATCGAGCTTTCGTGGCCCCACGGGCAAAATAGATTTTCTCCTGAAATGTAACTGCAATAAATTTGTACGGACGACAAACTACTAGAATCAGAATGATGATTTATTGAACACAGTTATAGAAATAAAAATAATTGAGATCTTATGAGCTCCTGCGATCTTATGGCGGCACAAATTTAATTCCTGTAACTAATTTGTGTATTTCTGTGTTATTAAAACTTTCATTGCGTGTTTGTCCATTTATTTGACGAAGCCTTGTGAGTTTGATTCAAATGTGTTCGTAATGTGATATTCTAAGTTTAAAACAGATTTAATATGTCATATAGTATATATCAATGCTGTGCGTCTTAACTATCGTATATTTCCTAAAGCTATAACACTAAACGACTCGATAGAAAGTTCCGAGTCTTCGAGCATTGAGAACTTCAATGAATGAATAATAACCACGCAACAAATATCCGCTGTCAACGTTCGCGAATTCGTAAATTGTTTACAGGAGACGATAAAACTCGTGTTAAACAGAACAAGCTCCTTGTGTTATCCGATACTTATCAAACCTTGATTACCATACGTTTTTAAGACGTTCGATTCTCTTGCTCAGCACTCTATTTCAGCGCCTCGACAACCATTCATTCGGAACATTCTGTTCTTATTTGAGTACCGTTATCTCACGATGTCTCAGTACGAAAAGTTCAGTGTAATATTCTTTTAGAATCCGTTATCTGTTTTTTCATTCGCAGTTCTTTATCAAATGGGATCTATGTAAATTTTCATTAGCAACACTTGATGTCATAGCTTTTTGTGTAACTAAAGGTTCGTTCACATCTCTACAGATCTGTAGCTACAGTTCCATCAACTGTCCAACAGTAGCTTCCAGAGACTGTTTACATCTGAACATATTTGTCATAACAGTTCTGTCTCGTATGGCTCACATTTATATCTCTGGACAAAACTGTAGAATAGAAATGCTTGACGTGCCTATACTGACTTGAATATATTTATTTTTTTAGTATTTATATTTCGGATGTACAGTTGAAGTTTTATGCTACAACAGCGGTACTGGCTGTCTTTCTATGTATGTTACAGAATTTACAACAGATTACACAATGATAAAGTGTAAAGAGAATGCCTAAAATGAGACACTTAAGAGCTTTCAGCATCTTATAAATTAAAAAAATACATATGTCATTAACTATCTATAAAAAAGTTACACCAAAATATCACAATTTTTTAGCAGAGATGAACAATGAATTATTTTACCAAATGATATTTATTCAAAAGTAAAAATTTCGTTTTATAATTTATCAAGGGAGACGATAATTATCTATTCATTTAAAAGAAACTATTTGATTTTTTGCAAAATGTTCTTTTTTATGTTTTAATTTCTTTTACATACCCGTAGAAGATAAAAAAATTAATTTAATTTCATAATTAAATTTATGTATATCTTCTATGTTCGTTTCCTATTTAAATAATTATTCAATAGATGTTCTACAAACATGTCGGTAGGAAAACGATTATTGGAATTTTTAATTGAATATTAAGAATAATAATTTACCAACTTTATCCAGTTTTCTTGTGATTCTATACTGTCTAAGTTAACATGCACGCAAGAACTTACAAATTGAACAACGAAATAGAATGACTGTCAGACACTATCAGAAAGTAGACGGTCGATGAACTTGGTAGAGAACTGTGACATATTCGGAAGTCTCTCGTAAGTGCTTAGATTATCCTATAGAATCGTAGCAAGAGCTGTGACAGAACAGACATTCCTCATTTGTCAGACAGAAATTCCTTAGTGTGTACATTACTAGATATACTACTAGAGAATAGTGTAGCTACATATATGACAAGTGTAAATTTACTATAGGGTAATTTCACACTTAAACCATAAAACCAAAAAATTAAAAAACGTAAAATAATAAGTGTTATACATCAAAATAAATGTAATTTTTCTGTCTCTTTGAATCAATCAAGGAATAAGGAAGTAATTTTATACCTCTGTATAAATGCAGAAGTCATTTAAATTTCGATAAAAAGTATTTACTATAGCACCTGATTTAGGCCCCCATACATATCATATTTATTACTATACCTCTGATTAAGGAACATATAAAATCTGAATAGTTTAAATATCCAGAAATAATATGATAGTATACTATAAAAAAACTGATAAAAATGAAAGTATTATTAATATAAAATTTTTAAGAGGAGGAAACTTTCTATACCTTTAAATGATACGCCTGTTACAAATTTTTGGGAAAAAGGTTTTCTGACAACATTAGTAACAAGTATAACCTTCAACATTATTGCAGTAAAGCAATCACAACAGGCATAATAATGTATAAAAAAATATTTTTTTTAAACATGTATTTTTTTTATAAAAGTGTGTAACAGACGTATCATTGATATGTAACGAACGTATCACTCCTGTGTAGCGAGCAAATCATTTGTGTAACATGATCAGTGGTTCTACAAATTTATTAAGAAAAAGTTACCATATTGATTTAAGAATAAAAAATTATTAATGTATCCATTAGTACAAAAATGTAAGTGGAAAATATTTTTTTAAATTATAAAAAAGACAATTTGTGTGCCTTATTTTTACATATATTTACTTATATTTGTGTTGACATGTTTTTTTTTTGTTTTTTTTTTTTAATTTTTGTTGCTTGGCATGACAAATTAAAATAAATACTACATCTGGCATCACCAAATGGAAACTTGATTGTGATGTTAGACATTTGCATCAGATGTGATAATCTTCAAAATTTCAATCTCATAAACTAAATTTTAGACGAAAAAAGCAAAGAAGTAACATGGTATCAATGGAATTCAGTGGATAGCAGAGTTTTAAAAATTAAAGAAAGTGGTACAATAAAAGACGATTTTGGTGTTGAATTCAACTGGCATTTCTTCGCCACATCCCATGGCAAAGGCGAACCTGATAATGTAGGTGGCCAAGTGAAATTAGAAATGTGGCAAAAAATTAAATCATGACAATTAACAATTCTGAATGCAGAAATTTTTGTTTCTGTGCTCGGAAAGCACTCAGAAAACAAATATCCTCTTTGTATGTAAAGAAAAAAATTGAAAGCAACATTAACTTGAACGAGCGATTTAAAGACATACGAACAATTCCAAAGACTCACTAAATCCTCAGTTTACTGTCAAATTCTAAATATACTGTATATATTTCAGAAATTTCTAGAAAACCTTTTACGCCTTTTTACTTCACATAGATCAAAAACAATTTTCTCATTACTTAACAAAAATGCAGCAGACCAATATAAATCTGTATCCAGAAATGACAGTATAAAATTCGGGTCGTGTGTCATTATAAAACTAACTGTAGAAAAGGGGAACATAAAAAGCCGTTATACAAGTTATTCAGTCCATATCCCAATTAGTGTTAGAGTTTTAAAAAAAAGCACTTGGGCAAAATTTTTCTTTGGCCTGAAAATGACGACATTTCTGCTGTGAATATAGAAGATATTGTGGACATATTGATGAACCCACAATCGATAATCAATTTAGATTGACATTTGATAAATTATTAATTCTGTACAATTTTTAACTTAAAAATGTTTTGTGTCACTGTGTAGTACTATGAAATTTTTAAAAATTTCATTAGATTATGATTTTTTTATTCTATTATTAATTTGAAATCTTTATTAAAATTAAAGTTGTCCGGAAATTAAATAATCTATGTATTTGTAATATCTTTGAATCTCCCTCCATTCATAAAAAACAAATTTTCTTTACTTTCCTTTGTAAACATCAGACACTTTGTCATTTGTGTTCAGAGTGTGACACAATTGTTTTTCCTAAAGGCATACGTTCGTTACCCCATAAAGTATGTATTATCTCTATTTCTGTTTTTAAAGAAAAAAATTAAACTTTTTATATCATTCCATTTGCAAACATTTTAGAAATCAAGCTATTGCTAATTAGCGGTACTTTCGTTGGAGGAACATATGCTAAAGTTTATTTAAACATTCCGAAAATGAAATATGGATAAAACATATCATTTTAGAGATAATATGCGGGTTAATTCTTATATGTAAGAAAATTAAAGTGAATAGAAGTTCATAAAACTAATCTAACACACAATTTTAAGCTCTAAAACTTAAAATAGCTGTAAATGAATTAAAACACCCTGCATCCTGTTACATCGTCATTTGTCTTCAGTAGGTATTAAAACTGACGTAACTATTTCCCTTTGAGCTTTTTGAATGAATTAATGAAGATAAATCAAGGTTACTGGTGCTAATTTCGATGGGAAAAGTCCCAATCTAATATACCTTCAAACAATATTCTTCATTAAAAATGTTTTCATTACAACTATGTGCAATATTTTATAGTTTTCCAAAGAAAACTGTTGATCACTAAAATAACAGTTAGCATCACGGAACACTGGAATGTAAAACTTACCTTTCAAGAATGATTTAGAACGGCCTGGTACCCGAGTGGTTATCGCTCAGTATTCCAATCCCGTATTGGTATGGATAATCGTAGTGATTCGGAATCCATTTAGAGCCGTAGGTCCCAGTCTAATTTTCACCCGTGTAACAAAAATGACTGCAGAGCCACAAAACCAATTAAAACGATTTATTTGCCTATGAATTGTGTAGTAAAAGTTCCAAAAAAACGATGATTTCTGGTCATCCATGTCATTTTTCCGTTTTGTCATTTACAAACTGTTCTAACGTATTCCCCCTCAGGAGCACATCTTTAATTGTACGAGTATTAAAACTCCGAGATACCCTAGTAATCTATCCTCTCTTTCATTTTTACACTCGCCTACCCTCCTACTTTGCTAAATAAATTATTTAAATTTCACTTTTCTTCTATATGTTGTGCTTTTTTTTCGTTTAAAAAACCTTTTACTGCTAGTATAGCTCGATAGTTAAAATTTTTCACCAACCCTTATATATTTTTCATTTCCTTTCAAGTCTGAAAACTGCTTCTGTAGTGAAATCGGCACACCTACAGTACATCAGTTTGCCCCCTAACAGCCTCATGGCATAACAGGACGCCTGCCGACCACCTTAAAATCGCAGGATCATTGCATGTACTAGGGCTCGAGTGTCATTAACACGGAGAGATTCATTGAGAATAATCAGGACTTGATTATCCAAAGAGACTAAGTAGAACGAACTTTTTCCCTTGCATACTATATATACACTCACTGCCAAACATTAAACACAGAGAGGAAAATGTTAATTTCCAGAAGCTAATCTGAATTTGAGTGGCTGCAATTTGCTGCAGAGGTAGATGGAAGTATGCAACCGTGTTATGCAACAACCAATCACGGATTCGTGTCATGAAATATGCAAAAAAGGCAGTCGTATAAGAAGTCAGCATTGTATGAGTCGAGATTTACCCTGGAGCCAGATGACAAACGTGTAAGGGTCTGGAGACAACAAGGTATACGCAATCGGCTCAGAACATCATCGAGCATAACGCATTTAGAGGTTGATTTTGGCCGGGATTTCGTTGGGATATCGCTCCGACTTGCACATCTATAGACGGGGTTCTGTGACGTCTGTCCGGTATCGGGTTGTAGCCCTAGAACCCACTGTGAGATTGTACGCTGCAGCAGTTGGTCCTTCTTTTGTTTTAATGGATGATAATGCGCGTCCCCATAGAGCTGGCATCGTCGACGACTACATGGAGTGTGAGAAGATTGCGCGTATTGTTTGGCCGGCCTACTCGCCGGACCTGAATCCCATTGAAAATCTTTGGGATGCCCTCACCGAGCTGTGTCTGCTCGTTTACTACCCTCAGCTACTCTTACAAAGTTGCAAACTGCTCCACAGTAGGAATGGCGGTTACTTGACTCTGGGGTGGTTGATCACCTCATGGAAAGCAGGATGAGGGTTGGTCACCCCACCTATTAATTTTATTTATTTGTTTTGGATTTAAACATAATTTTGTTAATGATTCCAATATGACTCATCTTTTAATTTATGAAAATTGAATATTGTTTTCATCTTTGAATTTAATTCTTTGTTTTGTTTCATGCATAATACTATTTGCTACTTTCCTGCCGTATTTCGTGTAAATCAAAGCTGTACTTGTCGTTTTTTTTTTTTTTGCATTTTACCCTACCACTTACCCTACAATAATGGATCAGGCAGCAAGATGTGATGGTACAAGGGAAAGAATACATGCTTTAATAGGGGAAACCATCCCCCTATTAATTGCAATTACACTAGTAACCCTTCTAGGCATACTTTCAACAAGGTTTTGATACACAGCTATGAGTATTTGTGTCCATTCCTTCTGTACGAATGTCGCCAGATCAACTGTAGATTTCAGACATGGCTCCCTGGTTCGTAAGCGTCGCTCTAACTCGTCCCGCAAATGTTCTATGGAGTTTAGGTCGGCACTCTGAGTAGGCCAGGGAAGACGTTTTACAACCATATCTTGATACCATTGCTTGACGGAAGCTGCAACATGACATGGAGCGTTGTCGTCCTCTAAGTAACATTCGTCCATTCCATAAAACTGCAAAAGCGTAGGAAGTACCTGTTTGTCCAAAATGTTCATGTAGGCGTCGGCGTTCAATTGACCAGGAACAACATGCAAAGGTCCTATGATGAAATCAGGCCATACCACAAAAAATACCCCCAAACAAGTAGTTGGATTTTATGCAAATCCATTGGCGTCCGGATCATTATTGTAGGGTAGTGTTTTTGCGTGTATGTATATATTGTGTGTGTGCTTCGACAAAAAAAAGACGACTCTGTCAGCGTTCCGATTTTTTAACCGTATTTATTTCACATTCTTTAAGTACAACAGAAGTAATCGTGCCCTTGTGCTCACCCTAATTTAAAATGTTCCCTCATAAACAAACACAAGATCTCAATTCAGATATGCTAAAGCGGCCAGGCTAAGACAACCTCGGAGGCACATGACTCTCCAGCCATGCTCCGAGCGCTATCAATTTAAATAACCCTCCCAGTGGACTAGATCTGAAATCCATAAACACACTTTGCGGATTACATCCATGAGGCCATTCCGAGAAGTGCCTTCTCCAATAATAATTACGGAATCTATCACCACCTTGGAGGAGTGTGTCGTAAGATGCGCTATCAGCCGAGATAGGGCGAAAAATCCCACTGTGAGATCGTGGCATATGGGTTTCTACGCTCCCAGTCATCCCATGGCTTTGCTCGCTTGTAAACACTGCTCTGGTGGAGTTTACTCGAAATGAGATGTGCAAGCGATAAACGATCGGAGGCGATGGGGATGTTCCTGCTATTTCTGTTTCCCTCTGGTCTGTACCGGAAGTTATCGGTTCTGTTCTGGGATGAGGTTTATTTATCTAAGGACGAGAAATTTGGTGGGGCTGAGGGGGGGGGCGGATTTATACAGAGTGGGACCCCCCGAAATGGCCCGAATGGAACAAAAATAAATGAAGGAAGCGAAATCTATTCAAACTAGCAGACGTCCGTAGCATTTTCAATGAACTTCCTCAATTGCTCATTCATCTATCGATGGCAAAGTGAGGTTACATTCCACATCTTATTAACTTTACTACTGATTGTCTCGACGATGTGTCTCCTCACTAGCAAAACAGACCATGATGGACGATATTTCTCCGCATTAGAAGAAAACTGAGCAAAACTTGATCTTATCATCATGTTTCATCATCAAATCATGATATTATATGATCAGAATTGGCAATATCTTGATGACGAGGTACCTCGCCATTACAAAATTGGACAGATCTTGTTGGATGAGATATTTGGAGGGTTAAATCCGTTTTTTGGACAAAGCATTCACATTCACTTAAATGGATTCTATGCCCAAATGAAGTAGAATTGCACAAAAAATTGTAAAGCTTTTCGTATGTTTTTACTGATGTCAATTATTTTCAATAAAATTTCAAAGATCATACCTCGGCCCAGTCACCACAATTAGATTTTGAACGTCGCTTCAATTTCATCCGATTCCGTTGTTCAAAAGCGATTCGGCATTTTCTGATGCTAAACATGTTTTTGTTCATATTGCGTTTCCTTCCTGATTTCTATCTTCCTGATTTTTCATTGCTTTCTGTCATCAGACTTTCATATGAGTGATGAGCTGAAGGTTTAGCAATGTTTTGTAATAAAAGCTTTGATCAAGTTCAACGATGTAGCGTATGGAAGTTTTGAGCCCATTAAAAGAAAAGTCCGTAAATAGTCAAAACTATCTGCAAACATAATTGCACCCAGCATTACAGCAATTCGATCGGTTGTTGAACTCGTGGGGTCTGAGTGTCTGCTTTTGAATGCAAAGGGGATGAGACAAGACAGAAAAATAGCTTCATGTGTGGTGTCTAGATGCATGGTTTGGTTGTATGGTGCACAAGGTTCAGAATAATGAAAAACTATGCTAAACACGGAACACAACATCGAAGTCAATGAAAAGATAGAACAAAGCCGTGACATAAAAGTGTATAAAAATCAGTTTAAAGCATTGAGAGCTTTTATAAGTAAAACACTGTAAAACGTTCATGAACAAAGTAAATAAAAGTACAACAGCAAAAAAATATATACATATAAAAAACGACGTGATCTAAAATTAACAGCGAAAAAAAAGCCAATGACAGGCAAAATAATCAAACATATGTTAATGAGAGGTTATCTCAACTAAATCTTGCATGATTAAAATGGTTCTGTTAAAATATCAAGATAGAATTTAAACATGCTAGTAAAATGTAAAAGAAAGAAAATTTTTGGAATGCTTTAGATTTTTGTGTCATCTTTGACATTCAAAAGTATTTTACGTTAAAAACAATTAAAAATGTGTACTGGAGTCCGTTAATCAGCTTGAATCCAATGTGGATTTTAATCAAATAAGTAAACCATACAGATACGTTAATCATACATGAAAGACATCAAGAGGCTTATATGCTCATCTTTTGATACGAGTAATAGACTCAATCTACAGAGTGATGTGTACAGGAAAGAATGTTTTATTGAGCAACAAAGCTCGTATCCCAGGTTCCTTGCCCAGAGCTGTAAGAGTGTCTTTCTTTTGACTTCTTGCCGGACTACCAACAAAGACACATACATTGTATTGTAGTCACGAGATCAGCAATCTGCCCCTTTTAGAAATGGACGTTATGACAGGAGACCACCTCATGGACTGCCCTAAAACTCCTAACAATAGAATTGCAAATACTGTTGATATTGCTTTTAAGCCATATTTTTTCACTTCGGTACTCCATTAGGCTGCTTGTCGATTGAAGACCGATAGGCCGACGGGTGTTGGATAAAAAAAAATGGAAGAATACTGGGCCTCACACCAAATAATCTTCTGAATACGTATCTGGCAGGAGATACCCAGATTGCAATCGCCGTATTGGTCGATTGAGAAAGGGGGGAGGGGTTGAATGAGGCTCGTATTCGTATGTGATTTTCAGTTTCAAAAGAAATCGCCGTAATTCAGTGGATTTGACCACTGCACTTGTGTATTAAAGGTGACGCAGGTACGATTCCTGTAACTTATCCTAGGTCTATTTCTATCTTTCTTGTATCAATAAAACTAATCTTGTGTCCATTTGCTTGACATTGCTTACCTTATGTCTAACACAGCATGGCCAAATATGTCTCTTGGGCCATAAAAAACCATCCAGTATCATAGTGAACTCATCCTGGCTTTTGTCAATGCAGATTTTGTAAGGTTGTAAAACTGACATACGAATTATTACAACCAATTGCACACATTTTAAGGTTGGCTTCTCAATAGCGTTTGGATGCTCATGAAGAAAGTTTAAGTCGTAAATACGTTCTTTCATGCCCTAATAAACTGAAAAGGCTGTCAAAAATAATAAGCTATTTCTTATCGCTCCAAATCTCACTTTATCGCTGTAAATATTGTTAACAAGTTTCTAAGTCAAGGTCCACTCACCCCTTTATACACGTGTTCTGCAATTCTAGAGAAAAAACTTTCTCAGGCTTTTAAAATGTCTTCCAAGTACTCTAACTTAAATAAGCAATAAAAAACATGTTTTTTCCGTGAGAACAGGACTTGAAACAAATCAAAACAAGCTTCCGAAATACATGGTGACGTAAAATATAATAAAAAAATCACACTGACTTTATGAGAAATTACAGATAAAAACTGTTATCACTGTTTCCACATAAGGTCATGCACCGGGATTATTCCTGAAAAAACTTGCTCTAGATAGATGGCACTGGAATGCTGAAATTGCATTCCATTTCAATCGTATGAAATTATTAATCGTTATGAAATTGATTGCAATCATTTGCAAGTTTTGATTTGCGAGATTCCATTTTGGCGAAAGAAAATATAAGCTAATATAATTATAAGAAAATATAATTAGCTAGCAATGTTCTAAAACTTGAAATAATAAGCATTGTTGCTAACTCTTTCGATTCAATAGCACAGATGATAATCAGATTTTCAGCCAGCTTTCGGAAACATCTTATTAGTTAAATCTAACCAAACTTGAGTCAGATTGAAATTTAAAGTACAATTCCTTTTTATATCGTTTACATGGAATTCGTTCCAAAATAACATATTTTGATTAGTTCTTTGAGCAATCAACAAACATATTGTTTTTCAATTTATAAACAAATTCAGTACCTTCAGTAACTCTGGAGTAATTGCATATGATACAAGTAGAGACCATTCATTATCTGTTCCAATCTTCTAAAGAATAAATTAATAGGGAAAGCAGTATTTCTTTTCCGTATATAGGTAATTTATCAGCTAAATTTGCAGTTTCTCTTGCATTAATTCAAAATTTGTCTATTGATCGTAAAATTGCACCGAAATTTTTTTAAAGATAACATACAATCATTTTATTAACTTTCATTGATTTATGTCATTTCAAGCATTATATTTAGCTAATTATAGTGGGATTCTCAGCAAACCTTCTGGGTGTGTTGACAGTATCCATTGCCACTGTTCCCTGGTTTTAAACTCTTAGTTTAACTCCTCTTTAAATCAATTTTGAATTCGCTTGTTTTTCCGTTTCCCCTTTACATGCTTAGTGCGAGTAGCTTTATTCGTCCATTCCTGTTTGCAACAAACTGAAATTTGACATGTATTCCATTAAAGGAATTTACACCACATATAAACCAGTCGCAAGTTCTTACTCAAAAATAATTATGTTTAAATAATGAAGAAGCAATGTTTGAAAATAATGCGGATTTCTTGTTAAAATTTCTGTTAGGGCATTGTTGTTTTTTCAATTTTCAAAGCGGAGCTACAAAAATTTATGCGTAATAAAATTTTTCTTCAAAACATCTTAAAACATTAGTACATTTTCTGGTTTCGTTTTACAAAACAATTCAATTTTATTTTTCATTTTGAAAATTCTTAATCCTTAATTGTTGTTTCTATGACTAAGCCCAGGTGGCGAGGAATATAAAAAAAGACTTGTACCTATAAATATTCCTTGAGATGTCCCGATCTTAAATGAGTCACAAAAATGTATGACAAACAAAATCCATGTCGCCGATGTCGCATCAGTAGTTGCTAAACCAGTTTTAAGAAATGGGGGGAGTTTAAATACACTGAATTTTAAAAACATCAATAGTTTGGGGGCGATGCATTATCAACATTGATGTTTTGCTGTCGATGTTGCATCACTAGGTTCTAAACCAGTTTTAAGAAATGGGGGGAAAAGTTTAAATACACTGTATTTTAAAAACATCGATGTTTTTGGGACGATGTATTATCAACATCCATGTTTTAATTTTGAACATCGATGTTTTGCTGTCGATGTCGCATCCCTAGTGCGTATGTTTCACTTTAGTCACGTCATGTGTTCGTATCAATAGTCTACATATTATTTCTAAAATAATCATACCTCCTGTCAAATTTGTTTTTAAATATAATTCCTTCCTTTGTATTTCGCTAAAAGGCATTTTCTCTTAAGCTAAATCAAGTTCGCGGTAGTGTTTCTGTGGTGATATGTATTTCCTATGTATGTATTCCAAGCTTGACGTCAGGTGTCTTGTTTTTATATTGTGACTGTAGAATTTAGGTAATAAATATTCCAAAGAATGTTTTTCTATTTCATAAATGATAGCTGACTGGTCAATACCAATTAGATTCCAAACTCCAAAATGCCAATTAACTCCAAAATGTCACCCAAACGATGTTAAACATGACTTAGGTAACATTTATATGTATAAAAGAGTATTCGGACGGAGGAAGTAAAATCTTCACTTCCTGTTTGGTTTGTTTCTCTGAAATCCCTCTCATAATATAAATCTTATTCAAATTCCCTCTGAACGTTGAATTACGAACGGCTGTCAATTTAAGAAAAGTGATTTCGATGCATGAAAAGAATGAGTGTGAACGAAATACATCCAACTATATCCTCTCTCTATATATACATGTACGGCAACACACGAAGAAAAAAGAGGGGTTTCGGTTGAGCGCATCTAAGAGGAACATTTTCGAACTCAGCGCTACTTTGGGGTACCAAGGGAGAAATGAGTAAGGAACAGATGCCCATAACTGACGATTGAAGCTCTAAGAATAAACAAAGGCGTGAACTGACTCCTCTTCAAAATTCTATCAGAATACTTTCGATTTTCTTTCGTTACACCCCGTTCTGAAGTTCCAAAACTGAAGGAGAATTAGCTGTCTTTTTTTTCACCCACATATTAACTCGAATAAGACCAACTCTTTTTTTTTTCTTGTTTTGAAAAACTCGTGTGACAAGCTTCTTATTGTTGAACGAAGACTGAGATCGTGTTTCTTGAATGTTTTTCTACGGTAAGGTTCCTTGAGCTCTTAAAGCTCAGTCTTTTTCTATTAACAAGAGGATATTAATCATATCTGCAAATCCTTGATTTTTATGTCGGATCTTTAAAAGAAGAGTTACACACAAAAATTTATTTCTACATTAAAACTGTTTTCGTTATTGAGTATTTCGGACTTTCGTAGGCTTGACTATGCAGACCAAAGTGTTTTCAAGTGTCTTGATTGTTGTTTAAATCGATTCTTTGAACTATATATATAAACTGATGCACTAAGATTGCAATCATGACATGCGACAAAAACATTCGATATACGCATGCGTGCTATTCAGTTTCAGTTTAGGAAAAATTTCGGTACACACTTATCAACCTGTCAAGTGTTTGTGGACCTCATGTATGACTTCTCTACTGCTATTTTTCCAAACAAGCCGAGTAGGATGTGGATAGATTTTGTGGTAAAAAGCTTAAAATTTGTTCTGTAGCGAAAACATTAAACATTTATTAAAAAATGTAAATAGTATTAAATATTAAAAATAAGTTATTAATAAATTATTTTTTATTTAACAAATGACTAGTTATTATTAAATAAGAATAATAGGTTATTTTTATTTAATAAATAATAAGTTATTAAATAAAAATAATAAGTTATCAATAAGTTATTTTTATTTAATAAGTAATAAGTTATTAAATGAAAATAATAAGTTACTAATATTACATAAAATAATTTTTTTTATATTTTGAAACATAAAAATACATATAATAAAAACGCATCATGTTGCTGTATTGAAACTTGTCCATATAGCTGCATAGGTAAACGGTTTGATCTCAAAATCATAGCATTGCACAGTTGCACAAATTTTCCTTTTCCTTTGCACACTTGTGCAGCTTTACTATAAATACAATGAAAAGATTTATAACTTTTCAACTCAGAAAACGAACTCCAGTTCATTTCTGTACTGAGGTATCAGTAACCCTCCCCCTTTAATGGGAGCCATTTAAGAATTGAGGGTTGTTTCTGAGAAATCTTAGGATTCAATTATCAGAAAATTCAAAATCCATAATCTCGGGATAAAAATTCAATTGATGGGTAGTTCAATTTTTTCTCGCGTAAAATACAGAAAAAATTAACATTTTACTATTTTGAACACATGTATTTCTTTAATTTATATGCTTAGAAAAATATTTGACTTTCCAGGTTAGAATGAAGACATTTTTATAAGCAAGTTTTCATTGCACTGATACCGCTTCTGAAAACAAATATTTCAAGCAGACAACGCTTTTTGGATTTTCCCCTTCACTTTAAATATATTCGGTCGACTATTTTGATTTCAGAAATACTTTTTGGTCCGTTTGAGGAGCTGTGTGAGAGATTTTGCTTCCTTCTCAATATACCTCGATAACTCCTCCTGAAGTCCCCTCTGCCCACCAATCGCAATCCAAACCACTAAATTGAGTAACGTGACTAAATTAACCCAGTAACACCTTCAATGCCAGGTCCTTCTTGAAACTGAACGATGTATTCCAAGTAAATATGTAACGCGAACAAATACATCGTCAGCAGAAGTGTAAAACCACGTAAGTAGAAAAAAAAATTAATTTCGGGTTGTTCCGGAAACATGCGCAGTAAAATCATCTGCATCTGTCTAGTCAATTTTTAGTTTTTAAAACTAGAGATAGTATATTTAATATATTATGTAGTTGAAAAAATTCTAAGTAAAATCATAGTACTATATGAAATATACTATCTAGTTTAAAAAACTAAAAATTGACTAGAGATAGATGCAGATGATTTTACTGCGCATGCTTAACGGAGCCAGAGATAAAAAAATTTCAGTTTACGTGGTTTCACAATTTTGCCTATTTCTATCCACTTTTATTGTAATAAAAGTAAATAACTTCTTAAGGGGGTCCGGGACACAAAAATCGTCAAATTTTCGATTTTTTTTTTATTATTTTAAGAAATTCTCTGCGTTTTTCTGCTTAAAATGACGTCTACATCATGTTTCTATCTTAATTAGAACTAGAGATAGAATAATTTTTGTGGTGCGTTGTTTTGAAAATCTAACACTCTTGACAGTTGTTGTCATGGCAACAAGATCTGTCTTTAAAACTTTAAATGCGTTTTTCTCCATGATACATTTTTTCAAGATTTCCTGTATTCAAATTGCTATAAGTCGAAAACCAATAAAGTTTAAGGATTGAAATTTGGAATATATATTTTTCAAACATTATACTTTAATTTTGATTCAGCAAATTTGAAACAAATATTTACTTTTAAAAATATGACTTTAAAAAAAAAAGTACCTTAAAATTTTCAAAGATTTTCATTCAAATATTTTTTATTTTTTATTAAATTAATATTTTTTAAATTGCTGAATCAAAATTAAAGTTTACAAATCTGTGAATAATTTACTGCAATAATTTTGAAAATTTATCAATAATATTTTGAGTTTTAGCAATTTAAAATGACCCCTCTTTTTTTCAAAAAATTTTAATTTAAAATTTTAAAAAAACTTTCGGAACAATTTTGTGTTGTGATTTCGCTTATTAGTTAAATGGGTAATCAGTACAAAAAAAAATTCTAAATTCTAAATTAATTAATAAAAAACTTTTTTCGATGTGTCCCGGACCCCCTTAAATCTAGAAAACAGACTACACATTACAGGAGAGAAATTTCTCCCGTTTCCAGGATCCCCGATGACACCACCACCATTCGATGTGAGGGTCCTGTTTGCATCACAGCGAAAGGGATATCGGGTATTTAAAATGGTTAGTTAAGTTTTATGGCGCAAGTTCAATAGTGGGCAAAGCTACGTCGAACACGAGACAGACGGTGTCAAGTGATGGACAAACACACACAATGAAAGCTTTTACTGACACAGAAGAAAAAAAAATCAACCCTTGTGTTCGGATTTCGAATTAAAACTTATCAGAAATCAACAAGATTCTAAAATACCTTTCATCGAACCGCTTATTCACTATTTGCTATCGAGACCAAATTACTTTTGTGTGCAATTTTGTTGATCAGTCAAGAGTTTCATGTTTTGTACCCTATCAGATAAGGTACTGGTGAATGATTTCACTTTGACAGGAATGCGTTTCATTAACCACATGCAATAAAGCTGCCAGCTATTCACTTACGAATGACTGGTAATGGTAATTTTAGTTAACGTCATACTAGAGCAACACAACGGGCTATTAACGACGGTCTGGGATCGGTCACTTAAAGGGAAAGATCCGAGGACAGCTTCCCCTTAATAATTTTGAAACACGGTCAGATGACGAAGCAACTCCTGAGCTTACGAATGACTGGAATTGGCTATATGTAACGCATATTTTGTTTGACTGGGTATAACACGCTGATAACAAGTCATTTTGGAAGAAGGTTGGTAGTTGAATTTATGTCATTCTGCAGTAACACAATGGACTATTGGCGACGGTCCGGAAACAATCCAGAAGGGAAAGATCCTGGGACAACACTTCGTAATTTTGAACCACGGTCATGTGGCGAGCATCTGAAATTGGGGAGATGACACCCCAATTTCAGATGCTCGCCACATGAATATACATACATCAGAAACTTCCACACCACGTGAACCCAAGCACACTACAGTATTCGACTGGAACGAGTTTCGAACTTGTAACCCTCCGGTTGCTATTCCGCTACTCAGCCAACCGGGCAACTGCGGAAAGCTTTTTAACTTATGCCTGTAAATGATTTGTATTGTATTTCCTTGCAGGGAAGGAATTGGCGATTAATTGAGTTATAATATTGTCTAAAGCTAAGCAAGACTTTTGATGAGGTTTCGGATAATCTAGGCAACAATATTGCGTTGTTTACTGTAATGTGCTCCAAACACTTCGAATTTTTTAAAGGAATGTCTTTCTTGAGAAGTCTATCTTTGTCTGAGCCGATAAAAATTACGCAATATGTAACAAAAATTCAATTTCAGTAAGAAATAAATTTGACGGTTTCTATTGTAATGATTAATATGCATATTTGAACCGCGGTAGCTCAGTCAGTAGAGCGTCGGGCTCGCATCGGAAAGGTTGTGGGTTCTGCCCTCAGCGAAGCCTGCAATTCTGATGGTTGCGAGATCGGCGCTTAGACCTGGCTAAAGACAGTCGTGTTCGCTAATGGTGGCTGGGGCACGTTAAATAGGTCGTGGTCACAAAGCCCTCCATGTTGCCATACCAAATCAATACCTCTGGGGGTACCTGATCATGGGGTTATCGGCCTCTGATTGGGATCTAAATTACGATAGTTGTGAGTGAATGGATGTGTGAAAGGGACCTTCCCGTAAAACGGATGAGTCATGTATGAAGAAGTCCAACCCTCCGGGGCAATGGCACCCCCAATTGGGCCACATATGGCCCGCACCACAACAACAACAATAGGCATATTTGTGCTATATAAATATTTCTAAAATTTTTCCTCTGTAGATTTCGCTTTTGTTAAATTAGATTTAGTTTCTCCATATTTTCTTGACAATTAATAAGTTTTCATTTGACCACTAATATTTTTGGCATTGAATTTTAGCTCAATATTTTATAACCTTTACTTCTTTTCTTTTTATATATTTCTTTCTTTCTTTTAACTAATACAGGAAATGAGGATTGCGAGTTACCGAAACTCGATACAATCAAAGACCATCGTGTACATGAGGGCTGGTGCACAATTAAATGTCCTCACGTTGGTGTGTTGTGGAAGTTTGGAGAGTGGAGCGCCAGCTCCAGTACTTCGTCTTCGGATCATGGCTCAAAATTACGAGATGTCTTCGAATGTTTTAATTCGGGATTGATTCCGAACCATCGACAATAGCTCGTTGCTTTGTTCCGGTGCGACGTAAATTCAGCTATGTACTTAAAGCAGGAAACACAGTTCTATATTGTAATTAATCGAACAGATTTTTTTCTGCCAATTCTTATATGCGTCTAGAAATATTATATTTTTACAGTTTCCCTCAAGAAAATGCATTTTTACCAAAGGTCAACGATTAAATAAATTAATTTTTTTTTATCAAATTTTATTATCATAATGACAAATATCAGTGTCCAGGAAATTCCCTAGACTTAACCAATCGTGAATCTTGAAACTGGAAGATTTGTCAGAAAAACCTCTCGATTATAATCGTAGGGTGTGATATTTTCAGTTTTAAAATTTTTCTCTACTTTGAAATACAAGACTTTGAAAGTTGTTTTAAGAATTAAAAGAAAAAGTACTGTATCACAAGGTCCTTCAATACTTTTATCTCAAGATAAATCACCCTCCTCTTTCAGAGTACTTCACTTTTGAAAATTTGCTTAAGATCAGATTTCCTGTGTCTCGCGTTTATCGTCCGTATATCAAGTAAACTGTAACGTTTGTTTTCGTTGTAATATGACTGGAAGTTGTCTGGTCATTTTACACATTATCAATGGATCCAACTTGGAAGATTTATAGGCTAGGGAGCACATGTCAGACTTTAATTGCTTCGTTTTCAAATGTGTTTCCAGAACAATTAATTTCGTTTCTTTAATTTTACTTCAAACATTGTTGTTATATTTATTCCTCGTATTTAAGGCAGATGGACCCCAACTATAGAAATATTTCGGGCCCAGATGATTCGAGGCCTCGTATTTGGCATCCCTGCACCCTGTAACTCGATCAATCGAAGGGGACAACACGATCAGAGATTGGTTGGTTTTAGGTTTTATAACGTACGGGTCATATTTGGCCCAGCTGGGTCAAATTCGAGACAGACAATGTCAAGCAATTGTGAAAAAAAAGGCTGGAGAGAAAGATCATTTGGGAATCCTAGCGGGTCTACGGGGGTTCACGATCCCTTCGTTTACCAGAGGTGCTAAATGGAAAATAATATATCACTAAGGTACCTCGGATTCGTGAAGCTCGTACACACTAAGGATGCGACATCGACAGCAAAACATCGATGTTCAAAATTAAAACATCGATGTTGATAATACATCGCCCCAAAAACATTGATGTTTTTAAAATTCAGTGTATTTAAACTTTTTCCTCCATTTCTTAAAACTGGTTTAGAAACTAGTGATGCCACATCGACAGCAAAACATCGATGTTATGAAACTTTGATGTTCAAAATTAAAACCTAGATGTTGATAATACATCGCCCCCAAACCATCGATGTTTTTAAAAGTCAGTGTATTTAAACTTTTATCCCCATTTCTTAAAACTGGTTTAGCAACTAGTGGTGCGACATCGGCTCCAATAAATCGATGTTTTTTTATAAAACATCAATGTTTTGAAAACATCGACATCGCATCCCTACTTTTCAGACCCTTCACCCTTGGTTACTTTAGTCTTAAAATATGTTTAATTTCCTGATTATGAAAATTATGCTACTTGGTTATTTAAAAAAAATTTTTAAAGGTACTTTTTTCATTTAAAAATGAAACATCCACACGTATAAACATCGATGTTACAAAAACATCGACCTTAATATGTCATTATTAAAGAAATTTTTTTTAAAACATCGACATCGATGTCGCATTCCTACTACACACCCAAAGGTGTGCATCCAAGGGGTCACGATCACTTAACACCAACAAAGTTAAAATCTCGAAACTTCTTCAGTAACTCAAGCTTTTCACAACTTAAAAGCACAATAATTGCTTTTAATATTTAATTGATAACTATCAATTTACTTATTTATTTGGTACTTAAACTTAGCCGTAAATGCTAAAGAATATATCTTTTTTATCTACAAGTACCATTGGTTTATTTTCTATTTTATAATTGTGGCTGTAAATTTACATGTATTTACTAGTCGTGTACATTTTTAGAAACTTTTATTTTTAGAAATTATAATTTTTGAATCTTAAAAGAGAAATGTGTTCACCGGTGAACAGTGATATCAATCTCATTTTGAATTAAACTGATTGTTATCGCTTTTCTGGGAGTTCTGTCTTAAAAAAAAAAATTTTTCTGAAAACGGGATATTGAACTTTTCTACGATGTAATTCTGGTCAATCCTATGAAATAAAACAATATTTAAAAACAGTTTTATTTCAACATACATTTGCCAGACAGTAAAAAAGCTAACGAGCAAAAGATAAAAAGCATTCCAAACGGAATATTCATGATCTTATGCCATCATATCATTGAACAAAACTGATTAATAAAATTAAAGTAGAAAAATTCACATTATTGGTTCCATTTTTAAAAAGTAAATAACGTGCGGCTATTTTCTTTCTTTCAAACATTTTGTGGGCTATTAAAACCGTAAGTAAAATTTGTATATTTTTACAGCAGAAACTATATGAAGTATAATTATGATGATAGCATATCATAAAAATGTTTTTTCGTACAAAATCCGTATAAATAAGGATCCGGAATTTTCCGTATAAATAAAGATCTAAAACGTTTCGTCTTTTTTTTTTTTTTTTGGAATAAACTACTTATTCCGAATCTTGCGCCATAAAATCCATAATCTAATTCCACACTCATTTCTGGATTATGTGTAAAAAAAAAGTATTTGCTTTTTATGTTTCTACAATCCGTTAGTTAATATATATAAGTAATTTTAGATTCACATTCAACTATTACTATTATTATAAAATACAACTGTTAATTTTTGCAAAGAAAATGTTGTTTTGAAAAGAAATCATATGAGCGCTAAATAATTTCTTTGTTTCATAGAATTTGGTTTATAAAATTTTAATTTCGCAAATTCGTTAATATTGTAGAACGTTTTCATAATTTCATAAGCGATATTGTTGAAATATCCTCGAACAATTAGCGTTTTATTAGAAGTTGCGCTACGTAATTCTCTAAAAACGAATACATTTGGAAACATTTAAATAAGATAATGCGCGCACAACACATTAGAATCAACAGAAATCTTTTTAAGGATCAAAACTTATGCACAATTTTACTAAATATTTTGCCCGTTTAATTTGTGTCTACGTGCGTAATAATTCAATTAAAAAGAAATGAAAACAAGACACCTCTTACCATAATCGTCTTTAGCTCTGATTCTCCCAATCAGAAACAACATGAAGCACAAAATAAAATCCTGGTGAAGACCCGAAGTTAAATCCATCTTTTGCGATTAGAAGTTAAAAGCGCACATTTCCTTTCGACGAAGCAATTGAGGATTCGGGATGAGAGAAAAATAGGACTCTCAATTTCCAGAACTGTTTCAGAAAGTAGCAGCCAAGAATCGCCAAAGCGCCAAATTCGTTTTTTGACGTGATGCACATCGAGTTGACCGAGTCTTCAGATAGACGATTATCATCACCCGAACTCTGGAAATTTTCGAATTTGATAAGAACTGAAAGACATTATTTGTGTGAAAGCCAAATCAACTTTATTTAATGATGACGTGTGTATCCAATCGCAACATCATCGGTTGTGAGCCAAATCAGTCTCTTAACATTTTTGTTCCAAATTTTTATTTCTTATTACATTTACAGAGTAAATAGCTATGCTATTGCTACATGCTAGCTCTTCACTCTGTGTTTGCATTGTTGTTGTATTGCTACATTATATTTACAGACGATTGTTTAGAAAATTCGTTATTCATTATTTAGAAAATTCGTTATTCATTATTTAGAAAATTCGTTATTCGCTCTTTCAAAGAATAAGTGAATTTCACTTCAGAAAAATTTTAAATTTGAGCCACGAGTTATTTTTTCATTTGAGAGAATTTTTCTCAAAAACAATAAATGAACACGATATGAGAACGTGAGTGAAGTTAAAAACAAAGAATAAATTAATTAAAAGATAATATGTGAATTCGCAAACGAAACCAAAACCGTCTGCTTTTTCAAAGAACAAATGAATACAACCATGATTCACCACAGTAGTATTTAATATTTGGGCCATGACAATTTAATCTTTTGAAATAATTTTTTTCTTAAACTAATATTTATTAAATAAAAGTTAATGGACACGAGAAGAAAGAAAAAGAAGACAAAAGGAGAAATAAAACGAAAAATAATCTAGGCAATTATGAGAATTTATTTTAAAGAATCAAACAACAAAATCGTATTTGATAAGTATTAAAAAAATTACACTGCAAATGAAAACTATAAAAAATATTGAATTAATATAAAAGTATAAAGATAGTTTAATGGTAGCTAAACAATTTCTTTGAAATGTGATTTATCATCATTTAGCTCTCAAAATGAATTCAGTATTCTCCTCTATTGACTTTCTAAATATATTGTCGACTTAAGGGGGTCCGGGACACAAAAATCGTCAATTTTACGAAATTTTTTTTTTATTATTTTAAGAAATTCTCTGTTTTTCTTCTTAAAATGACGTCTAAATCATGTTTCTATCTTAATTAGAGCTAGAGATATAATAAGTTTTGTGGTGCGTTGTTTTGAAAATCTAACACTCACAGTTGTTGTCATGCCAACAACATCTGTCTTTAAAACTTTAAATGCGATTTTCTCCGTGATACATTTTTTCAAGATTTCCTGTATTCAAATTGCTATAAGTCGAAAACCTATAAAGTTTAAGGGTTGAAATTTGGAATATATCTTTTTCAAACATATACTTTAATTTTGATTCAGCAAATTTGAAACAAATAGTTACATTCACAAATATGACTTAAAAAAAAGTACCTTAAAATTATCATTCAAATATTTTTTTATTTTTTATTAAATAATTATTTTTTAAATTCCTGAATCAAAATTAAAATTTATAAATTTGTGAAAAATTTACTGCAAGAATTTTGAAAATTGATCAAGAATATTTTAAGTTTTAACAATTTAAAATGACCCCTCTTTTTTTCAAAAAATTTTAATGAAAATTATTTTTTTAACTTTTAGAAAAATTTTGTATTGTGATTTAGTTTATTAGTTAAATGAGTAATCAGTACAAAAAAATTCAAAATTCTAGTGTCAATGAATTCTAGTGTCAAAAAATATGAATCTAGTGACAAAATGAATTCTAGTGACAAAATTCTAGTGTCAAAAAATAGTGTCAATGATTGATGAAATTTTTTGGCTATTTCCGCATTATATGCAAAACAACGTGCCAAAGAACCAATTGGTGGTGGGTCAATGGGTATAATTGAGAGATAAGTGTCCCGGTTAATTTCTTGAAACTCTGCTTTTGGCATAGCTTTAAATTTGTTTGTTGATATGGATTTAAGTTCAAACTTAACAAGAAATTTTTCTTCTGGTAACATTTTCACTATTTGCCCTGGCCACCGGTCATTACTGTTAAGAACAGATATCCAAGTGCCTACTTCAATGTCAGGTTTGGATTTATGATTGAGAATTCTCATTCCTATGAGTATCCCCCACATCTTTTCTCAATATATTTGGAGTTAATTTTTGCAAATAATTTGCCATTATCAACTTAAAAACTGTGCATTCTTCTGAGGGATTGATGAGACTGAGCTCCATCTATTTTCAAGTTTAAACTCATCAATAGTTGCTACCACTAAATTAGTTAATAAAAAAAATTTCAATGTGTCCCGACCCCCTTAAGCGGTTCCTAGACGATGAATATTATTGTCAATGTGATTGACGGTTTCGATTGATATCAAAATGGTTTTAAATTCAGATTTGGGCTTTGTCTTGATTTTGGTTGACTGCAATCGGAGGGTGGGGGAGAGAAAAGAAAAAGACGATGGTTCAAAGAATGGTATAAACTGAAAAACAGCTTTACTCACTAACATTTACTAAACTTTCAAGATACTGAATCGTAAGAACAATATTAATTTTCTGTTTTAATTTTTCCACAGTATAATCTGATTTGTATTGTTTCAACACGTTAACCATTTTTTGAAAATCAATACTTCTTGGTTTTTTGTTTAAATATTTACTTAACTTTTCATAACTCAGGATAAACATGATACAATGTAATTAAAAGCTTCACAAACTCCCGTTCCCAGACACAATCACTTCTCGTGGGCTCGATGCAATCCGTCATGCTTGCTGAAACTGCCCAACGATTGACGATTGAGTATTTTAATTAGTGGGCAGAGTGATGTGCTTGTCAACACAACGAAACAGCCTAATTTACAATTAACTTGCGTTTATTTTACAATTAAAAACTACATGTACACTTTATTAGAATAGAGATTTGAATCCCAAATCCCTTTGTGTCGAAAGGGGAATCAGTTAAAAATCACTTGCACTCAAAACCAAAGGGACGGCTGTCAAAGACCGCCTGCGTTAATTGACAGGGACTTATAAAATTTAAAAACAGACTCCAACGAAGAGCGGGTTATAGATACAAAGCAAGGATAAAAAATTATAAGCTTGGTACGAAGAAATTCTGTGTGAAAAAAAAGCGTGTTGTCATACGAATTTTTTAGATTTTATGAAGCCATCGACATCGAAATAAATTTTTAGTACATACAGGGTGACCTTTAAAGTTCTTTTAAACCCTTTAATTTTAAAACCGCGTCTCGTAGAGTCAAGGTAGTAGGGGCATTTCACAGTATTAAGTTGTTACGGACTCTACACTTCAGAAACATATTTTATCCTTATATTCTCTTACAGTGAAAATGTTTCAGCTGAACTTCAAGTAATTTTATATTTTAATATGTAATTAAAACCTTAGCATTGAATTTTTTTTTAATTCAAATTTTTATTAAACATAGATATTTTTACTGCATGTTACGGACTCTACATTAAAGGGACATGGATTTTTTTACTTAAATGGAAATGGCATTCCGTTTGAAACTAGCTGTTATTTCTATCTATTAAAATTTTCTTTTTACATTTTAGTTCATGTATTAAATATCTGCACCACAAAATAAAAATTGGAAAGAACAAAAATAATTTTAAATAAATTATTTATTACATAACTCCTTGTTTACAAGCCTGTTACGGATTCTACACAATTGTCTCTTGGGAATATTAATGAAAATACTGATAACTATGTTCAGACTATTGCAACAAAATTGTTTTTCTGTTCAATAGTGTCAATGATTGATGAAATTTTTTGGCTATTTCCGCATTATATGCAAAACAACGTGCCAAAGAACCAATTGGTGGTGGGTCAATGGGTATAATTGAGGGATAAGTGTCCCGGTTAATTTCTTCAAACTCTGCTTTTGGCATAGCTTTAAATTTGTTTGTTGATATGGATTTAAGTTCAAACTTAACAAGAAATTTTTCTTCTGGTAACATTTTCACTATTTGCCCTGGCCACCGGTCATTACTGTTAAGAACAGATATCCAAGTGCCTACTTCAATGTCAGGTTTGGATTTATGATTGAGAATTCTCATTCCTATGAGTATCCCCCACATCTTTTCTCAATATATTTGGAGTTAATTTTTGCAAATAATTTGCCATTATCAACTTAAAAACTGTGCATTCTTCTGGTGCCAGGGATTGATGAGACTGAGCTCCATCTATTTTCAAGTTTAAACTCATCAATAGTTGCTACCACCTCAGTTTCAAGTACCAAAAGAATGTTTATTGATTTAGCCTCTCTTTTAGCAATGTCTTAGAAATCATAGGCATTAGATGACACATCTTCTTACTTCTCCCCCTATACCATCTACTAGTCCTATTCCATGCGCTGTAGGAAAAAAATTCCAGCTAGCAGAGCAGCCGTGGTCTTCCATTAGGTTTTTTAAATTGCTCACAAAGTTATACTTATTTTTAAATTGGTTACCACACCCATCTGACTAGTAATGAACATGTGTAAACGATATTTTCAGTTTGTTCTTTACGTCATCCAAAATAATTCTGTTAAAGATGAAAACTTCCTTTTTGTGCAATGGGTTAGCACATCTGAGACAGTTGCATAGGAAATATGCTGCAGTTCTTCCCCAACCTTTTAATATACAACAGCTGTAAATTTAGTCACTTGCTCTGGAGACCTGTGAGCTTTCATAATTTCATTTTGTTGTTTCAGGCTATTATTTTCTTCAAAATCCTCTTGAATGATAATCTGCCTTTCTGTCAGTTTCTCTTTTAGATATTGCATGTTTTCTTGCTGCCATTTTACATTGTACACATGCTGGGCAAATGAGTGCAGCTGTTCTTTAAGAACTTGTATCTCTTTAACTAAATCTGTTTCAACAGCTTCCTTTCTTACCTGACCATCACTGGTAACCAATTGAAAATAGCTAATTGGTATGTCTTCAATCAAATTAAAACAAGGTTGAAAAGAAATAAAGATAACCAAGTACTGGAAATCTGAAACTAACTTCTAAAAGTTTAATTTGCAGTAGTTTTTTGAAGTGAAAGTTTCATTTTACCTTTAAAGTTGAAGTTCTGGTTGTTTTATTTTGTGTGCAGACAAATAGTAAAATGGAAACCCTGTAGACAAAAAATATCATTCTTGCCAAATGTAGAGTCCGTAACATTTTGTAGAGTCCGAAACAAAATTTTAGAAATTCATAAAAAATAACAGAATTGAATAATAGTGGAAATCAGTTAACAATATTGTAACACTATTGTTGGAATTAGAAAATATTGATTTTGGTAAATATAAAATCATAATTAAAAATTTTAACAAAGCTTTTCATTCTAATTTTGTTACGGACTCTACAACCATCATTTTCACAAGCTTTTAATTTTTACAGAATACATTTATCAATTAAAATTATTAGCCATAATGGAGATGTGCCAGAACATTATTTGTCCCCAGTTTAAGTTTTGGTTTAAAAATCTGTTCAAGCCATTAAAAAATTAAAATTTACTGTCGAGTCCGTAACATTAAAATCTTCATTTTGATGTTCTAAACGCAATTCTATGCATAATATGAAGTAAAAAAAATAAAAGAATGGGATATTTATGTTCTTTAGAATGTGCTCTCTCAATATATGTAATTAATTTTTAATTATATTAAGTTTTGTTACGGACACACCTATGTCTCAAATACTGTGATTTGCCCCAGTAACGTGTACCTACTGTAAAGTGACCATGCTGAATTTATTGAGACAGCTTACAGCGCTCTTAGCGGTGAAATAAGGAAATTAATAAAAAAAAAACTAACTCGAAAACTAAAGGAGATTGGCCAAAAAGTTCAATTAGAAAAATGTACGCAATACAACAACAAATGTACAGAAAAAAAAATGTCATTGAGTTATCTGTAAAACTGGCGCAGATATTCGCGATTGAAATTTGAACTTTTCCATGCCTTGAAAAGGGGACCGTCCTGAAATTGAAAACGTGTTCTCCGGTGTTATCATTCAGTTTTTCTGAGTTAAGTAACGACAAATTTAAATTCAAACAACAAGGAAAGTTTAAAAAAAAAAAAAAAGATTAATAGAAAAAACATCTGAAAAACGTACTTTAGAAAATGAAAAAAAAAAAAAAAAAAAAATGACTATCCGAAATCTCAATTTTTGCGCAACAACTGATATACACGATTAAAAACCTCTCGGCTATACAACCGAACGAATATTAAAGACACAGATGAGCAACAGCAAGAAATTTATTGCTAAACAAAACCATAGCGAGTGTGTTCAAAAAGGTCACCATCGGTTACAATACACATTTGTATTCGATCAAGCACGCCGGCATGCACATTCCTTATCATCAGTGGTGTGATAGTAGCTCAGCTATCGATTAACGCTGCCGCAGATCCAGCAAGCTTGTCAACCAATCTTTGATGTAACCCCAGAGGAAGAAATTGAGTGAGGTAAGATCTGGTGATCATGGAGGCTATTCAATACAGTCACCGTATCCGATTACCTGTTGGCCAAATCTGATCTTAAGGAACTGTCGCACTGCGTGGGGTTTGTGCGGCGGGGCGCCATCATGTTGGAACCACAGGGAAGACAAGAACGCCAGACGAATATCATCTATAAAGTCAGGTAACACAACCTGTAACAGCTAAAGGTATTTCGGTCCATTTAGTGAACCGTCATAGAACACGGGTCCTATTAGACGATCCTTCCGAATTCCGCACCACACATTAGTGGACCACTGCACCTGCTGTCTGACGGAAACTCCCCACGAGGGATTTTCAAGTGCCCAGAAATGGGTGCTGCGTTGGTTCAGCATCCCGTTTCGGTGAAACTTAGCCTCGTCCGACCACAATATGTTGGGGGAAAATTTTGGGCTAACCTCCAATTCGTTCAATGCCCAATTGCATCAGTCAAAGCGTCGCTGATGGTCTCCCGGTAACAATCCTTGTTGCGGAATTGCATAATAAGGATATGCACCATTGTCGTGCAGTATTCGACATACTTAGCTTTGTACTAAGCCAGTCTGGTTGTTGATTTGTCTAATACTGCTGTAGGGATGGGCTAAGTCGTACGCCAGTATGTCTTCTGCTGGTACTCTACCAGACATACGTGTTCTGCCCGAACGACGTCGAATTCGAGTGCTCCATGAGTCTCTGAGACGTCGAAAAACGTTTCCAATGGTTGCCGAAGTTGGATGTGGACCATTTGGAAACCAATGGCATACGACCGTGCAGCCTGGACTGCATTGCGTTGGCATTCGCCATAGAGAAGCACCATCTCACAATACTGACTATTAGTGAAAGTCTCCATTTCCTCACAGCGTACTGCAGGGCTCGAAATACCCGGGTGCACAGGTGCACTGTGCACATGAAAATATAACTGTGCAACTAATTTTTCACGTAGTGCACCTAATTTAAAAACGTAGGTGCACAAGGTGCACCTGTATTAAAAAATCTATTTCGAGGCCTGGCGTACTGTATGAAGTAAGAACACCAGCTCGTGCGGTTTTTATCTGATACATCATAAAGGTTGACGACACATTGTGGATTTGCATACATACGAAACCGCAGTAAATATCCACTGCTTTGCATCATATCATGGTCATGGTGGAAACTTTGGTTCCTGTATTAATCTACAAATTTCGTATTCATTTTATTCAAGCTTTGATCTTATTCGTCTAAAAACAAATTTAAAGTTTTACTGTTGCTGTGGATCTACCATTCATCCATTGAACGACACGCATTTGTTTCTAACATTTTCTCGTCAACATAAAGTTTATCAGGGAAGGTCCCTTCCCTGATAATTGCGTGGGGTTTTTTACGAAAGTCACGAAGTCTTTAAGTCACGAAAATTAATTTTCTTCGTACTGGAGCTACACAGCGGGCTATTGCCAACGGTGCAGAATAAATATTGAAAGAAAAATCCGAGGATAAACTGCGTAGTTTGGAACCACGGTCAGATGGCGCAGTAACGCCTGACATGTCACTCCAATCTCCGCAATTCCACATTATACCAACTCGAGGACTTAAGAGGCCACTACGAATTTTGTGTGCACCAAGCACCTTGTTTACCCTTCGGTATTTGGATGGCACAGACGATTCAAAACCCTCTGGTTGGCAGTCCGTCACTTTACTATGTCCGTTTCGAGGCTGTATGGCCTAGAGGTTATCATTCGTGTATTTTAGTTGTTGCACAAAAATTGTGATGTCGGATAATAAATATTTATTTTTATTTTTCGGAGTACTTTTTTCAAATGTTTTATTTTTATATCTTTTTTATTTACCTTCCTTGTTGCTTGAATTTAAATTCGTCTTTACTTAACTCAGAAAAACTGAATGATAACACCGGAGAACACGTTTTTCAATTTCAGGACAGCCCCTTTTTCAAGGAATGTAAAAGTTAAAATTTCAATCATGAATATCTCGGCCCGTTTACAGATGACTCGATGAAATTTTTTTTTGTGCCTTTATTATCGTATTGCCTACATTTTTCTAATTGAACTTTTTGGCCAATCTCCTTTAGTATTCGAGTTATTTTTTTAATTTCTTTATTTCACCGCTAGGAGCACTGTAAACTGTCTCAATAAATTCAGCATGGTCACTTTACTGTAGTTAAACGTTACTACCTTGACTCTACGGAAAGCATAAATTTAAGGAGTGATAGAAAACATCTAAACAAACAATTTTTACCACACAATGCATGGGCGGAGAGCAAGAGGTGAACCGCTAGACGGCGCTGTAATGGAAAGCATAAAGCGCGAGTTTTCTTACAAATCTTCATTTCTACCGTGGATTTCAGATGACATGGCTTCGTACAGTAATCAGGAAAAGGCGGACTTGCATTTTGTGTATGCTTTTGCGAATAGGAATGCTATGGAAGCCGAAAGACTACAGGCAGTGTTTCCCGAGAAGACACGTGCCAGACCGAAAAATGTTCGAGCGATTGCATCGGTGCCTGTGCGAAACGGGATCCTTTGTCACCGGCATGCATGATACAGGGCGTGGCATGAGTGTGCGGACGCCACAAGTTGCAGAGGACATTCTGCAAAGAGTGGAAGATCGTCCGAATATTAGAACGCGAAAGGTTTACCGTGCCGTAGATGTGCCCCACTCGATTGTTTGGCGAGTTCTACGGAACGAAGGATTACACCCCTACCATGCACATAAAGTGCAAGCCTTGATACCAGCAGATTATGCGCCACGTGTCGAGTTTGCAATAGCTAGCAGCGTAAGCCTGATTTTAGTGCACATGTGTTATTCACGGATGAATGCAATTTTACTCGTGAAGGCGTTTCTAATACGTACAACCTTCATGTGTGGGCATCTAACAATCCGTACGACACACGTCCTCATGCGTATCAGAAGCGTTTCAGCATAAATGTTTGGGTTGGAATTGGGGGTGACCATTTTATCGGCCCATACCTTCTGCCCTTACGACTGGACGGCAGAACATACCTCACATTTTTACAACAAGTACTGCCAGACTTATTTAAACCTGTTGCAGCCAACATACAAGCACGTATGTAGTTCCAGCATGACGGAGCACTACCCCATTTAAGCTTGGATGTGCGGAGCGCTTTAGACGCTAAATTCCCAGGGCGATGGATTGGTCGGAGTGGGTCCACACCTTGGCCGACACGCTCACCCGATCTCTCCTATCTGGACTTTTTCCTGTGGGGCCATTTGAAAAGTCTCGTCTACGAAAGCCCCATCGACTCCGACGAGGACCTAGTTGCCAGGATTTCTGTTGCTGCCTGTGCCGTCCGAGACATGTCGGGTGTGTTTGAAAAAATGTGCCGCTCGCTATTTCGTTGGTGTAACGCCTGCATTACCGCAGGCGGTTGCTCTTTTGAACAGTTTATGTAATTTTGCCACACATGCTGTCTATAAAATTATTTAGTACTTCCTCTATCCATTTGGTATTTCGTTTTTTTCATGAGACAGTAACGGCGGATACCTCCTAGCGGTTCACCGCTTGCTCTCAGCCCATGCATTGTATGGATGAAATTGCTTGTTTAGATGTTTTCTATCACCCCTTACATTTTTGCCCATGAGTTTCGAAACACCCTGTATATATATCTCATTAATATTTTGTATTAATATGTATAAAGTCAGTTGTATTAATATGTCCGGAGTCACAGTTCTTTTTTCTATCTTCTAGACCAATGTTTCCCAACGTGGGGCCCACGCCCCA
Source organism: Metellina segmentata (assembly GCA_947359465.1). Classification (NCBI taxonomy): domain Eukaryota; kingdom Metazoa; phylum Arthropoda; class Arachnida; order Araneae; family Tetragnathidae; genus Metellina; species Metellina segmentata. The sequence continues at coordinate 47,915,339 of OX375881.1, read as the reverse complement.
CAGGGGGGCAATTTGTTTGTTAAGGGGGGCAATTCGAAAATGAACTCGACACGAATTTAACCCTTTTGCTCCGTGCCATTTAAATGCAATACTAGATTTCGGTGCCAAAATTGAAAGAAAAAAGCAAATTCTTAAATAGTTGCTGCCAATAAATATTATAAATTGGTTTGACGAGACCAAAATATCAACTGGGTTTTTGGCGTCGACAAGTTAACCTCCCTGCGGCAGACGGCAGGCTCCGCGTGGACCCCCGTACGCTTTAAAATCTCGCTAAACAACGCAGTTGTTGGCATCTGAATGACCCGTCGCAATTTCTGTAGTGTTTCGTAGCTTTCAGTTGATGTTAATTTGAAATAGGCGTCCGTAAAAAAACTGTTGTAAAAGTCTCGTTGATTTAAAAAATATATACATTGTATAGATATAATTGGTAAGTGTATTTTATTTTATTTTTATTTATTTTAATCTTGGAAGCATAAGTTTCCTGAAAAATTTGTCAAATGGAAAGAATATGTTATTTTGCGGTGGCGGTGTGGTAAATGTGTTATATACATTTAAATAAATATGCATTTTTTAGCATACGTTTACTCTATGTCACATTAAATTAATTTTAACACATACTTTAGTTTTAGTTTTTAATTGATCTTATATATATTTCTTTCAGCCCATAGTAAAATGAGTTGTGCAAGCAAGAAAAAAGTTCGTCAATATTCGGAGGAATATTTAAAATTTGGGTTCATACCTGCTGTCCACGGTGAGCGGTTTCCTTTTTGTTTTTTATGACAGCAATGCTTGACCAACGAATCAATGAAACGAGGTCGTCTTGAGGCGCATTTGAAAGCGAAACATAATGCTCATATTAATTCAGATTTGAATTACTTTCAAACTTTAAAGAAAAATTTTGAAAAGAGTAAAGTCTTTATTTACTGCTCACACTTCAACTCATAATCGTATTCTTGAGGCTAGTTACCAAATTTCTTTATTAATCGCTAAATCTGGAAAAAATCATACTGTAGGAGAGAATTTAATAAAACCATCAATATCAACATTTCTTAAAACGGTTCTTGAAAAAGATGACAAAGATATAAAAGCTATGCCACTCAATAACAATACTGTTAGCAGAAGAATAGACGAAATGAGTGAAGAGATTGAAAAACAACTTGTCGAAAAGCTGAAAACAAGAAAATTCTCAGTGCAAATGGATGAATCAACTTTGAGAGACAGTGAGGCAGTGTTGATAACTTACGTAAGACATATTGATAAAGAGCATTTTGCTGAAGAAATGTTGTTCTGTAAAAGATTAGAAAGCACCACTACCTCCAAAGATATATATAATAAGCTAAAAAACTACTTAGATGTCAATAATATACCAATGAAAAAAATAACATATTGTGCTGCCAATGGTGCTCCTAATATGATGGGCAAGAAAAATAGCTGCTTAAAATTGATGAAAGATGATAATCCAGAAATGATTCTTGTGCATTGTGTTATTCATAGGGAAAACTAGGTAGCTAAAAACATCTCGCCTGTTCTAAATGAAGTACTACATTCAGTAATAAATGTATCAATGCTATTACAGCTAATGCCAAATGTGAGCGTCTTCTCAAGCTATTTTGTTAAGAACAAAATGCAGACCATGTGAGACTTTTACTTCACACTGAAGTAAGATGGCTCTCTAAGGGGAACTGCATGAAAAGATTTATGGAACTGTTTGATACTCTTAGTGATTTTTTAAGCGACAAACCTGAAATGAAGTATCTGTTAACAGTCGATGGTAAAGCATTTGTGAGTTATTTAGCTGATATCTTTGAAAAACTAAATATATTAAAAAAGCAACTTCAAGGAACAAATAAAACTCTTGTTGATGCAAAAGTGAAGATATCTGGTTTTATTACCCTTTTATTGAGTTATGTCAGAAATATATTAACAATAAAAACTTTGAACAGTTTCATTGGCTCCAAAAATGTGAAGTAAATGATAACGCTTTACTTGTTTAAAAGAAAGATTTTCTGATTTAAAACAAATTGATTTTCCAATATGGATGATGCAGCCAATGTTAGTGGATTTGTCTGATATATCAAATATGCAGTATCAAGAAGAACTCGCAGAAATGCAAAATGATGAGTCAGTTAAAAACTTTATTTAATATAAAAGGAGCGATGGCATGGCTTTGTGAGGAAACAGAAATCAAGTACCCAAATTTAACCAAATGTGCAGGAAAACTATTGTTACCGTTTCCATCCTCATAATTAGCCGAATGTGAATTTAGTGCTGTAAATGATTTCCTGGTAAAAAAAAAAGAAATCGTCTGGATATAACACAACGGGGAGACTTGAGACTGAAGCTAACCAAATTGGAACCTAACATAAAATCTCTGTGCAGCAAGCATCAAGCGCAAGGATCTCACTAAATTAAAATATTAACTTTTTATAGAAAAATCTTTATTAAAATTATTTCGAATTTGAATTTCAGTTTTTCATTACATGTTTTGAAAATTTATTTACTGTGTTTCGTTAACAATTTCCTAGTGATTTCTTCCTAAAATCTATCATTTAAGTTTCTTAAGTGAACAATTAAATTTTTTAATATTAAAAATTATGTATATGTTACATAGGGGGGGGCATAAGAATTTTAGAGAGGCTTAGGTGGGGCATGGCATAAAAAAGGTTGGGAAACAGTGTTCTAGACCATTAAAGATAGAGTTAAAATTTCAACGGATTTGAAATCTGAGGAAAATTTCAGTTTAGATTGATATCTAAAAATATGCTTTTCTTTAAATAAATAATTTTTAATTGAATATATCTTCAACGGATTTAAAATCTGCCGAAAATTTTACACCAGATTAATACCGTACATCACGGGCACGGGCAACGCCGGGCTAGCTACAAGTGGCTAGTTTTCTATAAAACGAGATAAATAGTGCTTTTTGTGTTCGTGTACAATGAATATTTTCGTCAAATACGGCCAAATTCGTATTGCGAAAATATAGAAGTTTAAATTGAAAAAATATTTATTTACAGAAATTCACATTTAAGGTATAGATTTGGTATAAAATTTTCCGCAGATTTAAAATCCATTTAAATATTTAATTGATCTTTAACGATCGCGAAGATAGATACATGACCTAGAGAATAAAAAAGGCCCTACGATTGACAATTACGCATTTTACACGATCAATCGAACGTCAATGTCCATCAATCAAAATTTCTATCAATGTTCGTCAATCGATTAACAATCGCGTTTCTACATGATCAATTAATTGCTTCAATGATCATCATTGACAACCACATTGACAATAATATTGATCGTCTAGGGAGCCCTATAGAGTAGAAGCACATAAACTGACATTTTTAGGAAAGGCATTCTTTTGGCACAAATGATTATTTTCATGATAAAAAATGTGTTGTCGAATTAATTCAGTTTGAAAAAGAATACAAAACTATAAAAATATTCATAATTTTAATTTTTGAGCTAAGACCTAAGTTAGTCGTTAATCGGCACTGGTGTTAGTTTTCTTTGTCAGTTAATGAGTTTATGCCCTAAGCTGACGATATTTGTTCAACCAAAAATACTGCGTATTTTTTTCCAAGAAGGCATTTTGTATATCTTGGGTAAAGAAATACATTGCATTAGTTTTGACGTAGAATACGTCTTATCTTTCGAAACTGGGGTACCAGGCTCAATTTTTGAGTGTCAAAAAAGCGTAAGTGCGAAAAATGTGATAACTTGAAAAATATAAATAAACAAAAAGGAACGATATCGCGTTCAAAAGAGCATTAAACAAAGAATGTTATAAATGCTCATTGATATTACGCTGAGGTCATCGCTGCGCAAAGTTAAGTCACGAAAATGCGCGATCTAGCTCCGTCCTCCTTTGTGTGAGCACGACATAAGGTGTTATTTGTTTCGTCTCTTTTCGCTTTTTAAACAATAATAGAAGAAAATCCTTAGTATTTAACCCTTAAATAGACGATTTTTGTTTCACGTTTTAAAAAATATATATTTGTGTAATAGACATGTATTACTGTCTAGGAAAAATGAGTAAAAAAATCTAGACATGAATTTACTATACTTTTTTTTGCAATAATGTGAGTGTTGTTTATAAACTACATTGCGCATTCATTGAGATTTTGCAAGTATGGGTAAAATAAGAGTGGATATTGTTTTTGAAATGTATTTATTTATTCTTCATTATGATATTTATAAAAACAATTGCTTTTTTTGTATCACATAAAGATACACGACATTTTTGGCACATTTTGAATGTAAAGCCTGAACATTTTGGGAATTTGCACCTCTGCTGCTTATCCAGCCAAACTGCCCAATGACATGTCTGATCCAATCTGACGTCTTTCAAAGGAATTGCTTGAGCTGGTCCTCGGAACTTCTTCATTACAAGTTCTCTTTGTATTGTGCTCCCACTAGGTCGACCAGCAGTAACAAGATTCCGTTTTCGCCAAACCAGAGGTCGTTTAGAAATCCCTTGTGATCTACTCTGGGGTGCTGCTTCTTCGGCTTCCAAAATAGGAGGGCTTGGCATATTTTCATCGTTGTCGATTACGAGAGGAGGATCAGCATCCACTTCATCAGACTGGGCATTCTCACCTTCATCACTATTTTCAAGGTCTCGAAGAACATCTCGAGCTGTTTGATAATAGTGACCTTCATCCTCTACTTCGGAGTCAGACCCGTCTAAGTCATCTTCTGAATCTTCAAGAGTTTCTAAATACTTTGTAATTTCGCTTTCTAGTAATCGCGGCATGCTGAAAAGCAAAATAAAAATCCTTCACCAAACATGCATTTATTTAGCAGCCAATGCGCATTGTAGTTTTCCTACAACATACCAGATTTCGCCAAATTCGACAGTAGCATCAAGTGATTTTCAATGTTTTACAACATGAACATGTAATTGAAGATATAATCAAGCAAATAAAAATATGTTATATACTTACATTATATTTTATCAAAGTTCGAACACAGCTACAAAACTAAGTTTCGCGCCACTAGAAAAGTTTTCTTCAAAGTGACATTGGACATTAACTTATTTTCAATGCATAAAAATATTGGATAGTGCCAACATTAAAAAAAGTACAAAATTCATTCAGAAATAAGAACTAGTTGTCAAAATTAACAAAAAATTAAAAGAAGGTCAATTTTATCTGTGATGTTTAGTATGTTGTTTAAAAACAACATTGTCCATTTAAGGGTTAATACTTGTTTAGATATCTGATTTCAAAATCGCAAAAACTTCAAACGTCCAAATATATGCATAATAAACACCAGAAGAATTATAGTAAACGTCAACAGGAAGAACGAAAAACAAGAGATGGGAAATCCAAAAAGATCCAGACATCCGATGTTGAGTCAACGGGCTCAGAGGGGATTCTTAAATGTATATAGTCGCACCTTCCAGATGAACAAATGCTCGATACGAGTACGCCAAGTACCTCCACCGCTCAGTTCGACACCAATAGCATATCTGCTGACATAAACGTTTAAAATCGAATGATGGAATTCAACCCATGTAGATCGGTAATTCCAACCTTCAACACAACAGCGAGTGCACCAATTATGATATATGTGCGGAGCGATGAACATTTGACGTGTGAAATTAAAATAATTTGGAACTAATTTCTTTTCCTTTAATCACCATATGGCCTCAGACGTATTCTACGCCTTAAACATAGAGGGCGTGTCCCCCCGTCCGTTTCTATATTTTATTTTCGCAAATTAATTATTTCCGTATATCTCTGGTTTGTGTGTTGATCATGTGATGCTAGTTCGAACAAAGATTGAAATCAAGTTTCCGTTTTAAATTGCTGTGCTTTTAATGTATATAGTTCGTGTTTTAAAACTAACCATATATGAAGAGCCATTTCGACTCCATTGGATTGGAACCACCGCTGATTTAAAAAAAATATTTACGACAGTAAATGGGTAGTTAAACAATGAAAACGATTTTTCTATTTGTTCTCTTGAAATCTTGTTTCATTTTGTATTATCAACATAGGTCGATCTTTTCGTGGTCACATGCAGCAATACGAGTTATTGCTTTTCCAAATCGTTCATTACGCAGTGGTAAGTGACACTCAATCGAGGAAATTACTGGGGGTAAATTAGACCCCACTTACTCACAGGCATGACTTTTCGGAGCATTTTATTCTGTTTTCTAATCAGAAACCAATATTATCGATAAATTTGCCAAACTTATTCTTCATGTTTCTTAGGTGCATAACCACAAACATAATATGTTAGACCCAAGAAATTGAAGTACTTTTGCGAGGCATTCCCTCTTAATATAGCGGGCATTATTAGCAGTTTTCTTTTGTTAATTCATTCGAAACATTCACACACAAGCTAACGAGATTATGTCTCCGCAAGAAGTAAGGTCCTTTCCCTTAAGTCCCACCTCGATGAATTGTACAAAATATTCGGATGACTTGTGAAATGTCGGATCTTGACTGATAAGCCAGTTAAAAAATATGGTTACAGAGGAAATATTGAAGAGAAAAAAAGCACTAAACCCTCAAAAGAACGAAAGTCCCAAGAAGCGATCCAAAGTGAACCTGAGGTATAAGCCTACCGAGATATCCTCAACAGAAGATGAAGATTCGCCATCTTATGCTGATAATGATAACTAGGGCAACTTTTTGCAACTAATGAAACTTTTTTTCACGCATTCTACGCTGCATGTTAAGTACTAAAACCAAATTTCCTCCTATATGGAGGGTATTGTAAGTGAGTTATAACCGCAACATAAATGCAACTTTCTGCATAAATGCAACTTTTTAAAATGTAGCTTAAAAGTAATTAATATCAGATTACTATATAATTTTTTGCTCTCTGAATCAACCCTTCGATCACGTGTGTCTGATCTTGCGAACGCCGAAGTATTGCGGATCAAAGAAGTTCATGGTAAGAAGGTGTTCGTCCTAAGACGAAAGTGAAATAAATGGCAATAAGTACTTTAACACATTGGTTGGCACTCTAGATAATCCAGAGGAAACTTGCGTAATCGACTGCAGAGTTTGCGAGGTGAGTGTCGATCATCAATATGTTGTTCGTCTTGTAGATGACGTTTTAAAATCTCTGAATGTTGAGCGAGAGTATTTTGCGCTGCTACTATCCGATACAGCACATTATATGACTGCGGCTGGAGCAGGTTTTCAATGTTAAAGAAATTTTTGGCCAAGGATCCATTCAATGTTCTTCTGTATTTCAGTATGTATTATAATACTATTGTACACGACTAAATTTGTTAATATATTTTGAATTTTTTTCATTTTTTACGAATAATTAATTTTAGAATTAAGTGTATCAAAAATAAATGCAACTTTATTTCCATGAATGCAACTTTAGGGAATGATGAATGCAACTTTTCCCATTTTTACTGCAACAAAAAAGTTGCCCTAGTGATAACATCTCTTTTTCAGAATTGTAATCAGACATTGCTGCAGACGACAATTAACAATGATTACGTTATAGTTGAAGGACACCTTAAAGAACATAAAATTCGTTCTATTGGGGAAGTTGTGAAACAGAACAAAGTTGATTTTGAAGTGTTGTACGTCAAAAGAATTTTTCCATCTTATAAATTTTCACGAACTAATGAAGTTTATTCATTTGAAAAATCAAAAATCATTGCCAAACTTCATCTCCCAATTCCATCAGGAAGGACAATAAGAAAAGCAGAAATGCTGATTTTCCCTGTGGATTTAACTTCATATCAAAATCTAAAATAAGTTTATAATTTATTTAATCTTATTTTATCATCTACAGTAGAACTCCAATCATCCGAACTCCGACTGTCCGAATCGCTTTCAGAAAAAAAAATGAAGACGGAAACGTATTGCGATTCGCAAAATAATGATTCTGGGTTTCAAATTCGAAATGATGATGAACTAACTTATTGAAAGTTTGAAAGAAGAAAGTGTCGTTGAAGAAGATGACCTTATTGTCTAAGTTGAAGCAGACAAGGGACCATCTGCTAGTGAAGCATTTGCCGGCTTAGAAACTGCGTTGAAGTGGAATGAGCGAAAGCCCGAGTGTGACAACATGCAACTTCTCATTATGAAGCGGATGCGCGACTTGGTTGCCCGAAAACACACACGGATGAAGACAGTCAAACAGCTTACTTTGACCGAGATATTTAGCAAGCAATGACTTTCATTTACAGTACGGTACGTACATACTGTACTTATGTATAGCACTTGTAAGTACGCTTAACATGTAAAACTGTTGCCTTTTCATTTCATTAATTAAAAGCTCTTTTTGTTTAAAAATAGTTTTTTCTCCCATTTTCAACATACATACAGTAATTAATTAAAATACATACTAGACCCTTTTTTGGGAAAAAATCCAATTATCCGATTTTTTGATTATCCGAATGGGGTCCGGTCCCAATTGATTCGGATAATTGGAGTTCTACTGTACTTAGTAACTGCTGGCTACAATCATTGGTAATGTTTACCTCCCATTTAAAGCTGTTCAATTATATGTTAACTAATCAAAAGTGGTATTTTATTTTAAGCCTGCTTAAGGAATCATTATATATCTGTATATTTCAATTCAAATTAATTTTAATAAAAGCCTATTCTTTATATTTACTGTTGCTACTATAACGTAACGCCGCCCAGCCAGTATGGTGGTTATGATCCTCGGTTGTCACCGAGTGGGCCCGGATTCGAATCCCGGATAAGGCATGGATGTAAAACCTGGGAAAGAAGTCGGACTTTCGCCTGGAATGGATTTCCTTCTTGAAAGGAAAGCAGCGCACACCTTCTGTTCTTTGCTGGGATCATCATTTGTTATAATAAAAATATTCTTCTTCTGTATTGTCTTGAATGTTTCTGTTCACCACTTGCTTTCATATGCATCCCAGAAGAACATACGACAACAACAACTATAACGTAACACTGCATCCCGCAATGGGACAGTTACACCGTGCAACACCTTCCCCTACACACGAGTACAGTTTTACTGAGAGATATACACTCAGAGAGTAACAGGAATCAAACCTGCGCCACCTACAACTCGCGCGTTGATAGCGCAGTGGGCAAAACGAGCCATGGCGAACCCTTTATGTTTGAGAGAACTGGGCCTCTAACATAAAAATATTGGAATTTATAGAAAGGAAAGCCTCATTGGAATTAACATGGGGGCCACTAGAATAAAATGTTATGCAATTATTAAGTTTTAAAATTATAATAAAATTAATAAATCTATAATTAAATAATATATAAACATAATTATGAATTAATAATAATCTAACTTTTTCATAGAGCATTTTGAAGTAATAGTATTTTATCATCAGAAAAACTAAGATATGAACTATTTTCAAAAACCAATTTTGTCTTACTTTTCATTGGTGCATGGTTTGAATATGCATGAAAAATTGACTAAGCGCAAATACACTGCAATATTTTTTGATAAAGGCAAACAAGCGAACGGAATAAATATGCTTCGATAAAATTTCGAAAACTAGAGAAAACACATTTTTTCTGGAAAATAAATTTATTCATCTTTTCACATAACACATTGACAAAAACTTCCACAAACACAACAATAACTAGTTTCATGAAAAATACATTACACGGATATTAGTATAGAATGTTCGTATTTCCACTGCAAATGACCTGAAAATATGGACTTTATGGTAACAATTTGAGAAACATTGAAATGTAATTTATGACTAAATTAGATATAACAGATTTTTAGTTTAAATATTTTAAAAATACCTAGTCACATTTTAGTGCCGAGTTGCATCAAGCAATGTACTACATTCTTTGGTCCAAATACATTGAAATTGTACTTATAAGTTAAAAATACGAGGTCCGGCTAAGTAATGCACGGCATGTAACGGGGAAACAAAACACTGTATAGCACGTGACGTGCTGCCTTCTATAGCTACATATTCGTACTACAAAAGTTCCAAAGGTATTCACCTATTTCCTCATTTTCTGTCACTCGTTACTATGAAGTCGAGAACGCCACCTATGTCAACGCGTCAAAAACAACGTGCAGTGATTTGACCTTTAGACTAAGGTAATGGTAATTTTAGTTAACGTCGTACTAGAGCAACACAACGGGCTATTGACGACGGTCCGGGATCAGTCCCTTAAGGGAAAGATCCGAGGACAACACCTCGTAATTTTGAACCACGGTCAGATGACGAAGCAACACCTGAGCTGGCACCCCACTCTCCAAACTTCCACGCCAACCCAACGTGAGGACTTTCGGCCACGACAGATTTAAGGTGCACCAGCCGCCTCTACACCATACGCTTACAAACATCCATACCCGGACCCGGATTCGAACCAGAAACCTTCCGATCTAGAGGCTAACACCTTAACCACTATACCGGTTGGTCGGCTTTAGACTAAGGCAGGTACAGAAGTTGTACATAGGTAGGCAAATTTTAATTCGTCGTACTGGAACAACACAAGGAACTATTGACGACGGTCTGGGATCAATCCCAAAGGGAAGGATCCGAGAACAAAATGTAATTTTGAACCACGGTCAGAAGACGAGGCAACACCTGAGCTGGCACCTCTCTCTCCAGTCTTCCACACCACGCCAACGTGAGGACATTTGAGGCCACGACGGATTTAACACGCACCAGCCTTCTTTGTACACGACGGTCTATGGCTGGATTCGAACTCGCAACCCTCCGGTTGCTAATTCGATGCTCTTTCAGCCGATCTACCGCGGCGCTGCAGTTGTACCCTGATCGCGCCAAGGAATTTAGTCTACGGCCGGTACAGCAGTTGTGCCTTAAAAGTTATAGGATAATTGGTAATTATTAGTAAACGTCGTACAAGAGCAACACAACGAGCTATTCACGAAGGTCCGGGGTCAATCCCTTAAGGGAAAGATCCGTGGAGAACACCTCGTAATTTTGAACTACGGTCAGATAACGAAGCAACACCTGAGCTGGCACACCACTCTCCAAACTTCCACACCAACACAACGTGGACTTTCGACCACGACAGATTTAAGGTGTACCAGCCGCCTCTACACCATACGATTACAAACATGCCCGGACCCGGATTCGAACCAGGAACCATCCGATCTAGAGGCTAACACCTTAACCACTATACCGGTTGGTTGGCTGAAAGTTATAAGAATCTCGACAGTTATATCTATCGCCGTCGTTAAAGAGTTAACCCTTTGACTACTTGAACCTATGTTAACCTGATTCTAACAACTTTCGAGGTACAACTGCTGTACCGGTCATAGTCTAAAGACTAATTTTCAACAGCTGAAAAAGTGAACGCGAGTGACATTTTTACCGTCGTCTAAAAGCTATTCATGGTGATGAAGTAGGCAAAAAAAGTCCGTGGATCGCAAGCTGGTAGAGCGAACATTGAGGATGATCCTCGAAGTGGTCGATCAACCCTTAGCAAAGAAAATTATTTTGAGTGTTGTGGAAACCAAACACGTTTCGGTGACTTGACTAGCTGGAAGCTGGGTTGACCGTGAATTCTGTGCGTTCCATAGACGTTAAAGCACTTCAAAAGACGTGTAATGTCGTGTTCGACAATCTATGGAGCCGATAATTCTAGTGATAATGCTCGGTCACACACATCTCGGACAACCGTCCAGGCTCTTGTGAATTGAAATTTAAACCCATTCTGCAGCCTCCGTACTCACCAGATTTGGCACCCTGCGATTTTCACGATTTAAAGAGGGATCTTGAAGGTATTCATTTCACCACAGATGATAAACTGAAACACGCAATGACGTCATGGATCGATGTCAGGGCATTCTTCATTGACGAGATGAGACAGCTTATTCACCGTTGGGAGAAATGTGTAGCTGTAAAAGGTGACCATGTGGAAAAATAAATGTAAGTTTACATAATAATTAAAATGTACTTTTATGCCATATCTATTTTATTTAATTACCCCTACGTGTGACTGTGCATTACTTATCTGCAGGCCCTCGTAGCTATTTTTCAACAAGCAACAGAATTCGTAACATACACTACCCTACAATAATGGACCGGACGCCATCGGATTTGCATAAAATCCGACTACTTGTTAGGGGGTGTTTTTCGTGGTATGGCTTGGGACCTTTGCATGTTGTTCCTGGTCAATTGAACGCCTACATGAACATTTTGGACAATCAGGTTCTTCCTACGCTCTGGCAATTTTACGGAATGGACGAATGTTACTTCCAGGACGACAACGCTATATGTCGTGTTGCAGACTACGTCAAGCAGTGGCATCAGGATATGGATGTAAAACGTCTTCCCTGGCCTGCTCAGAGTGCCGACCTAAACTCCATAGAACATTTGCGGGACGAGTTAGAGCGACGCTTACGAACCAGGGAGCCATGTCCGAAATCTACAGTTGATCTGGCGACATTCGTACAGAAGGAATGGACACAAATACTCATAGCTGTGTATCAAAACCTTGTTGAAAGTATGCCTAGAAGGATTACTAGTGTAATTGCAATTAATAGGGTGATGGTTTCCCCTATTAAAGCATGTATTCTTTCCCTTACACCATCACATCTTGCTGTCCGGTCCAATATTGCAGGGTAGTGTACGAACAAATGATATGATTGGTGTTTAGTAGATAGCAAGAATTTTAAAAATAACTAGAGTATGACTTTAATAAAACTATAGAAATTATACATTGAGAGTTTAGACAATTTGCAGTTATTTATCACTCAGGCATAGTCTAATTTTCTTTAACAGTTTACCATTAAAAAGAACACATCAGTCAAAAGGAATATAATAACATGTTAAAATGCATGCACTACAGAATGTTTTTTCAATCATTAAAAATGTGCAATTGAAGGGGAAAAAACACTATTATGAACAAGTGAATTCTAATTTGCCTGAAGGTTGGTTGTGAGTTTTATGACACTGCAACGCGATAATGTACATACACTGCAATATGATATTGTGTACAAGGACCATATTTGGTCAGTCTGATGGCTAACATAATATACACATGGGATGGTAGGTGTGGTGGTAGTTGAATTAATGTCACACTGGAGGAATACAGTGTGCTATATGCGACCCTGAAGGGAAGATCCACGGACAACCACCAATTAATTTTGAATCAAGGTCAGATGACAAGGTCAACACCTGAGCTAGCACACCACTCTCAAACATAACTTACAAACCATGCCAAAACAATTACTGGAAGCATTTTCAAATGTCTCAAGATTTATCATCTTTGTTGTTGGGATATACTTTTTGTGACAGCGAACAGAATTTCTTGATGGCATTTAATTGTTTTCAGCTTTTTCAATCAATGTTCCTTACAAAACTACAGCACTTTTCTTGGCTTGTTGCTTAATTATTTTTTCCTATACGAAGGATAGTTGCAACTGCACATTTTTACTTAATATTGCATAGTTTAATAGGCTAAAATTATGTGACTTAATGTTGAGCACATAATTTGTTTACAAAAATACAGACATTAAAAATATAGAAAATACGCTCACCACTAACAATACTTTCTATCATCAACATTTTTTGTACTTCTTTTGTTATAACTTTAACACCACTTTTAATCATAAATCATTAACATTTAAACTAACTTTGTTTTGTTCAGCTTTAAAAACAACAGTTATTTACATATTTTTTCTTGAAATGATATTCCATAGTATATAGCATACTATTTTTAAAGGTCTATAATCAAAGAAAAATTATTTTGTACAAGTACTAAATCTGATATGACAGTGAAACTTTTGAAACACAAAGTCATGTCAATTATTACATTATATTCTGTGGTATTGGAATTGTACAACTAAAATGTAACATAAAATAATGTGAACAACTAAGAACATGGTATTTTGAATTTAAAATCACATTACAATACCACGATAGCAAAATTTATAAAACTCAAATTCTTAATGAAAAGCAGCACATTTATGCAATAAGTAATAGTTCAAACTATTGAGTACATCTCAGGAGAATCTCAGAAATACTTTTCACTGCTTTGTAGATAAATATTTAGACAATTACAATAATGGAGATATACATAATTTTTCTAGATATTTAAAAATAAGAATATCCCACATAATTATAAAAGAAAACAAAACTTGATTTATGGCACTACTTTAAAATTTACATGCTCTATCAGTATCTGAATTTCTTTAATATTTTTTAATTCATCAAACTTAATATTCATACAAGAGTTTGAAGTGCATCAACTGGAGTAATACATAAGTAAAGGACTTGAAGAAAAGATGTATTAATTTTCATACACACTCTAGGCTTCTAAATTATAATTTCATCTCTGAATATGGTAAATTAGGAAAGAAAATTAGCCTTTCAAACAAATTAAGTCCATTGATTGATAAATTTTATCAAGTAATTTACAAGCAGAAGCTGAGTATAGGATTGTAAAAGGCAACAAATGTAATTAACAAAATCATATAAATACATTTTTCCTTTTTCAAAATTTTCTGATATTGCATCTTGAGTTGTCAAAACCAATTTCAAATGCAATGCACTTTCAACTAAACACCTGCTCTTTTACACCTCTTTTATTTTGAAACTCCTTTTGGATCCTTGTAAAGAAAAACAAGATTTTATATTATAAGACCTGTACTTTTATCTTAGAATGATATATTAAACAATTAAAAAACATTCCACGTAAAATCAAATGCAGTAAGATATTAGTAAAAACTAATGCACCTGCACCAATTTTTAATGTTGATTATTAGAACCACCAACAAATATTATAATTAATTTTTAATAAATAGTAATCTAAATTCAATTTTGCTTTACTGTATCGTACAATTCACACTGCACTACACACACAAGTTTATACAAAACTACTTTACTGGATGCAAGTTAAACAGCTTCTTACCATGCATAAAAACTAGATGTTGCAGTTAAAAAATAAATCCGCTTCAAATGCTCGGAGGATTTACATACAAATACAAATATTGACGACCAGCTACAGGCTCAAGCCCAACAAGGCTGGTCCTTTGTTTATGAATTCCCCAATTCCCACTGACTATCCAATTGTGTCTTAAATTCGTACACTCCCTTTGAATTAACTATATTTTCAGGCAACGCATTCCAACTGTCTATTACCCTACTAAAATAGTAGTTTTTCCTCAAATCCCGATTAAAATGTGTCTCATTCAAATTATACCCATGGACCCTTGTTCTGCACTACACACTTGTTATTGACTAGATTCACAAGGTACAATATTTACAGTTAACTTATCTCTGAGGGTTTATAGTAAAAAGAACTAATTCTACCTTGCTGAATTTACTAAAGCGAAAGTTAAAAAAATAAAGGAGAGAAATATAAAAGCACAAATGTCAAATTAGGAATGAGAACAGAAATGAGATTTTAGATCAATTTTGCCAATAGCAGGAACAAATTTGCAAGATAAATTCTGTTTTATTATCTTAAATAGCTAAGCATAAATCTCTTTTCATGTACTCAATAATTTTTATCACTTCACATTTAAAAAATTACAGCAGTCGTACTGTACATACTTAATGGTTCATTGATAAATCATAATAAATTTACTACTTAAAACAAAGTTTCATTTGATATTTTACATTATGCCATAACATAGGTAACACATTTACAGTTAAAACATGTTTATATTTTACAATTTACACAGTTAAAATTTAACCCTTCAAGTGGCTTGGACGAGATATCTAGTCCATCAAGATCTGACCGATATTGCAAATTATGAGGTACCTTGTCCTCAAGATACTGCTGATTTTTTATGAGATCAAGATCTAGTCAGTTTTTTCTTCCGTCGCAAGATATAATTCAACAAGATTTAGTCAATTTTTTCTTCCATGTCAAGATACCATTCAACAAGATCTGGTAAGTTTTGCTAATCATAAGATATCTCTTCGAGACAACCGCCAGGAGGGTTAAAATATATGGGTATATATTAGTAGGTAGGATAAATATTAGTAGATAAGATAATTAGTAAAGCAACGGAATAAATGTTAAGATGATCAGATAGGAATATAAAATAGTTTCCTAAATTGATTTTTGCTCAGCCGCACACTGGAAGCATGCAGCAAAACATACAACATACATACGGTTTCTGTACAGAAAATATGTTATGCACGCATATTTCCTTCAATTCAGAGTCCCAGGACTGATGTTGGACCAATATGTAGCTTGCCTTACATTGATGTACAGCAATTTTAACAAAATAAAAATGTTTTAATGGCAATTATAATCCACATGCAGGATCATGACATGCTACATACTGAATAAAGGAAGGATGTTCCATAAAAATATGAATAAACAAAATACTATACCTCTTAGGAGATGAAATAAAATAGTCTTACAATTGCAGAGGTGTTGCACACTATGCATATATTAGTCACAACAATCACCATCAAAAGATTCATTTAACAAGAGCCTAACAAAGTGAACATTTATGCGTCTTTGACTTACTTTCTAAAATGATGCATTTTCTATCAGATGATACATTTAATCAATAAAAAGTAAGTTTTTAATTCACATTATGGCCTAACTCATTTGGAATTAAATTTTTATGGAACATATTTCTTATTTTCCAAGCAGAAAAAGAAACAGCATTTTAAGGATAAGATTAACAAAAATATTTTGTAACAATGCATTCAATGATATTAACTATTTATGTGGTGGAATTACAATAGCATTCTTGAAGTCATATCACACCATAAAAGTTCAAAATAAAAAGAAAAGTGCAAGGCAAAGCAATAAAAAATTAGTCAGATTTAGTTCAGACTTATGTGCAATATATTCCATCACACATCTCTCATTTGATACATATAACTTCTTGGTATGATTTTCATGCTAAGAATGTCAAACAATTACCCATTCACCATTTGTTTGCTGCTTACTTCGGATGATTTCAAGCTGTCGTTTCAAATTTTGACGCAGCTGGAGAAGACTTTCCTGTATCAAGATAAGTTAAAACAACAAGAGTTATGAGTTGTTTATAGTTGAATTACTTTTGCAAATTGGCAGTAAGAATTTTAACATCAAAACATTATCAGATAACAAATTGGTTAAGGGTACTTAAAGTTCTATGGCAATTTTTGAAACAATATGCCTGTCGTTGAGGGCTGGTACTACCATATATAATTATTGTTACTAAAACATCATTTCTAGTTTTCTTCTCTATGCTATCTTACTATTTTAGCTGGATCAATTTATGATGGCAATAGAACCACATGCCAGTAGCAGATTAAAAGGTAAGTGGCAGTGTAGGGCCCCGAGGTCTTAAAATGTCTTTTCATTAAAGTTCGAGGAAAGTTGTGACAGTGTCTTTACAATGTGCGTCTTTAAGTGCAGTGAAAAGAGTTTCTAATACAAGAAGGTCAGCAAGAGCCAGATGCTGTATTAGCTATAAAACTTGGTTTCACACATATATAAGAGGCTTTAATTGAAGTTTGTAATTCAGAAGAAACAAAAGTTATCATAGTGGAGGCGACTTCACTTCTGAAGAAAATGGACTAATATGAAACCGCCCCAATAACAGTTATTTGGAATACTATTTTACAAAGAATAACTGCTACTAGTAAATCACTGCAATCAGTGGAATGTCAACTATTAAAAGGATCTATTCTGCAGAAGTCATTAGAAAATTTTATCTATAATTTCATAGAAGAATTCAACAAAGTTGAAAGAGGCAACTGTTTTATCAGGGCTATTATTTAATGTGTAAGATAAACAAATTTGTGTGTGTGTGTGTGTGTGTGTGCAGAGAACAAAATTTTTCATAAAAACAAGACGAATTTACACTAACAGAAAATTTAATAGTCAATTCATTTTATGTCATAAGTGATAACACCAAGGCAAAATTATCTCAAATAACTTAGACTTTTGAAGTTGTTGTGGAGCCTCCTCGAATATTTTTTGATTGGGATTTATAAAAAAATTGAAGGATAATTACAAAAATGACATCGATGTTTCTACTTTTTAAGATGAATTTGAGCATTATTTATATAATACTACTAAAAGAAAGCGAGAACACCATAAAAATCCTACCAGACATTTATCGAGCCGCCAAAGAAATGTCTTGCACATTTCCGAATGTTGAAATATTATTAAAGTTTTTTTAACGATTACCTTATCTAATGCCTCAGGAGAAAGATCGTTTTCTGTTTAAAAGCGTGTAACAAATTACTTAAGGTGTACTATGGGAGAAGAAAGATTAATTCGTATTGCCATTCTACAATATATAAAGCAAGAAATTTTAAGCCGATTTAAAAATACCAAAATAATTGACAAATTAGCAAAAAATAAAAAAAAAAACGAAATTCATGTTAAAAAAAAATTTATTTAATGTGTTACGGTTTGAAATGTGTTTTGATTACTTTTTTCCTGTTCAAACTTAATGAGTTTTCTTAAATTTTTTTGAAACTTCAGTTTGAGGGCTACGGAAATTTTACCCCTTGGGGCCCCCATTTGACTTGATCCGCCACTGGCAAGTAGTAGTGAGCTTTTCACTATCAAATGTGGCCTCTGCTCTACAAACTAGTAAAAAACAATTTTAAATAAAAACTCATTCTAAAATTTTAATTTAATTTCTAAAGGGAACTATAAATTTAATCCAGAATGTCATTAGGTTTATTGGTTGATTGTATGCAAATTATTCTTAAAATACAGTGTCTTTGCATAGAGACAGAATCCACAAGTTTTCATGGATAAGAAACATTTTTTATTTTCAGATAAACAACATGTTGCATGTCTACAGCACTGCACAGTGTAAATGTCAGTCTCTATAGTAGTCCAAAAATGAAAAACTTTCTTTTATTAAAAAAAATATCAATTTGTTAATTTTAGAATTTTAGCAGTTAAATAACATCAATGAAAATATTTGAATTAATTAAAAGTAATTTTTTAGATCACTTCATAGTTATGTTTTTAACTTAACAAATCATTTTACAACAAATTTCAAAATGAATCAAATAGAATGCATTGTTTGTTGTTGTTATGTTAATGTATTTGAATAATGTAAACTTGAGTGCAAAAATAAAGTTTTAACTTTAATTGCTATATGATTCAAAATATGACTCATCATTAAGAGGAGTTCAATGAGACAAAATGAATCTGAATAACTCACATTTTCTTTCTTCAATTGGTAGTATTCATCAATATATGAGCTTGAGTTTTCCCTGTCTTTTAATTGGCCTTCAAGTTCATGTCTACATAAGATATGAATCATATACATAAAACCCAAATGTATACTACTGCGAATATGTACACTAAATCTAAACTACCATACTACAAAGACAGAAATACATAATTATTCCTTTGTAATTCTAGGCATTATTACTGTTAGTTTTACAGAACATAAAATAAAAATTATGAATTAATATCAAAGTATATTTCATACAAAATACAGGGTGATATTTTTAAAACTGACACTGTTCAGAGCCACTTGTAGCTCTATCTAACAACCGAAATGGCACCAAACTCGGTATGGAGACTAATAATGACATGGGAAGTAGGATTTCGTGAAATAATAATTACAGGGTGGCAACAAAATCCTTTAAAAAAAGTTCCCTGATATTTCCATGATTTCCCTGATAGTCCCACAAAAATTTCCCTGATTTAACAATTCCCTTAAGAAATGTCGTGATCCGTGATTGGTATCAATATACAGAATCCACACAACACTATTTTTAAATATTTAGGGTCAGAGGGTGTAAAAGGATCATTCTCCACAAATATTTTGTATTTTTTCTCTACAGATATTTTAATTGCTATTGTAAGGGTTTGAAACCGTAACGGAACTCTTATAATTGTAATTGAATAAACTGGAGAAAAAATGCAAAATATTTTTAATTATGAACTTTTTACACCTGACCCTGCATTGTCATACTATTCATTGAAACCAAATGCAAATATACATAAAAAAAATTCTACAGAAATGCAATTGCAGACCAAAAGAATTAATTTAATACACAGAAAACATCATTTGTTACACAAATTTCAAATTGTATCCCACAAGTTAAATCGCTAGCCTAACGGCGACCAAGACGCTGTAGCCGCGAAATAAATGGCAGTTTTCGTGGTGTTAAAAAATTACGACGCTATGGTTCTTTATTCGAATTACAATTTCGGCAAATACGATTTATCCTATTCTCAAAAGCACTCGTAATCACGCATCTCTAAATAGGACAAACAATAATGGTAGCCGTTTAAACTGTCAAAATTTCCCTGATTTTTGTAAAATTTGGAAATTTTCCCTGAGATTTCCCTGATTTTTCCAGAAACAAAAAGTTTCCTGAGAATTCCCTGATTTCCCGGTTCTGTTACCACCCTGAATTAGTTCCAAAAATCGCCAATAGAGGTATTTATGGTACAAAAAATGAAAAAATTAACACTTACAAAATTACAGGGAAATGTTAAGCTTTATTCACTACATTCACTTCCCCGGCGAGGAATTCGGCCACATTCAATATGACCGTCGTTCTGAGAAAATACGCCGTGCATTCTCTGCACAACATTCTCTACGGCCGTACGCAACATGTCACAAGGAATATTCTGCACTGTCTGTGACCTGTTGTTCATTAAGATATTCAAATTTGTGAGACCATCAACATAAACTTTTGATTTCAAATAACCCTTGAGCCAAAAGTCACATGGAGTTATATTAGGGGTACGAGGCGGAAATGCAACTGTAAAACTACGACTGATGACTCTTTCATCAGTGAAGTGATGGCGCAACAGCTGCTGAACTTTAACACGAATGTGTGGTGGTGCACCATCCTGCATAAAGATTGTCTGATTGAGACATTTTCTTTGCCGAAGTTGTGGAATGACAAAATTAGTCAGCATGTCCTGATATCTTTGTGCATTATAACGGTGCACGTTTCTGGTCCTCTCGGAGTGACGTTCTCAAAAAAGAATGGCCCAATGATGAATTCGGCTGTGAAGCCACACCAAACGGTGACTTTTGGTAATGTAAAGGAAGTTCTTGCATTGCATGGGTCTGTTCAGTGGCCCAAATTAGGCTATTTTGTGTGTTAACAGAACCATTCAGATGAAAACGGGCCTTATCTCCCCATAAAATTTGCCATGGGAAACCATCGTCAACCTCTATCCTGGCAAGAAACGACAGAGCAAATGTCAGTTGTTTATCATAATCACCTTGTTTGAGTTCCTTCAAGCGGCTGAATTTGTAATAGTAGAGAACTCGTAGCAAGATTTTCCATATGGTGGAAAAATTCATATCCAATTGTCGCGCTACATCCCGGGCATTGCTACTACCAGCAATGGTTCCCTGTGATCCGTCGACGATTGCAGTTGCAACATCTGTTATCACCTCTTCTGACACAGGTTTACGTCCTCTGCCTGCCAGTGATTGTCAGTGACCCTGTTTCCTCGAACTTCTTAATCATTGCCTTAAAAGCAATAAGCGATAAAGGCCCCTTACGCAGCTTCTAAACTCACAAAGAGCTGTGGATGCATTGCACTGATAAAGATAATACAGTTCACCAATAATGCACGTTCTGGTTATGCGAGTCGCATATTCACTTAGCTGAGAATATTTTTCTGAGTTGTCTACATGTTTTATAGCCCAAATTACTGGCGCTGTTGTCGCATACGAAAGCATAAATTTGCATTTTGCCTTGATAGCCGTGTTTTATGCTAATTCTTGGTTTGGTAACTACAACAGCGTAAAAAATACCCCTATCGGTGATTTTTGGAACTAATTTTTTTCACAGAATCCTACTTCCCATATCATCATTAATTTCCATTCCGAGTTTGCTGTCATTCGGGTTGTTCGATTGAGCTACAGATGGCTCTGAACAGTGCCAGTTTTAAAAAAATCACCCTGTAGTTTAAACCAGATATATTTAAGAATCGGTTTCAATCATTAAAAAAAATGCTTTGCATCATTGTACTGTTAACTCATAAAATTGATTAATTAAATGTAGAATTAATATAAATTTAGAAAAATACTCTACGTGAATTTTATTGTGTACAACTCAAAAGATTTTGTTCATTGAAATAGGTTAAAAAATTAACAAGGTTTTCCTACAGATAGAAGACAAAGTTTTTAAAAATAACTATAATATTTATACATTTTATTTATTTGCAGACAGTGACTTTGTAGGCACTTACTTTCTTTTTGTTAAAAGAGCTATCTCATTTCGATATCGAAACAACTCTCGAGCAAGATTCAAATGTTTATCATAAATTTCTATTGATTCAGCACATTGTACAGGTGGCAAGGGCTGAAAAATTTAAATTTTACTTTAGATTTTGTGAAAAGAACACAAAATTAACATTTCTAAGTATGTACATTACTCACTTGTAACTTTGGTTCCAAGAGGAAAAAATAATTCCCAGAATATGAAACATTGTTGAAACTTTCATCAGTAACTGAAATGGGAAAAGGAAATGCAATTAATATAATTATTAGATTGCTTTCATATGATGAAAAAAGAAAAAAAAACAGAACATACCATTCTTTTCTAAGCTATCTATAGATAAATTGGGCAGTTCAGGAATATTATTCACATCCTGGAAGTTGTTACTCGGGGGTTCAACAGGTTTCAAATAGGGTGAATCACAAGATCCAGATCTCCGATGTCCTAAAACACATTTAAAAAATTCTTTAGAATTATATGACTTAAGCTGTCTTAGAAATCAAGAATTTTTATGATCGAATTTCGAATTTTCATAGTTGAATTATATATTAGGATTATATTGGAATGTAAAATTCAACAATTATATATTAAAAAAACCACCAAGATATGTCAAGAAAACGAGAAAGCAATACTTATTTTAGCTTTAAAATTTTCAGCTGCACATTTTGCATACTTCAATAAGATAAATTAATTGTTTTATATTGGTACACATATCTAAGCACAAAATGAGGGTTAAAGGTAAATATTTGAATACAGATACTCTTCCAACAACTTATCTGGTTATGATGACTGTTTTAAGGTACAGGGGTCATAACTGGCCATATGCACCAAACACAAGACAGACAATGTCAAGTAATAGTGATTACTAGAGGCAGTAAAACACATGATAAATGAAAAGATCACTAGAGCGCCTTGGATTCATGAAGCCAGTACAAACTTGAAGAGCCTACAAGGGTTATCTTTTGAAGAACCATTGGGACATACTATGACCAGTACACAAGTCACCAGCACACACTCAGGCAAAACCAGAGCAGGGGGCAAATTTGAACCTGGATAATAAATTCAATCTAATCAAATTTAGTACTTCACACACTGCAGAAAATGCAACTGGCATTGAATTTGGCAAATAGGATGCTGAAAAGTGGCCATTACATGTTTTGTTGGTGTTTGGTTCACCTTGCAAACATCATTTCTTGTTATTTGATTACTCAGCAGTTCCAAAGTTCTGGATAGTACCCTAAAACAAACCAGTTATCAAGACTAGTTTCTTTAGACCTTTTCATACTCAGAATAAAAATAACTAAGCTCCTTACTTATCGAGCTATTTGCCTTATAACAAACTCACAGGAACGAAACTCGGGTCATTCAGTGAGGAGTGCCTGTACTATAATAATTCAAGCCCATGTTAAGAGATGTCACATTTCTGTGCTCAGATGGCAAAATTTTATAAGTCATTATTTTTAATTTTTCGTCACAGCAATTTCAAGATTTAACATGTGGTTCTGCAGTATTTGATTTATTACAAATTTCCCACCTTTTTTTCTCTCATAAACTGAAAGAAAACAACTTACGACATTTTGCCACCTTCTAGACATTAACAAACCAGACTCTAGGATGGGACTTACTCAATTTTTTGGGAAAAGTGACATAACATTTTGCCATCTGAGTACAGATTTTTTTCTTGCCTCTGATCAACAAATTTGAACTCAACAATATTGCAGGAATATAAATTGATCAAAGAATGCTAGTTAATATGAAGTATCAAGAGGGTTCATATTTATACAAATTTCTGTAACCAGTATCGGCATAAATGAAATGACTAGCTAAACAAACCTAAATTTGTGGGTAGTTTTATATCAGAACTACTGAGATCAGCAGAGCGACGTTTTCTTATATCTTTGGTATATTTTTCTCCAGCATCCTCAATACTAAGAAACTGGTCATCAGGTACACCAATCGAAGGAGGTGAAATTGATATTTCTGCCTGTAAAAATTATGAAAAGATAGGACATTAAATACGGAAAAGGTGTTAGACTCGCAAAAGATTAAAAAGAGTCTGAATAAAATAATTGACTTTATAACGTTTGTATACTACTGTTCAGATACTATGACAAAATTTCCAAAAGCACACAATGTTTTTATGTAGGGGCATCATTTTTATTAAAGAATAACTTTGAAAATAAATGTTTTTAATTAACTGTTTTGTTCTTACATATTGTTTGCTCAATTAATGACAGTTTGTGGAATATCACAGCAGCACAATCAAAGCCTCTGTTCTGCTGCAAATAGGAGCTCTTTTGGCTTTGATTTGTTCAGTTTCTTCATGCTTCATTCCAACATCAGTGGCTATGTAAAAAAACAAAGCACATTTTGGGATTTAAAAAAAAAAAAAAAAAAAACACAAGTTTAATTTATGAATGGTTATTATGATTTCACTGCCATAGAGCAACTGTTCAGTATGCAATTTGTAATGGAGGCCATATGAGACCTTTTTTTTCAAGGAGGCTAATGAAAATATGGTTACTGTGATATATTGTAAACACTACTGTGCAGTTATAAAAAAAAAATTATGCCCGAAATCGAATTTCAAAAGGTTTAGAATGCAGATGGTTTTAACACGATGGAGGAACTTGTCATATATCTTGTGTAACGAACAACATGAATTCTAAAGGGTACATTTCCTAGCCAAATAATGACAAAATAGAGTGAGGGCAATAATGCCCCTTCCCTTTGATCTAACTATGCCAGGTTTTTTATGCTGATTCCCGATAACAATTTAACTTAATCAAAATATACAGATGAATTGAAAAAATAATCCCAGAAAGGTAATGAAAAATGTGGTTGAAAGAGCTCATATTTCCGGCAATTTGGCCGATGTCATATTCCATAAATTGTCATTAATTGAGTTAATAAAAAAAAATAATAGATATTTTTCAATTCATTCCAAAACAAAATGGTGCCCTTACCTAAAAACACTCTTTACAAATAGTACTAAATATCATATATTTTCAAATTTTAAGATGTTTTAGTCAGAAGGAAATCGTGCAAGGTAGACATTAAACAAACAACTCATTTTATTCCTAGTCTTTAAGATAATTAATTTATTTTACAACTAAAATCACATAATCCATTCTTGACACGCTTTCAAAAAATAAAGGCCTCTCATTCAGCTTTCATGTTAATTCTAAAGTCAAGCCTTTGCAAAATCTGTTGTGTCTCACCCACATGACATACTCAAGTTTGAGATTTCAGTAATACCTGAATAATCAGATTTGATCCATTGGAAACTTTCAATTTTCAATTAATATAGTTAGCAAAGCTTGCACTATATTTGCTATTAAATATTCATTGTATATAAAGTGGAGGAATTTTTACATTACAGAGTAGTAATTTTTCATATCAATGCAGCCTTTGATAAAGGTAACTATCATAACTTTTAAAATTTAGGAATGACAGATGATGCATACATCCTGAATTGAGACACCTTCTAGAACGAAATTTAAATTTCTGAACAGACTATTTCCAGGAGCATATATCATATTCAATGAACAAGACCATATGATGTGGCATGAATACATAAAATAAGATTATCTAGTTTACTTAATAAAATAAAAAACATAATTCTTTTAGAAACAAGAAATAAAAATTTTCAAACAACATTCTTTTAAAAATGAATCTGTTAACTTTTAAATATAAATATTTAAAATATAGAACTTTATAGTTATTGTGTTCAGGTTAACTGTAACACATATTCACAAATAAGAAAATAATGTAAGCTAGATAAATACCAGTTTTTGTGCTAACACAGTTTTGGACCCAGAACTAGCAGTTTCATGTTTTTGCTCAGCAGTTGTTATAATTGGAGAAGATTCTTCAGAAATATCCATGTCTGAAAAATATGATCAATTTAAGAATAGTTACTTTAGTTTTAAAGTATGAAAAATTATAAAAACAAAATTTAGTTTCGCACAGAGTATTCACAAGCTTAAAATATTTATAATCTTGAATTATTTATATAATTAAAATTTAGGATAAAGTGAGATGCCCTTAAGGCAAGTGACTTGATGTTTCAGCATCACTAGGTACAACTGTAAAAATTAAATGCATGGTAACACTGGAAAGAAGAAGGAGGGGGGATTTGATTCAGCTTTTCAAGTTTGTAAAACAAGGGGACACAGAGGGCTTAAATTTCAATAGGGATAACAGAACAAGGGGCCATGGGTATAAATTGAATAAGACACATTTTAATCGGGATTTAAGGAAAAACTACTACTTTAATAAGGTAATAGACAGTTGGAACGCGTTGCCAGAAAATATAGTTAATTCAAAGGGAGTGTACGAATTTAAGACACAATTGGATAGTCAGTGGGAATTGGAGAATTCATAAACAAAGGACCAGCCTTGTTGGGCTTGAGCCTGTAGCTGGTCGTCAATATTTGTATTTGTATTTGTAAAATAAAGTCATACTGGAAAATGTGTTGGGTTAGGTTTAGAAATACATCAGTACAAGTGTTATCACTCTTGTATTTCAAAAGCCTCTGGATGTTGAGACATTCTAGCTGTGATATCAGGATCTGAGGTGTTATAATTTAATTACAGAGGTTTGACTGCAAAATGCGTATTAAAAATTGGAATTGTTTCACAATTTTAAAAGTTAAAAAAATTTCAAATCGAATAAGTAATAGTAATTTATCAGCAGTTTGGTGTAACGTTTACAACTGGAGACGGAAAGATTGAATTTGCTCAACTAAGAATGATGCATAGTGGTGATTTGAATTCCCCACACAGATTTATATTTAGCCAGACATCCATCTCTCGTACAATTATGATAGAAACATCTGTATCCTATTTTTGCCCTCAGCCTTGAAGGTTAGTGAAGTGAGGCTTCTGCTCATATGTTAATTTTCTTCCATCATCAAAATATCAATCATTATGAAATTACAATACTAACAAAGCATTCAATAACTAGAAAACAAAGGATGAAGCAATTTGATAAATATCTTGTAACTCAACTAGATATTTAGAAAATGAGAATGGATTTTATCTTAAGTTCCAAGCACAATTATTATTAGAATGAAGTTTGATTCTTCATGCACTATGACCAACAGTGTATCTAAGCTGGACTGAAGGTAACATCTATGTGAATCATAAGGAAAGGAAGACGTTTCGGTGCAATTGTACATGATAAACATCCCTCACCGACGCGATACAGAAAGCCTCAACCACATTGACAATTGGACACACACTTGGTTTGGTGACAAGAAGCCCACATAAGTTATAATAAAATACAGGAACACACATTAAATTTACTAAAATTTTTGTTAGTTCATCTTCAAACTTGAAACTAATGTCTCTGATTAGCATCAAAAATAAGTTTTGTTTTAATATCATGTTCTTTATTTTATTTTTCATTTGTGATTTATAATTTTTTCAACAATGTACCCTAGGTTTATGCTAGGACACTATGCCACTGTTATCTTTACTGTCATAGGATACACACCTTCTACAGGTCCAGCAAAAAGAGGTCTATCAGCCCCTTTCAGGAATTTATTCATTACGACTAATTCATTTTGTATTTTTGTCATTGAAGGACGAACAGATGTATCTTCTGACCAGGCTCTGAAATGAAAAGCAAACATGATTTGTAAAAGAATCAAAGCAATAGCGCAACTATAACAAGTTTAACAAGACAAATGAAAGATAGTGTCCCAAGTAAGTTCAGTGACAGTTCAGATTACCAAAAAGTACTTCATGGTGTAGATAAGTTACACAACTATATATCCTACTAGCCACTGTGTGGCTAGCATGGCGTTGCCCATGACAGATCTTTTTGTGGGGTCAGGTGTGACCACTGCTTGCTTACCATGGGCAACACAGATCCAATCAATACCCAACACCACAGGCAACGCAGATTCAGGGGCCACTGCTCGCTGACTCTCGCCAACCCCAGTGATTGCTACAAATTCCCATTAGGTTTATGAAAGAGATCCAATCAGCGTGATGTTACAATCTCTTGCGAAAATATAAATATTTAATTGAAAAATTATTTATTAAAAGAAAATCAATTGTATAAGGTATCTCTAGTGTAAAATTTTCCACATATTTCAAATCCGTTGAAATTTTCAATCTATCTTTAATGATCCTGATTTTATAAAAAAGAACTAAACCAGTCAAAATATCTCTTGCAAAAATATAAAAGACGCCCATATTCTTACCCTCGCCAACCCCCGATTGCTATGCATTCTCATTTAATTACAAAGAGATGGAAGGTGAAAAAAACTTGGCATGGTTCCAAAGGCTGACGTCCATAGTGATGATTGTGGAAGGTCATTCATCGCGGCGGTGTTCGAATTGGGAAAAATATAAATGTTTCACTTTAAAAAGTTATTTGTTTAAAGAAAATCATATATTTAGGTATCGATCTAATGTGAAATTTTCTGCAGATTTCAAATACGTTAAAATTTTTTACGCTATCTTTAACGATCTAGGAGATAGAAAAAAGAACTACATAAATCTAGTTAAAACTTTATTTGTTTTCTTTTTAGTCTGCTGACCAAATCTTCCTCGGCAAAATGAAACGGAAAAAATAAACTTGGAATATCTGATTTTTTATGCTATTGCCATTCTAAGGAAAAGAATAATATTTAAATTCCATTCAAAATGTCCTAAATTGAATTTTAAAATTCGCTGTGACCCAAAAATTGCAAAAAATTTGGACTACTTGTGTGCTAAATCTCATTACTGTAAATGCCATAGATTCATCAGGACTTTGTGTACAGAAAACAAACACTTCATTTTATAATAGTAGAGATTGCATTGAAAGTAAATTTTTGTAGCAGTGGACTTTCACTGCAACTCCCCTTCAGAATTTAGAGTGGTAGAATTCTATAACTAGTTGACTGATTGCTAATTATTGGACTGTGAGTGCTGTGTTAAGATCACTGGTGTGCTTCTGCATGTATGGTCATGCAGTAGATGATTGCAATTGTAAACAGTCACGTATTGCCTTTAGCAGTCAAGTGTGAGTGTAGACAGCTGTTTGTTGAAATGGAGCCTTAGTAGCAACAGAGTGAAATCATGATATTAGTAGAAGCAAAGTCTGTTATCATAAGGCTTCAATCAGTTGGAAGTAAAATGCATCACATTTGCAATCCAACTACTCATTATGGTCCATCATTGAGTGCATAGTGTGCATCATTGAGGAGAGCATCTGTGTTTTTTTAACATAAGTGTATTAACCTCATGTATGTCTGATACCAATTTAGTAAGATGCATGAAAGACAGTTCTACTTCAGTCTGCCAAAAGATATTTCATATTGAAGATTAGTTACACTGCTATGTACACTACAAGCTAAAAGAACCTGGCGTTGTTTGGGTTGAATTGGTTAGATGTTGATCGAAAAAAGTGATTAGATTAATCACTTTTCTTTAATAGAAAAAACAAACATTATTTAAGTTGTATGGAAATTAACTTTTTAACATTGCTTTGACTTTTATTTGGATCCTACAATTTACTTCGGACAAAAATATGGAAAGCATGATACAGTACAAAGTACCAAGTTTGGAATCCTCCTGACCTTGGCCATTCCGGATTTCGAACTTTTCCAGATTTTGGATTATTTGCAGCATTTTTGTCAAAAAAAAACCCTAATCAAACCCTTCTATGCACCCAAATTTTTTCTGCCCCTTGTTTACCCCCTGAACACGTTTGTAATACTAAAATAGTAGATATATAAATAGGAAGAATTTTTAAAAAGGGAAAAAAAACTTTTTAATACAATGCAACAGATTTTCTTACAAATCTAATTTTTCTGTGTGGTATTTACTCTGAACATTTTGCGTCGTTTCATCAATTAGGTCCAGGTTTAACTCCTTGTTTGTTAAAAATTGTTCTTAAAAGAGGAGGGAAGATAGAAAAAAGTGAGAGAAAAAAACCCAGCTGGTTAGCAAAACATCTGGATTTTGGACTTTGTACTGTATATTCATTCATATAATAAATTTCATATTCATCACACTTCAGCTGTAAGAGAAACTACAAAAGTTTTTTCTAAGGTGACTACTTCAAGTCGAATTAGAAACATCTTTGAACTATAACCTTTGGCTAACCATTTTAATTTAAAGTGTACTATATTGTTTAAAAATTATTTTATTTTAACCAGTCATTTTAAAATAAGAAGTTATACACCTTAAGTAAAAAAGTTTTGGTTTTGTATACTTTATTTCTTTTTATGAAACAGAATTCTACATAAAGTTGCGTATTCAACCAATTTAAGGAAAGTTGATTGAAATATACATATACTAGAAAATTATTATTATACTAGAAATTATGAAATATACATATGCAAGAAATTTATGCTCAATGTTATTCCTATTGCAATTTTGAATTTTTAGCCCCTCAGCACACCTAAAGAGAATGGAAATTAATATTTAGCCTATGTTACCTGCAGAGTTCCAAAGTATGTGTACCAAATTAGGAATGAATTGTTCAAACGGTGTAGACTCAAATAGAGTACAGACACCAACTCTGCTTTATAAAGAGAGATTGCATTGTAAGTTAATTTTTGTAGTGGTGACTAAGTTCATCACACAAGCATTGAACTTTGAACATAGTAGATTGAATAGCTTAAAGAATTTTACCTTGTCATCAAATTTTCAAGAACCTTAGGACAACCTGCAATCAATGGCGGTCTTTTTCCTGTTTAAAGAAAGTAAAACTTTTATTTTAACCATATCATTGAACGAATAAGTGTTTTCTGTACAAAAAAACTATTTTAACAATTGAAATTAAAGAACTGAGACTTGAACTCACCAGTATGTATAGCCCACATGATGCAGAATGGTAGAGCTCCTTCATAATCATGGTAAGGCTTTTTACGTGTCAAAACTTCCCATAATATTATTCCCCAACTAAATATATCACATTTTTCATTATAATGTTGTCCTATAATAAACAATTAGATATAATGGATTAAAAACTGTAGATTATAAGATCGATATTAACCTATATTCTAAGCATTCCAGGACTGATGAAATGACAGCACACATGCAAATTTCTTGATGTGTGAATGTTGAATCAAAACATTTACAAGCAGTCATAAACCGTTGTTTGACATTTCAGAAATGCACAGGGGCATTATGACAGTGATAGCACACACTAGAATCCTGTTGCCACAAGGAACAGCAGAGAGACAATATATTTTTTGTTTGCAACTGGGAAAATAATTACACGAGGGCTGCTCAATAAAGAATAATCATAATTTTTTTATAGCCGATTAAATAAATCAAGAAAAATAAATTTCATATTGAATATGTAGCGGGATAAGTGGAGAATAGATAGCGCAAGTTTCATGGTCGTGACGTCATTGCTGAGGCCTTGACAGCCGACCAAGAATAGACCTAGTTTTACTTTCGCCTGCGGCAAAAATGGATCTGACACGCGAAGTGCAATACACTGCATTGAAATTTTGTTTTTGCCTTAAAAAATCGTCAGATCTTTCAAAAACTAATGTCATTTGTTCCCCTTCCTCCATATAACTGATGTAGCACCATGCAATTTTTTTCTTTTCCCGAATTTGAAGAAACACTTCTGGGAAAAACAGTTTTCATCATCACAGGCAGTGGTAAAAGTTGTGTATGTGATTTTGAAGGACCTGTGAAAAAATGGCTTCCAGCATGTGTTTGAAGACTGGAAAAGAGGTGGGATAAGTGCATTGCATGTAATGGAGAGTATTTTGAGAAAGACCATAAAAATGTGGAGGATTAGTACAGGAAATTATTTTTTATTAATTTATGATCATTCTTTATTGAGCAGACCTTGTAGTTACAACATACCACATGTTACAAAAAGCTTATGGGAATGCAGTATTACCCAGCAGTTAGGTTTTCGAAGGGTATGCATGCTTCTGTGACAGCACTTTAAAATTGGGACGATAACTGTCTGTTGACAGCTAGCAGAGGGAGAAATTCAGGAAGTTAACAACAGTACCTGACACACCATCAGATAACTGCATTGCACACATCCCCCTAATTCCCTGAATCTCTATTGCCTTGAGATTACTCCTGTTCTTCAGGATAAGACGATCACTAAAAGGATAGTATCATGCAGACATTCATGCTATTCAAGCAGCTGAGGCAAAGCAACTCACGGACACACTCCCAAATGCTTTTCAGGACTGTTTTAAGAACCTTTAGAAATAACGAAAGCTGTGATGATTATTCCCAAGGCAGTTATTTTGAAGGAAACAAGCAATAATTGTAGGTGTGTGACTTTTCATATTTTTTCTAGCAGCAGTCCTGGAACCTTTTCGCATATAGATAAAAGTTGTATAAATAAAGAATATTAAAATTAAAAACTGTAAGAAAATTCATTAGCAATATAAAAAGGAAGCACGTGACGAAGATCAACCTCGAGTAGTCACCTGTGCAGATGTGAATGCCGTCGCCAGGCGAAGGATCTACAACCAGCATTTTAGCAAGGCAACAATCTAAACTGCCCAATCTAAACTGCCCAAGAA
Source organism: Metellina segmentata (assembly GCA_947359465.1). Taxonomy (NCBI): domain Eukaryota; kingdom Metazoa; phylum Arthropoda; class Arachnida; order Araneae; family Tetragnathidae; genus Metellina; species Metellina segmentata. The sequence continues at coordinate 47,882,720 of OX375881.1, read as the reverse complement.
ACCTCTCCTCTACAATAGCTAGGCTATGTACTGGACATTTCAGAGGCATGAAAATTTCACGAACTAATATAAAATCCTATCCCATCTGCAGGTACCGTCCCCAATCGCAACTAACTCCAGATCATGTTTTTGACTACCAGGCCATTATCGGTTCCCTCTTTCAACTTGGAGCACCCCCAATCGAAATCCTCCATGGCCACCGTGCTCCAGAACTTGCAGATCTTGTCACCAAGGCTTTTGGAGGACTCTAAACTTTTGCACTAGTAATGTATGCATAGACACGACAACAACAACACAAAAGCAGCGAAAATAAAATAAGAGGAGAGAGAGGAGCCTTATTTAATGTAAACTAAATTGAAAATAGTGTAATTTAAATATGCCTGTTCTTTTAGGGTGCACATGTATGAAATATGAATGTTCATTTACATGAGTTAAAACTAGATGCATGTCCGAGAGAGAAACAGGGTCTTCTATGCAACATTAGGAAAAGCGCCCATAGGAATAAACAAGAAAAAATGTGCAGTGAAACAAAAAGTTTGACAATTCACACAAGAATTGAACTACAAGATTTATTCTCACAAGAAAAAAAATTCAAAACAAAAAACAATGGAAATAAATTAATACCTTCAAAAACTTCTGGAGCCATCCAAGCAGCACTTCCCTTACCATTAGTCATTTTTGTTTGCTTATCACAAGCAGTACCAAAATCACATATCTTGAGAACAGTACCTCCGTTAATAAGTAAGAGACTATGAAAGAAATTAATTTCAGGAATTATAGGCTACTCAGAATATGCAAATCATTTTCATATTTTACAAGGATGCATAGAAGAAAACTATTTTAAACAGTTCTGATTAAATGAAGAGACTTTTCTACACAAATGAATGTTCATGTATAAACAATTTGTACATGATGAAATAAAAAACTCTTTTAACTACTATGACAGATATATTTACTAAGGCTATGACTAAATATCTAAAAAGTTTCATGTTAAAGCAATTTAACACAGTTTCTATAACAAATTTTAATAAAATTATTAAGGAGGAGCTTGTATCTTTGTTAAATTAAGCTTTGATGCTATAAGGACACACAAAGAAAAATAAGTATTTAGAAAGGAAAGATTCTCACTTCGGAGGTTTGAGATCTCGATGAATTAGAGGGCGAGGTTTCATATTATGAAGGTACGCAACACCATTGGCGATTTGAAGAAGCCAACTTATAGCATGGGCAAGGGTATATTCAACATGTTTCATACAATGCAAAACTAAAATGAAAATAAATTAATGCCTACAATAGTCATAAAATATAATATTAAAAATTCTATAATATTTTTCAATACCACTATCACTCTTCAATTTGCAGTTTTATTTTTAAACCAAGCAATTAATCATTGTTTTGCGCAAAAATCGAATTTAATAGTTCTAATCTAAAAGATGCACGCAACGTATCCCCTCAAAAAAAAAAAAAAAAAAAACAACCACCTCCCAATTCTTATATGCAATACTTTATCATCTGACCGTGGTTTAAAATTATGCGGTATTGTTCTTGCATCTTTCAGTTCTGGGGATGATCCCAGAGCCAGAGTGAGCCCGTTGTATTGGGCCCAGTTCGACGTTAATTAAATACCTACCTATCTACATGCAATTTCAATGGATGTAAGAATCTTAAGTGTAAAACTTGCAAAACACACAAATCTTTGACTCATAAAAATGCCAAATACTGATCTCTAAGAATATTGTGCCTCATTATGGTAGCTGAGTTGGAGGTGCTCTTGTGACAAGTGATTTAGGTCTTTTGTTTAACTTGGATTGTGTTCCCATACAAATTTTTTAACATTCCACATAAGTTTCATAAGGTATAAAAATTTGTAGTATTTTTAAGGATATTTATTTCTTAGATCAAACACAAGCAAACTCGGAAGATATTTTATTTAATTGAGAATATTTTGTGTGTTTTAAATCAGAACAGTTTAGTTCAATGGCCTTTGTCTAACTGTAAATAATTAATTGTGCTTTTTGTACATACATATCCAATGTCAATTTCATTTTAAGTATTTGGAAGATAATGGAAATGTTAAGTATGTTCCTGGAATTGAGATGGGGTAATAATAAATTTATCTCTACTATTATAAAAGGAAGTGTTTGTTTGTCTGTTTCACTGCCTCAAAATCCTGACGATCAATGGCACTTACAGCAATGAGATTTGGCACACAGGTAGTTCAAATTTTTTGCAATTCTTGGGTTGCGATGAATTTTAAAATTTAATCTGGAAGATTTTTAAATGAATTTAATAGTTTTATTCTACATTGGTTTTTCAAACGCGGAGAACTTTTCTACTCATGCGACCTTGCAGTCAGGGTTTGGAATCATGCCAAGTGTTTTTCATCCGCAAATTTGGAGAAAATTTTTTTTCGTTTCTGCTTTGATTTTCCAGCCAGATGATAAATCTTTAAACTGAAGTCAAAGTTCTTTTTTTTTATCTCCTAGACCGTTGAAGATACAGTAAAAATTTCAACGGATTTGAAATCTGCAGAAAATTTTAGTTTAGAGTGATACCTAAAAATATGATTTTCCTTAAATAAATAATTTTTTAATTGAATATATCTTCAACTGATTTGAAATCTGCGAAAAATTTTACACCAGCTTAATACCTTACATCACGGCACTGCACGTGGTGTTGGTTTGTGGGCACAGGCAACGCCGAGCTCACTACGCAGTGGCTTGTTATATATAAATCATAACAAGCATGTATGTCTATGTATCTAGAAATATTTCACATTAATAAGAAAGAAAACTTACCATTATAAAGCGATCCTCCTTCTGCATACTCCATAACCAAGCATACCTTAAACAGATTTTACCATTAAAAATACCACAATTCCAAGTTTGTAAACTAACATCTGAACAAACTTTCCCACTCAATTCTGATTTAAATGACATTACAATTACACCAGATTAACAAGAAAAAATGAATTTTTCACAACAAAATATCTAATTTTCAAAAAGTTACTTAGCTAATTCATTAAAAATTATTTTAAGACATTTTAGACAAAAATGACACTAAACTGATGTTATATAAAGGTTTCAAATAACACATTACTCTCCACAAAATTGTAGCTATGGAATTTACAGGTAATTTAAACTGAAAGAAATAACAATACAAATATATTATAAATTAATGATTAAGAATGCATTTTCATATAATTTTATTTCAGAAACAAAAAGTCAAACTTGACTTGAAGAGGAAGTGACTGTTTGCCAAGAGAAAATATAAACTATGATTGCACTTTTACATTTCATTTCAACACTTTCTGAGATACAAGATAATGAAGTATGAAAACATGAAATTTACCTGCACTTTTGTACAAGCTCCATACAGTTTAACTATATTAGGATGATTGACTCTTGACAGTTGTTGAAGCTAAAAAAAAAGAGGCTCACAAATAAAAGTAAATTCAAAATGTTTTTAAATAGAGAATAGACCATTTTTAAACTAAAGAAACACAAAACTCAAAAATAAATACTGGGAAGAGTAAAGGATAATCAAAACTTAAAGTAATAAATTTAAAACTGCTAAATAAAATGTTATCCCACCAGCAAAACTAATTTCGTTAAAGAAACTACAACTAAGGCAACACAGTCGTATGCAAACTAAATTTCCCAAATTTGTTCTGTGATGTTATTTTCCTTTTTTAAATTCTTCTTTGTGATGAAATATATTCCGATACATACTTGCAGCAAAATGTAACCTAAGTTTATATTAAGCATATACAGTCTAGCTCTGGGTAATTGGCATGTAATTCATACAATTTTGAACAAGCCGATTTGTTAAAATAAAGGGCACAGTTGATGTGAACATTGCAATCTAACAATTGGAATCTTGTGTGAATTTTGGGTTCAGTCAGTTGGGTTAGGCGTCGAAAGTGATAACATTGATTATAAGTTGGCAACATAAATAATTACCTCACCAAACATAATTCTGCATATGGCAGCCCATTTCCAGTCGAGTTTATACAAGCAAGCTTGAAATTAACAATAATTAAAAAATCTTATCTTCATAAGAAAAATAAATCACTGAATGCCCAAGTATTCAAAACCTGGAAGCTTTTTTAGAAGCTGTTTATAATCAAGAATCTAGGTATTCTAAAATAGTTGACAATGTATGTGGAAATACTAAAAGAAAATATATGCCTTGGATTAAATTCAGGTTAAGCTTTTAGTATGCAGGCAAAACAAAACTCCGGTTTGATGTTATGTTTAAAAAAGGTTATGACGCAGTTTAAAAATAGTATCAGAGTAGTTTTAACAAAAAGCAAAGCTAAAGCAAACTACTCAATTTAATCGATCCATTATGACAACTCTAAGGTCAAATCAATAAAAAAATTTTAACTAGATGTCAACAGTGCTTGGAACTTTGAATGCATATATGAGCCCACAAAAGAACAAAAATGAGTAGTTGAAAAAGATCCCATACTCTAGGTAGAGAAAAAATATAAAAATTACCTCAATAAGAAAGGCTTTCTTTTCTTCTTCAGTTTCTATCACTTTTATTGCAATATCTAAATTTCGCCACTTGCCTTTCATCACTGTTCCAAAAGAACCTTTGCCAACAACCTTTATCAAATATCATAAAATGTAATAGCAATAAAACAAAATATGTAAATTGCATGTCTTTACTTCAATAACTTTGTTGTAAAATTTATGAAACTTACAAATTTGGAAGTAAAGATGCATTATAGGGGATTAATTGTTGGCTTATTTGGTATCAATTCCAGTAATACAGATTTGTTTGTTTTATAGCTTTTGAAGTGATAACCCATTTTTTCAACTGGAATCGCTGACAAATTTTTGCTTGGCAACACACCTTTATAATGCATCTTTACTGATTTTGGTTAAGATTTGAAAAACTTGAATTCAAGTTTTTCAACCAAATTAGTAAACAAACCCAACCAAAATCAGTAAACAAATGATAAATAAATCATGAGAAATTGAAGCTTTACCCTTTGACATGTTATTTCCCGGAAATCAATTTCTTCAACGAAAGGAACTGCAGCCATCATAAGTGCAAAATTTCAGATATTTTTGAGCATTTCTGTTTCCTTAATAAACAAGAAAAGAGATTGTAATCAAGACTGTGCAAATAATTTAAGTCTTTAAATAATAATCTTGATAAAAATTCTTTTATTGAAGAAAATAACACATTTTTTTAGTGTATGCAATACTTTTATAAATTACCATATGAGAATCAGCAAATATTTTAAGGCAATTACTATCATATTATAAATACAGACACTAAAATGAGATTTTATCAAATAGGTTAACGACTTATGAAAGTTAAGAATTAAGGTTGCAGAAAAATTGAGACTGAATTAAATATAACAATGGGTCTGCATAAAATGATCATGATCATTACAATAATTTGACATTAAAATGAAATATTGTATAAAAGTTAAAAGTAGGTACTTAAACTTTACCCCCAACATCTATGAAAATAGGCAAGAGGGATATTTTAACAATTTATTTCATTGAATACAAAGTCTTCCCCGGGTTTTAAAATTTAATTACAACAATTCAAAATGCAACATACTGATAAATAATTATCGTAAGTTGAAATACTTAATGGAAATGTATTCCAACTAGCAAAAGAAGTGGTGCTTCTGTAGCAAAAAGGTACCCGAAATATACGAACAATTAGGTCTTTATCACATCTTTTATGGCAGGTGCTGCAAACTCATCGATTAACTTGGTCGCAAATCCCCTAAAGCCAACTCAAATATACACTATTTGCTTCTAACTTGGGGTAAAAAATTAAGATGGCAGCATTTATCATACCTTCCCCTTGTTCACTAATCGAGCTCCATTGTTGACTAATTAAGTTCCATTGTTCTCACAAACTGAGCAGCTCCTCTCATGTAAAAAAAAATATGATAGAAAAAATGAAGTATGCCATTGACATCCAAGTTGTTGACAACCATTTGTAACCTATTGATTATCTTCAACAGACCTGTGCTACTTAGGGTATGCCTTCAATACAAGAGATCTTAGTTTTTTTTTCAAATATCAGAAGTGTTACTCGGTTGATAGTTTGATGAGTATAAAAAGGATTTAATTTTATCCTATTGCAATTTTAGCTAAAATACATGGCCTAACAATAGAAGAAAGGGCTTAAGACAAAAGAAAAAATCTTCAAGATTAGTGTGCAGTACCATAACAGGAGATACTTAAGATATCAACTGACTGATCTTATCAAAATTGATGTTTAGCAGCCATAAAAAGATGGAACATCATCATTCTTTGAAGAAGCATTTTACTGTAACAAAAATCATTATTAGAAGTCCATAATTTACAATGCAAAGGAGGGAAAATACATTTAAACCCATGCTACTATATAGTCCGACAGCTACCACAAGTTGGCACACAAGTCATGTGGTTTCGAACAAGTCTCAGTCAAATTAGGTGATTGACAATTACATAAACGAAGTGCTTCCACACCTGGCATCTTTATCGTCATTTTCTGTTCCAAGTTTATATTTCGATGCTGAATGTGATTGCAATGGATAAAGAAAAAATATTAATTGCAATTGCCATTCACACTGTAGCATATAGCTCCCAAAATGCTTTCACCTTTTAAAAAATCGAATGTCGACTATTTTCTTATCAAAGACACACTGTAATGTCAGTTGATGCAGATATTTCTGTAAACTGCCATTTATAAAAGAGTTATTTTTTGAACTGTTTAACAATTTATTTACAAGAGATAAAAGAGCAATTAAAAAGTCAAAGAAAAAATGCATGTGTTTGAATTTCTTTCAACAGTAGCAACAGTTAACCAAGACAGACGAGTCTGATTTGAGAGAAAACACTTTCGATATTCAATCTTTCTTCATTCACTGATTTATAGTACACAATGAATATCACTTTACTATCTCAAAACGTCATAAAAATCCATTTTTACCTTATACATAAATTTCAAGGTGGTTGCAGATAATAGCTTTCATAAAACACAGATTCACCATCAGCAGGATTATTCAGTACTCAAACTTCGTACGATGTATTTTGGTTATATCAATGAAATCAACTTTATTAAGAGACTGATGACATAAGTATTTCAACGCTAAAGCAATAATCTGTATTCAGTTTGTAAAAAAAAAAAATTGAATCTGCAAATTGCGGAAGATCGCTAGCTGAAATTTTGCTGTCTAAACTTTGAGATATTTACATTGCTGGTGTGCATTGGAAATTTGTGATTGACGTAGGGATCCGACAAGACGCATTTACTTTTACTTTCGCATTCACGTCCTTTACTAATTATTGAGGTTTGTAGCTCTCTTGTAAGCATTTATACCTCCATTGTGTGAATGAATTGAGGTAGGATGGTCATGGTATAGACACTCTAGTCAAGGTTTGTAGATATAGTATTCTTAATAAACGTCGCAGGTAACCACGGAGGTTGGTAAATTCCATTATTTTAGTTCAGAGGTTAAACATGAACCATCGTCAAGACAATTATGTTTCTCCAGTAGGACGTTAATTAAATCCCTACCTACCTACATTTAAGGTGGAACAGTTTGGGATCAAATCCGAAGGACAAGATTTGAGAACAACATCACGTAATTTTGAACCGCAATCAGATGATGAGGTCACACCAATACAAAAAAAGGATGTTAATAATTCAAAGGATTAATATAACATTAGGCGCAAAAAAAAAATCGTACTTCTGTTCTATGTGCCGTAAGGCAACCAAAACTTTGATATTTGGTGGTGCTTAATCATAGTTAGTATTTTTGAATTACTTTTGCAAAAATTAACTTCGAAATTAATTGCGCTTTTCTAAATTTACTTAGTGCAAAAATACACTGATGTAACAAAAAAAAAACATTAATGATTTAGAGAATTTAATCGTAAATCTTTAACCGTGTTACACGCTTGTTAAAAATGGCTGCAGCAGGAAATTGAATTTGTTTTGTGAATATATGTGTTCTTTGATATTCTAAATTATACATAAGATTCTTATTCTTCTTTTGCACTGCCAGTGTAATAGATCGCTTGGTGTATCTCTCTGGGCGTAAGTTGATAACTTTTTACTTCTTGAGATCATGCAGTTTTAAGTCGGTGTAAATGTGTATCTAAACGCAATACTATGTTAGCTCATAAAATCGGAGCGTATGTTATGTTTCATTGCCTTAATTAAGCTTACAGGACTCGTATTTATAACATCTCATAAAGGAATTGGATTAAATACTTGTTTCAAGAAATGAATGAGCTTTAAGCGTTAAACAAATTGTTCGTTGAAAATGGGTTGTTTTGGTAGTAGAACGAGGTACGAGAACGAATTGAATTCGTATCTTTGATTTAGAATAGTAACGATAGACCCGAGCTCCAAACTATTATTAGAATTAGAAACTGAAATTTTCTTTATTCAAATCGAATAGATCCATTCATAAACATTACCCCATTCAAATCCAGAGAACAATATTTATATTTAGTATTCCGTAATACATATTTTTAAATGGTTTATTTCCGAACACAAATGCCATTTCATCACAAAAATTTTGGGATTCCAAATTTTCCAGATATATTGCGGTATCATACTAAATATTGGGAATATAAAGTGAAATGTAAATACTGTGGTGGAACCAATTACTTAAAAAATTTACTAAAAAAAATGCTGTTAAGGAGGTGAACAGCATTATAATTGTTTAAGCAGGAAAGAGGCAATGGTGCAACTGTGATTCCAAACTAGTATTTGAAAATTCTGACATGTGACAATTATTTGTAGTATGTACTCACTCTCATGTTCCACTGTCATTTCATTTGTATTCAACAAATTTTAAAACATGGTTGCGTAATTATAGTTACAAACCATTGCCAACCTCATATTTTTACAGGTGTTTTGCATTCTTTCCATTTTATGGCCTTGTTGAGTTGAGTGAAATTTAAATTTATTTTCATTCAATCCAATTTTGATTAATCAAAAAAGTTTTTTTTTTTTCCTTTTATCAAAGACTTTATGACAATGCTTTGGGTGCCTAGCAAGAATTTCGTAGATAATATATCTACTTGCTCACTTACCCAATTAGCACCATATAGTGTTGCTGACTGGGCTACTTTTCTGTCTTGTTTCGTGTTTGTGAGCTGGCATGTAGAACACCCGGGGAACAACCATTACCTCACTTGTGTTTCAATTTAGCAATGACTGGCTATTGCGATCAGTATACCACATGCTTGCGAACTATTTGATTTCCAATCAGAGTGTGGATAGTAAAGTGAAAATTAAGAAATTTTGTAAGTGGCCAGTGGCTACTGAATTTGTTCCATTCAATGGCCACTTACAAGGATTCAAATTTTTTTTAGATTTTCTCACTCAGCGAAATACTAGCACTATGGAAATATCCCAGGTCACATGCACACTAGTCTTCACTTTCAAACGTTCAGTTGCCACATGGTGACCGTTAATTTTCACCTTTAGTGGATAGATGCCAAACTTAGTAAAGCTTAATTCAATTCCGATTTCATAACTTCGTTCAACATAGCACCTCACTCCTAGGTAGTATATTTATGATTAATATATTGGGTGCTTGTCCTAATTTAAATATCGTCAAAATTTCTTAAAGATTTTATGTTTAATATGTAATCACTTTCAAAGCGTTCATAAAGTTATGAAAACCATATTTTACTTGGGCATTTCTACTTTTAAAAAACCATCTTTTTACGCAAAATGTTTATTTTATAGCAATGGCGGTATCCATTTTCGAAGAATTCAAAACACGTGGACTTAGTAAACACATATTAAGTGATTCTCTACAGGAATCCAATTTTTTAGTGCTGACTAGATTTGGATCGAACATCGTAGCACTCGAGTGTTTAGGACAGCGGGCTCGCGTCTCAGAAGTTTCCTGTCTCCCAAAGTCCCAAGTGGCTTTCATGCACTAGCAAAGGAAACTGAATTCAGTTAGCTTTTAGAGTGTCCAGTTGAGACGTCAGTTTTGCGGTCCTATTATTTGTCAATGAAATATCTTGGAATTAATTTATTTTATATTGTACTAAAAAGAAGATTGCTGGATATTAATCTATTTACCTTTAAAATTAAATCTTTACCATCTAAGTTGAATTTTTAAAATTTGGAATATTGGTAATGTAGGGTGGCAATTACAGGTGTTGTCAGGGAGAGTTTGAGTTTGCTTGGTTGGTGGGGGTGCCAAAGCATGATTCTGAAAATCCTCCTTCCCAATGCACTAAACAAAGTTCTTCGGGGGGGAAATTGAATTTTTTCTATAATACAATAATACAAAACGGCAGCAGAGAGCGCCTCATCTGTCCGTTGTCTGCCATCTCCGCTGGTCCAATTCCGTATTTTTTCCTCTCTTCCCCCTTTTCCCTCCTAACCCGGGTGACCTTTCAACAACATCCCGACAATGATGTCTTGTTTCTCCCAACAACTATTCCTCCTTACGTTGGTAGGAGAACCTCAGAACATCACAATAATCGTAATAGCTTTTTAAAATAACTTTTTTCAATCAACCGTGACCATGTACAGCTATTGATTTCTGAATATTTACGGAATATGCTGAATCTTCTAAGGTGCATTTTATTTTTATGATGTTCATTGATCACATCTAAAAGTAATAAATAGGTTTGGCTGATCTTAAAAATATTAAGTAATTTTGTACAAAGTAAAAAGTATGGTAAAAACTTTTGAGATCTTAAAAAGTGAGAGGAAATAAGATGTTATAATTAAATTTGTTATAAATATACATTATTTTAATATCAAGATTTATGATTATAGATATGCGTGCATCTTTTTTTTTTGTTGAGATTTTTCATCATTGATAAGATTATTTTCGTTGGTTTGTAATATTTATCATATTCATTCTCAATTTTTTATTTTAGATAAACAACCTGATGAAAATGTTGGTTCGTAATGCAAGGAAAGGTAAATATTGCAATCATTAGATTGAGAGTGATCATAATATAATTGTTAATCCTCAACTTAAAAAAAATTTAATAATGGTTTTTATTAATATGACATTGATAGACATGTGTGTAAATTTAGATAAAAAGTGTATTAAAGTAAACAAGAATGATGCATATGTTTTGTGTTTAAATTATTTAGTTTCTGCTATTTAATTTTACTGGTAATGTGTCAATTTAGATCTATTGTTGGTGGAGTGGTAGCAAACGGGACAGTAGCGCCAAGGCGGGTTTTTTTTTGTCGACAAACCAAGATGGTGGCATCAATAGTCTTCAGTTCTAAGCTTCTAAATAGGGTTGCCTTAACAATAGTATAAATTGAAGTTTGAAACTTTGGCGAAAAATTGTTCACTGTCCCGTTTGCTACCACTCCACCCAATTGCTTCGTATTAAAATAATCATTTAAATTTTCATTAAAATTTTGTTACATTAGAAACGAAATAATGTGGGACATGATGTTTGCTATTTAAAACAAGTAACTTTTAAAATTTGTGCTTGCCTTGGGCCCTAACGTAGAATATGTTTGGGCTCAACATTTTCAGGTCTCTTCCCCTTTCTAATAAAACAACCTAATAAGTGATCAAATCATTGCATATTTGTAACAGAAAACCCTCGCTTGTATTGGCTACAGGATTTGGTCAAATTTTTGTTCCAAGAGTTCTGTGTTTTGGCGAACTAATGATTCAATTTTCTTAGATGTAATGTTTCTTTTAGAAAACTTAATTGAATTTCGTTTTAAGTCTGGTTATTTCAACTTGCTGCTTTGTTTTCTTGTACTTGCTCTTACATTTTACATTTCTTTTAACAGAAACAAGTACCAATGACAAAAGTGAAGAGAAAACATCTAAAGTATCTGAGCTTGAAAAATATTGGCAGGTTGTTCGAGATAATCCCTCCGATTTTGGAGGATGGACATACCTTCTTCATTATATAGAACAAGAGGTAAAAAAAGTTTTTTTATTTAGAAGAAATTTATTATAATTTTTTAATATGTGGTAAGAGTTCTTGACTCTTGTTCCCCAAACCTGATTTTAGAAAGGTATGGCTAAGCCATTTTTACTTTTAATTTATGAATTTGACAATTCTTTATATGTGATGTACCAATTATTTTTTTTGCTTGTTGAAATGCTTGTTTAAAAATATTTAAAAACTAGATTTTCTCTGCTACATTTCTTTTTGGGTACCCAAGACCTTATGTATAATCAGTAGGTACTTATGGTTTATTCTTGTTTGTTGAACTGCAACTGAAAATTTTAACAGAATTATTGACAATATTAGTATAATCTACAAGTTGTTTCTTTTTATTTGTGTTTTTGTTTAACATTTTATCCAGCATTATAGTTTTTATACCACTTCAAACTTTCCCGAGGATTTTTTTATGTGAAGTTGTCTTTAAAATCAAACCAGTAGCAGTTGGCCAATACAGAAAGTTGAGCAGTATAAAAAATGGTTTTATAATTTCTATGTCATGCAAACCAAACCAAGTGTTATTGGATAGATGAGGGAACAAAGACTTGTTAGGGACCTTGAGTTCATCTTGTGGTAAGCGGTAAGGGAGGGGCGGCTTTTGGAACTTTCAGCTGTGTCCAGCAGACTTCAAAACTGCCAAGTGCTAACTTCGAAATTGGTCTCAAATGAAAGCTGACATTGATTTCTGATAGAAGTAAAATAGATAAGTGTTAACAGGGCCATCCTAAGATATTTGGCACCTGTGGGCTTAACTGTAACGTGCCCCTCTTCATAAGAAAATACACATGCTGATTGAAACGATATCCTCTGTTCAGAAATGTGTCCAAATTCTTTTGCTGTGGCCTTCTAATTTTTTTTTTTTTCAAAAAAAGCCAATCATAAAATAATTTTTTTGACTGATCAGTACTACCACAGAGTACTACATTCCCTGAAAAGGAGAGCTGCCACTCTTAAGTCTAACAAGTTTTATAAACTATTGAAAATTTTGCCATATATTATATAAACCCCCAGTTTCCGTTACCACATACTCACATATTGGTCTCATGAAATCAAATCTAGTCTTATATGACATGTCATTTTAATTCTTAATAAAGATAAGTAACCAGACACAGCTTTCAAAACATTTTATAGCTTCCAGAAATATGTGCAAATTCCTAAACATATTACAGCTTCCACTGCATACCATTTCTGTGTACTCACTCTGCTTTGAACTGATGCAAAGTTCGAAATTAGCACAATACACATATAGACAAACATTTCTAGGTGGGTGTGGAACCATCCACTCAGGTCGAAATGCATAAAATTATGATGTACCTATGTGGAATACAGGATGTTCCTTGTATACAGCGAAAGTTTTTTTAATACTGCGGGTCATGTATATTTTCACTTTTACCACTTATTTGCCGGCAACTGTTATAGTGATAGTGTCTTTTGTTGGTGCTCTGGTGAGATCAGTCCTATTTATTTTCCAGATAAAATGACTAATTTGAACATGAGCTAGTCACAGGATAACAATTAGTTTTCCAAACACTTTTTTTGCAGACCTTGCATTTCTTGCTTTGTCCACCATGTATTAGGATACAGGTGGAATGGTGCAAAATTTGTACTTTTGAAAAGGACACTGGGATAATTCTTCACTTTGAAACAATCTTGAAATGAGCACTCTTATTCACAACCTGAAGGAAGTCACTTTTTTTATTAGTCTTATATATCACTCTTTTGTGTATATGCAGATAGTCGGCACACTTCACTCTCCTGTGACACCTGTTCATAGACATTTCCACAAAACACCATACAACTCAATCAGCAGAATCCTCAAAAAAGCTTACTTAAGTGCTGTTGGACCACAAATTTGGTGAACCACTCTCTTTGTTTGCCTGTTGACAACTAAACTGAATTCATATGTCCTCCATTTCATATGCTAGGCCAAACATACAGAATTATCTGGATGGTTCTAGAAGGTTCTGTTTCATTCTGGATTTATCTGGACAGTTCCAAATTGTTCTACAAGGTTCTGTTACATTCGGTAGGCTTCTACATTGTTCCAGAAGATTTGTAATGATTTGGAAGATTATCTCTAAATATTAAACTGTTACTGCTGAGCGTAAGCGAGCAAGAGGCGGAGCCCCCTTGTATATATAGAAAACCAAGAAGAATAAAAAATTTCGCCAGATCCAATTTTGTTTAATTTATCATTTTTATTCCATTCCGTTGAGTGCATTGATCTAAAAAGGGTTTTTTTAAGGTAAACTATAAAAATTTCCAGAACAAAAGTGGTGGGTTCTCCTTTTTAGGATATGCAGAGTTGCCAAGTGCTTCGGAACTTCTGGAGTTTCTCCGCTAAAGGATCGAAAATCCGCAACTCCCTGCAATCCATCGTGCACTCCTTAAATCGCATCGATGCAGGGAAAAGGGAAATTTCCCTCATGAAAAGTGAAACGTTTTCTACTTTCGGGGAAATTGTGTATTGAAATTTTGTTTCTATAATTTAAGGATACAACCTTTTATGTATACATATAATTTTTTTATCCTTTATACAATCTAAAATCCTCCAAACCTCGACCATTTCGGATTATTTGATATTTTTTTTTTGTCAAAAAATATTAATTTAACCTCCACTACACGAATTTTGCGTTTGCAATGGTAAAATAGCAGATATATAAATAGGAATAATTTTTAAAAGGAAAAACTTTTTTTAATACAATGCAAGAAATTTTACTTGCAAATCTTCTAATTTCTCTGTGTGGTATTTACTTTGAACATGTCCGTTATTTTGCGTTGTTTCATCAATTAGGTCCAGGTTTACCTCCTTGTTAATTAAAAATTGTCAGCAAGATGGAAAAAGTGAGGAAAACAAAAAAAACCTGGTTAGCAAAAGCGGTCTAGATTTTGGGACGTCCGTATTTGGGACTTAAAAGAAATTATTTGTACTAATAGGGAATTTTATGACAGTTTTTAAAGAAAAATATGCCCATCTTTTAGTTTTGTTTTTATTTTCACATTGCTCCTGAAGGAGCCTCAAAACTCATGATATTTTATGAGAATGCTCCTGAAGCTGTTCAGAAAATGTTGACAATTCTGGTATATGTAGTAACCTTAGATATACAACTCCTGTAAAATTCCCAGAATTTTTGAAATTGCTGTATTTGAGATAAATTTTTTTTTAATGCTTTTCAAAATATTAGCCACGGAAGCTAAAACATGAACATTGTTTATAAAATCTGTTTTACATAAAAGTGGCAGCTCTCCTTTTCAGGAAATGTAGTACTCTATGTTACTGATCAACAGTCAAAAAGTATAAATTTTTGAGATTGGCATATTTAAAAAACAAATTATTTGATTTTTCAAAAAAAAAAAAAAAAAAAAAATTCTGAAGGCTACAGCAAAAGAACTTGGACACATATTTCCAAACGTAGGATATTGTTTCAGTCAGAAAACTATTATTTTTCAAGTAAAAAAAAAACAGCAGCAAAATATCTTGAGTCATTTCCTCAGGCCAGGAATTTTTTGAACAAAACAAAAAATATGTATGGTTTTCTTACTTTTCCTGAATTTTAACGTATTGCACCCCGGCCAGAAAAGTGACACAACTCAAAATTTCAGTGTATGAGAAACATCAACTAAAAGGTTACTATAAAACCTATATTAAAATAGTATAAGCTTCTTTTAAATTCTGGTAAGTATTTATGGTGGTAACTTCTATTATATTCTAAAGATTAGTGATGTAACATGCTGTGGCACCTCATATATATATTTTTAATGACATACACCAAAAATTTTATTATTATTTTTTTTTTACTTGCTTCACTTTTCTTGCTGGGGTGTGTTATGTTGATTTCAAAAACTTATCAGGCTGAAGGTAAGGCTTCCCCCTCTCCTGCCTGAATTATGATAGAATGTACCTGAAGCAGAAATTGAGCTTAGCTGATATGTTGCTCTTCCAGAGACTTTCAGTAAACTGATTTGAGTACTCAATTAGTCTTTCTATCATTTACTACACTAAAATAAAAATATTATGCACTAATGAGACTTATCACATGAAACTTTGCAGCCATGCTCTGATACATTTTGCCTGATTTTCTTTTCTTGAAGGTTGACGAGTATGCATTTCAATATGCAAGTCATCAAAAGCCATATAAGCAATTTCATTTTCAATACTTCACATGCTTTTCCTCTGACTTGTTTCTACTTTTCTAACGTTTGGTAATTAGGCAAAATTTATGTGATAACCATAACTGACACTTTTAAAAGCTGTAAAATCTTTCAAGGAACTTCCTATTGAATTAAATTAGATTGTCAATATAATAGTTTTTTTTCACTATAGTCTATTTTAATTTCTTTAACCTTTTCCTTTTTATTTATAGGATAACATTGAAGCAGCAAGAGAAGCCTTTAAATCTTTCTTTCAACATTATCCATATTGTTATGGATATTGGAAAAAATTTGCAGACATGGAAAAGAATTTGAATAACTTTGAAGCTGCTGAAAAGGTAATTGAAATTTTAAATAGCTTTTAGGCATTTGCTTCACAAAACATTTAAAGCTAGAAACTGCCTGATTTTATATTGAAAAAAAACTTTTCTTAAATTGGAATTAAGAAAGACATTTATATGTGATTATATTTTTAATTTCCCTTTCTTTTTCAGATTTTTGAAGAAGGCACGAAAGCAATTCCATTGAGTGTAGACTTATGGATTCATTATATTAATTTCTATAAAGGTCAGCAGGGGGAAGGAGAAGAGTCATATGAAAACATTAAAAAGTAAGAATAGCTTGATTGGAGGCATATTATAAATTTTAAAATACAGTTTATTCTCAAAACTACCTTGCATTTTGTAAAATGAAGTGTATGTTCTCGTAATCTATCTACTTTTAATTTATCTAAAGGTTGTTCAAGCGAGCTTTAACAGCTGCTGGACGTGAGTTTCGATCTGACCGATTGTGGGATTTGTATGTCAATTGGGAAGAGGAAAACAGCAAGTTAAAGGAAGTTACTGGTGCTTATGATCAGCTTTTGACAATACCAACTCAACTTTATAGCCATCATTTTGAAAAGTAAGTTTTAGGATATTCTGAAATAATTTTAGTGATTATAAATCCTAAGTATATAATAGTTTCAATCTTACACCTTGTAAAGGGTGATTCACTCAGAACTTACTCTACAAAAAGCAGTATGATTTTGGGATGGGAAAGCATTTCAATCTGAAATTTGAATTCAAATGTTGCACGTTCCGACAATTGCATCAAAATATGCATGGTTTTACTTGTATTAAATATCAACTGTAAATATCAACATGCTCATGAATTGTATATTTGACAATGTGCTGTGATAAAGCGATATCTTTTTAGATGCCAATAGCATATATTTTAGTATCTTCTGTGCTATCAATGATTGTAAAAAAGGTAATGCACTTAATATTCAAATTTCACCATCAAATGTTTTCTCATTTCAAAATTACAGTGCTGTTTTTTAGTAAAGTTCCGATAAATCACCTTGCATTTTTAGTGTGCTCGTTATTAAGGAGCAGGATTTTTTAAATTGAAATTTGTTCTTATGATTACTGTTTGTCATTTCTTGCCTTAGATTCCGTAAGCACATTAAAAAGAATAACCCAAGAGAAATTCTTTCTACGGATGAGTTTTTGGAATTGCGACAAAATGTCGTAAACACTCTCAAACAAGATGCAGTGTTGGGAGATGAAGAGGACGACGATGACAAGGGTGCTGATAAGGGTTCTGAGAGTTCTCCTCCTGGAATGGATTTAGATGATGCTCCTCCAGGTTTAGAGCCCGATGGGACAAACATTGAAAAGGATATGGTAAGCTTTCCTTCCCATTTGCTAGTTAATATTATGAAGAGTTATGGAAACATAGAATCTTCATTACAGATCATGTTTAAAAACTGACTTATATCAAATAAAAAGGAACAGTTTTGAATTATTTTAGCTCGTGACTTCCAATTTTAATTAAATGTTGGCGTTTCAAGTGATCTAATATAGTTAGAAGGAAAAATATATTAAAACATTTTTTTTTAAAGCTTTTTTAATGGACTTGGAATTTTAACATGAAACATGTGTTATAAATTTGGCACACTTGCCTCTACAACCAAAAAATCTCTTTAGGGTTGTATTGTAGTCTTAAATCAAATGTGTTAAATTATCAAATTTTCTTATCAAATATCAAAAACTACTAGTCAGCTAGATTTGTTTTATAGTTCGATTTTAGTGAAAAGCTACATATGTGGTATGTCGGCAGTCACAATGCATGGGAAACATGTACCCAGGGGTAAAAATCTTCTGCGTTTACGCGGATTTCCGCTTTGTTTTTTTTCCTTCCGAGAATTTCTGCTTTTTTTCTTCTGAGAATTTTCCTTTTTTCTGCAATTTTTTCTTCAGAGTTAAATTATATTTTGAAATTACAGGCACAAAGAATAAATGTAAAAAAAAATAATAAGGAAAATGTGATTATGTCCTTACTTCAGGGATGAGATTCTTCCGACTTTTGTAGGTATTTCCGACTTTTCGTAAACTTGTGAAAAAATGACCTTTTTTTTATCATTTTTTACGAAAAAATTCCGACTTTTGCCTTTTTTTCTTGTTTTTTAAAAACGTAAAATGCTTCCAATGTTGCACTCCTAAATTTTGCAAGCTGATAAGTTTTGAAATTTCATTTTGAAAAGAATCCTTTATGAGATGATTATTAGTTTATGGCAAACCTGGAGAACTTGGATTTTGAACTAGTTAGCGTACGTTGTTGTATATTTCGTAGGTAAAGCTACGGTTTCCTAAAAAAGCGGAGCTGTTAGCTAGCGGCCGTGATACGTCATTATGCGGCGGAAAAGGCATAAATGAAATATTCTAAGTGGATCAGCTTTTAATGTGATTTTTCTTTCAACTAGAAAATAAGATGCTCGTTTATTTTGTCTTTTATGGTAACCTCTGCAAGCGGAAAGTTTAAATTTTAATTTTGAATATTCTAGAAAGTACTTTAAAAATCCGTTAAAACATTTCTTTGGCGACTTTAAAAGTGCGCCAAGGCTATGGCCACCGTTTTAAACGTAGACTGCAGCTATGTTTTGCACCGGAAATTTTCAAAATGATGCTTCTTTGAAGGACAATATTTATGATTGTTTTAATAAGTTAAATTGTTTCTTGGATAATACGAGTTATTTAATTTTCAGTTTTATTTGATTTAAATTTATTTAATTGGAAAATATAGAGATTTTGAAAAAAAGTTATTTTATATTCGAAAATAGGTTGTAAATTTAAACTGAATTAGGTTAATTTTTTTTTACCACAGTGGTACAGCTTCAGTCTATGTTTATAGCGGTGGCAACGGCCTGCACTTTGCGCACTTAGGCCCGGTGCACACAACCGGTTTTTCAACGTGCGGCGCCCCTGCCACAATGCAAGTGCGGTCTGAGATTCATTAGATCCAATTATGCAGTACACACATGCCTCCTGAGCTGCTGGGGCGACAAACGTCCAACTTGCGTGCAATTTGTACCGCAGTTCCCTTACGGTGCCGCACATGAGTCTCCGTTCTGAAGTACCTTGTTTTCATAATCAAATGGAATATAAATAATAATTTATAAATGGTTGTATCCAGTAACGTCTATTTTGTTTCAAAATATACTTTTTTTACACCAAGTAAGCGAAATAAACATGTTTTCTTCCATATGGGTCATTCTTGCAAAATAGGAAAAATTCATGTCCCTGAGTGAAATTTTACAATTTCTTCATTCATTAGGGTTTTAATATTTATTTATATAGTCTTGTAAATAATTTATTCTGCTTCTTTATACATTTGAAAGGTTATTAGTTGCAATAATGGAAATAATATTGCAAAAAGTAACTTCAATAACTATTGTCCCAAGTAATATCATCATTTTCCTGGCATCTCAGATATCATTATGTGGGCAATTAATAGATGACAGCACTGAGTTAAAAGAATACTTTTCAAGTAATCTGGGGTTGAGGTTATTTAAATAAATAACTGCCATTTTGAAAAGTTATCAACTTTTTTTTTGGTCAGCACATACAAGTTCATAGTTCAAGGTTTATGTATATTGAAAATCATTTTCCTGGCTTTGATAAAAATTAAATGTGTGTGAAATTCAAACTGAAATTTTTAAGGGTTCATCCATTAAGCCCTGAACAAGCGTATTTCATCATTATCCTGGCCATCATTGTCCTGCCTTTAACATACCAAGTCAATGATGTCAAGACAGGAAAATGATGTTTTATGTTCAGTATTTTATAAATTTTTAAATTATTAACTGAAGACAAATATATTCTTTACTTTTAACTATTAACTTTTAAAAAAATTACAATGGATAATAAATAATCAATAGTAATTTACCTTATAATGGGCTTGAAATTTTGAAAATTATTTGTTTCTTTTATTTAAAACATGTTTTTGTCATTGCACCTAAAACTGTCTAGATATTACTAAATATCCTTTATCACATGCTCTTTTTTATAAGTTGTAAACAATATATGGACAGATATGAGTGGTAAAAAGAAACAAACATATGAGGAAAGGTTGTTAAAGAAAAGAGGTTAGCTGAGAAACGTCGTCAGGAGCATATTAAAAAAAAATTCCAGAACGTTTGATACAAGATAAATTGAAGAGGCATGTGAAATATATGTTAACCAAAAGAAGAAAGGAGTGGTAAAGCCTATAGCTAAAATGAGTTCGAGGCAGAAAAGGGGAATTTTAAAAATAGGAAAGAAAATTCAAAACTCTATCGCTTGAACAAGAAATTGTCATCCGATAGAATTGGCTACCCAAACCAAGTGAAAGTGGTATAGATATTCAACTTTCAGGTTCTTCAAACCCAGACACAGCAAGAGATGATAATGTTAAGAAAAAAAGTTAATGAAAAAAGTTAGAAGAGATAGAGCAGAGACCTACATTCGTATAAAGAAACTGAAAGAAAAATTTAAAAAATATACAAGGCAAATGGAAAAATACAAAAAGAAATACTACAGATCCAAAATAGCTGAGAATTGATTGCAGTAATTTAACACCACACAGCAAAACACATAATCTGTTAAAAAAGCATAAAAGTTGCAGTAATAGCTATCCACAATGTGTTCCTACTTTCTAATAATACTTAAATATTCGGGAATCCATAATTTCCTGAAGTGTCATGTTTCTAGTAATTTTAATTATGTACTTAATCAGCTGAATTAAAAATACATGGTCATATGAAATGTTCAACAAGAAATTTATATATATTTTTCTATTTTCATCATTGTCCTGGCAGGTTTGTCATTGCCCTGCCTTCCAATATTTTGTAATATTTTTTCCTTATCAAAATGTTAATAATTTAGATTGCTGATATTTTTTATTTACTTAATGAACATGGTAGAAAATTATTAGGCCAAAAAAATAAAGTTTTAAAAACCTTCGATTGAAAAAATTTTTCCTATTTCACAAGAATGACCCATATATTATTTATCGCAAATGGCGCGAAATGAGTTTGTGTGTCATTTCACGGTTACGTGTGCATAGTTGGGCTTTGGTGCCGCACGTTGAATAACCAGATGTGTGCATCGGGCCTTAAGTCGACAAGGAAAGAATTATTTCAAATGAACCAATGAAATCAAGCAACAGTTTAACGGAATTTGAAAGAACTTTCTGGAATATTCAAGATTAAATTTTTAAAACTTTCCACTTGTCCAGGTTGCATTAAAATCCGCAATAACCGTTATGCAGATGGGTTAACTTAACCTGTCATTACTCGCTACTAGAAGTGCGCCAAAATAGCGCCAAGTCTGTAGCCACTGCTATAAACGTAGACTGAAGCTGTACTATTTTTGTTTTTGGTGTCTACTTATTTTTTTTTTCAAAAATACTTCTGCTATTTAATAAAAATAGTATTTATTTGATTTATTCTTTTGTAACAGCATTTTTATTTCCTATTTATTTCATCAAGGTTTTGGAAAAATTGAAAAAATCTCACCATTGGTGAGATTCTCATACATATAACATTTTCAACTTCATGCAACTTATTTATACTGTTTACAGAGTTGCCAAGATATTTTTTATCTATTACAAAATTTGAGTTTACGCGTAAGGTGCCCCCTCTCCCTTTTCCAAAGACAAATTTCATTGTTTATAGTGGACTTTATAGAGCTTTTAAGCTAAATAATACAAAAAATACATGCTTATCATAAACACATATTCTGTACTAGTGGCGCAGTCATGGAAGGTTATGGGTTAACTTCCCTATTTCCTAAGACAAATGTTATTGTGTTTAGTATACTTTATGGGGTTTTATCGGACTAAAAATTTGCTTACCCTCCCTCATAAAAAATTTCTGGTTGCACCACTGTTCTGTACAGACATTAGTACACAAATATAGTATTCTTATTCAGCTCTTTTTGTAGTTCAAAATAACGCTGCATATATTTTCCTCTTTTTTACATTTTGACTGTTTTTACCCCTGCATGTACCCTAGTATAACCTGATCCCAAAATCGAGCCGGGCTCCACAAAACCGGGTACCTGAGTGATCTTCCCTCCCTTTAATTTTTTTCCTCTCCTACTTTTTATTCCTCGCTCAATGTGGTTGCCTCTTTGGAGGTGAGGGCTCCCCTTGAGAAGCTTTTCGCCACTGTTGCTTTCAGCTCCTGTTGGGGATGATATCACCCACGTGTTTGCCATACGTGGAGACCCGTGTCCTTGGAAAAAAGGATCTTGGCAGTTGATGGGTGTTATACAGACCCAATATGCTGCTTCGGCTTCTACTTCAGGCAAACGGGAGGTGCGCTGCGTCCCCCAGTGTATCAATCGGCAGGTGGATTGACTTCAGTCATCTGTAGGGTTCAAGTGATCGTTGCAATGACTAGCTTCTCTCAAAGCAGATATAGAGCTGTAATGAAAACATATAGGCTTGACTAGTACTGGTGTTGATGTCTTCATCCCCTCATTGGGCTCCATGATGGGTGGTACAGTTAAGCCTGAATTTGAATTAATTAAACATTGAAAATAAAAATTTTAATCTTTCTCCTTCATTGGAGTACCAAATAAATGAAATTGATGACAGCAACAGATTATTTGTTATAAGAAAAGTAACTATGAAGAATGTTTCAGCAATTTTCATTCACAAGAAGAGTCTTTGAATGAGCGAAGGTGTCAAAACAATTAAGAAATGTAATAACAGTGATATTAGTGGAAATTAAATCTCAAAAATAAATCCTATCCATCATAAATCTGAAAAAAAAAAAAAGAATATGAGGTCACCATTTCACCTCATTTTTCTCTAAATCACTTCCGAGGTGTCATCTCAGAATCCGATTTGCAATTTGACACTGAGAAAGATATTTTAGAGTCACTTGAAGACCAACACGTTTGCATTGCGAAGGATAACATTTCGTCGTGACTATCAGATCTTCCCAACAAAACATATAGTACTTACTTTCAAGGTTCCCTGTTCTGCCTAAATTTGTTAATATTGCTTACCTAAGATGCCCTGTCAACCCATACATACCAAACCCCTTACGCTGCTTTAAATGCCAGTGATAGGGACATTCCATTCAAAGTTGCCTCGGTAAAGAAACCTGCACTTGCTGTTCAATTGAAGGACATAATAGTAAAACATGCGAATCTACACCAAAGTGTGTTAATTGCAAGGGTGATCATCCATCCTATTCATGCACATGTCCTCGTTGGATCGAGGAAAAAGAAATTCAAACCATTAAGATAACTCAAAACCTTTCTTTTATCAAAGCCAGGAAAATCGTTAGCAATAGAAACCCAAAAGCAGGTATATCTTACTCTACAGCATTAAAAAAAGTTTCAAAATCTTTGGCTACATAAACAGACTTTCTCAACTTTTGGTCAACTCATTACTATGCAAAAGAGGATTGAAAGATTCCAAAAGGATGGAATCATTAAAACGAAAATATAAAGATTCTCAGCAAAAAAAATTATTTTAAGGAGGCGATAAAGAAAGATATTGGGAAAATTTTAGATAACTTTCGAGACTAAAAAGATTATTTGCAGCTGTAGAAGCAGTTACAGCCCACATTAAAAAAACTGCAGAAATTGCAAATTCCAAAACATCGATATACATATTTAGAACCAAAATACTTTTAAATTCCCCAAATACTTATTTATAATTTACTTTTGTTTGACTAGATAGATTTTTAAATATTTTATTTATTTTACTGGGGATCTCTCAAATTTCATCTTGTGTCTGGCGCAGCTTGTCCACTATTGGACCTTGTGCCGTAAACCCCAAACCAACTAACCCAAAATCGATCTTTGGGAAATGTAAGGATAGTGATACTTACAAGGTTTAATAACTTCTGAATTTGATAACTTTTGCTCAATAACTTAATTTGTTTACATTTTCAATTGGTTTTTGGAAAATATTTTAATTTTAAACTGTAAGTTACTTATTATTTTAACAATTACTGTTTGAATTCACTGTTATATAATGTCAATTCTTACAGCTAATAATCAGTGTAATTTTTCAAATTTGTAATAACCCTCGAGATTTTTATTGTAAGAAAAGGCAGTTTTCTTACTATTTATTTTCTAGTTTTTATTTCTTAGCATTGTAGATTTTCTTTGCAACTTCTACCTTTTCCTTAGAATTTCTGTTTCTTATAACTACTGCAAATGATTGTTGTTTTCTACATGTTTTCTTTTACCTATTGTTTGTAAGCAAGCTTACCCTTAGAATGCTATTTGCAATGTTTGTAAGATAATTTGCAAGTACAATGAATTTATATTTCAGATGAGTTCCGAGGAGATAGATTTGTTGAAGAAAAAAATAGTGGAGAAAAGAAAACTTTTACATGAGAAAAATGAAATTGAAGTTGGAAAACGTTGGTCTTTTGAAGAAGCGGTAAGTGTATTTTTGAGTTGGTTTGATGAGTAGCACAATAAGGTGCGAACAAGCGAAAACGAGAAGCATGCCTTTGTGCATAGAAATATTTTTTATAACAATTTCTGTATATGACCATTTACATGCAGTTTCTATGGTGAGAATGATTTTTGAAGCCCTGATTTCTTTATCATGACAGCAGCCTGATTGATGTGTGGCAAGGTATGGAACTTACTGTAGTCCCTTAGGGTAACTTTAGTCTTTGTCAGTGGAACATTTTCACTCACACTTTGATCCCTTTTTCTCATTTCAGATTAAAAGGCCATACTTTCATGTGAAGCCCTTGGAGCGAGCACAGTTGAAAAATTGGAAGGATTATCTGGATTATGAAATAGAGAATGGAACACACGAGACCATTGTCATACTGTTTGAAAGATGTATGATAGCCTGTGCCTTATATGAAGATATGTGGTTAAAGGTAAAGAAAAGTTTGTTTTAATTACTTATACAGATCTTATTTGCCATTATAAGAAACTTTTGTTTGGGGAAAGCTTTGGTTGTGTTTGTAGGGGGTTATTTGTCTTTCACTTGTCAATATTAAAAAAAGTTAACTTGTATTAAGTAGTGCTTTTGATCGTATTAAATGAAAAATAAAATACATTTAAAATTGATTGGCTCAAAACGTGTCCCTTAATGTATAACTGTTATCCAATTGTATTTTCTTTTGATTCTTTATATTATGAATTGTGTTAATAACTTGCAAGAGCTAGAATTATATGTATCCAGTCTGCATGTGGTAACCAGTTATTTGCTATTTTGGTATAAAGATTTCACAGAATTGGTCCGTAACAGATTTGGAAATAATTTATGCATCCTGGAATCTTGCAAAACACTTTCTCTTTTAATTTATATACTTTTCATACAAAATGTCTGCACACTATTCTTTGTTTTATGATCATTAAAAACTAAAGTTTACAATTTATGTGACATCAACCATAGAGGTCTTATTTACATATAATTAACAACTTGTATTAGTTCAGTTTCTAGGACTAGGTCGTTAAGTGAGCTCAATTAAAAAAAAAATTATTCTCGATAAAGAAAGGATCTAAAGGAAACAGTGGATAACTAGTTTATTTTTAAGAGACTATCCATAATTTTTGTAGCTGGTCCTAAGTCCAAGCAATTGTTAAGTGAGGAATACCTGCATTCTGTTTTATCTTGTGCTAGGATGTTGTATTATGAAATTTAAGCTAAACAATCTTTAGAATTTAAAAATGTATTGTATATTTTGAAAAGTTTTATCCAAGTATATAATATTGATTAAAAATTTTTTAGTATGCCAAGTACATGGAAGAACATTACCCTGATGCAGCTGGTGAAGTATATGAAAGAGCCTGTAAAATACATCTGCCTAGAAAACCTAGTATTCATTTTTCATGGGCTTCGTTTGAAGAAAAACGAGGTTAGAAATATAGCTTCTTTTCTCTCTTAATATGCTTTTGTACAAAAGTCATTGATTCATCACTAATATAAGTTCTATACGAGTTCATAGTTCTGGAGTAGAACAGAGTGTCTTTTATTGCAAATAATCTGGGATAGTCACTATTGCATTTTTAATTTTTTTCAAATACATTTATTTTACTTTAAGTGTAATTAAAAAATAAATTGTAAAACAAGAGACAAACATCCATTGTTTTTATCCGATCTTGGACGTTTAAGGTTACAAATCACGTTCTAGAATGTAGTGCTTCAACTGACAATTCATAAAATTATTTCTTCAAGTGTTGGCTAAATAACACTTACATAATTTACCACTATCAAAGAGTGGTTTTTAGGCATACTATTTTTGTGATGTCGCATGAACACAGGTTATAATGCACACTACTGTGATTAAGTGTTAGTAAATATAAAAAGTTATATTAATGAATTAAAAAATTTTTGGAAAAAACATACACTAAACTTCTTTTTTTTTTTAAATTTGTATTTAAACTTGAATTTTATTACAAACATCAGCTTTTTTTTTAATTCTAAACTTGGCCATTGTGCTATCAAAATTAAATCAATCAATTTTGTTTCAGTTGTGCCTCTATCATAAAATTGAATGGAGGGATATATGGTTTTAAAATAGTAATCGTTTGTAATTTTATACAAATCTGCTTCTTAAGTTAAAATTTAATTTTGGTTCAGTTTAAAAAAAAAATTCAACATATAAATAGAAACTTTATTACAAGGTATAGAATCTAAAGAATTTAAAATCAAGTTATTCTGAGGTTCCAACATGCCTCACATGTTTCATTTTACTTAGTGAAATTTAAATTTTCAGAAGTAAAATTAGTGTAATAAACTGAAATTTGTAACATTTTATTTACAGGGAATGTTGACAAAGCTGCACAGATTTTTAAAGATTTGGGAGAATGTATTACAGATATGCTTGAAATTACAATCAGAAAAATAAATCTTGAAAGAAGACGTGGCAATGATGGAAAGGTAGATGAGTTGTATTTGAAATGTATTGCTGAAGCTAAAACGTCCCAAATGTCCTCTCATTTTGCAACTAAGTATGCAAGGTATCTTTATAAGGTGAGTTGTAAATTCAAAAACTTGAATTTTCAATTTTAGATTAGTGCTTTTTTACTAATTTTTTTAATATGAACTTGTAGATTCATCAACTTTTGCATTTTCTTTAGGTCCGACGTGATTTTACAAGAGCAACCGAAATCCTCAAAGATGCTTTAAAAAATGATCCTGTAAGTAGAGAAGTTTTATTTTTTTAAATTGAATATAGCAATTATGAGTTTAAGAAAGACTTGAATAAAATGAAAATTTGTTAAGGACAAAAAATTGTTGCTCCCTTAATTGGTTGGTTTTATTGTGTAATTTAAGAAATGAAATTAATGTGTATTTAATAATCTTTAGTTCTACATCTTGCCATTCTCCAGATTCATACCTGCCAAGTATTGCAGTTTCTACAGTTTCTGATAATTGATTGCAGTACCCATGAAACCACTGCTGTAGATAGAAGAAATTTCGATTTTTATCTAGTGAAAAGCCATTTGTCTTGTTTAATTGTCCCATATTTTTTAATTAAAGATCTGCTGTAAGTGTAATCTCAGTATTATCTGTTGAATTTAAGTTTATCCCATTGACATGTTCCAATTCCATTTCATGACTAACACATTGTTATAAATGTTTTTTAGAGCAATCCATACATTTTGCTACAACTTGTTGATGTTGGTTATCAGCAAGATCCAATGGACCAAGCAGCAATCCTGGAAGCATTTGATATGGCTTTAGCAAGCGACATGAACCATGACCAAAAGTTATTGTTTTCTCAAAGAAAATTGGAATTCCTTGAAGACTTTTCTTCTGATCCCCAATGGTAAATTCTCCCAATTTCAGCTTTGAGGTTTAATACATTGGTTAATAACTTTTTTATAAGCAACAACTAAATACTTAAATTAGAGGAGCGCAGTAGCTTAGTTGGAAAAGTTGATTGGCCACTGGAGGGTTGAGAGTTCAAAACACAGTCCCTCCAAAGACTGACGAGTAAGTGGAAGCTGGTGCATGTTAAATGTGTTGTGGTCTCAAATTGTCATGGTGTGGAAGTTTAGAGAGTGGGGTACCGGTTCAAGTGTTGACCTCGTCATCTGACTGGTTCAAAATTACAAGGCATTGTCCTTGAATCTTGTTGATTGATCCCCGACCACATCGCCTATAGCCTGTTGTGTTGCTCTTGGTGTTAATTTAACTATCTACCTTTTTCGCTTTAAAGAAATTTAATCACTATGAATTAAATAGAAGTCTGGCATTAAGTGATAGCCATTTTTTACACTTACAGAGTTGTAGCAGGTCACATAGAACCTGTTGTGTTACATTAATATAACTATTGCAACAAAGGATTAGTGAGTAGTTACATAGGAAGATTCATTTTGGTTTATTAGTGGTGGATATTTATAGCTGTTTAAAAAAGTATTTATAATTTTGTGTAAATTAGTTATTTTAAAGAAAAAGCATTCTAAAATCAAACATTTTAAAAATTGCTTTTTACATATTGTTTTTTAGCATTCAAGATGCCTTTGAAGAGTATGCTAAAATGTTCAAGTCGCATTATTCATCAAGGAAGCGAACTGCAGATGACAGGTAAAGTTTACTAATATTTAGTTGAAAATAACTTCTAATCCAGCTTTGCATACCTGCTAAATGCTGTGGATTATCTTAATTTTCAGATATCACTAGGGATGTAGAAATATCTAATTTGAGTATTGGAGAATTTTTTTATTACATCTGCAAATGCACAGTAAAGCTGATATCTATTTTCCTAGCTTTATTCTGCTTATTTTACTTAGCTTATTTCTGTTCATTGTGCATGTGACAAATAGGAAATATTAAAACTTGTAAAAGCACACAGCTGCTGCAAATAAATTTACAGCGAACCATGCATATATGTCAGTTTTTTTGTAAGATTGTTTTTGAAAGCATGTTATTGGGTTCTAAAAAATCAAAGCTTTCAATATTTGTTGGGATTTGGCATTGGCATTCTAAATTATAGATTGTTTCCTATAGGAATTGTTACAATTGTGTTTTATAGAATGTATAATATTGCTGAAAATGCAATGCTATTAAAGAATTGAGATACTTGTTAATTTTTATTTCATTGAATTTCTGTTTGGAAGAGAATGTAAATTGTGAATAATTTTCTAATTCCACTGGTAAGGTAAGGTTAACCTTCTGAACAATGCCAGATTACTTTAGCATATCGACTATGTTAAGTCAATTTTTAACTACTCAATTAGTTCGTTTTTAATTTTATGTATGTGAAACTTTGTTTTGTAAGAATTTGGTTGTAAAATTAACTGTATCTATCATTGGCAGAAATATCCTTGAACGATGATAGTAAACTATAATTCTCACTAGGCTTTTAAAGCTTGTTTTGGTGATAATACTTTAAAATTAACACATTCTATGTCAGGATTTCTAGAGCTTTTAGTAATGACATTAATTTGAATCTTTTAGTGAAGAGGGCAAAGAAAAGAAAGCTAAAACAGAATTAAATGGATCTGCCACTGTGGCAGCTGCACCCACAACAAATGCAGCACAGCCAGCAGTCCCTGCACCTGATGCTGCATATCAATATCCACATTCTGCATGGGCTAACTATGCACAGGTAAGTTTACTCTTTGAATGGTTTGATACCAATTCAGCCTTCCATTATGAAATATATATCAAATGAGGCATTAATTAAATACTAAAGAATATGTGAATCTGAACATGATTGAAAAATCTGTGTATAAGCTTTAGTTAATTATCATACAAGCTAAATTGAGAAATTAAGTTTTTTTTTTTAACTATGTAAATCGACATGCATAAATCTCAGTTATGTAGCTGAAGACTTTTTAAGGGTCAATTGTGAAATTTGAGGTTTAATAAAAACCCCAATGACCACTTTCTCAGCCCCCTCCCCCCCAAAAAAATATCACTGCTCTTTACTGTTTTGTCAAGCAATTAATTGTTTCATTTTTCTTTTAAATAATTACAATCTTGCAATCATGGTTATTGGAAGAGTAGGCTGATTTAAATAAAAAATTTCAAGTTTAATAACATTAAAAGTAAATTCATCTGCAATGAGATGCTTGCTGTGTTTTCAGGGTTCCCACGGTCCTTGAATTTTGTTTTCCTAACAAGGGGCCCTTGAAAATTACGAAACTTTGGTAAAAAGTACTTGATTTTTTTTTTACTAGTACATAATTGCATTGGAACTTGTGTCCAAACTAGTTTCCTTCACGGCAGGTGCGCAATTTGAGCGTCATTCTGAAGTGTTACGTGTTTTGACACCACGTTTTATATATATGAACAACCATAATGGGTGATGTATACATGAACCTCATGATATGTATATATGAACACACAAGGTCATACACCATGTTTCATTGACGCGTCGTCCCATTGCTTTTTTGCATAAACTATACAAACATGAAAGAGTTCCGCCTCTTTGAACATTTCTTAAAATTGTCTCGGGGATTGATATAGAAATACAAAGAAAATATTAAGGTTTTTTAAGGGGTCACTGTTCCCCCCCCCCCCGTTTTTTATATTAAAGAAATTATACAATTGACGTCGTACGTTCAAGAATGAAAACTTAACAGTTTAGGATACTGAATTATCCGTTTTCGTAAAACGAAGAAGTTTCTTCAAGCACGCTCACAATTCGGACTACCTGACGTATCAATCTGGTGTAAAATTTTCCGCAGATTTCAAATCTGTTAAAATGTTTGCTCTATTTTTAACGATCGCGAAGATAGAAAACCTCTAATGGACATTTTTTGTGTTTGTAATGAATATCTTCGTCAAATGTGGCCGTATTCGTATTGCGAAAATATAAAAGTTACGGTTGAAAAATTATTTATTTACAGAAAAGCACATTTAAGATATACTTGTAAAATTTTCTACAGATTTCAAATCCGTTGAAATTTTTACTATCTTTAACGATCGTGAAGATAGAAACTTGGACCAGAGAACAAAAAAGCCGTAACACTGCAGTCAAAACTTTGGATTTGTTTTGTTTCTCAAACAAAGTAAACCACGACAGCCATCTGCTGGACGAGAGCAAAACGAAAATGGAGATTGTGTCGTGTGTCGATCGAACCATATGCAAGCTGCCATACACTTCTTCGTGCCACCAAAGAATTTATCATACGATATTTTACCGCACGACCAAAATTTATATGTGTGCAAATAGCCTGATAGTTAGCATTGAGACGAGAAGCCCACTTTGCAAAAAAATTCACAGGTTCTGTGATAAAAGAAAATAAAAATTATAACCAAAATTGATGACAACCTTTCCTCTTTTCTTTGACTGTCATTAGTTTAAAAAAGAGTAAAAATATTCGTGTTTCTTTTAAATATTTTTCACATTTTCTTTTTAATTGACATGCTTTGTTTTAGGTCCTTGAAAAAAATATTATTGGTTTTGAAAAGTCCTTGAATTTTTTTTGGACAAAGGTGTGGGAACCATGTTTTTACACAAGTTTAAAAATTAGCTTGTGCTCAAAGCCCCCAAAATGAACCTTTTAAAACTGAAAATAACTGTTATCTGTACTTAAAGATACTCCAGATAAAAGAGTATTCATCTGGATGCAGTGGCATTGTTTATTTTTAAATCCTTTATGTTTGAGGTTCCATAGTCTTAACCTAAAAAAGGCAAGTTTCTTGGCAGGCCCTTGGGAGATTGGTATGTTTGGTGTAGGTGTGTCTAAACATAATTGGCTACTCATTGATAGTATCTACCTCTCTTGTTTGGGGATCTAAGGGGTTTAGTTAGAAGCTCCCTGTATCTATTGAAATCAAATTTGTATCTTTTAATTGATTCTATCTTAAGACTTAACACGAATAGGTATTTCAGATGCTTTAGTAAGTATGCAAAACAAAATATTGTTCCCTTTCAATTATAACTCGCTTCCAGAGGAACAAGAGAAAAGCATGATATCTAGAGGAAGTAAAAAAGTAAGGGACTGGGAAAAATTGCCTTGTTCGAGAACCGGGTGCAAGTAGTATATTATGCTAAGCATTTTCTTAATTGCATAAAACTACATTATATGACAGATCTTAGTGAAAGTACAACCCTCTAACTTTATCGCAAAGGCTCTTGGAACTTATGAGTTCTAAGGCCTTCCTCATGGTTCCCACACCTTTGTCCGTAAAAAAAAAGATTTTTCAAACCCCCCCTCCCTCCAAAAAAAATTCAAGGACCTGAAAATTTTTATAACGACTTAAAACCAGTTATATGCAAAAGTTGTCAATGCTCCAAACTAGTTTGGACACGTTCTAACGCAAAACTAAATTACACAAATTGGTACCCGTAAAAAAAAAAATTAAGAACTTTTTAGGAATTTCCGTATCTTTCAAGAGCTCTTAGTTCAGAAAAATAAATTCAAGGACCGTGGGAACCCTGCTCCAATAGCATGCATGAACGCTCTCCTGTTAATGACTAACATTCCAAAAGGTGGTCAGTCTATTTTAGTAGCCACCTCTGCATAAGACATTTTTCAGGGCACCATAGATGCCCAAACAATGCAATTTCTTGGCAATCATGCTCTTAATCTAAGAGCCACAACTGGACTCCCTAACTTGACTAATCATTTTCTGGGAAAAGAGATTTCATGAGAAAACGCTAAGATAACTGGATTAAACAAGTGATCTTGGACTTCCCATTCTAAGGAAGCAGGTTGAGATTTTCTCTGCTGTACACTAACTTAACTAATCTGCAAACAAGAAAAAATAATACAAATACATTTATTCGATTTATTACTTTACCTAAAATTGTACAAACTTTATATTTCTCTCAGTTGTAAATTCTTTTGTTCTTATACATGTTTTTCTTTTTAGAATTCATACAATTACCAACAAGCCTGGCCACAGTACGCTGCCACCAGCTACTACTCATCCCACTGAAGTTGATAAAAGTTTAGTCAGATATATCTTGCATTATAAATAAAATCATTCATCACATTGTATTTTTTAAATGCAGTATTGTTTTTACAGCTTTCATTTTGTAAATTCAATGCTGAAGTCATCATACTATCGAACGTTTGATGAGACATTTGACCTGTAGCGTATCTTAATAAAATTGAAATTGTTTTCATAGTTTACTAAATTTTGTTTAAAAAAATGCTAAACCCACAAGTGCATGTAGCATATACAACTAAGAGCAGTTGTGCGATATTTTAATCAAGTAATATTCTCAAAACTTGGTTGTCAGATACATACACCTGTTCATGTTTCTATGAATGATTTATGAAATCCTTTGTACAATTGCATTATATATTTATACTAATGCAAATAATGATCGTTTTGAGTTAGGCTTGCTTTGTTGTCTCGTTATTGTTGAAGTATAAAATTTGAGTGTTATAACAATTTTTTTATTATTTAAATTTGTTCAGCAAGCAAATTTTAGTTAAAGCATTTTTTTGTTCTTTTATACATGCATAACAAAAATTATTTAACTTTAAACAGTTATCTTAAATTTAGAATCAAATTCTTGATATTAAAATGTTAGAATATTTAAATAATTTGTTTAACTACTACAGCAGCATAGTTGCTCTGAAAACAGTTAACACTGTAAATCTAGATATTAACTGCATTTAGTTGTAAACTTGAGGATTTTATTTATATTGAATGCATACGATGATAAGGATCTCTAAGATGATACACATTTTGTTGAATTATTAGTTCTTTTAGTATGACATTTAGCATATTACTCTGAATTTTTTAGTCTCAGAAATAGTTTTAAATTCATGTGATTAAAATTTTTTTTCTTGATTGGATCTGCTTATTTGTTTAATATTGTCTTGGAAGTTGAAAAGTTCAGTTGGTTTGTCTATTTTTATTTTCATGGAAATTTTAAAGCTATCCACTTGAAATTATCCTGATACCCTACACAAAAACTTTCCACTTGAAATTATCCTGATACCCTACACAAAAACTTCTAAGGGAAAAAAGGAAGTATTGATGTTGAGTAATTCAATATTATGCAGTAAGAGAAAATATCCAGATAAATCTAGAAACAAATCCTCTTGGTAGGTAAACCTGTTGATGCACAAGGTTTTTAATGATCCATGTGCAATCATAAGGTGTTTATTTTATATGCAACGCAATGGCTGCGGAAAACTCTTTAAAAAACCTGGTTTAAGGTATCTGACTATGTTAAAAAGTAAATTTTTGACCAAAATTTCGAATTTTTTTTTTATGATTTTTTTTCCAAAACTGTTTTTTTGTTTTGTCTCTAACGAAATCAGAAGTTGAGATATTTCAATTTGAAAAAAAAAAAAAACCTTTATGCAAACTTTTCAAGCCAGAAGTTGGTTCAGGTTTCATTTTCCCACAGGATTTAAAAAAATTTTAATTGCAGTTTATGATTTTTATCTGCTATGTTCCAGCCAACATTTATTTTTAGAACAAATAGGTAAAGATTAGTATTCAAAAAATTGCCATTTCCAACCAAATCATTGCATGGTAACAATGATGACTAAAAAAGTAATTAATATATATATTTTTTAATTTGGTAGTATGGTATGTATTTGTACCTGAAGCTGGACTTTGATAATTTTTTTCTATTAAAGATACATATAGTTGTTGTTGTCGTGTCTACGACGAGTCTTGTTCAAATGATGCCATGAGCAGTTATCACAGCTCTAGCAATATCGACTATATTGTCCTCGTACAGGTTCGGTTCCGAGAAAAGGACCCCGACTTTAAATAGATCCGCAATTATTGCTGGACATTCGAAAATGTGAGCTGGTGTTAACTCCATATCTGGGCAGTTATTACACTTTCTGTAAGATCTATTACCCTCGCTGTCAATCTTCATTTCTCTGTAATGACCTGTTCTTAATCTGGCTATGGTTTTGGTAATTACTCTATCCTCATTGATATTACAAAGCTGATGCTTAATTGAGATCGAAGGTTCTCTCAATTTGAAGTTAGCTAGGGCATTTGCGTCCAGCAGGGTGACATTCACATTGTCCTCATTGTTTAGATTTCTAGCCTCTTTTGCTAGTTGGTCTGCAGTCTCGTTGCCTGATATATTAACGTGTGCGGGCAACCACTGGAGTGTGCAGATCTTTCCCAAATGTTGAATTTCTCTTAGGTGGGAGCATATTCTGCTGATGATCGAGGAGTCTCTTTTTAGTATTGCTTGTAGGATACATATAGTCACTTTATGTTATAGAGAAATATTTCAGAAATTCATAATTTTTGCGTCATTCCTTATATCTCCAGTTTAATATATAAGCTAAATTTTATTATAAAGAGTCTTAGTGGAAAGTTGGTAGTTTTCGTAAACAGTTTTTGGCTATTTTTAAAAAATCGAACATAATATAGCAATTAATTTGGTAACTAAAATTGAGTGCGCACTAGTGGTTTCTTTGCCATTAGGGGTGCTAAGTGAAGTCCTAAAGATCCTTGGGGACCTAAATGATTTAATACTGAGACTTCGAATAGGAGATACTGATATTAGTAAACAAAATTATGTTCCCCAAGTTGACATCCTAATAAATTTTGTCTTTTCCAAAAAGGGTCAGTTATTAGGTCGTTCTTTGAGTGTTGCTGAGTACAAAAGTTTCTAACTTGTTTGTATGTAAAACTAACTTACATCCTTTCCTAGATTTTAGTATTCATATTAAACTTTAATAAGGAAAAATAATTTGAAGTTTGATTTTTATTCGCAGCACCTTTTTAAGGATTTATTAAGGGAAAAAATATGATCAATTCAACTAAAATTTGAAAGACTTTAATACTTAACACAATTACAAGATTAAGCACTTAAAATTATCATACATGAAAAGCATACATCCTAGAACTTGCCCTTCATTGGGTGCACCAGGAATCTGTACAAACAGGAAATACCTGGAATGAAAGATACATTTTTTAGTTTAGATAAGAAAACTAGCCTTCACAACAGGATCTTTCAAAAAGATAAGTTGTCTGGTTAAAAAAAAACATGGGCTTCTTAAAATTACTAATGACTAGATTTTTAAATTTAAATCAAGCAAAATTAAAGTACAGGTAGATTTATCAAATGATGCAAGACCATTTGAATTTTTAACCAATGCACACAGGTTAATCTAATCAAAATGTTTCTTTTGGGGGAAAAGGAAATTAAACTTCTAGATTCAAAATAGTATAGTTCATAAAAAGTAACCAATTTATAGCTTTAACAGTGTTTCATGAAAGTACAATTAAGGAGACTAAATTTAAAAAACTTGCCATGTAACATTAACACTGAATAACTTTTTGTTGCTGTTTTATTTTGTTCCTTATATGTGCACTAATTAGAAAGTATTACATACTCGAAAAAACAGGTTTTAATATCCTTAGGGAAGCAAATTTTCTAATGTTTTTAAATTTACTTTAATAACACTTTAAAATTGAATTGGGATTTTTCACAATTACAATATAATTATAGGTATTACTTAGCATTTCAATGTGATGAGAAGTTGGAATTTTTTTTACATAAGAGGGACTTTTGATAATTAAACCAACGAAAATTTATAGGGTATTTATTTCAGTAGTTAAATATAAAATTAAACATTCTTTCAAACTTAATTTTGTTGTACATATAATGTAGCATTTCTTTTACATGTGTACTTTGCAAATATCTTCTAAAATAGCATCACAAGACGTCAACGAAGTTTCGTTCCAGAACTTGAGAAAAGGAATTAGTTTGCAAATAATTGCTTTAAAGTTCTACTCATGAACAATGTGAATGATATCCCACCATATTTTCAATTGATGCCAAACCATTCTTCACCAACAAAGAAAATAATCTCATTGTTCGAATTTAATTTAAAGGCTAAGCAAAATCTCTAGTGCTATCTTCTAAATCCGAACGTTATTTCTGAATGAAGATGTGTCGGCTACAAATACAAAAGATGAATTTTTAAAACTAATATTTACTGCTTTTGATTACATTAAAACTTTTATTGCATTATCTAGCCTTCCAGAAACATTTTCATAGCAAATGAAATATAATAATATTAAAGGACTCTTCTAGCACAAATTTTTCACTTTCAAGTATTTCTTGCTGATTCCTTGATACTTTAATTTGAAAATTCTCTAATATTATAATGGGAAGTGCTTGTCTTGTTTTTTTTTTCTGCGGCTGCAAAATTCTGACAATTCTATGGCACTTACAGCAATGAGATTTAGCACACAAGTAGTCTGCATTTTTGGGTTGCGGCGAATTTTAAAATTTAATCAAGATTTTTAAATGAATTTAATAGTTCTATTTTCCATTGGTTTTTCAACGCCTTTCTTCCGTGGAAGAAAAAACATCAGAATCTAGACTTTTCTACCCACATGGCCTTGATGTCAGAATTTGGAACTAAGCCAAGTTTTTTTCAGCGATATTGGTTTCGTTACCGTTTTTTAATTTTGCGTGGAGGATAGATTTTCCAACAAGACGATAAAAACAAATTATCTTTAACTGGAGTCACAGTAGTTCTTTTTTCTATCTCCTAGACTGTTAAAGATATAGAGTAAAAATGTGATTTTCTTTAATTAAATTATAAAATTGAATATATCATATATTTGCAAGAGATTGTGACGTCATGTGAAATAGATTGCGTCCTCTGCCCTTCGCGTTTCAAAAAAATAAACATTACATGTCCTGTCCTATTCTATTTCAGGGAATGAGAGCAAAAAATTAGCCACAGTGGCTAGTAAGTTATATTCTAAAAGGCATATATAAACCAGTAAGTACACAATTAAGACTTAATAGGGTTGCAAAGTACCAGATTTAACCCCTAATTATGCATTTAAGTAGCATGCTTAAATAATATAATTTAAATTTCATTGATCATTGATTTCTTTGAAGTTTTTTAAAATGGTATTAAAATTAATTTGCCATCTTCTTCATATGTATAATGCTTTTATGAATAAATTATAAAAGCTAGTCATACAATAAATTTTTACATAAGTTCTATGTTCACAATGGTATAAATATTTGTTTTCTTGCCTACAAAAACTAGTTATACACCTCAATTAAAAGTTATCTGTGGGAAAAATTTAGACCTTCAGTAAAGTAACCTTGTTTTAGAGATTCATGTAATCATTACCAGAGCCTTTTAGTGGCATTTCAGTTTTAACAATGAATAGAAAAACATTGCAGATAAAGTTTATTTTACTTTTGATCTTGCATTTTCATAGTATGGTGATTTTAATGACTATTGCCGAGTTTTATGTTTTAGAATGAAGTAATTTGCATCCTACATCTAGTAAAAGTTCTGCCACTCAAAGTTACTTTGTCTTGAAACTTCTAGGTTTTATCCATTTTCATGATATATGAAAACTTCTATGGAAAATTCAGTCTGCATTCATTGAAATGATAAAAGTACAATTTTGTGAAAGCAATTTCTAATGACAACTTCCAAAGATTAAAAGACTTAAAAATGTTGTAACTGACAAAACATCAATTCAATAACAAAAATTGAGCCCATAACTAGATTTTATGTAAAAACTAAATAAAGACAAAACAGAAAGAACAACCTTAAAGAGCAGCTCAACGATTCCGGGATTTCTTCAATTTCTTACCAGAGCTTTCACTTTCAGAACTGAGAGACCTACTTGATCTATACTTTCTTGGAAGCCTGGATGAATGCTTAGGAGATGGGCTTTGTCTGAATTCTCGATACTTCTTCTCATCTCTGTGTTTTTTGCGATATTTCTCATCCTCATACCTATGACTACGGGAATAAGCGTGGCTATCACTTTTACGGTGACTTTTGTAAGGACTTACGCTCCGCCTACGTTTCTTTTCTCTATCATCATAGCTACGACTCCTGTGATTGTGACTGGACTCGTATTTACTGCTGCGATTCTTTTTACGTGATTCGTTACTTGAACTGCTACTGCTATCACTTTTATACTTTTTTCTCTTTTTACTTTTCTTATCACCCCTATCGCGAGACCTATCTCTTTTGTGTTTGCCTGAACTTTCACTATCTCTGCTTTTGCTTCTTTTCCTCCTTTCATGTTTGAGGGAATTTTTTTCCTTCTTAGGGGCTTTCTTTGGTACTGCCTTTGCCCTTTTTGCTTCTTTATGGACCTTATTCTTGCGCACGTCACCTGACTCGCTATTGCTACCTGATGAACTAGATGTATCGGAAGAATCAGAATCTTCTTTTTGGGCTAATTTTGGGTTGACTGCTTCTAAATCTATAATTGGGGTTTGCTTCTCATCAGGACTATTATTCATATTCTCAGGCCTCTTGGGAACTTCAGAGGATACAACTTCTATAATTGGTTGATCAGACTGTTCAGGAGCATTAATTGGAAGTTTGTTAGCATTGTATATATCACTGGGTGTGTCGTTTAATTTTTCAGCAGGCAGTGCCTCTTTATTCAACTTTTTTTCATTCTTTTCTGAAAAAGAATGCAAAGTCTTAGGACACAAGTCTTAGAAAATAATGGTCTTTATTTTGAAATACTTTCTGACAGAATGTAAAAATCTCAGTAATACTCATTAATAACTCTTCCGAGTTTATTTAATTTGGTGCATATTTCACCAATCAAATTATATTAAGGAAGGTTCTTTTTTTTTCCCCTGCTAATATTACAACTTTTTTGGATATTTAAAAAATTAATCAAACTGTGTAATCAAACAATTCCAAACTGTCTATTTATTTTTCAGTTATTTACAAAATAAAAAAAATAATTACGAAAAATCACGTTTGCTAATCTTTCCAAACCATGATGCAATGTGAAGTTTCAAGGCTGCTAGTTGGCAGGATTCCTCAACTTCAAGTTATCTTAAACAAAACACTGAGAGGTGTTTTACTTCACACACATGTAGCAATTGTTTATGAACCAAAAAATTGAGACTTGTCAAATAGAAAACTATAGATTTAGCTAAAACAATACATCAATTTTTGTTTGTGCTGAATCTGATACCTAGGTATTTTTTTTAAGCTTCAAATAAAGCTTTAAGCCCTTTCTACATTGGGAAAATGCTATGAAATAGAAAATATTAAGGACTTGATCATGAGAGTTTAAGATACCCAACTTATGTCCATATTTATTGTAAAATTATCACAATATTAGGGCTGCACAGCCAAAGCACTTTTGCATATGTTTTTAAATATAGTAGCAAAAGTGTCCTCTTAAACCCTATTTTAGTTGCTTAGATACAAAATAAATAGGCAAAAACACAAAATGTGCAAAAAAGTAAGAAACAGATATTGAAGATCTTGTCAAGAAATTAAAATTTAAAAAATTAAAGATTTTTAACAAGGTTTTCATTACTATCTAGCAGCCAAAGGTACAGTGCCAAAACTACAAATTTGGCATCCATTTGAAAAAATTTTCCCCAAAGAAAAACGTGAAAATATTGTTTTTGGTATACTTTAAGTTGAAGAATAAGGACTAAATATTCACTGACCTTTGATAAATTTTCAAAATTTAAAAAACAGCTGTAAAATTTTGAAAAAAGAAGTTTTTGCTTAAAAGTAAGATATATATATACACTGTAAACATCTGTTTAGATATCAAACACGTCAAAAGTTGAAGATCACTTGACAAAAATACACAAAATTACATTTCCGAGGTGCACCACTGAGATATAGATCTACATTGAACCCCAGTAAATATACCAGTATTCAGCCTTATCACTGGTCACTCCTTTCCGTCTAAGCATCTACACAGTATTGACTTGGATGCCGGTTCCTGCAAGCTGTGATCTACTGGACGAGATGGATGCATCCCCCCACCTTGATTACTGAATGGATTTATTATACTTTTGACAGTTTCTCTTTATTGTCCATTTTTATTCTGCCTTCAGTTGTTTTGTGTATGGTATACAATTTTTTAAAAGGCTGGATTTGAATATGTATCTATACTGCAACCACCAGTTTGCTTGTTTTACTTGTGTCCATTACAATACACAAATGATAATCAACAGGGTTTCCCACTCTATTTCAGAAATAAAATTCCCTGACTTTTCCAGGTTTTCCAGACAATTTTTTTTTTTGAATTCCAGGTCATACTTAAGTAATTCACGACATTTTTAAGGTGAACAACCATGAAATAATTTAGCCATTCAATTGCCAATAATAAAAACCCATTTAAGAACTATGCACTGTACAAATTAATGCACAAAGCACAAGTAATTTTGCATTAAAATAATCCAACACATTTGACTCAAATCAATTTGTGATTCAATGTGATAAGCATGAAATTCTTCAATTTTAAGCCAATGAACAAAACAAAATTTGTTACCCGTTTAATATTACCAGTTTCTTTTAAAATCGATTGAAAAAAATCTATTCATAAAATAAAGTGATATGAAATTGTGTGAGAATCTTACAGGTTACTTTTTTCCAAAGCATCTTAGAAGTCATGTTCAATCATTTTCCAGGTCACTGAGGCGATTTTCCAGGTTTTAAACGAAAATGAGTAATTTTCCTACTTTTTTGAACAAAATTAAATTTCCTGACAATTCCAGGTTTTCCCTGACCAACCTCTCAAAATGGTCACCAGAACGTCATTGTCCCTTTGTGTATGTTACAAAAATAGACTTATATACACAAATAGAACAAGTTTGATGATAAGTCAATGTGACACATCTAGGACTGATATAATAGCACAAAAACAAATACATAAAATATTAATAATTAGTACATGTTACAATACAATAAAAAAAATCAACCAGAACTAGCTAGCAAGTATAGTTAAAACATATTTGATATTAATAATTTGACTATAACAAAATCATTCGATAAAATAAAGGATACAATGTACTCACAGCTAATAGAAAAGCATAGATATTAAACATATTTGCAACTAAACAAAAAAAATCATCATATAAGTTCCATTTAAATAAAATTCATAAATTGAAATACCATTGTTTAGTTTCTCTGCCTCTAATTTTTCTTTACGCTCAAGATCAGCGATAATCTTCTTTTCTTTAACAGCAAACAGCTTTTTCTTTTCCCTAATTTTGCGGTAAAGTTCTTCTTCAGAATCAGATTTCTCTAAGTCTTCTTCCACTTCACTGGCCTCACTTTCAGTTCCATAGCTAGCAAGACCACCTAGAGTTACAAATTCCTCGCTTATAAGTTACAGGTTTGAAACTTTAAAAAATTATATAACATAGTGTGCTATAACTTCCTCATTTAAATCATTGTTCTCATCTGAAGAAATGACGGACTGTTTCATAAAAATAAAATCTGTGAATGGTTATAATGCACAGCATTTATTAAAATTTCCAAAATTGTTACGTTAAAATTTACATCTAAATAGAAGGTTGTATTGAATTTTTCTTTGAATCCAAACATTAGATTTAATAATGCATTATTTAATTCTAAATCAGTTTGTGTTTTTTAAAGTTTATAAAAGTACAACAGTTTATGTTTTTAAAAACAAAAATTGGAGGACAAAAATTGGAAATTTAAAAGTAGTAGTTTTTT
This sequence comes from Metellina segmentata, assembly GCA_947359465.1. Taxonomy (NCBI): domain Eukaryota; kingdom Metazoa; phylum Arthropoda; class Arachnida; order Araneae; family Tetragnathidae; genus Metellina; species Metellina segmentata. Next base: position 47,839,981 of record OX375881.1, on the reverse strand, counting down.
TTCCTAGTTTATGAGGTATATTAAATGAAATATTCCAATATAACCCAAGTAGAACATGTATCATCTCTAGAAACATTTGTTTTAAGAACTGCCTAAAATTCGAACATGTTATTCGTGTGAAACTTCTTGGTCATTCCAAGCATAAGTTTTGAAATGTTCAATTGGTTTTTCATTAATTTTATGAGAAATGTACAAGTTTAAAAGAATTTTTAGATGTTTATTACTAACAGGGTCAGTAAAAAATACAAGTTTCTGGATAAATTTAATTTCCTGAAACCATTTGCCTAAGGTTTAGTAAGTAATGACATATACACTGACGAGCCAAAACATTATGACCATCACCATTGAGTAGGTGGTCATAATATGTTTTGGATTTTCAGTGTAGATCCTGGATCTATTAATTTAAAATATTTCCGAAATGCCCATTGATAATTTTAACTAATATTTAAATTTAAGCAAGATATCTGCAACTGTACAAATTTTGATACTGTATTACATCAAACGATGTGATTTTAAACTGTTTACAATGGAATATATTAGCTTAAAAAATGCAAGAAAATGACAGAAAAATTCATTTTTAATCACGAATGCATAGGTTTACAATTCTTGAGTGAGAAAGGTGTGGTATTAAACGAAGCAAGTTGGTCATTAAGTTTAACCTTTTAATTCAGTTATTTCAAAATGTTTTTCTTTGCCTAAAAAAATTCAAGTATCCCCTCCCTAAAAATTCATGATGCAAATTAATGAATTATAAAAATATTAATTTAAAATCATTACTCTAAAGATTTATACAGTACTAAATTAATTGTGATCATTCTTTTCAGAAATTCATTTTGATAATTACTGAGTGTTGTTGAATATGGAAATAGGCTTATTGGCAGTCTAGTAGGTAATAAGTAACTTAAAAAGAACTGTTACGCAGTTCCATTTGCATGGGATTTGAGATATGTTCATTAGATTATGTACAATATAAGATTATTTTAAATTATTGATTATTCTTAACATTCAATGGGGTGATACTAAAGTAGTTTTTTGTAGTAAAGTAAATCTACTTATCAATTAACCATATCAGCAAGACCAGTTTTGAATAAAAGTATGCATGATTGAAATATTTTATAAATGCAGTCTTTTGACGTGAATATAAATTAATTCTTTAAAAGTTCTTTTGAACAGAATGAAGGACAATTTATAATATAACTATAAAACACCTATTTATTTTGTAATTATGAAAAAAAAAGGCTAAACTATATTTTCACACAAATGAGATTTATAGAAAAAATTTAAGTCAACACTTGAAAAATATTTTTTATCTGTGAATATGTAATCTCATTTTCCTAATTAAATTCTGGATTTTTACAAATTCCTAGAAAAAAATTTTCTTTCACAATAGGGAACACTAAATATTTTAACATCTATAACTACGAATGGTCCAATGTGCATTAATTTATCTTTTATTAGTTTTTACAAAAGCAATAAAAAGTTTCAGTACCAAAGAATAAAAATCAGATTAAAATATAGAAAATATTTTTTCTTTTAAAAACAATTCAAGTGACTTAGATAAAACAGAGTTTCAAACATAGAATGATTTATAAAATTAACAACAAATGTCTAAATAACATTTATAATTTTAATACACTTAAATTTTGCATTTGAACACAAATTTTAAGATTTAAAAATCAGTAAAAGTTCTAATCTTCTCACAAAATATTGTGAACAGATTGTAATGTGTCCATTGCCGAGCCAGATGTCACCATTTTCTCTGTAAAGCTGTTCTTCAGATGTGGCAATCGATTGAATTGTATTTTTCCCACAAGTAACTATTAGAAACAGTTTCAAAGCTATACCACTTATAAATTCTATCTTTATGGGAATCTTGAGGTAAAATGCACAAATTGGTAAATATTGTCGACTTGCAAGAACTTAGAACTCTGTATAATTTTTTATGTTATTTGAATCTTCTTACAAAATATTGTGAACAGATAGTATTGTTGTTGTGTCCATTTCCGAGTCGGATGTCGCTGAGTGCATTTTGCACAGCTTTGCAGACAGATTTTCTCGCTGTAAAGCTGCTGTTTAGGATAATTGCTGTATTGTATTCTTCCACACATGTAACAATTAATAACAGCTTCAATGCTGCACTACTTATAAATCCGATCATCATGCCAACGGTAATATATATATATTGGTATATATATTGTCTTGCAAGAATTTCTAATTCTTTACCTTTTTGATATTAATTGAAAGTTTGATGAGAATCCATTTCTGTTAACATCCAGTCTTGAAAAATGACTAAAAATCAACACGAGTTTCACTCTTCAAAGCTATATTTTGCAAGAATTCAAATAGGGTAATAGTGCAAGGGAATGTTTTTCAATATATTGTCAATTTCAGCTGCTCACAGAAAATTAAAGATACATCCACAACTGTTCAAAGTTATTTAAAGGAATGCATTTATTCGAGAAATGCCTGAAATCTGAATTTCTTCAAACATAGCACGACAATTCTTTGTTGAGGATAGATTTTTCATGATTCGTTAACTTTGTCACAATAAACTGTTTTCAGTTTCCATGAATGTTTAAATACAATTTTCTTTGTTAAAAAATGTTTCAGACTTCCTGAGCAGAAGGTCAATACAGGATAAGATCATTTATAGTAGCTTGGATATTGAATTATTCATCCATCTTTTAGAATAAAAAGCTCCTTTCAATAAGTTCAGAATGTTCACATGATTATTTGTTTAAAAGTTTCCACAAGAGGAAGATTAACACAGGATGACATCTTCCATTGGAAAAGCACAGAGAATTGTACTAAATTATCTTGTATGCAAACTTGGAGAAAAATAAATGTAGAATCTTGAAACTTTGCCTAGCATTTCTGTTAAAGAATTGCTCCAAATGAACATCTTAGGAATAGAAGTTTTGCTTCTGAATTCAATTACTTGAATAACTCAAAGAATTAGTGAAATCTCACAGGAAAATATCCTAACATTTGATTGTATTTTTATTGATCAGATCAAGCAATGAATCTTTAAATTTATTGATTAAACATTTGTAGGCAAATAAAAAGATAACAAAGATCAATTCAGAAATGGACGGACAAGTAACCAAGAGTAAATATCACAAATTAGCACATGAACAGTAATATTAATCCTTTACATTTCAAGATGGATAGTAATTATCAATTACACATCTTGATAAATTAATATTTATTGGTAAAATTATAAAAGAACTGCTAAGAATATGTAAAATCAGTATCTCAAAATGAACATTCCAATGCTTATATACATAGAAAGAACACATTTAAGAACCCTTCCCTTTCACATATTATTTGAGACCATGCTAACTCAGAAAATAATAATAACAATGTATAAATAACGAGTTAAATAAATAAATAAAAAGAGAACACATATATTGAAAATATTTATTTTTAGAAAATTTTTACAAGGTATTTTTTACATAAATTTCAGTAATATCATAAAAATAAAATCATGTGGGCTGAATACATTTCTTAAAACCTCTTTAAACTTTTACAAGGAATGGAAGAAATTCATGTGTCAGAAACCATGGAATTATGTACCAATTATTTCTTTAATAACAAAAACACCATTTGAAATTATTAAGCTACCAAGTACTTAATTAAAAGTCAAAATGGTAAAGTAGTTTTCAATTTTCTGACAGTAAAAATCTCATTTCTGGGCAATACTTATTGTGCAAACAACACTACACTGATGATTTTTCATGGACTTTTGGATCACCCCTGTACATTAACTTTACACAAGCAAACAGCGTGTTCAATTTTTTTAATATATGATCACTGAATTTCATTTGAAAGACTGCTATAGACGCACGTGTCTCACAATCAAAATATAATATAGTTAAGTTAAAAAGGACAATATTCAAAACTTCCAACAGTGTGTTTTGATCTGAAATGTTAGTCTAATTTCCCAATAAAAACTCCCATTTTCCAGATTTTCTGAAGATATTTAGAGTTTACATGCTATAGGGGAAGGTAGGGCACAGTACTACATGGGGTAGTGTTACAGTGCATTTCATTTTAAAGTAGTAGCAACATTAGCTCCAATTTGTTTACAATCTTGTAAGCCATTTTGTTTTCCATAAGTTCATTTGTTTTGGAATAATTTGCGTCTTTTAGTTACATTTCTGTATGCAGATCTCTATTTTTGCATGCAAAAAGTAAAATTTTGTGTTTGTAATTAAATTCTTTTTATTCACAAATGGTGTTTATGAATAAAGATAATAAATATTTGAATATATATGAATAAAATATTTTAGTAGTGTAGCTAACTGTGTTTAGGTTCTGTTGAGCTAAAATGGGTGACCTAAATTCACATTATGTGGTCATAAAATGTTTTTGTTACAAGCTATGTCATAAGGGGTACAGTGTTACAGAATGAAAAGGGGCACACTGTTACATACATAATTTGTCCAACTAACACATTAGAAACAAGCATGTTTCAGAATGTAAATTTTATTACTCTTATAGCTCTGCATTTTTCATTTAAGAACATAAAATTCACTCTATTGGGGAAGTTGCAAATCAGAACAATGTTGATTTTGAAGTGTTGTGTATATGAAAAAAGTTTTCCTTCTCATAAATTTTGCAAAAATGCAGGTTTGCCAGTGGATTTAACTTCCTATCAAAATCTAAAATAAGTTTACAATTTCTTAAATCTTATTTTATCATCCACTCTGTAATTGTAGGCTATAATTGTTGTTAATGCTGTTTTCTCAGCTGTGTAGAACATGACAATAAAGATTGTTAAAAAAATTTATTATTTCTTCTCTATATTTTCTCTCACATTTAAAGCTGTTCAATTACATGTAGACTAATCAAAAGTGGTATTTCAATTTAAGCCTGCTTAAGGAATCATTACATATCTGAATATTTCAATTCAAATTTTTCATTCATTCAATTCAAATTTTAATAAAAGCCTATTCTTTATATCAACTGCTGCTACTATAATGTAACACTGTACCCCGACAGTGAGGCACAGTGTTAGTGTACATCACTACCAAAAACATTAAATACTGGAAATAAATGTTACTCTTTAATTTTAATGATACGTAAAAAGTATGTAAGAGATCAAATATCATTTTAAGGGCTTTGTTTACTTCATATAAGTGCATATCTTGATGCTACAAGTGAAAATAAAAAAATGTGTATCACTGTACCCCACCTTCCCCTAAAAGTAATCAAATAAATTTACACAATTGATTTCCTTTCAAAAAATATACTGCAAAGTAAATGCCTTAATCAATTTATTGATGGAATAATGGATATGCTTAAGCACCATACTGATGGAGCTGGGTTTTTTTTGGATTGTTTTGATATTTTTTTTTCTATTTACTACTTTGTTTTTAAAATTAGTGAACTTAATTTTCCCAAAAAGAACCATGGTAAAAGTAAGACGTAAACCTTTAGAATGTTGCATTTTTTAAAATTTGGGTTTGAATATACATGAACATCACAAAATCAATACTCATATTAGTAATTACGCTATGAAATAGATTGCTATAGCGTTTATTGCAAGCAGCGCAATAATAAATGAAATCAATACTTACGTAATCCAGACGCTACAGAAGTCAGAGACGTGGTAGAGGCCAGCTGACGAGCTGGAGCTTTTATGTAACATATATAAAGTTTAGTGACAAAGAACAAATCAAAATTCAAATAGCACAGCTGAATGAAGTTCAGATATACCTAAAATAACACTTAAGTAAAATATGAGATTATGAAGCAAGCAGAAAGGAAATATATATCTTGCGGTCTGAAAATGATACTATTCTGCAATTTAATCAGTGGTTATGAAAAAGTTTAAAATCAAACAAAAATGGAACTATATTGAATGATAGAATAGTTATAAACTGTACTTGAAATAAATATCATAACAGTCAAACTATTTAGAGCTTCGTTTTAAAAATCACAAAATAGGACAAATAAAATGCATGCAAAAGTACTATCCTAGTGGACAGTTTTTGATTTTAAAAAAATTATACATTGTGAGCAGAAAATTAATATAAAAAGGTAAGTATTAGAAAACATTATATTTTGAATAGGTGCAGGAAAGCTTGATATTTTCAGAATAAATCTAAAAATTGTATGAAGAGAAAATTGAGAATATTTTGACTTTGAAAGACTAATTTAAAATTAAAATTGTGTAAGGCAAATTATAATTTATAATAGTGCTTTTAATGTATCAAATTTTAAATAAAATGCAGCATGAAATTAGCTAGAAAAATCAATTTGAATTTGCATTAAATTAATAAAATAGTGTTTTAATCTTTTTTCAAAGCTCTCAAGAACATTATTTTAAATCCCAGCTATTGTTATTTTAGTAAACCATTGTTATTTTAGTAAATATCTACAGAAACTAAAAAACAAAATAATGCCTACTACAACAACACAGGCAAACATTTCAAATGAAAAATAAATTCATTTTGATAGACATAACAAATGAAACAAGAAAAAGGATGTATGGCTTCAGCTTCAGATCAAAAAGCAGTAAACCAAAACAATCCTGAATACCTTTCAATAATGCTTTCTTGAACACTTCTTGAGCTATATATACCATTTCAGAATTTGTAACAGTAAGTAATACTTCTGTTAGGATACGTCGCACATTCAACACCTAGTTTCGACAAATACATAAGCCATTAAAGTAAAAAATGAATCAATAATTAAACAATGTTATACACTAATATAAAAAATTATCCAGATTGGTATAAATTTTGCACAGATGAATATAAATTTATAGTTCTCCCTTTAAAGTAAATGAAAATTAGGGTCTTAAAGTTATTTTACAAGGCTACGGTAGCATGATTAAGAAGTAGACTAACCTATGAATGATACATGTGGAGAATTTTCATGAGTACTAAGGTTGAATTTCCAGTTTAGTTTTAAAATTAAATTTGTAGTTATACCAATATCCATAATAACTATCCAGCGAGTAATGAATATTGGATAGGAATTTTTTTTAATAAAAATTATTTGCCATTGAAATTGGTGTTTGAATGCAGAAATTAACATACAAGCCGTTATTTTTGAAGGTGGTGCAAGTCCACTTTGAAAAAATAGTTTATTTTCTTTAACTTTAATAATTATTACTGTACAACCCTTAAATATCGTGATGTATGAAAAAATGGACTTGTTCCACTTTCAAAAATAACGGCACATATGAAGAAAAATAATAAGGCTTTAATAAACTTATAAGCTCTTTAAACAAAACAAGGCTCTTTAAGGGCAATTAAAAACAATAATGAAAAATCAAGCTTGTCAAGGCTTATGAGAACCTTGTCACACTTTCACACCGCAACGTGGATTTCTATTGTCTGAAAGAAATTTAAATGCTGATTTAACTACTCTGAAACATTTCAGATCATATCTCTTATTGAAATATGAACTAAAATTACACATTAGATTGAATAAATAAATTTTATATTTTTAACCCAGCTGATTTTATGCATTATCTCATATCCGATAATCAGTTTTGCACCACATTAAATTTTCTTGTTGCGATTTTAGGGGGCAATAGAAAGTTTAAAAGACGTTTGACAAACCTGAGATAGTAATTCTTGGATCGCTTGCACTTGCATAGTAAATACAAAAACGTATTTCTCAAATCATTTTCACTCGTGTATTAATTATAATTCTCAGATAGCTGAATATGTTGAAACAGTTGCTCAAATTTGAAATTTGGGTAGCTATAACTACAATTAATCTCGATCTACAAATAGCGACTTTCTATTTCGAGATGATCCTTGAAATTTTCAACAGATGTTAAAAAAGAATGAGGAGAGGTGAACATAATCTTAGGAATTGCGGCAGTTCCAAAGAGTCTGTTTCCTGTACGTATGACGGATTGAACCCTGACTGCCGTCAATAGCCTGATGTGTTGCTCCAGTACGTTAATTAAAATATATACATACTACCTAAATGTATGTGTGATAAGAGATTTTCAGTTGGAGTTCAGTGCAAAACGAACAAGCCAGACGGTTTGATAAGATTTTACTTTCGCTGATCCACATGCTCTTGCATGATACCCCGGGGGTTAGCTTAAAACGTCGTTTGTTGCCACTTTGAACACATTTGGTATTTAATAGAATTGGTGACCAATCAACAAAAAATCGATCTGGAATTTTTATTGGCGAAGTACTGAACTTGTATTCGGAAAACAAGCAAACTAATATCACGTTTAGGATCCGTACAGGAAATACGTATCGACGCTGAAACACAGCAATCAGCAATATTTTACTTGAGAGAAAATTCATCTAATATCATTATGGGTAAAAGATTGCAGTGTACAAAAGCCAGTGAACGTTAATCTGTCATGGCCTCAAATGTCCTCACGTCGGTGTGGTGTGGAAATACTGAAGAACCAGCTTAGATCTTGCCTCGTTATCTGACCGTGGTTCAAAATTATGCTGTGAATATCTCGGGATAGATTCAGTGTAAATGAAATGCAAGTCATGAAATTTCATATTTAGACTGTACCGTCTTGAAGATACAGAATCATTATCGAGAATCGTGGGAGCTCACAACGGGAATCGTTCCCGAAGTCTACCCCCTGGTCCGACTGCGGAAGTGACGACTGGAGGAGGCGGGCTGGGAAGAGACAATTTTTTGGAGAGAGGCTGTTGCTAGCCGGAGACGTTTTGAGGAACTTTTAATCTTACGGAGGCTGTATTGCATCGGTGATAGACATCGTCTTTAAATATAAAACTGTAGCTGTACATGTTCTGTAAATTTGAACTCTCAATATAAGTATTTTAACCAGGAAGTGGTTTTACTTTTTCGTCGATACGGTACAAGACTAATTTTACAATGCAGAATCTGATTATGTCATCAAAACATGGTGTTTCCATTAGACGATGTATTCCTTTTCCATATTTATTCCATATTTTTGTACGATGTTATTCCTCATTAAATGACTTTTGAATTTGCTCTAGTACGAATAGTGCTCGAAATTTAAGGAGGAGGTTTGGGTTTTTTCTGTGACTGTAATCTCTGTGATAGCATAGGGTAAAATTATATATTCCAGTTACAATTGCCATGGCAATCAATTTTCAATCGGATTGAATTCTGTTTGGGGTTTCATGGCACAAGGCCTAGAAACAGGTTTTGCCTAATACCACAATACTAGGACACTTTATTTTTAGTAGACCTGTATTTTTCCATAGCTGGTTTGGGAAAACTTTGCTTCAATTGACAATTATATAAAATGTCCTAAAATCTCAAAATATGCTCCAAAATTTTTTAATTTGCAAACAAGCAAATTTTTAGATTATAAAAGTAATAAAATAAGTTATTCTCTTAAAATAGTTACACAAAATAAGTCAACATAGTTTGAATATAAATTAAATAACTAAACTTCTTATACTAAGCAAGTAATCTCTACTATTATAAAAGGAAGTGTTTGTTTGTCTGTTTGTTTTGTGGCCGCAAAATCCTGACGATCCATGGCATACAGGTAGTCCAAATTTTTTGCAATTTTTAGGTCACAGCAAATTTTTAAAATTCAATCTAGAAGATTTTAAAATGAATTTAATAGTTTTATTCTCCATCTGTTTTTCAACGCGTAATTACTAGAGAGAAGAAACGCCGGAAATGACCTTGCCACGTCAGCTGCTGGATACATGCCAAGTTTTTTTCCTCTGACAGAACAGGGAGAAAATTATTTTTTTTCACTTTCCCCTTTGATTTTGCCCGAGGAATGATTTACAGTCACAGTTCTTTTTTCTATCTCCTAGACTGTTAAAGTAGAGTAAAAATTTCAAAGGATTTGAAATCTGCGGAAAAATTCAGTTTAGATTGATACCTAAAAATATAATTTTCTTTAAATAAATCATTTTTAAATTGAATACATCTTCAATAGATTTGAAATCTGCGGAAAATTTTACACCAGATTGATACCTTACATCACAGCGTTGCCCGTGATGTTGGTTTGCGAAGAAAATCAACACCACGGGCAATGATGGGCTAGCCACGCAGTGGCTAGTATTTTATATTAAAAAGTTAGGAATGTATGCATGATGATTTATTTATTTGTTAATCTTCGACCTATCATTAATATTTATATAACACATTAAATTTCATTGAGAGAATAGTTGAAGCAAATTCAACTGAAAATAAAATGGAACAGCAGAAGTAATGCAATTTAAAAAAAAGTGAATTAGGTTATGTTTGTATTAGAGGATTACAGAAAGCAAGGAACTTCCCAAGAAGTTAGATAGCACAACTTTCAAAACTGAAATAACTTATTCTAAAGGAGAGAAAGTATGCTTAAAATTAAGTAACTGAAATTTTACATTGTTCAAGAGTAATGGTAATTATTCAGAATGGCAAAACTGAGAAAACACTAATCGTAAAAAGAGTTATTAACTAGATATAGAATTTGATTGCTTGAATATTGCACACAAGTAGAGATTTTAAGATAAAGTCATTACGAGATCTTGTTTCTTTTCTTCTTCTGTTCTCAAATCTTCTACAGGTGATGGTGGAGGTTTCTCCACAGGAGAGTTTTGTTTTACAATTGCGATATCGACTTCATCTTCTTCAGCCTCACTTTCACTATCCTTAAAAAACATTAACAATCTGAGATACATCACAAACAGTAGCAGTAAAGATAATAAATGTACCAGAATTAAATTTAACCCTTCAAGCAGTGTGCACGCATGTGATTCAGAAGGGTTTTAGTGAGGTGGGCGGCAGAGACAAATTATTTTTATGAGCAAGATGTCCTGGGATCAAGATGTCTGAAAATTTAGGGTCTGCCGCTTGCCGTATGGCAATTTTTCAAGGCCATACTCAAACTGAATTTTCTGAGCTGCTTTCAGACGTGCCATTTGGAGGGTTAAGGCTACACAGTACCCTAAAAATGAACAAATCGAAATTTTTTTTTTACATATTTCTATGGCCCATACAGTTAGAAAGCTATGCTCAAAATTTTAGACCTGTACTCAATTTAGTTTTTGTGATATTTTAAGTTTTCTGAGCGATGTCAGGCTCAAATTTGACAGCTTTCGGAACGGGATAATTTCAGACTATAACTGTGTCACGTTGAAAACACTTCAGACATTTCATCTCCCAATGAGTTTAACATCACACTTGGCTTTGTTAACTGACTATAGGAGAACCTATTTTTGAAACAAAACAATGTCTGTAAAATACAAAATTGCACAGCAAAAATTCGAAATTGCAAAACTGTAAACTTAAACATGAAAAAAAATTGGAAGGTGTTGTATATAAAGCCGATCATTTCTAATTTAATTATTATTATTTTGAATTATTGCATGTGTTTTAAAAACTTTTTTTGAGAATGGTCGATATAATCAGCTAAATATCCTGTTTTTTGTCACAATAACCATATTTTCAATTATATGAAAAACAACAATATTTTGGATAAAAGAAAAACTTGTTGTGATCATATTGAATTAAAATTTTGTTTAAGTATACATAAGTAGTTTAAAAATAACATTAAAAAAATTAGAACTCTACAAGCAATACAAGGTTTTGTTATGTCTTTAAAAACTTAAAATGTATTTTTCTCAGACTTTTATTTAGCAACTGATTTCTATTCCCTTTGGCTCTTTTTCTGTTCAAGGTAGAGTATTGAAATTTTTTTGTATGTTTATGCTTTTAAATACATATACTTTAAATGTTAGCTAGTATTTTGTGTCTTAAGACTATAGTTACTTTTTTTTTATTAAGGGCACCGGGAAGTCATCAAAGGCCAGAAATCATGAAAATGTGACCAATATTCGAATGCATATAAAATTTAAGCTATTATAAGTATCAATATAAATTTTTGCACACATGTTTGTTATGCATTTTAATAGTAATTCAAGCTAAAAATAAAAATTTTAAAAGACAAAATATTTTGTAGAGAGCATTTATACAGAACTCGGTGGAAAAAAAATTCAATACAGTGAGTTCACTTTGGGTGCGCTCTATAAAAAAACTTTAATATATATTGAGTAGCAACATCTTCCCCTGTCATTAGAAATGTTTCTTGAATTCATTAAAGTTTTATTTGTTAAAAATAACCAGAAAAAAAAATTTTAGACACAATTTAAGTCAATTTATGAAAAAGTTTTGATTTTATACCTACTAATTACCCAATCAAAATTTTTTTGTTCATATTTCCTCAATAGTTTATATTTGAACATAATTACCAAATAGAAATACATATGTATGCAAAATTTTAGACTGATAGCTTTAATAGTTTTTTCACAGAGCGCACCTGAAGACAAAAATTTATCATTTTGAGAAAACGACAAAAAAGCATCTCCTTACCTTTTCGATAAGAACTTTTCAAAGCACAAGTAAACAAAATTATCGGTTAAATATAATAACATTCACAGTTAAACCTGTTTCCAATCGATTAAAATGTATATTTATACAAAAATATACTAAAAATAAAAAATATTATAAAAAATATTATCCATTGTCGGCAATACCGAAACTTCAAACCTAAAGCCGAAACCAAAAAGGATAATTTCAAAATTTAATTTTAGTAACTTAAAATGCATTTTACGTAATAAGTGATACATCAATCGATTCGTATTTGTGCCCTCTATTAAATGCAGTTGAAATCAAAAATTCGATTTTTTGAAGAATTGTGACTTCCCAGTGCCCTTAATGTCAAAGTGTATAGATTTAGAATTTTCCAAGGTTTTTCAGTGTTCTGGTACAAAAATCTTTATTGAAGTCAAACAAAGAATAAAATTTGATAAATACTAGCTAGCATTTAATTTTATTTACCCAACAATTATAAAAAAAATCAAAAATAGTAATAAATATTGAAAATTGACTATTTTATAAAAATTTTAAAAATCTGAGTTTTTTTTTTAATTTTAAAAATATGGTTCAATTAACTGACTTAATTTTTTGAAATATGCTTATAAACATGCTTCAGAACAAAAACAGCTATTTACACTTTGTTAAACTGTCTCTAATTTTTTTTTTAAATGGTATCGTGATGATACATAATTTTTAAAACATTAGTGAGAAAACTATTTAGCATTAAAAAGATAGATTGAACAGATACACTTGAAAACTAGAGGGGTGGGTGATATTTTAAATAGTACATTAACCATTGTCAATAAAATATTCTGCTAAATCTAATCCAACTACAAGAAATAGATTCAAATCATGGATTAATAAAATCAATACTACTATCGCTAATAAAAGAAATGAAAACACTGTACATTTCCAAAAATTCTTATTCAAAACTTCAATCATTTTAGTAGGATTAGCATATAGAAACTATTTTAAGTAATCTCTTATGGGTTATAAATTGCCATAGTATCATCATAGCTTAAACAATACAATTTTAGAAATAATCAACATGTTATATCTAGTCAAAGGAAATAACTGGATAAGTCTCAAAACTCGACTTTTCAGGAGCACATTTTTTAAGAATTGTCTTTTTCTTATAAATGGAGTTTTTGATAAATTTATTACATTTTCAATAAGTACAAAACAGGATAAATTGACGTATCTCATTATTCTCAATGTGTGAAGCGTTTCCACAACTAGATTATAATACTTATCAAAGCCAACAAAATTTTACTTTGGAAATTGGATAAGTAAATTTGTCTAATCTGGAACTCATTTTTACAAGATATCTGAAAACGCACATTGGAGTTTAATGATTAAAAACGTCTCAACTTTTCCACTTCTCTACAATGCGTAAGGCACCCCCCCCCAAGACAAATCCCCCAGCAGATACACTTCTCATATTTGCAAATTCTTCTTATCCATGCTCATGGAAGTCATCAATTAAACATAATTTTTTTTCATGTTTTACATCTCCATAAAGATGCTCTTCTATTGCAATTCAAGCAATATTTTTATTCATGTTAGATTATAGCCCCCTTACAGTTTATTTAACTTACAAACTTAGATTTAGATGGTAAAGCCATAGAAGATGGGTCTTCAGAATCCAAATCTTTTTTCAAAGAGCCCGATTTGGCAAGTTTGGCAGCAGTTTCTTTAGCAGCCCTCTCTTTTTCAAGTCTCTTCAAACGTTCTTGTTCCATTTTTTCTAAGCCATCTCTTATCCAAGCAGGTAGTTGTTTTCTTTTAGCTGCATCTATTTAAAGGCAAGATATATTCAAAATTAACTAAATAATCTTAAATTTATTTTATGCTTGGAAAGTATAACAAAATATCTTTAAGAATTAAAATAATTCAATGTGTGACTTAGAGAACAAAAATTAAAGTCAAATGTGTTTCATTCCACGTGAAATGAGCAAACATCGGGAAAAACCTGTGGCCCTATGGTAATGAATTTTCATGAAATTTGGTAGTTATGTTAGTTTATGTTAAAATAATGATATACAAAAAAATTTAGGTACAAAATTAACTATTTTTGAAGTTTGAGGTCTTTTAAGAACTTGTAACTTTGAAGTTCTGTTTTTAAAAACTACTTAACATCGACAAACATGTTTTACATTTTTATAATCTGTACAAAATATTTCTTTTTTTAACTTTGACAACAACAATTTTAAATATAATATTCAATCTAAAATTTAGTTGCAAAAAATGGAAAATAGTCATTTTTGACAGAATTAAAAACATTTTTATGGGCTAAAGAAATTTTAAGACATTGTTGAAATTCATGACAGTTACATTGCTATAGGTATGATAATATTACTGAGTTTAGAAGTCGCATTTTAATTCTTTCATTTTCAAAATTGCATACGAAAATAAAAAAAATGACAATTTTCTACTCTAAATAGGCATAAGAAATCAAATGAAGGACAGCTCTGATAAAACCAACATTTCACAGGAATACAGTTTAATACGTTTATTACCTGAAAAAATATTCAGGATTGTAATCGGAGTCCTAAAGCAACAATAATAAAATCAAAATTACAACATTTGCTTCCCTGTTTATGCATATTACGAGAACTTCAATGATAACAGTGAAATTAAATAGATAATGAAACCCCAAATAAATTTTTTTTAACTTAAAAAGTGAAATATAAAATTAGAAAAAATCATAGTCAAAACAAGCTTTAAAATGTCAACTTAGTATCATAGATATTATGACTTTTAACTAATTAACTTTTCAAATTTACAATGTAGTAAAATTCCCATGTTAAATTTTGCATCTTCTATAGTTGGAAGGTGGTTTTTTGGGGCTGACGAATTCTTTTTAAACTCTTTACTTTTTGGCGATTGTGATAAATATGAAACACTTATTTGTGATGTACAATTGGGAATAGAAATGGAACAATGATGGTTACGCTTTCCTGTAATTGCTGCGGTCACTTAATTAAACCTTTCACTGATGGAACACTTCTGGATTGCTACTAGAACATTCGCCGGTGTTTGTAAGCTATTAGTTCAGCAAACCAAGCACATTTAAAACCATAATTTATTTAATAGTGTTTATTTATTCTATTATCTGTCCTTGAATGTAATAGCATCTCTTTCAAAGGCAGAAATGGATGTCTTGGATGGATGGATGGTTACTGGCGTGTTTCCGCCTTTTTGGATTTATCATGTAATAAAATAAAACAATAATTTCCATCTAGTTAAAAATGTTCCTGGGACGAAAATAAACAAATTACAATGATGAAAGTTTCAGGCAGATAATGTACATCTTGACACAGAAAACTGAAAATTTGTGATGCGTTCAGAGTTGTCCTTCACAATAAATTTAAAAAAAATATATAAAAAAAAATTATTGTTTTTAATAATTTCTTACTTTTTCATTATTTTTTTTAACTAAGGAATAGAAACACAATCATGAAATTATACCAAACTTTTAGATGGAAATGCTTTGTTAAGAATAATTTTTGATACTGTCTTTCCCCATTTTCAGAGGTACTAGAGCTATTTGAAATTTGTATCAAATGGGCAAAATATCTATTTCCGCTGATCCCAAACATTTCCTAAAAGACCTTTTTATTAAAGAATGCAACACTGTAAAATTTTTTAATTTGTGTCAGTAATTTATTGAAATATAGGATCTCAAACAGGCTACTATTGATGCTAAAAAATTTTTTAATTTGTGTGTGACCTTGAATTTTAAAATTCAATAAAAAAATAAACATTTTGGACATTAATATTTGGCAGTCCCTCCTTACTATACGTGATCCATTTAAAACCTAATTTTCATTAAAATCAGCAATGTGTCAGCCACAGCTGATTTGCTCATTTTGTGTGGCATAAGTAATACTGAATCAATTTGACCAAATATATTCAAACTATTCAAGAATTTGAATTAAAATTTTTGTAGATAAAATTTTCGAAGTTCCAAACAAAAGTAATTTACAATTAACTGTTAAAATATTTTTTAAATTTGTTATAAGGTCATAATACAAACATTTTTTGAATAAAAACATACATTTTTTTCAACCTTAACACAAAATAACTCCCCTTAAAAATGTCATATTATATAAGGGTATAATTATAGGGGTTTTATTTTATCAAATGTGTTTCTCTGTATATTAAAAAAAGTTCTGAGAAAGTACGGATGAGAAAATTAAGAAATGAACATGGTTTGATCAAAATTGAACAGGGAACAAGATGGAGACGATTTTTTTTCTGATTAGGCTATTAGTTTAAGGTGCATTAAGTGTCAAAGTAGAAAAAAGAGAAATTTCTACTGAGAGTGAGCAAAATACATAAAAATTTTCAGTCTTCAGCCGTGACTTTTTTTAGAGTACCTCTAAACGTGAATTTCTGTAGTTCGTCGAGTTTTTTTAGAAATTTCAACTTGATTCCTGATAATATTTTTTGAAGTCGGGACATTTCGTTACTTTTTTATTAAAACTGTCATATCTAACTTATTACTATTAGTTCTTAAATTTGAAAACATCACAGGAAACCTTAGAATGTACTCTTTCTAACAGTACAATTATTTTTGAAAATGATTAATAAATAAATTTGATGCAATTAAAAGTTGGCAACACAAATTTCGTATTTTTTTAGATTGTGGAGTGACAGTGTTCATTCTTCCTCACAGAAATGAAGATTAAATTTTCTGACAAACAGTTTGTGCCACATATAAAATTTATCGTAGCAACAATTACCAAAGCAACGATTTTTTTTTATTAGTTTTTTGTCAAAAAAACAATCTAGCCTCTAACTTTGCCCCAATTTTTCCGCTCGTGATTTACGTCTGGAACAGTACCAAGTCCAAAATCTGGAATCCTCCAGACCTCAACCATTCCAAATTTTGGATTAATTGCGAATTTGGCTTTTGCAATAGTAAAATATCAGACATAATAGAAATAATTAAAAAAAAACTTTTTAATAAATGTAACAATTTTACTTGAAAATCTAACTTTTCTGTGTGATATTTACTCTGAACATGTCTGTTATATTGCATTATTTCATCAATTAAGTCCAGGTTTAACTCCTTGTTCTTTAAAAATTGTCGGAAAAATGGAAAAAAAGGGAGAGAAAAATAACGCTGGTTAGAGCAAAATGTCTGGATTTGGGATGCTTCTGGAATTGTAACTTTGTACTGATTAGGGGCAAAAAAAAATTGAATTATCCAGCAAGTGCTTTGCTGAAAATTTGAAAATAAAGCAAATAAAATTCAAATTTACAATACTTCTTATAATTATCTTCACAGTGGATTTGCATAACTACATAGTACTGAGAAAATATTGATATTTATCACTTAAAAATAATTACCTAAGTGAGAAGAGACTTCATCGACTGGCAAACTAGTAGTAGAACGTTCCTTTTTGAGAAAAATTGGAGAGATGGATGGGGTAGCATTTACCTGAGACCAATACTGGTCGTAGTGAGTCTCAGGTACAGGAGTAGGTGCAGGATATATCTGAAAATTATTTAAGACACTGAGTACAGGGCTGCCACAGCCAAAGAACTTGTGAAAAAGTAGTAAGTCTCTTAAGTAGTAGTAGTAGTAAGCAAACTTAAACTCTATTTTATTAGCAATTTTAGTTACTCTGATATAAAATGAATCTTAAGCCGCGTTTACACAGGAGTTGCAAACTTCTTCCTCTCGAAACATCGAAGTTATTCCGAGAAACGGCACTAATTTTATCGTCAAGATCTTGTGTCAGGGTGGCTATTTGGCGAGTTTGCAACTCCAATTTTGTTTTCCACCAACAGTCGTAAAAGATCAAAGGATTGCAACTTTTGGGGGCATTTCTCCAAGACAAAATTTGGGATGAAATTGCTCCAATATTTCGGCCCTTTTCAGTATTGCTTGACAATCACCACTCTCTTCTGATTTCAAATCCATTATTTAGATTTATTAGATTTCAAATCCGTTGAAATTTTTATCTATCTTTGGCGATTCCGATTTTACGAAAGAAAGCTTAACAATCCCAGTCAATAGGTTTATTTTATTTCTTGCTCTCATTCGCAAAAATGGGACAGGAAATGTAATCTTTTTTTTTTTTTTTGTAACGCAAAGGGCACTAAATGCAATTTGTTTAATTTTAGAAAGGAAAAGTTACCCTGACTTCACAATCTCCGTCCGGAAAAAAAAACATTCATTTTAAAAGTTATTTATATAAAAAAAATCATATTTTTAGGTATGGATCTAATGTGAAATTTTCTGCAGATTTCAAATCCACTAAAATTTTTACTCTATCTTTAACGGTCTATCAGATAGAAAAAGAACTAATTGACTCCAGTTAAAAGTTTTATCATCTGGCTGAAAAATTATTCCTCCAATCAAAATCAAAACAGAAATGAAAGCAATAAATTGAGAATATGTAATCTCTTCTATGCTGTAGCATTCAATAATGATTAAAAAACAATTTTCTGAGCTTCTCCGAAGCTATGAAAAAAACTTGGTATAGAGCTAAGGAGAATAAAACTATTAAATTAATTTTAAAATGTTCTAGATTGAATTTTTAAATTTCGCCGTGACCCAAAAATTGCAAAAAAATTGGACTATCAGTGTGCCAAATCTCATTGCTGTAAGTACCATAGAATCGTCAAGATTTTGCGACAAGAAACAGACAAACCCTTCCTTTTATAATAGTAGAGAAGGAAGTGTTAGTCTATCTGTTTCGTTTCTTTAATGTGATCAAAGTCCTGACGAATCTATGGCACTTACAGTAATGGGATTTGGCACACAGGTAGCCCAAATTTTTTGCAATTTTAGGGTCGAGGTGAAGTTTAAAATCCAATCTAGAACCTTTTAAAATGAATTTAATAAAATTTAATCATTATTGAAACCAACAGCATAGAAGAAATCACAGATTCTAAATTTATTGTTTTTGTTTCCATTTTTATTTTGTGGAGGAATATTTTTCAACAGACGATAAAACAATAATCTTTTAATTGCAGTTACTTATTTTTTTCTCTATTTCCTAGACCATTAAAGATAGAGTAAAAATTTCAAAGGATTTGAAATCTGCAGAAAATTTCAGATTAGATCCATACCTAAAAATATGATTTTCTTTAAAGAAATAATTTTTCATTGAATATATCTTTTATATTTTCCCACAAGATTGTGACGTCACGGTAACTTTCGCTTTTCAAAAATAAAAAGATTGCATTTCATGCCCTTCTCGTAAAAAAAAAACAGATTTTCCTGCCTTCTTCGATTGAAGTGGAGATTTGTTAAAGTTAGATTATAAATTTCAAAGGATTTGAAATCTGTGGAAAATTTTACACTAGATTAATACCTCACATCACAGGCACGAGCAACGCCAGGCTAGCCACGCAGTGGCTAGTATATATATATATATATATATGCAACATCTTGTTTCAAATCATGCGTGTTTCTTAAATGTTCTAAATTTTTATTTGTTATTTTTCTCCTACCACCATTTTTTATAGCAAAGAAAAAAAGATCTAAAGAAAAAATACATATATGGTGATGAAGGAACAAGGTTTTGCTTTTACTATGTCTACAATGCATGGTTAACATCACACTATATCGCGACATCATAATGTTAGAATGTCGATGCATCGCTATGTAAAATTTTGAACATATATATATTTGCAATAAAAGTTTGAAAAATATTTGCAACTGCGGTGTAAACGCAGCTTTAATAACGAAAAACATGCTAAGCATGAAACAGATGTTGAAGTTCAAAAGCAAAATATTTTGTATGTATGATTTTCATGACATTTTAGCAAACAAAGATACCAATATTTTACTTTCATGGTTTACAAGGCTCTTGACACCCTAACTTTGAAATTGGTATGCATTGCAAAATTTTTTCTACAAAGAATAATCCAGAAACTTTTTTTTATCTGCTATTAGTTAAAAATAGCAGTCATCTTTTAACACAACTAATAGTTCTATGAATATCAAATTTTAATAATGGAATTACTTTCACAGATATTTTTAAACTTTATCCAATATTTAAAATAAATTTATTCAGCTATTAAAATTTCTAAAATTCAAATTGCTCTCGTAACTCGATTTTCAACTGAAACTAACTTAATGTTTACCTTAGAAGCATTAGCTCAAATGTCAAACAGTACGACTTATTTTACAGCTTCTTAATTCCATGCATTATTCAAATTACAAAGTTGAAATTTTATACTAAGGGCCAGAGTAAATGTTAAAAATTCAAGTACAGTAGAACCTCATTATAACAGATGTCACTTATAAAGAACAGTTTAAAAAATCGAAATAATAATAAAGGATGCTCATTTTTATTTGACTAGTTTTACATTTCCAAGCAGACGATTAAACATCAATCGTTGTGTCGTTTTGCATAAATATGATGACTAATGCCACATGCCAGCCAAAAGAGCCATTGCCTGAAATTCCACGAATTCCCACTCGATGCCAGCACCTGGAATCGATTCTATTTTGTTTAGCATTCATCAGTTACTGCTCACATGCACTTATCAGTTTTTATTAAATAATCTTTGAATCATGTCGTTAAGTAAGCATAGTGTAGGACAAAAACGTAAAACTCTTGGGCTTCACAATAACTGAGCTGAGTACTGTCTGCAGGGAGTAAAGGTAAAGGAGGGAGAAACAGTCAAGGATCTTGGGGTGATAATTCACAGAGATTTTAAAATGGATCACCAATGTTCAGCTGTGGTTAAAAACGCTAATAGGTTATTGGGGTGTATTAAAAAGACTGTAACTTCAAGGGATAAGAATATAATCTTGCCGTTATATAAGGGCTTAGTAAGACCACATCTAGAATATGCTGTACAATTCTGGGCTCCATACATGAGAAAGGATATAGAATCAATTGAAAGGGTTCAGCACAGAGCTACAAAAATAATAAAGGGGCTAGCAAATTTCGACTATAATGAACGTTTAAGTAAGCTAAACATGTATACACTGGAAAGAAGAAGGAGGGGGGATTTGATTCAGCTTTTCAAGTTTGTAAAACAAGGGGACACAGAGGGCTTAAATTTCAATAGGGATAACAGAACAAGGGGCCATGGGTATAAATTGAATAAGACACATTTTAATCGGGATTTAAGGAAAAACTACTACTTTAATAGGGTAATAGACAGTTGGAATGCGTTGCCAGAAAATATAGTTAATTCAAAGGGAGTGTACGAATTTAAGATACGATTGGATAGTCAGTGGAAATTGGGGAATTCATAAACAAAGGCCTTGTTGGGTTTGAGCCAATAGCTGGTCGTCAATATTTGTATTTGTATAAACTGTCAGTGATAGAAAACCTTGAAAAAAGTTTCAGCGTCTAGCATTTGTGCTGAGTAGGGAATAGCAAAACAAACCGTGTCTGATATTAAAAAAGTGAAAAGCGACATTTGTAAATTAGTTCTTATACTCTTCCTACGCTTATCACGATGGATGATGAAGTATACCAGTGGTTTTCTCAGCTTCGTTCATCTGGACTAGCTGCTCGAGGAATAGAAATTCAAGCAGCTGCTGAAAGACTGTCTAAATAGATGGGACTTGAGCAATTTAAAGTAAGCTCTGGGTGGTTATTTAGATTTCAAAGATGCCACAACATTTCAAACAAGAAAATTTGTAGGGAAATTTTATAGCTGTTGAGCCATTAAAAAAACCCTGAATAATGTCATTAAAAATTAAGGTTATCAGTTGAGCTCAACTTTATAATTTTGAAGAGACTGGTTTGTTTTGGAGAAATTTAACTTCAAAAGCCGATAAACCTACGCCTGGCAGAAAAATAAGCAAGGAGCAAATGTCAGCTTTGCTGTGTGCATATGTAGATGGCAGCCATTTGCTTAAAAACAGTTATCGTTAATAAAATAAAAAAAACCAAGGCACTAAAAAACGTGATGGACAATCTTCCAGTTCACTATTATAGTTCTCGCAATGCATGGTTTACAACTGAAATAACAATTGATTGGTTTCATACAAAGGCTGTACCAGGGATTAAAAAACACCAGATTGAACATTTAAAACTTCCAGAAGATGAAGTAAAAGTCCTGGATATTTTAGATAATGCATCAACACACCTTGATGAGGACAAACTCTGCAGTAAAGATAAGATCAAGGGTTATATGTCCCTGCCACACAATACAACATCTGTGTTACAGCCAATGGACTAAGGTGTGATCAACACCGCAAAGTGGCTGTATAAAAGGAAATTTCTCAGTGATATCCTAGAGGTTAAAGAGCCATCCACTGGTGAAGACAGAAGGAAACAACAGACTTCAAAATTTAAAATCATACAACATTTGATCCACAATTTACAACTTTTCTGATGCTGTGAAAGAAATTAAACTAAAGACTTAATGAAGGGCATGAAAAAAGCTTTTGTATAGTGAAGAAACAATTCCAGAAGTAGAAAACTGTGAGACAGATGACTACTGTGACACTCAGCACACAGAAATCAAGTTTCATTGGATGATGTGGAGACCTGGCTTGAAGCAGACAAAGACAACCCTGGCTTCCAGATTTTGACTGAAGAGGCTGAAGGGCGAGGAAGGAGACCCTATTCAGCCAACAATTGGGGTGAATGAAATTAAATACCATTTAAATTTATAATTCAATATGTTGAACTATCAGCAAATGAAAATGTGTGCATATTATGACCACTTACAGCCCCTCCATCAGTTATTAACTGAAGAAATAAGCAGCAAACAAACCCAGCAGAAATTAAAATATTTTTTTCAAACCAATAAATGTAAGCAAACATGAATCTGGATCTTCTTGTTCTAAAGATTAATAGTGTACACATACACATCTTTTTCAATTCAAGCTATATTGAAAGCTGTTTTTTATTTAATATATAATAAACACTTTTTCTAACTATTGTACTTTCATTGATGTACACCCTGTTGCATTTCACCCTAATAAGAATTACTTGTTACAAACCAGACTGTCATTAAAATGGACAACCTTTAGCCCCAATTAGTTCGTTATAATGATGTTTTACAGTACCTTGAAATTGAGAAAATTTTCATGGGATTTTTCAAGGACTTGTGTAAATCCTGTGCAAAAATAATTTTAGTATTCTGTATAAAATTAATTTGAAATGCAAATACCTGATTGTATGAGAAGTCGGACATATGATTATAGTCAATTGATTGCATCGCTAGAGGTGGATTATCGTGCATATGACCATAATCAAATGTTTCTTTCCCGCCTATGATGGTAGCCGCAGGTTCGACAGGAGGTGTTGGCCACATTCTCTCATCAACATCTCCAGCAGCACTTGCTTCCCACTGGGATTTGCTCCAAAACGTATTATCTGCTGCTGTCTTGGGTAAGAATGGTCCTGAAATTGGTATAATATGAGGTATGCAAATGAATTATATGAGGTAATCAAAATTAATTAAACACATTTTCATGAAATAAAAAGTTTTGAAAATGTACTACATTGCAAGTACTAGTAAAACACCTCACTCAAAATAGATTTTTTTTCAAGATTCTTCAAATTTACCAATTATTTTTAATTTGAAACGACATTTTCCAGATGCTTACAGAAATGTATAAAAAGATATCTAAATGTTGAAAACTACAAAACACGACTTTATATTCATGTCTTATCAATTTTCAATGTTATTTAGATCAAGAGGCAAAAATAATCAAAATCAAACAAAATGGACCTTTCATTGTCACAAAGTATTAGTTTCATAACACAACATATAAAATAAAAATATTGAAAATACCAGTTTCATTTTCAACAAAAGGTCTCTCTTGATGGAAAGGTTCAGGAATAATTGCAGGTGGAGGCATGGGTGGTTTTATAAGGGAAGGGGCAGCAACAGGTTTCTCTACAAAGTCCTCTGGCATCAGAGACATGTGTCCTGGTGGTAGAGGCATGGACACTGGAGGAGGTGGCAATGGGGCAGAGGACACATCTGCAGGCTGCGTTTGTTGCATCTGAATCCATTGTTTAGCTAATTCTGCCCAGTCGACTGAAAATACAATTAGAAAATGTTTTAGTTATGAAATATTAAAAATACCAATTCATTTTCATTAAATATTAAAGGACACTGACATTAGCATGGCCATTTTGGATACCGTTATTTCGTTTCACTAAAGAACATATTTCAGGAAGAAATAAAATTTTAATTTGAAGGAGGTTTAAAATTTAAATTCAGTGTTTTAACAATAAATCACATGGTTTGATATCTAAATTATTCTAATGAATATACAGGGTTTGTCCATAAAGTAATGAGACTGGCCACCGTGCGGCGCTCCAGTCACCAGCAGCGCGCTCCATGGCTGCGGGATTTGTGTGTGGGGGGGGGGAAGCTAAGCAACGCATCGGGCGGCAGTCGCTTCCGAGCTCTGACGCAGTGAGGATCACGCGTGACACAAAAGCTGTTTTTGAGTTTTTGTCACGGCAGAAAATGTCAAAAATAAAGCGTTTGCTGGAACAGCACTACACGATTATATTTTGCTTTTACTTGGGCAAAATCCCTTCCGAGAGGCTTCCCTTGGTCAAGGAGGCTTACAAAGACGACGCCCTGTCTAGGGCTCAGGTTTTCCGGTGGTTCAGCGAGTTCAAGAACGGATAGGAGACCCTTGAAGACATGGACCGATCTGAACGCCCTTCAACGAGTGGTTTGGAAGAAAATGTGGTCAAAGTGGGTGGTCCATAAAGAATTTGTACCTCCAGGACGAACCATCAGCGGTGTTTTCTACAAAGAAGTCTTTGCGCGCCTGCACAGAGCCGTCAAATGGAAACGACCGGAGATAACCGATCGCTGGAAGCTACAGCCCACATTGGCTTTGTTGTGATTGCCTACGTAGCCCCCGGATAGGGGTTGCAACCTTGCCGCAGCCACCGTACTGTCCCGATGTGTGCCCGCCAGACCTTTTCCTGTTCCCAAAGCTCAAAAGAAACCTTGAAAGGTCACCGTTTCAAAGATGTTCCCGCCATCCAACGGGCTGTCACAGAGTCTCTGAAAGAGGTTGTGTCAGCTGACTTCCAGGGAGCCTTTGCAGCATGGGACCAGCGTTGGCAGTGGTGTATCGACGCCCAAGGAGACTATTTTCAAGACTCTTAACAATATGTACGGATCGATTCAATAAATTATTTTCAACAGACCCAGTCTCATTACTTTGCGGACAAACCCTGTACACCCATCCTATTTGCCATAAATTGTTAGTTTGGGATTTTATGGCCCAACGGCCATATTTGGCACGCTGCAACGAGACAATGCAAATAATCGTCATAAATTATTGATCTTGTGTGTTAAAGATCACATAACTGCTCTGTCAACTTCAGAATTTTAAACAGACATGACTATCTCCAAGGACATCTCCACCGAATTGGTGTGAAAGACATTCCTGACTGCCCTCTGTTCCAATGGAGAGACTATGAATTTCAGCCACTTGACAGTTTGTGCATTTTTGTCCAACTCAAATTTTAATGTTCTACCACTTGACAACAATATTTCAAAGGCTAGTTTATATTGGGCTGCACGAAGGAAAATGGTCAATATGACCCAATCCTCAACGTAATTTTAATAAATAAATAAATGCACTGTTAATAGGTTTTCCAATTAATTGCTTCACCAATATCTATATAAATAAGAATGGAGTGTTTGTTTGTACATTCAATATTTTCGACCCATTTCAAGTTTTCTATCCGTTTTGGACCCTTCTGATGCCGAATCCGCCTTTTTCTCGTTTGGTGTCTGTCTGTCTGTATGTTGTGCCCTATACACGTCCACGCAGTTTAAGATATTTTCATGGAAATTTGCATACAGTTAGTACTTATCTTCATTTAGTGAGTGGAATTGGTTGCGAAAGTCTGTCTGTCCGTCTTTCTGTTCTATGCTCGATTTTGTGTGTTGTATGTTTGTGTAAGCATCACATGAATTGTAATCCAGATATTTGATTGCAGTGTATTTTATTTTATACATTTTTTATTAGTTTAGTGAATGCAATATTAAACATTTCGTTATTGTTATATTTCGATGAGTTTCATGCTAAAACACCTGAGTATGTATACTTAAATCAACCATAATTTGGTAGTTTTGGAAAAATTGGAATGTCTATTGAATATTACGATTACTTCGATTGCCTTACCAGTACTGCTGAAAAAGTAATTATTCTTCAAAAAATTATATTTTTTAATGGAATTTCAGCTCTGATACTTCATTTATTCTGAGTCTTATTTTTGTTCTTTGCGCAATGAAAACGATTTCGGAATATTTGAGACAGACTATATTTTTCAACGAAACAAGAATGAACAAGATCGCGTGAGCAGTGATATTTTCTGTTTCTTTCGCTCTGAATTAATTACACATTTCTACATCTTGTGCACTTTTAGTTGTAAAATGTGGCAACTGTGCGAGATCAAGAGATAAAAATGAATCACAAATTAATATCTTTAGAACAATTTTTCCGACATCTTTTATTTTGTTTTTTTTTCACTGTTTTCTGTTTTAAATATTTATTATTTTAATAAATGTGTTTTCCTTCTCATCACACGCAACATCACCACAAAGTATTAAACTTAAAATGTTAGGTAAGTCAGTATAAATTTTCAGTAAATTTTAAGTGTAGTTATGCCATTATTGAAAGAATAATAATGTTTAAAAATCCAAACTAGAACTTTTTCCAACATTAAAAAATTCGTTGCAATAATGACAGGAGAAGATTGCAAAATTTCACAATGTCGCATACCGGAGGCAAGAGTGCCACAAGTAAAAAAATATTGTTTTGTTGACTATGAGTGCGAGAGCACTCGCCGTAAATCGTAATTTTAATTAATTGAGTTGAACATGAAAAGAACTTAAGAAAGGAAATTCCAAATCTCCCTCAAAATCATCTTTTTTGTTGTAACCTTAGTATCACCTTTCGTCATTTTGTAGCTTTGTCATACAGCAATTGTGCGATGTATGTGAAATGTATAACATGAATGGATATGCATGTGTAGTATTTGTGTCCAAAGTAAGTTGTAGAAAATATAAAGATGGCGAAAGGTGTTAAAATAAATTTTTACTCTACAAAAAACGTAAGTCATTATATATTTTGATTATCTCTTCAATCTAGAGTAAACCAATTCAAACCGAGTAAGGTCGGGTATTTTGCTAGTAGGAAATATAATTATGTGAGTTAGAGCAGGTCTGCTAATTTCTCTAAATACAAAATGCTTTCATAGAAACAAAAAGTTTAAATCACAATGTGTAGTTAAATTTCTTGGAAGCCAATTTCAGATACATGAAATCTTATTTTCTAAGAACACAAGAATTTTTGCAAACTAATCAAACATAATTAGTGAACAGTTTTGATTAGACCAAACTATTTGGGGGTAAAGTCAGAATTCAAGACTAATTAAAATAATTTGATGAGTAATAGAAAATTGAAATTGATAAACATGGAGATCTTCATTTTACTGCAACTTTTTCTTCCTTCGATTTTCATAAAACTTCTTGTTTGTATCCATTACATAATACACTATTCTTAAGTTTTGATACTGTTACTTCTAACTTTAAAGCCTTGTTACAATCGAGGTGTTGATGTTGAAAAGGAGGCAAGTGTCAAAAACTAAATTTTACAGGACCAGCAAGTTGAAGGTTTCACTTACTACCTCCTTAGAACCAAGAGTGATCATTTCCATTAGCGATATCTTGTGGGTTTTTTCGGAATTGGACTTTGTTAGCTACAAACTACCTCCTTTTTATTGTTACTGGCATTGGAAGATAGAATCATTTCAGCTGCTTTGGAACTTACCTCCTTTTCAATGCTAATGCCTCAATTGTAAGCAATGATAAATAATGTGTGCATGATTATTGAAACATAGAATCATTTCAATGAAATAACCACTTTGATGCTTACCTACTTTTCAATGGTAATGCCTCAGTTGTAAGCAATGATAAATAATGTGTGCATGATTTGAAATTAAAATTATATTACTAACTATACACTTCTAATTCATCAGTGCTTATCATATGTACCACTTGTTAAGTTGTGTTTTGTTGTACAGGGTCTATATTTGGTTGTGCTGTACAAGACAATATAGGACATATACACACATATGGAGAAATTTTACTGACACAGAAGAGAGAAATTCAATATGCACCACTTGCTCTATATGCTATACCACTTCAATATGCACCACTTGCTATATGGGTCATTCTTGCAAAATAGGCAAAATTCATGTCCCTTCAAAATTTATAGAATTCTATCACTCTGAAGATTTTGTCAACTTTCAAGAATAGTTTAGGATCACTTTTATAATCTACAGAGTTAGAAAATTAATGACATATTTTTTTATTTTATACATTTTTAAAACTTTAAAATATCAAATATCATTGTCCTGGCATGTCCCTGAGTGAAATTTTACAATTTCTTCATTCATTAGGGTTTTAATATTTATTTATATATTCTTGTAAATAATTTATTCTGCTTCTTTATACATTTGAAAGGTCATTAGTTACAATAATGGAAATAATATTGCAAAAATTTCCAAAAGTAACTTCAATAACTATTGTCCCAAGTAATATCATCATTTTCCTGGCATCTCAGATATCATTATGTGGGCAATTAATAGATGACAGCACTGAGTTAGAAGAATACTTTTCAAGTAATCTGGGGTTGAGATTATTTAAATAAATAACTGCCATCTTGAAAAGTTATCAACTTTTTTTTTGGTCAGCACATACAAGTTCAGAGTTCTAGGTTTATGTTTATTGAAGATCATTTTCCTGGCTTTGATAAAAATTAAATGTTTGTAGTAAATTTTTAATTTTTTTTTATTATCAAGTGTATAAAAGATATTTCTTAAATGTGTGTGAAATTCAAACTGAAATGTTTAAGGGTTCATCCATTAAGCCCTGAACAAGCCTATTTCATCATTATCCTGGCCATCATTGTCCTGCCTTTAACATACCAAGTCAATGATGTCAAGACAGGAAAATGATGTTTTGTGTTCAGTATTTTATAAATATTTAAATTATTAACTGAAGACAAATATATTCTTTACTTTTAACTTAACTTTTGATTATTTATTATCCATTGTAATTTTTTTAATAGTAAAATACCTTATAATGGGCTTGAAATTTTGAAACTTATTTGTTTCTTTTATTTAAAACATAATGTTTTTGTCATTGCACCTAAAAATGTCTAGATATTACTAAATATCCTTTATCGCATGCTCTTTTTTATAAGTTGTAAACAATATATGGACAGATGTGAGTGGTAAAAAGAAACAAACATATGAGGAAAGGTTGTTAAAGAAAAGGTTAGCTGAGAAACGTCGTCAGGAGCATATTAAAAAAAATTCCATAATGTTTGATACAAGATAAATTGAAGAGGCATGTGAAATATATGTTAACCAAAAGAAGAAAAAAGTGGTAAAGCCTATAGCTAAAATGAGTTCGAGGCAGAAAAGGGGAATTATAAAAATAGGAAAGAAAATTCAAAACTCTATCGAACAAGAAATTGTCATCAGATAGAATTGGCTACCCAAACCAAGTGAAAGTGGTATAGATATTCAACTTTCAGGTTCTTCAAACCCAGACACAACAAGAGATGATAATGTTAAGAAAAAAAGTTAATGAAAAAAGTTAGAAGAGATAGAGCAGAGACCTACATTCGTATAAAGAAACTGGAAGAAAAATTAAAAAAATATACAAGGCAAATGGAAAAATACAAAAAGAAATACTACAGATAAAAAATAGCTGAGAATTGATTGCAGTTATTTAACACCACACAGCAAAACACGTAATCTGTTAAAAAAGCATAAAAGTTGCAGTAATAGCTATCCACAATGTTCCTACTTTCTAATAATACTTAAATATTCGGGAATCCATAATTTCCTGAAGTGTCATGTTCCTAGTAATTTTATTTATGTACTTAATCAGCTGAATTAAAAATACATGGTCATATGAAATGTTCAACAAGAAATTTATATATTTTTTTCTATTTTCATCATTGTCCTGGCAGGCTCGTCATTGTCCTGCCTTCCAATATTTTGAAATATTTTTTTCCTTAACAAAATGTTAATAATTTAGATTGCTGATATTTTTAATTTACTTAATGAACATGGTAGAAAATTATTAGGCCAAAAAAATAAAGTTTTAAAAACCTTCGATTGAAAAAATTTTAAGAAGCCAATTTTTCCTATTTCACAAGAATGACCCATATATCAACTTGCACCACCACTATAACTTGCAAGACTGCCCCAAATATAGGTTGTGAATAGTTTAGAGTATGTATTACAGAATGAAAAAAAAACTAAGGGGTGGCAAAAAACATTAATAAACTGGGGTGCTATAGTTTAACAACATAAATACAGATCTTGTCAGAACTCGTAAATTTTAGTCAGTTCCAAAATTGGTGCTAAGATTATCTTGTACCATTAACTACTGGATAAAAATTCAATAACATTTCAGTTTCCTTCAAAGGTTTTCAATGCTGGCAATTTGAAAATCACATGTTAAGGAAAAGAACAAAAGTTTGAGGCAAAATCTTGTCTCAATATCATGTTAAAGACATCCCAAGATTTCAACTGAAATTGCCTTCTTTACAAAATATTGCAGACAGTTTTCAAACCACAAAAGCAAAATTGCTGCATAATTGCTCCTTGTGAATAGACATGCTAGTTTTGATATCATTTGCCTTCCTACTAACCAGATTCCCATCACTTTGTCCAA
Source organism: Metellina segmentata (assembly GCA_947359465.1). Taxonomy (NCBI): domain Eukaryota; kingdom Metazoa; phylum Arthropoda; class Arachnida; order Araneae; family Tetragnathidae; genus Metellina; species Metellina segmentata. The sequence continues at coordinate 47,808,979 of OX375881.1, read as the reverse complement.
ATATTCATGTCGAAAACATAAGCATTCAAGAATCAACAAGCAGTCAGACAAATGTCCATAAATAGAGAATAAAGCAGCTTAAGACAAAATCTTAACAATCCTTCATATTAAAAGAGTTCAGGCAGGAAGAATTACATTATTTGGATCATTTAATAACTTTTAGATATCAAAAGATTTCATTGCATTCAATTGTCTTATTGTGTAATCAGATAATACTTATACGAAACAAAGTAAACTGAACATGGTGAAACTTACTTTGTTCATGAGGTACATCATTAAACATTGCAGGCTGTAAAGCCCATTGATTCCATCCTTGAGATCCCCACATTGTGTTATACCTAAAATTTCCTAAATTAAAATCATTGATTCAGGATTTGAAAGAACAGAGAGTAGTTTTTAATAAACAGGTTTCCAAATGAATTATAAGCTGTCAATGATAAAGCACTAGTATATACACATGGGTATGGAGAAAAGTGAAGGAATATTTGCAGTTAGTTGAAGAATGTACAATTTAAAACTGAATGCACTACATTTACCTTATTCTGACAAATGTATACTAACTGAAATTATAATAGCAAGAGGGCTAAGAGGAAAAACAAATCCTAATTTTCGCAAACAATGTTTCTTTGTGCACAAAGAGCATAATAATTTAACAATCAGACCGCATCTACCATCGCAATTCACACAAATGAGAAATGATGCATTTTCATTATTTTTTTTTAGATATGCACATAACGATGACGATTAAAATTTTTAATTCTTCAAAAAGCTATCATGGCATTGCCATTTTACTTTACTTTCCATTTGTAATAAATCGTAAATATTTTTCATTGATGGTAACACTACTAGGTATTAAGTATGGTATTTTTTGGTGTGATAGCAACACAACGAGCTATTGTTGACGGTCCGGGATCAACTTCCGAAGGAAGAGATCATAGGACAACCCATAGACTTTTAATATCCTCCTTTATGAGACAACCCCACGTGATTTTGAACCACGGTCAGATGAGGTGATCACACCTGAGCTGGCACCCCACTCTCCAAACTTTCACACCACAGCAACGTGAGAACAATTGAGGCCCTGGCGGATTTAACGTGCGCCAGGCCACGTATACACAGCTATCTTTGGCTGGACCAAGTTTCAAACTCGCAATCCTCTGGTTATTCCTTGCTCGTCCAACTTATCTCACTAAGCGCTATTGCTGATGGCCCGTGAACAACACAGAAGGAAAAGATCCAAGGACAACACCACGTAATTTTGAACCACGATCATATGAAGAAACAAGCACCGCATTCTCCAAACTACCACATCACGTGTGGACATTCGAGGCCACGAAAGATTTAACATGCACAAACCTCCACGTACAGGACGGTCTCTGGTTGGATCAAGTTTCGAACTCGCAACCCTTCGGTTGATAATCCACTATTCTTTCAACCGGTACCTTGCCTTTTCTTTCTTCTACGCGATTATTACATTGACTTCCTGTGCGATTCATTTTATTTGTCAACAATTTCTTGTGAATTCAAATAGTATTTTCAGTTTGTTATACGAAAGTAAAAATCTTTTTTAAACATAGAAAAAAATATTGATGATGAAGAGACCTTATTTCATTGGTACAAATAAGACCAGTGCTATGGGGGGGGGTAATTAGAAATGTATAAAGATAAAAATGTTACCAGAATTGTATAGAAAGACGTCTGCTGTGAACTAAGTATAAAAATTTTGAAGATAAGGAGGGCAAGCAAAAAAAAACTAGCTTGGTGGGTTTTCACATATTTAAATTGCATAAAACGTGTATTTTTAAATTCTGAAAATCTGTTTTGCTAGTCAATTATTACTAAAGCGAAAATCTTTTAGCTTTAAATAAAATGTAGAAGTGTAAATTAAAATTTAGAACATTATTTTTACCTTAATTGCTAGTAAAAGTCAAAAATCATAATTTTTTTTTCGCGTTAAATTGTTATACCTTCTGTATCAGTACTCTAATTTCTTTTATTATTTCACCCTAAACTTTAGTCTGGTAATAATGTTTAAATACATACTACTGTACTTTGCGAGAGTGGATTGGCTACTTCATTGCTCATATTTTAGTCATTTGCCAGGGAACGACTTCAACACTTGTTACACAATATATGCACATTATGTTTCTGACAGTGTTTGCTTGAAGGCCGCCTCGTATTGTGGTTTCTTTTGGTAAATCTGTTGCAGTTGTGATTATATTCCATGTATTATATTTATATTCGTTTACTGGCGACACTTATTTATTTTTGCTGTTTGGCAACATCTGGCTGATTCTTTTATCTTTTATGTAATCTAGTCTTGTAACGTACCTGTGTTTTACGTCTTAAATAAATTACCCTTTGTATCCAGGACACCTTTGGATCCAGGAATGAGGTACATGTCAGCATCTAGTGACAACATGCACGATGCCGAAGGAGCATTCAGGTATCGACAGGCAATAGGAGTGCTCTTGTACTTGGCGGGAGGGACAAGACCAGACTTGGCTTTTCCCACCACCTTCATGAGCCAATTTAAGAATTGCCCTAGTAAAGAACACTGGTTTGGTGTACAGCATATACTTAGGTACGTGACGCAGACCAGGGAGATAAAACTACACTTCCAAAAGACGGGAAGAAATCTCGAGATGTTCTGCGATTCAGACTGGGCTGGTGACAAAATTGATCGTCGATCATTTAGTGGTTATGTCACCATTCTTACAGGAGGCGCCATCTCATGGAGCAGCAAGAAGCAGAGGACAACAGGGTGTAACTGTCGTTCACGGTAAGAAAGCGATTTGTCGCCAAATATGGTAACCTTCACCTTTTGCGGTTTTTCTTCACAACTGCCGTTTTTGTTATGGCAACCCTATCTGCAAAATTTCTCGCACTCCACGCTCTGAATGGTATTCTTTGCTTTGTTTCATTGGCGACAAAATTTAGTTGGCGACTAACGTCTTACCGTGAACGACAACTCCACCTTTGTCGCCAATGAAACAAAGCAAAGAATACCATTCAGAGCGTGGAGTGCGAGAAATTTTGCAGATAGGGTTGCCATAACAAAAACGGCAGTTGTGAAGAAAAACCGCAAAAGGTGAAGGTTACCATATTTGGCGACAAATCGCCTTCTTACCGTGAACGACCACTCCACCAAAGAATCTTATCTCTCAGCTTCTTATATACTTTTTCTAAACAATTTAAAGTACAGAGAAACAAAGCACGCACAGATACAAATTAAAAAAGGAGATTATGACTAAAATGTACTGAAAACCACCGAGCGTAAGCGAGCAGGGGGCGGAGCCCCCTAGTATTTTAAAAAGGTGATGTACTTGAATGAAACCATCTGCTATACTTAAAAATTAAATAATTCCTTAAAAAATAATTGTTTTTTCGTTTTTAAATTTAACGCAAAAGTAAAATGTATTGTGTTTCAACACAAATAGAATAAAACAATCTCTGCAAATCAAAATTCAAATAAACAGATATCAGGAGCGAACTCTCACTTACAGTATACTAGCACTGCGTGGCTAGCCCGGCGTTGCCGTGCCCGTGGTACAGTCAACGCCGTGATTCAAGGTATTAATCTGGTGTAAAATTTTCCGCAGATTTCTAATCCGGTGAAGATATATTCAATTTAAAAATTATTTATTTAAAGAAAATCATATTTTTAGTTAGCAATCTAAAGTGAAATTTTCCGCAGACTTCAAATCCGTTGAAATTTTTAATCTGTCTTTAGCGATTCCGATTTTACGAAAAAACGATCAACAATCCCAGTCAATAGGTTTTTTTATTTCTTGCTCTCATTCGCAGACATGGGACAGAAAATGTAATCTGTTTTTTTTTTTTTTAACGCGAACGGGCACGAAATGCAATTTGTTTATTTTTGGAAAGGGAAAGTTACCGTGACGTCACAATCTCGTGCGAAATAGAAAATATTTTTTCAATTTAAGTTATTTATATAAAAAAAAAATCATATTTTTAGGTATGGATCTAATGTGAAATTTTCCGCAAATTTCAAATCCGCTGAAATTTGTACTCTATCTTTAACGGTCTAGAAGACGGAAAAAAACTAATTGACTCCAGTTAAGAGATTGTTTGTTTCTATCGTCTGGCTGAAAAATTATTCCTTCGATCAAAATCAAAACGGAAATGAAAGCAATAAATTAAGAATATGTGATATTCTATGCTGTAGCATTCAATTATGATTAAGTTTCATTAAATTCATTTAAAAAGTTCTAGTTTAAATTTTAAAATTTCGCCGCTACCCAAAAACTGCAAAAAATTTGGACTACTTGTGTGCCAAATCTCATTGCTGTAGTTGCCATAGAATCGTCAGGATTTTGCGCCCACTTAAAAAACAGACAAACAAACACTTCCTTTTATAATATTAGAGATTATCATTATTAATCTTAAATAAGCGAACTACACAATCTGCATAAAGAAACTACCAACAACTAATAAACACACTCTAAATTAGTTTCCTCTTTCGGAAGTCGCCAAGATTCGCCAACCTGCATCTTTGAGTATAACAGTAAGATATTCGTTGTTTTCGCAAAATTAGTAATTCTAATGATTTCAAAAGATTTTCAAGCTTAGAGATATTAAAATTGTTCTCACGAAGTCAAATAATGCAAAAAAGTGTTCACAATACGGAATAAACATTGATTATACTATGATGTGATACAACGGTACGCTTTAAAAAATTGCTTTAAATACTAAAAAAGCATATAAGGAAAAAATTACACACATGTGAAATGAGTAGGGTGATCCTTTAGGTCCTCGCTCCTTGCAATTGTATGCGGAACACAATATGCAACCATATTTTTTTAATTAAATTTTCTGCCTTCAACGCGTTAATTTGGCGTCCCAATGCTTAATCCCATAGAGAACCTTCTCAGAATCGAGGAGGCGACCTGCGTTACGTGGTCTTAATTTAGTTTCACTTGGACAACCACTGACAACCCCTATGCGCTCTCTATCTTTATCTCCCCTCTAAATCTGGTAATTATGTTTAAATACATGCTGCCATACTTTGCGAGAGTGGATAGTCTACTTCATAGCTCATATTTTAATCATTTGCCAGGGAACTGCGCCAACACTTGTTACGCAATATTTGCACACTATGTTTCTGACAGTGTTTGCTTGAAGGCCGCCTCGTACTGTGTTCTGGTAAAAATCTTCCAGTCCGGCTATTGTTATAGTATCCTCAGCCAAAAATCCATTCCGAGCACAGAAAGTTGTGAAGAACAATACACGCTTTGATAATATCAACTGCAAAATGATGATCTACGTTAATAGGCCGATGGAAGATTCGCTGTTTGTTGCTAATAATACCAAAAGCACACTCGAAATAACGTCGAACTCTGCACAACCAATATAAATGAATATCATTTTCTCTAGCGTTTGGTGTGTTCTCCTAATACGGCCTAAATAAATATTTATGTAATCCCAATGCTTCATTTCCATCAAAGAAATATGGAACTTTTGAACTTTCTGTACTTGGAAGACATTTCTCATCTGGTTGTTGTAGTGTGTTTGTTATTACTGAGCTCCAAAGAGATGACTGTGTACAGCAACCACATGTATGGGATTCCTTTTCTATACAGCCTGAGATGAGTAGTCACAAGCATTTAACAAACGACTGCGCTTACTATAGTATTACAGATAAAAAAAACGCGCTGTGTTCCATTCTGATGCAGATTTGCTGAAATATTCATATAAAAAGCAAGTATGCTCAACTTTTGAACATGGGTGTAGCTATTTTATATAAGTATCGAATGAAGCTTTTGATATTCCTTCATCGTTGATATTGAGTTGATTGAGTTGTTGGTTATAAATGCATCGACCTTCGAATGAAACAGAGTGTCTGGGCGAAGTCGCTGTCGTAAGATCTCTGAAGGGAAATCACGTAGACCTAAGAATCGACTTAGCCGAATGGCAATCAACAGAAGCGGATTTATGCTTCTGCCGCCTAGGAGCTACCAGTAACTTTCCGCCCCCTCAACATGTTATTTTTTAATCGGTTAGCATTTTTATATTGCTTGTTTATTTTGTGTTTTTATTGCTGTGACTTGTGCCTTTGATATTATTCCAAAACATTTTGCCACCTTGGGCTACAGCTCCTATAGCCCCCTAAATCCCCCCACTGGCAATCGAAGAGCAGACTAGTGTTTTTGATCACGATGGATAATCACTTTAACCAATGAATAATATAGGATTCATGCTTTTTCTCACAACCACAAGACAGATTTTCAAAACGAGCGACTGAAGAAATAGCATGGAACTGTTTCCACATGCTCCGTCTATATCATTAAAAGGTCGATGTAAAACATCTGTCACGGGTCTCTCCATAGAGATAGACAGCTCAATATACATTTTTACCGATTCTATGGCGTCTCTCCAACGTCAATAACACAAACCAAAGAGCTATTTTCAAATTAAAAAACTTATAAATCTTATCTACAAATTTAAAGATAATGATGACACTTTACAGTGGATTCCAGTGCACTGTGGGGTTCATGACTACGAAATGGCAGACAAATTAACCAAATCGTCATCAAAATCGTGACCATTCCCTTTGCTTTGGACGTTACTCTCAGGGAGCCTAAGCAAGATCTATACAGATTTTAGATACAGTGTGACTCCTGGAAAGGTACTGGAACGAGTCGTTCCATATTTTCTTTCATACAGGAGTCTAATGACACTGTATACTTTACGAGTGTCCATGGTCTCGTAACCACACTTCCAGCCAAGACAGAGTTGGTCCCATAGCCACCCAAAGTTATTTTTACAGGTTGTCCTTGTGGACTCGGACAAACGCCTTGTTTGCACTATGGAAAAAGAGGCATTGGTGCAATTTTTTTTCATGCCCCGTAGAGAACTGATACAGAGGACATTTGACAAGCTTGTGCAATACCCAGTTCATTGTTTACATCTTTATCTAATTCTTATTTTATGATTATTGCATTTCATGTGTATAGAAAATACCCTGAAACTGGAGCAGCTTCGAAATTATGAAATAAAGTTGTTGTTTTCGCGATTAAGTGTTGTTAAGCCTTTTAAGAACGACTTGTCCAAATGCTACTAATTGCAATTTATTGATAAAAGGTTTATGTTAGTTGATTCAGGTTCGGTGTGTTTTTCGACTTATTCCTTCAAATGGAATTGAAATTTTTGGTTCATGAAATCCGATGACAATTGATGAATGCAGACATTTTTTTTGAGGTCGTCAAACCATTCATGTTTAAAGCACACAGTTACGGAAAAACCAAACATACTTTATCTGTACGTCGTTTTGAAAAAGCTAATTCAAAGGTACTTTTCGATAGGGATACCATAATTAGGGGTATTCCATAAATTCAAAAGCAGATAATTTGCATAAGGGGTCTTCTTCTAATCCAAATACACACAAACTTCTTATTTTTAAGGTTAACATTCATATTTAACTTCGGATACCTAGTTTTAAGTCATTTGGTCCAATCGTTCTTGATTATGTGTATGGAAATCTAGAATATCTTTATGGTAAAACCCTGACCTTCATTTATATATTTCGAAATTATGTTCTCCCGCTGATACTTTCATTTTATGAACCTAAACCCGTATGGCACCTTTGAATTTGCTGTATTATGTACGAAACATGAATAAAAAGGGTGTTTTGCACATTACATTGATCATTATAGCCTGATGTGGTCTATCTGCTGTAAACTTTAACATCACTGTTTCTGAAGAATTCGAAAATTCAGTCATCCATTTTGGTTGGCGGACTCCAGAATTACACACGTTTGGAGGACAAGCGAAAGTACCCAGGGTCTCTCATACAATTAAAATGGTATATTCCATAGAATCAACGTTTTGTTTGCATTTTATACAGTTTTATTATAAACAAGCTGAATAACTCGGCGTTTCTCTTGTTGAAATGGTTAAATGTTGATTGAAAAATGAATTAAAATAATCTATTTTCCTGAATAATATATTGCAATATGCAAAAGACTAAGACATATACAAACAGAAACGAAATTCCGATAAAAAATGCAGACTTCTAAAAAACGAAAGATGTGTAAAGTTTCGAATTTCGACTTCCTGAGTTGAAATAGAACAATTCGTAAAAGACACTAGAAAAATATTAAAGGACGATAATAATTTATGATTTATGAAATTTAGTAATGCTTAAATATGGCCACGACATTTCTCTGTGTTAAGTTTCCAGTGAAACGTGTTTCCTTGTCAATATTCAATTATTACAGGAAAACAAACTTTAGGTTTTAAAATTGGGGCTTCGAGGACCACTTTTAAGACTACCGTCAACTGGGGTAGCTTTGTCCCATTTTTTATGCTTATTTCACATGAAAAGCAAATAATAGTTGTAAACCAATTAAAATTTGAAATGGTAAGTGGTTTATATAATTTCAAACATATGTAACTGTAATATAAACCATTGTTAAAGTATACCTACAAACCTTAAACAATTTTTTAAATGTTTAAAAAACTTTTGGGCTAATGCTACTTTGATTGGTGGAACTTAGCCCAGATCTTGAAAACCAAACCTTTAAATGGTTGCCGTAGCTTGGGCCAATGTTAGATCATGTACAAGTATTGTCAACTTACCTAACAATAATATCTTACCTCATTGAAGTTATAGTAGCAATCTCAAGTTAATTTGGAAAAAAATCAATAAATTAACCTTATTTCTACGCAAAACTGACTTTATTTTTAAATTACAGGTGGAATTTTTAAAGAATACTATGTAAAACAGCAAGTAAACAGTAAATTAACAGTCTTATTTGTTTTGATGAATTTATAGTCCATACTATGAAGAAGAAACATAATCCAGTTCTGGAACATTAAACTGACTCCTCATTGAGACAATTTTCAGAGGATTGATTTACCCGCACAGTTCTTCACACTCATAACTTATTCTTGCTTTCGGTCCATCGCCAAAATTTGAGTTTTTTTCCCTCATACATTCCATAGTCGGTCTGTTATCTGACAAGCTTAAAATCTTTTTAGGATATTTAACACCATCGTACTTCACTATAACAAAATCATCTGCAGCATATTTTTTGGGATTTACTTGCTTGTTTGGACTGTTGTGGACTTATTGTTTTATTTATTCTGAAGTGTTTCGTCAAATTCAGAGAATGTTTCACTTATACCATAAGACTCTAACACTATCTCAGTGTCAACTACCATCTTGGGCCAAAGTTAAACCAACACCTGGAACAACGTTTGCCTAATCTCTCTATATTAAAAAAAAGTTACCGCCGCCGCCGCCGAAGAATTGAAATTTTTGTTGTTTAGCTCCATTCTTAGATGGTTTCCCGAGAAAGTACTGATCGGAAAAATATGAAATTAACATGCTTTGTTCTTCATCGTATTCCCTGGATAATTATTAAGATATTTTTCCGATGCGGCTATTAGTTTAGGTTTTATTAAGTGTTAAAGTTGAAGAAGTGAAATTTCTTCCGCGAGTGAGCAAAACACATTCAAAATTTCAGTCTTTAGTCGTGAGTTTTTTTTTAAGAGTACCTCTCAACGTAAATTTTTGCAGCTCGTCGAGTTTTTTTTGAAATTTAAATGTGGTTCTTGATAATATTTTTTTGAAATTCGGGAAAAATCGGGACATTTTTGTTACTTTTTTTTAAAACTGCCGTATCTATATCTAATTACTATTAGTTTTTAATTTTTAAAATATCGCAGTATACCTCAGAATATACTCTTTCTTACGGTACTATTATTTTTGAAATCGGTTAATAATTAAATTGGATGCGATCAAAAGTTCGTGATACAAAATTCGGAATCTTCGGATATTTTCGCTACGTTTTGTTAAAACCGTTATGTCTACGGCAAAAACCATTATTTTTTAAATTTGAGAACATCACTGAATACACTACATTACACTCTTTCTTATGGTACAATTATTTTTCAAATTGGTTAATAAACAAAATCGATGCAATTAAAAGTAGGTCATACAATTTTCGGAACTTTCAGATCGTAACTTCCGATACAAAACTAAAATGGTCATATCTATATAGTATTACTGTTAGTTTTTAATTTTAAAAATATTGCAGTATACCTCACAATGTACTCTTTCTTACGGTACAATTATTTTTAAAATTGGTTCATAAATAAATTCGATGCAATCAAAAGTTGGTGACACAAATTTCGTATTTTTCAGTTCGCATAGCTGGTTCGGCAAACAGCAGTGGGTTGCATTTTCTACTATCGGGTTTGCCAGATATCAAATTTATCGTAGCAACAATTGCCATAAAAACGATTTCTTTTTATTTGGCGAGGAAAAAGGCTCGCTTTTTTCCCTCTGTTCTCAAGACAGTTTACCGACAAAGTACAATGTATTGATATTAACACTGTTTACTTAAAATTGTACAGGGAACAAGATACAGAAGATTTTTTACTGATGCGGCTATTAGTTTAGGGTGCATTAAGTGTTAAAGCAAAAAAAAGTGAAATCAATTGCGAAAGAAGTATTGGTTTGAGAAAGCAAACCAAACGGGATTGCGTAGCAATCCCCGGGGTCGGCGAGCGTAAGCGAGCAGGGCGCGAAGCCCTCGCTGTGACGTCATGTACCGGAAAGTGAAATCAGCATAATACGAATTATTCAGATAGTTTCACTCTGTGAAAGGAATGTTGGTTTGCGAAGCAAACCAAATGACATCTGTGAAAGGAGTGTTGGTTTGCGAAGCAAACCAAATGGGATTGCGCAGCAATCCCCGGGGGTTGGCGAGCGTAAGCGAGCAGGGGGCGGAGCCCCCTAGTGTAATAAATATTCATTAGTTGGAAAACCACAAAATAAATCAAGATAATAACATTGAAAATAGTTGAAACAATTAATAATAAACTGAGACAGTTCGCTAACCTGCTCTGAATCACGTACTCTATCCCATTTACATGGAAAAGTTAGAAGATAACAACAATATACGTTTTAGTGATACCAAAGTGGAGCAGCACTGTAGTGGTGGTAAATTGAGGAACTACAGACAAAACTATGAGAAAGTCAAGGCAGTACTGCCACCTATTGGCCCTTGCAATGAATATGGTATTCACTCTCCTTTGTTTTGTTACAGCACATACAATCTTTTTTCTTTTGTCGGACAAAGTTACCCGCAAGGGCCAAATTCACACCTGTTGACGGTACCAGCGTTCCAATTTTCATGGTCGTAAGTGCTACAGCCTATGTTTCCGCTTTCCTTTAGAACGTTTTTCCTTCTGAATATTAATTTGTTGCAAGAAAACAAAATTTAGATTTTAAAATTGGGGCTTTAAGGAGCACTTTTAGGACTACATGTGTGCCAATTTTCATGGTAGTAAGTGCTATAGATTAGTCTGAAGACAGGAAGGTAATAGCCTATGTTTTCCACTTTCCTGTAGAACGTGTTTCCTTGTCAATATTCTGTTACTGCAGGAAAACAAACTTTTAGTTTTAAAATAATTTTGGGGGCCTACACTAGTAATCCCTGCTATACAACATCCCAAACTCTTTTGGGAAAAAAAAAAAAGCAACGAGGTAAAATAAAAGATTTAGAACAAGTACAATATTTTCCGCTCAAGCGAATTGGCAAGCGTCACATGGTTTTGAACAAGTCTATCAGTTAAATTAGTGGACTGGTGTTAATGTACACAGGTAACGTAAACAACTGGCATGTTTAATGCGGATTCCTGCTTCTAAGTTTATCATCTGATGCTGTAAGCGACAGCAGAAATAGAACCAACCGTTGACGATTGGGAAAACCATGGACGGCGATCGACATTCATGCTTTTTCGAATGGTAATCTTCTCTTAAGGTATCCGGACATGTCCGAGACCCTTTTTTTAGATGTGGTATAGAAACATTTCAATGATATTTTTATGTTTAATGTTATTAAACAATAGCATTGGGCAATAAATATATAAAATATACATTAATAATTTTGTAAAAATGAAGACTGTGTATGAAATTTAAAAGAAATTTGCCAAAAACTTCAAATGTGCTACATGAAAATCCATTTAACCAATTTGAAAAAGGATGTTACCAAAATAAACTACATGCTTTTTTCAGGGCATCAAACAAAAATCAAAAAGATATTTAAATAAACAAAAATTTTACAAGCGATAGAAAAATGAGACAAAGTTTTTGATAGTTTTACAGTTCTATTTCTTAAATAAATTACCATAATATAAAAACTTTTCAACTCAGCATAACTGTTAGAATTCGTTCCCTAAACAATATGTTCTAAAAGTTTTACAAGAATCCATCAATAACTTTTAGTGTTATAACAGTTGAAGTGAGGAAATAATGCATAAACATTAATTTAGAGTAAAAAATGGTTTGAAGTGCATCGTTTGCTCTCTCCTGATTTTACTGTTTGTGTAAACAATTTCGTTCTTCACTTCTCATTAAAAATGTTCCCAATATTTCCAAAAGAGAAACGATTAAAGGGTTAAAAACCTTTTAAATTTTCAAAAAAAAAAAAAAATCAAAAAAATTCTTATGACTTAATTTTAATGCTCTGTTTCTTAGCAACGTTTTAAAACAAACCTGGTATAAAATTTCACTCTAGAACGGAAGTTATGGTTAAAAGAGTGAAGCCCTTAATCAAACATTTATAGCCAGCTCGAGAATGTCTAGTAAATTTAGATAATGAAAGTATAGACATTGGCAATTTACGCTTTCTTCAGAGCACGAAAGAGGCTCGAAAGAGCAAAAGAAGAAAGCAAAAAGTTGTTGCAGAACATTTTCTTCTGCAAGAAGGAGAAACATATGCTACTGGAGCACTTTAATAATAAAATTGTTTTTAAACGACGATACCTCAAAACTGTGATTTTACCACTTGCGCGCAAGATTTCTCTGGAATGGTTGGTTAGAATAACATGAAGTTTTAATTGACTATGTAAACCATATATATGTTTAAAATGATCAACTTTTCTGCCTATCCTGTTGAAAGTTTTTGAATAAAAGTTAATTTTGTGTTAAAAAAAAACATTTCAAAAATTTTTTTAAATTAAAAATTAAAAAATATATATACAAGAGTTTGTTATTGTAATTATACTATATATTTTTAAGTGCATAAAAAAACAGCTCAGAATAATAATTATTTTGCCCAGAATGCTGCGTGTAATACACCATATAATATTCTAACAACAAAAACAATGCATTTAATTTTGGTCCAAATTACAATATATTTATGGGGTAGAAATAAAAAAAATAGTTTACAAAAGATAAAGGCAGTTAAAATCTGCATACAAAATTTCATTTATGTAAATAATTTATTCATGGAGATATTAAGATTCGAAATGTAGTGATTTTTTTTGCCTATTTTGACATTTAAAAGTTATCTAACCCCTTAAAGCATTTGAGAAACCTTTCTAAAAAATATTTGCAATAAAGGTAAGTTTTAAATTTAAATTTTGAGAGGTTTTAGGTACTTTAATAGTCATTTCCTGAGTTTTCATACCTACTTCCGGTTTTCCTGACTTTATTAAAATCTTAATATATCTGCAGTAATTAACGTAGAGAAAAATCAAATAGATTTTAGAAAGTCAAATAAATACTCTATCAAATAAGATCAAAAACCTTTTTTTGGACAAAAATAACCTTACCCTTGTTAAGGTAACTTTTGGTCAAAAATAACCTTAACAAGGGTTTACAACTTTTCCAAAATCGACTGACTCAAGGTCGACTGCCTTTTCGTTTGAGCCGCAATATAGTGAAAATTTCCAATTCCATCGAAGACTGCGCTCAACATTAAATAAAGACAATGAATTAGGCCTTCTCTTTTACGAGCCCATGTACTATAGTACCTGATAATAACGATAAGAATAAATTAAGGCAGATGCCGATAAAACACAACATACATTAATAAAAATTAAAATTAAAAAAAAAAAAAACGAAAAATTAAACAACAGAATAAGATGGGTAGGTAGATTAGGTAAGTATTTAATTAACGTCGCACTGGAGCAACACGACGGGCTATTGACAACGAACCGAGACCTACCCCGAAGGGAAAGATCAGGACAACACCACGGAATTTTGAACTACGGTCAGATGACGAGGCAACACCTGAACTCAGAATATAAGACGGGAAAAATAATTCAACTGGACACTGAAAATGGAACTCGTAATTTCAACTTACCAACGAAAGGGTGCTGCCACTCAAAACTAAGCTTCTCAAATACTTCAATTTACTAGACCAGAAGTGTGATTATCTTCAACAGTACCAGTGATTCCTTATATGGACCGAAAGTATTACAGAGTACTTACATGTTAACAGCGTATTATCATAATTATTAAAAAGCAAAAAATTATACAAAACTTTAAAAAAATTACAAAAGAGGAAGTATCTTAAAGTAATGGAAAATAAATAGGAGAAAAAATAGAATCCATAGTAATTGATACAATTTGGGGTCCAAATCACGTTCCAAAGGTGCATAAGAAGCAGGCAGACAATCTGATCCAAAAAGGAGGTGAAAAAGTAAGACAGAGCTGTGGTAATAATTTTGGTAGAACAAAAATAAATCAATACAAATCTCAACTATTATAAAAGAAAGTGTTTGTTTGTTTGGGGCCGCAAAATCCTGACGATTCTATGCCACTTACAGCAATGAGATTTGGCACACAGATAGTCCTAATTATTTGCAATTTTTGGGTAGCACCGAATTTTAAAATTCAATCTAGAAGATTTTTAAATGAATTTCATAGTTTTATTCTCCATCGGTTTTCAAACACGGAGAACTTTTTTTACTCATTAGGTTTGGAATCATGGCAAGTTTTATTCACCCGCAAAACGCGGAGAAATTTTTTTTGTTTGTTTCCGCTCTTTGATTTTGCGCGATTGATTTCCCAGCCAGACGATAAATCTTTTAACGGAAGTCAAAGTTCTTTTTTCCATCTCCCAGACGGTTAAAGAAAGATAGAGAACAAATTTCCATGGATTGGAAATCTGCGGAAAGTCTCAGTTTAGATTGTTACCTAAAAATACGATTTTCTTTAAATAAATAATTTTTTAATTGAATATATCTTCAACGGATTTGAAATCGGCGTAAAATTTTACACCAGCTTAATACAAATACAAATATTGACGACCAGCTACAGGCTCGAGCCCAACAAGGCTGGTCCTTTGTTTATGAATTCCCCAATTCCCACTGACATAATTTTTAATCACATTGTTTAGATTTTTTTTTAATGGCTCAACAGCTTTAAAATTTCCCTACAAATTTTCTTTTTTGAAATGTTGTGGCATCTTTGAAATCTAAATAACCACCCAGAGCCTACTTTAAATTGCTCAAGTCCCATCTATTTAGACAGTCTTCCAGCGGCTGCTTGAATTTCTATTCCTCGAGCAGATAGTCCAGATGAATGAAGCTGAGAAAACCACTGGTATACTTCATCATCCATCGTGATAAGAGAAGGCATTCACATACCTTAACTTCACTGTTTTCTTTTTCTACATTAAACTTAAGAACTAATTTATGAATGTCACTTTTCACTTTTTTAATATCAGACACGGTTTGTTTTGCTATTCCGTACTCAGCACAAATGCTAGACGCTGAAACTTTTTTCAAGGTTTTCTATCACTGACAGTTTATACAAATATTGACGACCAGCTACAGGCTCAAGCCCAACAAAGCTGGTCCTTTAAGTTCCTGTTTACGAATTCCCCAATTCCCACTGACTATCCAATTGTATCTTAAATTCGTACACTCCCTTTGAATTGACTATATTTTCTGGCAACGCGTTCCAACTGTCTATTACCCTATTAAAGTAGTAGTTTTTCCTTAAATCCCGATTAAAATGTGTCTTTTTCAATTTATACCCATGGCCCCTTGTTCTTTATCCCTATTGAAATTTAAGCCCTCTGTGTCCCCTTGTTTTACAAACTTGAAAAGCTGAATCAAATCCCCCCTCCTTCTTCTTCTTTCCAGTGTATACATGTTTAGCTTACTTAAACGTTCATTATTTTTGAAATTTTTTGTTCATTATTTTTGACGTCGAAATTTGCTAGCCCCTTTATTATTTTTGTAGCTGAGTCATTCCACGTGAAATGAGCAAAAATCAGGAAAAACCCGTGGCCGTATGGTAATGGATTTTCATGAAATTTGGTACAGGGGTTTAGTTTATGCATAAATAACGATATCCAAAAGAATTAGGTTCAAAATTAAATATTTTCGAAATTGGAGGCATTTTTAGGACTTTCAACTTTGAAGAACAGTTGCGAGATCGCTTAATGTTGCATGTTTGAAGTTCTGTTTCTCAAAAATTATACTTAATGTAGACAAACATGTTTTACATTTTTATAATCTGTACAAAATGTTCTTTTATTCACTGTGGCAACAACCTTTTTAAGCATAATATTTAATCCAAAATTTAGTTGCAAAAAATGGAAAATTGTCATTTTTGACGGAATTAAAAACATTTCTATGTTCTAAAGAAATTTTACGACATACTTTAAATTCATGCCAGTTACAATGCTAAGTATGATAATATTACTGATAGAGTTTGGAAGTCATATTTCAATTCTTTCATCTTCAAAATAGCTAACGAAAAGTACAAAATAATAATTTTCTACTGTAAATAGGCATAAGAAATCAAATGAAGGACAGCTTTTACAAAACCGACAATTCACAGGAATACAGTTTCATATGTATATTACTTGGTAAAAAAAAATCAGGATTGTAATCTGAGTCCTAAAACAACAATAATAAAAACAAAATCACAACATTTGCTTCCCACTCTATGCAAGTTACGAGAACTTCAATGATAACAGTGAAATAAAATATAGATAATGAAACCCTAATTCAACAAAGAAATACCAAATCATGTTTAACTTTAAGGGTGAATAATAAAAGTAGAAAAAATGAGTGTCAAAACAAGCTTAAAAGTTTCAACATAGTATCATAGAAATTATGAATTTTAACTAATTACCTTTTCAAATTCACGATGTGGTAAAGCTCACAAGTTAAACTTTGCTTCTTCTATTATTGAAACGTGATTTTTTTTGTGCTGCTGAATTCTTTTTAAACTCTTTACTTCTTTTCCTGGCGATTGCGATAAATATGACACTCGAATTAGTGTCGTACAATTTGGAATAGGAATGTAGCAATGACAGTTACGAGTTCCCGTAATGGCTGCGGTCACTTCATTAAACCTTTGTTGAAGATAAGACTCAATTTGAATAACATCAGTTGAAGGCACATAAAAGAATTTGATGTTTGAAATGGTTGAAGTACAGAAGGAAAATAGTTGTTTTGCATTTAAAATCTGATTGTTGTATGGTCTCTGTAAACTTGTTCTTGCGGCTAACCGTTTGATAGTTCCACCGATTACATCGCATGGGCTTTTGCCATGACTTGTAAAGTGCCATTCTGCCTTCAATTCAAGATCGGATTCATGATGGCAAATGTTGGAAAAGTTTTTCCGGTTTTTATACTGTGCTGAACACCTATCGCTGAAATAGATAAAATTCTTCACAGAAAGAAACCTTTCTTTTATAAAAGGGATTACGGCAGTCTGAAATGCAAATACACTCAATGTATCATGTCTAGTATGGTCACTAATAACGCACATTGAAAGGATTTGAAACCTGTTTTCGTTATCCTTCCCATAAAGTACAAATGGGTGCAGTGTAGCTTGAGTAGTTTCCCAATAGAATCCTTGAATTGCATCCTGAACAATAAATGAATAATTTTCTGAAAATCGAGGAGTACAATGCACTCCTCCTGGGAAACAGTCAATTTCTTTTCCTCCAAAAATTTGGACTGCGATTTAGCAATGAAATGATGTTTTGTCACAATCCAGACATATTCTCAACAAATGAGTCAAGAATTTCTTCTGTTGACTGGACTTGTGTGATTAGAGTAGATCTGTCGGTCGAAATCCAACGCTTGTAAATAATTTCTTCTAAATTTTGGAAAACCTCAAATTTTTCTATTTGAGCACGAAATTGATCTTTTGGACACTTATCACATTCTCCGAACATACATTTTTCCTTTTCAATGTTACAAACATATAATTTCATTAGCTCTAGTAAAGAATAATGAGGTTTAATAGCGTGTAGCATCAGTTTCATATTTTGATGTATGGTGCACACACACACACGGAATGTGTACCAATACTTCCAGCTAGTACACAATGTTTCGGTCTTAATTCAGCGAATTTACTGAAACCAATCTTTGCACTCCCATGCTGTTCCTTAAACTGCTGGTATCCTTCTTTTAAGTTACAAAGAATCAACCTTTTTTATTTTGGGACTTTACCTTCATCTGTGTTTACATTAACATAGTCTTTTTTTCCTGGACATAGCCGACTTATGTCATCAGACTCATAAAAGTTTATAACTATTGCAATAATATTGTCATTAATTTTTTTGCCTTGTCTCTTAGCAGGTTTTCCTTGCTAAATACAATGTGGTAGAAAATTCTGTCCTTATTTTTTCCAGACACCAGCTCTTTGGAACAAGAGTTAGAATTTGAATTTTTTCTGCAGGGGATGTTGTTTCAGCAAACTTTGCTTTCAGCTGTTCTATTAAACAATAAAAAATTTTCCTTACTTTCAGTCGCATGTGTACTATTAATTTTATTGAGGTTTACTTGTAAAACAGTTCCCAAATTTATTTTAGCAGTTGAAACAAATTTCTGTAATTTTCTTTTGCCCTAATGTTTTCTTTGAGTCATGATGAGTTTACGAACCTTTTTAACAGGCGAATTTCCCATGTTCTGTAGGCTGTTATTGAGTTTTTCGTACTGTTTCTCTAAAGCTTCCGTTTCAAAATCAAAATCTGTTGCATCCTCTTCTGTAATAAAATTTTTAACACCAATTTCACATGTGAGACAGATCTTTTTACCTGGCGAGAGCAATCCAGCTGATTTCTTGGCAATATCTAGTGTTATTATTCGCAGGGACTTTTCAAGCACGTTTGTGACTTTTAAAAGGATTACAACAAGTTCGTCGGAATAAGTAAGTATACTTCAGTAAATACACTTTTTCATGGTGAAGACAAATGTTTTCAAACTTCCCACCTAATTTCAAATACAACAATTCTCTGGCTTTATCTGTAAGTTCGGAAAGTTCTTTTAATCCGGTTTCTTTTACATAATGGATTTTATGGCAGTTTTCTTACACCATTTCTCCCACGTCACAGTTCGAAAGTTCAGGAATTTTAAAATCTCTTTTACTATCAAAATCAAACATAATAATAATATTTCCTAAAAACTACAAGAAAATCCAAAAGACTTCTCTAACCTACTAATGATCATTTCAATGGATGGAACACTTATGGATTGCCACTTGAACATTCGCCGGTGTTTGAAAGCTTTCGGTTCAGCAAAAAATTATCAGTTTATAGCAACCCAAGCACATTTATAACCATAATTCATTTAGCGTTATATATTATCTGTCATTGAATGTAATAGCATCTCTTTCAATGAGGAAATGGATGGCTTAATGGCGTGTTTTCGCCTGTTTTGTTTCATCATGCGATAAAATAAAACTATAGTTTTCATCTAGTTAAAAATGCTCCTGGGACGAAAATAAGCAAATTACAATGATGAAAATTTCAGGACAGATAATATACATCTGGACACATAATACTGAAAATTTGTGAGTTTCTCGGAGCTGTCCTTCACAATAAAATTTGTATTCAAAAATACAGAAAAATCGCCGTTTTCAATTATTTTCCTTTTTTATTATTATTTTTCTTTAATAAGGAATAGGACTACAATCGCTAAATTATACCTACCTTTTATATAGAAGGGCTTTGTTAAGAATTATTTTTGATATTGTCTTTCCATTTTTAGAGGTACTAGAGCAATTCGAAATTGGTATCATATTGGACAAATCTCTATTTTTGCCGATCCTTCAGAACGAGAAGTGCCGGATATTAAACAAAATTCTGACATTTCCTGAAAGAACTTTTACTGAAGAATGTAACAATATAAAAATTCATAATTTGTGTCAATAACTTTTTGAAATATTGGGTCTCAAACAGGCTACTATTAGTGCTATAAAAATCTACATTTGTGTGACATTGAATTTTAAAATTCAATAAAAAATAAAATATCCATTTCTGACATTTAATATTTGGCAGTTCCTCCTTACTATATGCGATCTATTTATAAACTAATTTTCATTAAAATCGGTGATGTGTCAGCCACAGCATATTTGCTCATTTTGCGTGGAATGACCCAGCTCTGTGCTGAACCCTTTCAATTGATTCTGTGTCCTTTCTCATATATGGAGCCCAGAATTGTACAGCATATTCTAGATGTGGTCTTACTAAACCCTTATATAACGGCAAGATTATATTCTTTTTTAGTCTTTCTTTTTAGAAGTTACAGTCTTTTTAATATACCCCAATAACCTATTAGCCTTTTTACCCGCAGCTGAACATTGGTGACCCATTTTAAAATCCCTGTGAATTATCACCCCAAGATCCTTGACTGTTACTCCCTCCTTTACCTTTGCTCCCTGCAGACAGTACTCGGCTCCACTGTTCCTGTAACCCATATGCAGAACTTGACATTTCCCTACATTAAATGACATACCCCATTTTACAGCCCATTCGGATATCTTATCAAAATCCCCTTGTAAATTTTCTATCTGTAACTTGGTATCCACTGTCCCCCATATTTTTAAGTCTTCTGCAAATATACTGATTCGATTCTTGATCCCCAGACCTATATCATACCTTACACCACGGGCACGGGAAACGCCGGGCTAGCCACGCAGTGGCTAGTAAATAATAAATGTGGGCCCTACCATATAATATACAATTTCTTTTAATCCTGAAGCGAAAAAGCAAAACAAGGCGAAATAAAAATCCAGAGCAAGAAGTGAAAATTTTCGGATTTCCATCAACATTGCATAAGCACAAAAAGGTATTAAAAAAAAGGGACGAAAAAAAAATCGAATCGCGACCATTAAACGAGGATTAACAAGGTGCATCTAGCTAATTTGGAGCCTCGTGTGAGAAATGGAAACTAGAAGTCACCAGGAGCGGGCGGAGGGACGGACATGAGACGCGCTCACGATGTGCATTAAGGTGGCGTCGCTCGGTTTAAGCGTTATTTTTTCCCGTGACACATTCCATTAATTATTAGCTAAAAAGCGTTTTTTCCCCTTTCCCTGTAGGCGTCATCCCTTCAGCCCAGGAAGCATAGGTTAAGTCGTTGGATGCACCTATAACAGATAAGAGGATGGGGTTCGTGCTTTTTATGCGCTGTCGTGTTCCTTTTCTGAAAACTGTCAAATGCTTTCCGAGTGTTTTGGAAGTGTGGAATTGCTTTCATTGAAAGAAGAATCGACTCAACTTGGCAATTTAGCGTTGCAGAATTCAAGGCCGTGCCAAGGGCAAGGGTTACAGAACATTTAGGGAGGGCAGGGTAAGTCACACTGTCCACCCTCCTCCTCCTCCCGATATATGAATTAATATAATAATTGAGTAGCACCACTCCAAAGAAAAAATGTGAGAACTGTACTTGTATTATTAAAATATTCCAGGTTTATATACGCTTTAAAAATAAAATGCGATATTTTTTGGGCTAAATGTCCCGTATGGAAAATTGTGCCTCTAACTAACGATTTCTTACTGTTCCCAATGTGGGTTAACTTCCGATGATCGACTCTCCTCTTTAAGCCTCTGAGGAGAAGCCATGCATACATCCGTCATCCAATCTGAAGTCTTTTCTGCATGAGTTCTAACCATTTTGACCTCCTTGATGAGTATAATCTGAAGTCTTTTCTGCATGACTTCTAACCATTTTGACCTCCTTGATGAGTATAATCTGAAGTCTTTTCTGCATGACTTCTAACCATTTTGACCTCCTTGATGAGTATAATCTGAAGTCTTTTCTGCATGACTTCTAACCATTTTGACCTCCTTGATGAGTATAATATGAAGTCTTTTCTGCATGACTTCTAACCATTTTGACCTCCTTGATGAGTATAATCTGAAGTCTTTTCTGTATGACTTCTAACCATTTTGACCTCCTTGGTGAGTGCAATATTTTTACGAATCCTCAAATCAATAGACGAAATATATAGATATTTTAGCTGAAGAGAGGACAGGTAAAGAAGATCTATCTTGACACGATACAGTGAGGCTCCGATGTGAAGAAGGCAGTCGATCTTGCTTCATTCGATTTTTGAATAGGTTTGGAAGCTCTTTAGAAGCGCTGCCAAAACCTAAAAACAATAGAATGGACAGTTTTCTTCCCGCCAAAGTGTTACCACGCTATTGCTTTCGGCCCAGAACGAAAAACTTAGCCAGAATTAACGCTAAATGAGCCAATTGTAAAGTGATTTCTTTATGTTACCACCCCAGTTCCATAATTTAACTTACTAGAAGTGCGCCAAAAAAATATAATAATAATCGGAAAGGCCGTTGCCACTGCTATAAACGTAGACTGCAGTTATACCCAAAAGATGATATTCCAAAAAAATGTTTTTCAAATATAAATTTGTTGTGCTACAGAAAAGTTGTACAGTACCTCTGGTATTAGAACTCGAACAATTTGGAATTCAAATGAAAACTTTGAGCAAATGTTGACTCGAAATGTGAGCGGTGCTTTGGAAATCAAATGTTATATGTTGTTTGTAAGCAACAGCTCAAATAATATTCATTTTTTTCAATAAAATTTCATCCCATAACGTTATAAATTTAATTGAGGCGTGAGGCTTCGTGGTAAACAAACAATCGTACAATGTTGCCAAAATGGGGTAAAAAATAACGTCTTTTTTGCGTGCCACGTAAGAGAATTATATAAATAGAAGATATAGATATGGATAGACTCGTTCAAAACCACGTGACTCGGCTGTCAACTCGTGGCATCCGGACTACAAATCATGCTTTTGTTGAAATAAAACAATACGTTTTTTTATACTGCTGCAAAAAAAAACTATTCTTCTGTCAATTGAAATTAAAATTTTTTTGTATCCATAATGAGTGTTTTACTTTTGTTTTCCTTTACGTCATTTTAAGGTATGTACATTACATATACGTAAAAGAAACTATGCGTGGAAATTAGAAATACATATAAATTCATATTAGAGGAATAGGGAGAGGGTACACCGATATTCCGAATTAGGTTCGCCCAAGCAAAAACTGAAATGACGCTTATGATACAGAAGCTCAATTCTGGGCTATTTTTTTCCTTGGATCAAATATGCTCTGTTTTCAGAATACTGATTATAAAATTAGAAACAATTGTACGATTTACAACATATCCAATTTTTTGTTTTAAAACCTACAAAGAAATGAAGGATGTAGGGCAACATAAGTCACTTTTCAAATATTCCAGGAGAGGAATTTTAAAGTACTCTACAACCTTAATCATCGGAAGTAATGTGAACAGAGGTCACTTTGGAAAACTAGATAATACGCTCTTGATAACACAAAACAGTCTGCACGAAATACAGAAATTTTTTATAAACTTGTTTCCCATCACTTTTTTACCTCTTTCGTCAAAGGCGCTCATACTCGTGCTCGAAGCTTCATTTATAGCTTTCAAAAATACCTCGGTACCGAATTCAGCTCTGATCACTGACACTCAGTTCAGTTAGTTAGAGTTCAAACAGATGAAAAATATAACAGCTTATTCTTTATTTAGGTGGCCATCTTATCTTAAATTATCAAGTACTAACCACTCTCATTCAAACAATCAGAAATTCTTATGATCGCTCTTGAATATTTTATTTTTAATTGTTTTCATAACGCAACATATTTCTGTGCTATATCACTATATTGTCCGAAGCACTGCAATTATTTTGTTCAGTCTTTTATTTAAGTAAGAGTCCTTTGCAAGTTGAAATTGATACTGATGCTTGATTACAAATTTTCGTACACCACTCTCGAATTTTCTGTATAAAAATAGAAATTATACACAGAGTAATTGCTATTGATTATAAACACCACGACATCTCGATAAGTAACTATCACAATCAACTAGAATCAGTATAAATACTTTGTAGGTAGAAAAACCCAGCATTCTGTTTCTAGTGTCAGTCAAGAATCTTTCGTTTAAATTGAAGCATTTTGTATTTTAAGAACTAAAAATTATTTTAAATCAATTATTTCAAAGATAAGTTCAAAACTATTTCTATTGCATGATTCAACTTAAAGTATATGAGTGTTCCAATACCTTTTCCCATTAAATATATTTTTCTTAAAACGAGTTTCAGACTCAAATGTCTACACGTTGTAGTGTTGGAAAAGTTTCGAGAGCGGGGTGCCAGCTCAGTGTTGACCCCGTCATCTAACCGTAGTTCAAAACTACGTTGTGTTGTCAGATCTTTCACTTTGGAATTGATCCCTGGACCATCGCCAACAGTACGTTGTGTTGCTCCATTGCGACATAAATTCAACTAACTATCTACACCCTTCGTATGGAATTTGTTCCACATTGCAAGCAGCCTTGACGACAGGAAGCTGCTTTGCTCAATACTTACCTCTTCCTAGAGCAATAGTGATTATGTATTCTAGTATGGGAACTAATTTTTCTTTACACATCGGGCAAACGAAACAATGCAAATCCATCTACGTTTTCTTTTTAAATTGCAATATTAAGCTTTGTTGGAAGAGTTACTGTATAGACGGAAAATATTTGTGAGAAAAATTTTAAGTATTTACACATTAAAATGTATTGCTTTTTATCTTTTAAGAGAAAATAGGACAACATATCACTACAACCCATCTACCGCCTTATATACATATATTTTACATAATGAAAGTATAAGTTTTTCGGATTTTAAGAAGTGATCCCCCCCCCCAGTATGTCTCACCGCTTAGCTAGTTTACTTCTTTACATTAGAATATAAATGAGAGAATATTTATAAACCTGTTTAGCTTTAACCTAAAATATTTATGCACCTAGTCTTAATCCTTCAGAGGAGGTGGGAGGCTTTCACTCCTGAATAGGTTAATATATCGAGAATATGTATATACTTACCACTCTTTCAGAGGCAGTGGCACATAAGATGTTCCACCACCTAAGAGTTAATATATTGAGAATATTTATGTACATAGTCGTAACACTTTCAGAGGCAGTGGACATCAAACTTTGAACCTTTGAAAGATGGTTAACTCACGTAAATACACATCCAGTTCGCCAAATTGCAATATTGTAGAGTGAGCATCTGAAATTTGTGTTAATGAGAATAAAAAATTGAAAAAGAGTAACATTTTAACTATTGATAAACAGTTTATATTGAAAGTACATTAAATTCAGCTAGATGTTGCTTCATGAACTTGAACTCTCTATTATTCACTATGTTGTGTTCATTTGGAAAACAATTCTGTGCTCAGATGTCAAAATGTTTTAGTCACTTTTCTCAAAAAATTGTTTAAGTCCCATCATGGAGTCTTTTTTTTTTAATGTTTAGACGGTGGCAAAATGTCGTAAGTCTTTTACTTTCAGTTTATGAGAAAACAAAGGTGGGAAAATTGTAATAAAACAAAAACTACAGAACCACATGTTGAATCTTGAATCTTAAAGCTGCTGTCACGAAAAATTAAAAAAGTGACATAACATTTTGCCAACTGAGCACAGAATTATCAGATTATGTGAATAATGAAGTTAAGTTTGTTAATACATTCGTTTACTTTTTATCATCACTACTACGTTTAGACAATCTCTAAATAATGTGATTTTTCCTTTATTGTTCAGAGTGGATATTTTGCATTAGAAATAAAACAAATTAAAAAGAATTGTGTACATAGATACATTCATTAACATTGAAATTTCCTTTTGTTATTATGAAATATGGGTATCAGTGAAAGATGAAACAATTTGTTATTTTCTGATTGAGATTCAATTTTTTCTAGGATGATTAACATCTAAGATTTTTCTGACTTTCAGATGATTAGTTTTGGATACAACCTTTATGAGTCTTCCTTAAAACTTAAAATAAAATCACCGGATCAAA
Source organism: Metellina segmentata (assembly GCA_947359465.1). NCBI lineage: Eukaryota > Metazoa > Arthropoda > Arachnida > Araneae > Tetragnathidae > Metellina > Metellina segmentata. Next base: position 47,783,073 of record OX375881.1, on the reverse strand, counting down.
ACAAAAACATAAGATTTTATCTATTCTCTATTAATTATTGTTACGAACATCTAGAGAGTAAGAGCTTTCTTATCTTACAGTTCCGATATAAGGCATCAGTAATAACTTGGGCGTGTTGTCCTAATAGCCATGCACAGAATTTGAGAACGGCAGTTTAAGACTTCATTAAAGATGATCGATGCTTCAACCTTTTCGATGACATACAGTGTTAATTTATTGTAATGTCATTAAGAAACGCATCATTTCTTCGGTAATTGGTCGCTATAATTAAACGACGAAGAGCAATTACTGCCAAGGTCTGGCTCAAAGGTGTCTAGTTTCTCAAGTATTAATGGCTGCATTAACTGACAATGCTTTTAAAAGGATCAGTCGTGAGATAGCAGAGACCAGCGATTTTCAACCTTTTTCATCTCGAGGCACCATGTAAACTAATTCCTAAAATTCTACGACACACCAAAAAATGTATTGTACTTATGCCGATCTTACGAAAAAAAGGAATAGCTTTAGAAGTAATTACACTTACTCATTTTGCTCCAAATAAGCTTTTAAAAATTCTTTTAAAAACTATTTAAGATACTCCTTGTAACAAAAAATAATGCTTCGAATTATACGTGAATGACTTGAAGCTATTTCAGAACATGAATGTCAAAAGTTCAAAACTAAATCGTTGAAGTGAAATAAATTACACAATCAGCTAACACACACCTTATGCTTTGCTAATGCACCTAATGCTATGTGCTTTTCGTATGATAAAGTGGGTTTACCACTTACTTCCTCATACGAAAAGCACACCAGTGCCATTTTTGCTGCACACCAGTGTGTCGTGGCACCAGACCAGTTGAAAACTGCTGGGATAGACAAATGGAATGAGTTTGGGTTCAAGATCAGTTACTTAAAATTTTCAGTGTAATATTTAAATTTTGTTGCCTGTATAGCAGAGCTTTATGATATTATATTCATTGCATAAAACTGTAACACACATACCATACCATGCTATACTGAGCTATATTTTATAGATTGATTGTGTGTGGATCTATGCACATTTTAGAATTCATGTGTTCATATTGAATTGAAATTTTTGAAAACTTCTACATAACAAATTGATTTGCTTCCTATAGTTTCTTTTTCAGATTTTACAGTCCTAGGTATATCGCCAAACTCTCAATTATTTTTTGTTAAACCTTTAAAAGAAATGTATTTAACAATTTTAATATAAATATATTTTTTAATTCTGTACGATTCTCTCTAAGATATTGATATATTTTAATGATTTTTAAATTCAATAAGCAATCTGTTTCAATTAAGTATCTTGTTTTATCTATCTAGCTATATTTATGTGTCTTTTTTTTCTTTGTGTTTTTTGGATTATATATTTTTTATTTCCGTAATTGGATGTTTTAATGTAGAGAAACAATAAACAAAAGATAGAATATTAAAAATCGCTTTACTAATTTTTGTACTAATTTTAAATTTTCTGACACATTTTAATCAAATCGAATTTGTAAGGCTGTATTGAATACCACCTTTATTTATTGGTATATCAAAATTCGCGCGCGTAAATATTTTGTAATCAAATGTATGAAATTTTTGTTTATGATACCTGATGTTGTAGCATTCACATTTCAAGTTGGATCACAATACATAAAATTCTTGGAAAGAAAAATACAAGAAAATGTATTCGAACTTATATAAATCCAATTAAAAAAGATACTCTAATAAAAAATAATAATTTAAAGTACATATTCACAAAACCATATGTGAAATTGGATATTTTTTAAGTTGCTTCATCAAGATCCCATCTCAGTTTGTTTTACACTATAAAATATAAAACAAAATTATTTCTCGAATACATTTTATATTATACTTAAAATGTCATCACACATGCTTAAAACAACTATGTACAACACTTTTATTTGATCTTTTATAATTGTAAAATTTATTACTTTGATTTTGATTTCAATTCGTATTTTCTTAACTCAAATTTATTTATAAAACTAATGAACTAAAATAGATTTTGAGTGCAGTTTACCGTACAGTGCCTACCTCAGTGATATCTACCTATTGTTAAATTATCGATGCATGCTTTAAAATTCCTTTCTGAGGACATTATAAATTACACTTGACCCCTATCAATACCTGTATTAAAACCACGATTTCTGTACATTCCCACACTCGCCAAATGTTCCCAGAACTTGTGATTCCGAGGGTGAAACGTATGCGGCATCGTGTGAATGCAGGGCACTTTGGAGCCATAGTCAGAGTTTGTAGTCTGAAAAAAAGGATGTGTTTTCCTTTTACCAAGCAGGATGCACTCACGTTCTTGCTGGTACGTTTTTGAGACGAAATCTTTCATCACTCCCTCATTGGCCGAGAAAACGCAGTTGCCATAGTTCCACATCGATGGATTGTCGAAACGGAAAGGAAGGTTTTCTGCGGTGTGGTACACGTCGGATGTCCTCAGGTTTGAATTGTCGACTCCTTTGCTTGTTAAACCGTAGTGGACATTGCATTTGTTACCGTCAAACGCGTCGCCAGGCATCATTGATATGGTTGTCCGAATTTAACAAGATTATCCTATAACTGAACTAGAAGCAAATTTTGATTTTATCATCATTATCATCAGTGAACGGAATGGTCACAGTTTGATCGTCTTCTTAACGCTTGTACTCCTAATTGTGTCTCCACATCGTTTGAGTGTAGCATAACATTGAGGCGTCGCTTAGCAACCGAGAGAACGCGGCTGCCATCTACTTGTTTTCTGTGAAGATTGAAGGAAATGTTAGGAAAATTTGGAAACACAGGTGAAACAATTACGCTTCCTTGGATTTGTAAGTTTAAAGTTAAATACAAGTGATCTCTCCCAAGGATAAAAACAGCACTATTATTTTCACCTGAAAACTAAAATTATTAAAGTCAGATCATTTTTATTGCTGTATGAGAAATATATAAAAAGTGTAAAATTAATATTGTTCTTTGAACTACAAAACTATATCGTGTCATGGTGTTGGCTATCAACATAACAGACTATTTTACTAGTATCTAAATATATTATTTAGTGAGCAACATAGGCTCTTACCTGCTTTGTACGGATTTTCAGAATCCTGTGTTTCATACAGAACTCACGCAAAAGTGGATGTAGCAAATAAAACAATTAAACAATTAATAAAGCAAGTAAAACAATTTATAACTTATTAGATACCACGATGTATCAAAAATTTTAAGCAAGAGAGTGCTTATATTGTACTTAGATTCCTCTTTAAGATGCATCAGCCTTACTAAATTTTAGTTATAAAGTATAAGAAGATCTCTAGTGATTTTTGAAGATGGAATTTCTGTAAAGCTTTTTAATTTCCTCGCTGATGACAATAAGGTGAAGATTTTGACTGTACTAAACAACTTATGATACATGGGCGAGGTTCCAGTCACCTGGAAGACAGCTTTGTCTATCCTGATTATTGAACCTGTCAAACCACCAAATGTATTGACCTCGGTAGCTTGTAATATTTTATTAAGTATGCCTTTGAGAAGATTAACTAAACACAATCGAAACAAATAGCACATTCCATTGAAGTCAATTCGGATTCTTACCCTTTCCTGGCTGTCAGGCAGTACTAAAAATTAAATAAGACGACATTACTTTCGCCCATAATTCTGAAGAATTCTTGATACACAAGCGATTTATGATTCTATTTGGCGGCAGTATGGTTTAATTTATAAGTATTTGAATGCAGGTATCTCTGGAAGGGCAGGTGTGTGGCTTTCGAATAAATATTGCTATGAATATGCAAATTTAGGTCAACACAATACCTTTTCAATTGGAATCTTGATTACCCCATAACTAACCATATTTGGTCAAACTACTCCAAAAAAAACGTCAAATAAAATTGTAGGTATTTGAATAAACGTAGCGCTGTAGAAGCACTACGGGCTATTGTTGACAATCCATAATTAATCCCGAATGGAAAAATTCAAGAACCTCTCGTAATTTTGAACCACGATTAGATGAAGAGGTCAGCTATAGAGCTGGCACTCCACTCTCCAAACTTCCATACCACGCCAACTTGAAGACATTAGAGACCACGCCATATTTAATGTGACACCTGATATAAGAAGCAAAAACAGAACTGCAAACCTACTTTAATATATTTACTAGCAGAATTATCCAGTGCTACCCGGGTTTATATTTAATTAAATGTGAATTGAAAAGTGATCAGACTAATCACAATTATTTTTCATAAAAGAATGCAAGCAGCATTTGTTTACGGAAAATAATCTTTCATTTAATAGTTTCAACTTTTTCATAGCTTCTGCAATTTACTTTGAACGCAAATATATCCATCCATGTAATCCATTTCATATTCATCGCACTGCTGCTGTAACACAAGCTACAAAAGTTTTTTTTTTCTAAGGTGACTACTACAGAAGTCGATTTTGAGTTTTGGAGTGATTACGAATATCCTCGTACATGTTTATATGTTTTATTTGTTGTTATTTCTATTAGGGATGCGACATCGATGTCGATGTTTTCTAAACATTGATGTTTTAGAAAAAAACATCGATGTATTGGAGCCGATGTCGCATCACTAGTTGCTAAACCAGTTTTAAGAAATGGGGAAACAAGTTTAAATACACTGAATTTTAAAAACATCGATGGTTTGGTGGCGATGTATTATCAACATCGATGTTTTGCTGTCGATGTCGCATCACTAGTTGCTAAACCAGTTTTTAGAAATGAAAAAAAAGTTTAAATACACTGAATTTTAAAAACATTGATGTTTAAAAACATCGATGTTTTTGGGTCGTCATTTGGATGTCAACATCGATGTTTTAATTTTGAACATCGATGTTTCAAAACATCGATGTTTTGCTATCGATGTCGCATCCCTAATTTCTATGCGATGTTTTCGAATATCATCGTCAATATTAGAGAATGGTAAACAAAATTGTTACGGCATTCGTGATTAATTTATTTTGGAGCAGACGCATTTTTTTCTTGAAAATTTCATTCAGATACTCGTGTAATAACAGAGCTTGTGTTAAAAAATAAATTTTATCAGTGTAAACAAAGCAAACTCAATCGATTTGAATAAAAAAAAAACGAAGGTCGATTTTAAAGCATTAAAAAAACCACACAGATGGCAGATCAAGATCATGCAGTCAATGAAGCTCTATGTCTACTATTCAACTAAAAGTATCTTTATCTCGCAACAATGTTTAATGAATTTACACCACTTTGGCTTTAAACGGCTCATATATAGAATCTGTATCTAAGTTGTGTAAAAGCAACTTCAATTTGTAGAGAAAGCAACCTCAACCTCCCTGTCATTTAAGTAAAAAATTCTCAATTCCTCAAAATTCCTAATTGATATTATTCCAAGGTTAGCAAAATCTATTTGAAATTTTCTTACACCAACATAATATATTCAGTTTTAAATGGAATCCAAAAGGTACTTTTTTAAATTCAGAGATTTCGTCTCTAAATGGAAATCACTTACATATTTACAATTATAGATGCAGTTACTTGACTATGAAGTACAGATATCAATAACATCCATGAAACAAGCAAAAGAAAATGTAAATTTAATTGATTTTAATTGTATTGTAATGAAAATATTTTTATGAAACAGCTTCTGCAAACCAATACGCATTAAACTAAAGACTTTGAAGAAAGTTGGTCAAAATATATATATACCACCAAGAAATTACCCATGTCTGATATTTTGCAGAAAATAAATAAGTCATTAAAATTTAACTTCTAAAAATATCTAATATTATAAAAGGAAGTGTTTGTCTGTTTGTTTGTTTGTTTCTTGCATATAAAGTCCTGACGAATCTATGACACTTACAGTAATGGGATTTGGCACACAAGGTAGTCCGATTTTTTTGTAATTTTAGGGTAGCGGCGAATTATAAAATTCAATCTAGAACATTTTTAAATGAGTTTATTTAAAGTAAATTATTATTGTTTTCTTTGGAATTGCTGCAGCATAAAGATATGACAGATTCGAAACTTATTTATTCCGTTTTCATTTTGCGTTGAGGAATGATTTTCCAGCCAACGATAAAAAACCCAGTTTTAACTTTAGTTATGTAGTTCGTTTTTCTATCTCCTAGACCGTTAAAACTAGAGCAAAAATTTCTGAAATCTGCGGAAAATTTCACATTTGATCGACACCTAAAAATATGATTTTCTTTAAATTAATAAAACTTTTAAATTGGATATCTTTCATATTTTAGCAAGAGAATGTGACGTCGTGCTAACATTCATGTTCCAAAAATAAACAGATAGTTTTTTAACGCGAATGCCCTCTTCCATTTCAGCAAAGAGCAACAACAACAACAAAAAAAAACACCATTTTGACTGACAATGTTTAATTTTTTTTTGTAAAATCGTAATCGTTAAAGTTAGATTGAAAATTTCAAAACGGATTTGAAATCTGCGATAAATTTTACACCAGATTAATACCTTACACCACGGGCACGGACAACGCCGGGCTAGCCGCTAGCCACGCAGTGTCTAGTAATTTATATAACATGATAATACTATACTGGAACACATAAATTCAAATGAAAACGAATCGTTGAAAAAATGCAGAATTCTGAAAAAGGAAAGGTACGTGCAACTGTGTCGAATTTTGACTTCCTAAATATATTCTAAAATAGAAAAAATCGACAAAAGGCTTTAGAAAAATATTGATAAGGACAATAATTATTTATCATCAAAAAGAACACAAATTTAGAATACTTGTACATGCTGCTGTTTCAGTCATATTTGTACATATGACTATAACATTTTGCTGTCAACTCAAACACAAAAACACACAATTTTAAATCAATTAAGAAAGGTGTTGATGAGGACTAGACCCGAAAGGGTCTTAATCTCCAGTATTGATAGTATAGCACTTGTTAAATGGGCCTGCCTTGTATTTGGTATTGATTTGATTTTTGGTACTACAGTTAAGAAATGATTTTAAATCAATTAAGAAAATAACTGAATAATAAAAAAAATGTTTTGACAGTTTTTTTTTAAGTATTGAAGGGTTCTTTTCGGTAACAAGGGTTAAGTCCAGCACAAAGTAATTTTCTTCAATTGAAATCTTCAAAGAAAAATAATTGAAAATTAATTTGGAGCACGCGCAGACGATAAACACATTTATATTGTTTAATTCATTCATACAATATGATGGAACTACTTCTCTGTACTTTAATTCATTCATTCATAAAATTTGAGAGCACGCGCTAGGAAGTTGGAAAAGTTTACTAGAATCCTTTGTACTCAAAATGCTATGTCTTATTTATGTAATTTTTTTATTCAGTTTTCACTGTAATCTAATTCAGAACAATAGAAGTAAAGCCGTCTCCTTTTGCTCTCTGCAACACAAACTTCATTCATTTTTGTAATAATAATAATTTACACTTGAATCCTTTTTGCAAGAAAAAATGGGTCGTCCAGCGTTGTCACACGATGGAAAAATGCGAAGAAAGGCTGAGCGATAATATGTCGTAATTGAAGCACGATTGAAAAGAAAAGCTGATCGTGAGGCTGTTGTGTTAACGGCAAAACGGCAAAAATTAAACCAATACTTAGATATTGGAAATATGAAGAAAGAATTTCTCATTGTAGGTACATTTAGTTTTAAATCAGAAACAGGCCTATCGTCTAATGTATGTTGTCTTCATGGAAAGGTTAAGCTTCCATTGTTGAAAGAATGACCAGTGGAGTTACAACCTGATGATGTCAGAATTCTTTCGTAAAAAAATAATGAAAACAAAAGTGGTCAAAAAACAAAACTCTTAATCCTATCGTGAAAACTATTATAGTAAAATAAAAATTCCACAACTGTCAAAATTCAAATAAATGAACCAATGGTATCACAGAAAATGATTTAAAAGAACCAATGCTAACAAAGGATATTTAAAAAACAAAATAACCAATGGGAGGAAAGAAAAAATTTCAAACGAATCAATGAAATCAAACGACTTTAACGGATTTTGGAAGAACTTTCTAGAATATTCAAAATGAAAATTGAAAGTTTCCGTTTGCCGAGGTTGCCATGAAAACCACAGCATCAGTAACGAAAGATGGGCTGCCTTAAGTTATCGTAACTCGCTACTAGAAGTGCGCCAAAAAAAATCGCCAAGCCGTTGCCATCACTCATAAACATAAACGTAGAGTGTAGCTGTACCATAAGAGCACCACGTCTCTACAAACGAACACAATGCCTCAATTTGGCCAAATTTAAATACATATATATTTATTTATATTTATAATGCTAACCAAGCTCTTGACCTATGTAGCAATTTGTTGAAAAGAAAAGACGTTTTGAGCATTATTCAACCAATTCTCAATGAGTGTCCATTTGCCTGCATGAAAGTCTGCATGAAATACACTAAAATGATCAAATTGCAGAAGTACGTTTAGACATTTATAATTTTATTAAAAAAGGCGAACATCCACTTATTTAAAATGCTCCAACGTGTGAACAATTAGCTGCTATAGTAAATTCATAGACTGGTGAAATCAATGAAAAAATTGACGTGCGAGTATATCCTAAAGACGAGCGTAACAGCAGCTATTTACCAATTCAATCAATCCGCAGGGATCCTATGCTTTTCCACACTGTGATCTAGGATATTCCTATAATTATCAACAAAATATAATTCAAGGCAAAAAGAGTATCCGCCAATGCATATTACGGCTATAGGCTTGCTATTAGGACTGGAGAATTAAGCTATCTTTTGTCGTGTCAACGTTTGTTGCAGCATTACCTGATAACTTCGTACTTAAAAGTCGAAGCAAACCGTTTATTGTGGATAAATATAATCAAAACAAGCTCTTAGAACGGTGCACATGTAAGGTTTGATAGAGCATGTACAAAATAGCACCCTCAACACCTCAGACACTCATACAATTGGTAAAGCAATAATTTTACCCTCTTCTTATGGGGGCAGTCCACGCGCTTTCCAGCAGTTATATCATGATACTATAGCAATATCTCGCTTTATTGGTCGTCTAGACCTTTTTATTACTATGACATGCAATCAAAATTGGCCTGAGATCTGAAGATTTTTGACAATATGTCCAACGGGGACAACTGCCTCCGATATTCCTACTTTTGTTTACAGGCTTTTTTTTTAATAAAAAATGCTTCGCTTTGCTAAAAGAGCTGGAGGTAATATTTGGAACGGTGCGACCATGTTTATTCAATAGAATTTCAAAAACGTGGTTTGGCCCATATGCATCTGTTGGTAACATTAAACGTCAAGCTATTAACTCCAGAACAAATTGATATGTATGCCTCAGCAGAAATATCCAAAAAAGACAACGATCCAGAGTTATGATACAAAGTTATCAAGCATATGGCACATGGTGCGCATAGAGACAAATGCCCGTGCTGGAACTCTGAAACACGAATTTGCTCTAAAAAATTTCCAAAACCTTTTGCAGACCAGACTGATATGACTGTACCCGGCTTCCCGCTTTATCGCAGACCAGATAATCGGGCAGAGTGTCATACATATCATGACAAAATAATTAACATCGATAATTCAATGACTGTTCCATATAACGCTCTTTTTCTGAAACGATTTGACTGTCACATAAACGTAGAATACTGCGAATCGGTAATGAGCATTAAATACACTCATTGCCATAAAAAAATTGCACACCAAGAAATAACTGTGGGATCGTAACGAAACTTGGTATGAAGGTACATGTCGGCTAGGTATGCAAATGATTAGAAATGCAGCGTTATTGCGCATTGCGTAATGCCACTAGAGAGCGTTGAACTTCGTTCTCCTTGGAGTATAAAACAGGTAAGCAGCGCTTGTTTGAATGTACTTAATCTTTTACAAAGGAAACGCTGAGGTAGACATGCCGTTACGCCGCCATCGAAGACAATATAAGCAGCTGTCAGAGTTCGAGAGGGGAAGAATCATCGGGATGATGGAAGCTGGGTGGTCAGCTCGGCGAGTAGCTCGTCAAGTAAGCCGTTCTGATTTTACTGTGAGGAGGTGTTTTGACCAGTGGACAGAAGAGAAGTCATTTACACGGCGACCAGGCTCTGGACGCCTTCGACAGACCAGTCGTCGAGAAGATCGTCGCATCATACGAAACGGACGCGTAGAGCCAAATGCCTCATTGGCCGCTATCCTTCACTACGGGCCCCTGTGTCTTCCCGAACCATCGCAAGACGCCTGGCTGAAGGACATCTGGTATCGCGGCGCCCATTATGTGTGCTGCCAATGACACCCACCCACCGACGCCTCGCCGTTTGGAGTGGTGTCACGCACGACTGGATTGAACTGCAACGGAATGTAACCAGGTCGTCTTCAGCGACGAATCTAGATTCAATTTGAGCAATGATGACAATCGTGGTGGAGGCCCCGTGGTGAACGCCTCAATCCTGCCTTCGCTTTACATCGACACACCGCTCCCACAGCTGGTGTGATAGTATGGGGTGCCATTGCTTACGATACACGGTCACCCCTGATATTGATCCATGGCACAATGACAGCCCAGCGGTACGTCCATGACATCCTTCAGCCACATGTGATGCCACTCATGGCAGGGCTCCCAGGAGCCATTTTTCAACAAGACAATGCTCGGCCACACACAGCAAGGATGTCACAAGACTGCCTGTGCCACATTACCACCCTTCCCTGGCCTGCTCGATCCCCAGATTTGACACCAATCGAGCATATCTGAGATAATTTGGGACGGTAAGATGGACACACTACGAGTTTGGTCGAACTAGAGGCGCGTTTACAGCAACTGTGGAACGAGATGTCTCAGCACATCATACGGAACTTGTATGCATCAATGCCCGCTCGTATCGCAACGTGCATTCACGCTAGAGGGGGGTCCAACAGAGTACTAAAACTTCCGTTCATTTGTACTTTTTTCTGCAATAAATGATTCTTTTTCTTTGATGTTCTAATCACTTATTTATATCAAAGTAGTACTTACATGTGTAAAATTTCGTTTCATTTTGACGACTTTTTCTTGGTGCGCAAATTTTTATGGCAATGAGTGTATATCTACGAATACATTCATAAAGGCCACGATAGAGCAAAAATTTTTGTGAGGAGTTCAAACACAAGTAAACGTAAATGAGATTCAAGATTCCATCGACTGTAGATATTTGAGCGCGATGGAAAGTGCTTGTTTTTGATGGAGCTGCCTATGCATGCTCGAAGCCACAGCGTCAAATCTTTGCATATTCATTTATGGGGGAAAGCAAATGGTCACTTTCCAGGATGGCCAAGAGATAGAGGCTGTTAATAAAAATCAAAATTGATAGCATATTTTGAGCTATCCAAACACGTTAAAGAAGCTAGAAATCTAGAAAAGGTTCAAATACCAACGCATTACACGTGGCAGCAAAAATCTAATGTTTGGCAGAAACTTAAAAATAAGTGTAAAGTCGTAGCTAGGTTGAACATTAAGTCGGAAGGAAACCGTGAAAGATTTCCTTTGAAGTTGCTGCTGAGACTTAAAGCGTGTAAATAATATTGATTATGCTACAATTCAAGAAGTAGTGCAAGCTTTAGGAATATGCAAATCAGACGATTACATGCGTGAAATTTTGAGCGATGCTGCTTCTACCATGATGCTAGAATATTTTAGAACATTTTTTATGTGTTTAACTATTGCCGGCGATATTGACGCAGGCCTCGTGTGGTTTGCTTTCAAAACAGAATTATGTGACAAGTCGTACGAAGCAAAAACACTCGATGTTTAATCATTCTTTCTATTATAAAAGAAAATATAAAAGCTTATTCGCTTTGTGATTGGTAGATAGCGATTCACGTGATAGCGAGTCTTGTGGTTAAACGGGCTAATGAATATGGAGCACGCGCAGACGATAAACACAGTCATATCTTTTTATTAATTCATTCATAAAATTTGATAGCACGCGCTAGAAATTTTTCAATGTTTTCAGAAGAACCGACAAATTTGGTCGCCGTTTCCATAGCAACAGTCGAATATCTTCAAAAGTACTATTACAACACAGATCAACTAAAATATTTAAAATTATGATGAGATTTCCTCTGAATTTTAACAAAATGTTATTTGTTTAACAATTTCTTTTTTTTATGTGGAAATGAGATGTTTTGTTCTCGACATTTTTAAAAACATTTTGTTTTTATTCACCTTATAGAGATCGATCGTTCACACCGGTCGTCTGTGATAGTCGTATAGATTCATTTCCTGTAAACAAACAATTCGAGCGAAGAGAAGCAAAACAAAATTTTTAATCGGCCTTTTTAGTTCTTTTTTGTAAAATTGGCATCGTTAAAGATTGATTAAAAATTTCAGCGAATTTGAAATCTGCGGAAAATTTTAAGCGAGATAGTTACAATGCATTTGATTTTCTTTAAATAAATAATTTTTCAATTGTAACTAATATGGGCGCGCATTAGACAATGACGTCACGACCTTCACGTCATCGACCTTAAAATGAAATAGACGGATCATGTGGGCGGAGTCGATGTCGTAAGATCTCTGAAGTGTAAATCACAAATTGCCTTATCCGATTGGCTATGGAAGCGAAGCCTAGTGTTTATAATAACGGTGGATAGACACGTTAACCAATTAAGTGTTTAGGATTCATGCTTTTACCCACAACCACGTAACACATCTTCAAACCAAGTAACTGGAAGAAATAACTTAAAATTGCGGTCGCATGCTCCGTCTATTTCATTTTAAGGTCGATGTTTCACGTCCTTTGGAATCGTGCCTGCTTTCAGAATGGATGAGCTGGAAATACTTGCATTATGGTATTTTATTCATAAGAAAAACAAGAAAAATGTAAAAGGAAGTATTGGGTAAACTCTATCAATAAATTTCGTGTGCAGAAAGGTTTATATCATGTCTGTATCGCGAACTGGAAGACGACTCGACTAAATTTTTCAATTAGTTCCGGGTGTCAGTTGCTTCTTTTAGAGAACACTTCAGCAGGATACATTAAGATCACGTTCACATGAAACGTTTCAACGCGCGTATGGCGAGGCTAGCGAGGTCCTGCCATTAAATTATGTTTATTTATTTCCCCAATTCAATTATCTATCTTTGCAATCTTGAAGAGCGGGACCCTGATAGCCTCGCCAAAAGCGCATTTTACTCGCCTCATGTGAACGGAGCCTAAGAAGCAGGACACAAATATGAAAGACAACATACCACCACGAGAAAGGCTGTCGTTAACATTGAGGTCAGTATGGTGGAAAAAATTTACTACAGAATAAAAAAGTATTTAACTACAGCCTTTCTAGAGACTGCCAGTTCATTGAATGCTCTTTTGGTATTTTAACTAATAAATGGAGAATTTTCTATAGACCATTGAACGTTAATATTGATTTGCAATTGACATAATAAAAGCAAGTGTAATTCTGCATAATTTCATACGAACGAGGTATTGTTATTCGCACGATGACACCTTAACGCACACCGGTTTGATGGAAAACGATGATAATAGTGTTTTTAATGGTTACACTGGACCTGAGCCAACTGCTCTTCGAGATAATTTCCGTCAGTATTTTGTAAGTGAAGGCGATTTGCCATGGAAAAAGATGAAAATGTAATAAAATAATTCAACAGCTTATTTAAAATACTATCAAGTTACCGTTTTGTCGCTAATTTTTTAATTCTTCCATATTCTTACTATTCGTTTTTGCCGACCAACCGGTCTAGTGGTTAAGGTGTTGAAACTCCTTGCACTACGCTGTGCGCTATGAAAAACTGCTACTTCTGACTCATCTCGGGAATGCCTTGACGCATGCGTCCCTTGCGTCGAGGCATGCACTTATGCATGCGTAGAGGCATGCGCTTAGCGCAAGCAAAAGCGCACAAGTGTGGACATACCTAATGACTCTCAGCAGTTGGTGGTCAGAGAGAGACTTGTGGGGTGAAGCCAAACTGTCGGGGAATTATGACGTTGTTCGTGTAAATAAATTCTTTATTGTGTTCAAGAATGACCGCTTCGGCGATTTTGCCTAATATGGGAAGTAGGGATATTGGTCTGTAACTAGAGGTGGGATTTGAGGAGGTTTATCAGGTTGTAAAATAGGGATAATACATGCTGTTATCCAGGGGGGGGGAAATGTTTGAATTTAAAAATAGCATTAATAATCTGAGTAAAGATAAGTATAATTTTGAGGGATACATTTTGAACTATTTTGTTAGTGATACCTTCAATTCCGGGTGCTTTCATGATTTTAAGTTTTTGAATAGGGATGATGCTTTTGGATGGAAGGATATAAATAGTTTTGTTGGCATGTTGGTTTTTTTTCATGGAATTCTTTATTAATTTCAAGAACTGTTCCCGTAGTTTTTGGATCATTAATATTCATTCCTTAAATTAATAATTTTGCCTTGAATTGTTTAATAAGGTTTTCGGCGTTCAGGTTGGCTTAATCAGTACCTGAACCTACAGATTGTTGGGGAGTGGTGAAAAGAGGAATATGTTTGGTTTTTTTTGGTGAAATGTTTAGTGGTGTTCCATATTGACTTGTCTTCTGTATTTAATGATTCAAGATTAATTTTCTATAAAAAAAAACAAAGAATTAAATACAAAGTTGAAAACAATATTGACTTTTCATAAATTATAAGATGAAGTCATATTGGAGTCAATAAAAAAATGATGTTTAAATCCAAAACAAATAAACAAAACCGAAATTAATAGGGTATGTGACCACCTCTCATCCTCATAGAAAGTTTACAGCATGTGATCATGCTTCCATGAGGTGATCAACCACCCCAGAATATAGTAATATAGTAACCTCCTGTAGAGCAGTTTTCAACTCTGTTAGAGTAGCTGGGGGTGGGAAACATCAGACACAGCAAGGCCAAGGGCATCCCAAAGATTTTCAATGGGATTAAGGTCGGGCGAGTACGCCGGCCAAACCATACGCGCAATGCCACCACCCTCCAGGTAGTCGTCGACGATGCCTGCTCCATGGGGACGCGCTTATCATCCATTAAAACGAAAGAAGGACTAACTGCTGCAGCGTACTATCTCACAGTGGGTTCTAGGACTTCATCCCGATACCGGACAGCCATCACAGAACCTCATCTATAGATGTGTGTGGTATAGAACCTCATCTATCCCGACGAAATTCCGGCCCACATCATTATGCTTCCACCTCGGAATGCGTGATGCTCGATGATGTTCTGGGGTCGATTGCGTGTGCCTCGTTCTCTCCAGACCCTTATATGTTTGTCATCTGGCTTCATGGCAAATCTTGACTCATCAGTGAACATAACGTTAGCCCAATCAAACACAGTCCAATTCACATGTTGCCGACGCCGCTTTAATTGTGCCCCTCTGGATTGAACGGATGGAGGAACACAAACTCGTAGTACCCGGGAGTACAGTCCATTCATGTGTAGCCTTCGGCGCACAGTAGTGGCAGATATCGTCTTACCAATCGACGTTGCAACCACAGATGTCACACGTGTGGAGGTCCCTCTTCGATTCCGCTTCGCTACAACAGCAATATATCGATCTTCCGCGGGGGACGTAACCCTTGGGCGGCCGGCCACAGGTCTTCGGACAACTGTTTGCCTTGTTTGGAATTGTAATCGTGAAACGACGGAATGATGAAAGACGTTGTAAAGAGCAACATCAGTGATTGATTGCCCTGCTTCAAGGCGTCCTACAGAACGTCAACTCTCACTATCTACCACTCGTCTTCTGGAAGCCATAGAAACGCGTCTTAAAAACTAATTGTACGAAAGTTCTAAACACTTTTTATCAACACTTACATGCAACTCCTCTAACCCTTCCTAATGCTGGCTTCTTATACTACTGTCTTATTTGCATATTTCTCGACACGAAACCGTGATTGGCTATTGCATAACACACTTGCATACTTCTATCTACCTCTGCAGTAAATTGCAGCCTCTAAAATTCAGATTGGCTTCTGGAAATTAACGTTTTTCTCTCCGTGCTTAACTTTTGGTAGTGAGTGTACAAAGCCCAAGGTTTGTTCAACCTATTAGATGATAAACATGAACGAGAACGAAAATGTTGTCAAGAGTACTCTGTGCTGCGCAGAGCTTGTTCAGGTTATCACTGATCCCTCAAAATGACTGGAATATTGTCGAGAGCTCCTTAAGTAAGGAGAACACGTCGCGAATGCCCTCCTATGGACGTCCTACATTCTGGGTAGGGGGCTTGTTTTGAACTTTTGGTGAATGACTGGTTGGAGGCCAGATCTGTGAGTTACTTGATTTTTGGTCTGGGGCTGGGGTATAATCTGAATTTTGTTAGGGTTTTGCTGAGATCAATTGAAAAATTAAACGTGAATTCTGGTGCTGCCAGAATACCGAGTAGCAAAATTGCGTTTTATGATCAATGAGGTTTTCGTTTGGGCTTATCATATATTCCATTGCGAAATATTAGTTAGGTAAAATTGAATACTTTATTTTTTCATTCAAGTATTTATAAGTTATTTACTGTACATCATGGAAAGAAATAAAAAGTAAGTTCAAACATAAATATTATAATTTAATTTGCTTTGGAAACAATATTTTTTCGAGCAATACTGGTAAAACAATATTGTTGGAAAACTTGATTTTTCGATCAACATTGGTAAAACAATCTGCGCTGCATGCAGCAATCGCGTTTTATACTTAACTAGGGGGCCCGCCCCCTGCTCGCCAACCCCCAGAGGATTCCTTCGCAATCCTCATTGGTTCGCTCAGCGAACCTATGCTCGCTTCGCTTGCATCAATGAAGACATGTGTCCTAGCAGAAGGAATTGTTAACAAAATATGATATATTCCAAAAAAATATTTTTCAAATCTAAATTTTATGCTGTTTATCAGAAAAGATATTTACAGTACCTCTGGAATCAGAATTCAAATGGAAACTTTGAGCAAATTTTGACTCGAAATGTGAGCGTTGATTTGGAAATTGAAAACCCAGCATGTTGGTTGTGTGTACATTTACCCAGCACTCGAGCCACCCACGCTTTTCCATTGAGTTTGTTGTCGAAAGTTGTAATGCAAGCGTCTTGTTGAACTATAATAGTTTGCCCCGAAACGGACTTTTTTTTAAATGACCCTGAAAAGATCCTCCGTTTTCTTTGATTTCTATTATTTACTGCAACAGCTCGACTAAAATTAATTTTTTTTCAATAAAATTTCATCCGATAACGCTATAAATTCAATTGAAGCGCGAGGCTTTGGGATAAACAAAGAATCGTACAATGTTGCCAAAACGCGAAAACAAATAACGTCTTTTTTGCGTGCCACGTAAGAGAATTATATATATAGATGTCATTTCTATGGTGACTTCAAACTGTTTTTGTCCCCTTCTGCACACCTAGGTCAAATAGAACGGGTGTTAAGAGTTAGCCTACGATACCCGCAGTGTTCCAAAGTATAAGTGTACCAAATTTGGTGGATTGGTCAAACGGGGCATATTTGAGACAGACACCAACTGTGGTACATTTACATCCATCTCACTGTGGCATTCCTGGCAACAATGTGCTTGCACTGCACAACCTAACACAATCTAACTGAAGTGAAACCTCAATATAGTATGTGAAACAATCTCAAACTTTTAAACATCCAAATCCAATGAACGTATTAAAGGGAAACGTTGGAAAGGAGCTTTTGTTGGGTTGCCTGACTACATCCGAGGTCGTTGCCGCTTTCAGGATGACTGCTGAATATGATTGCCTTGTAACCCACCTGCAGGTATTGGAATTCTGGGCAGACCTTTGTGGCCTCTTTGCACTGGCTTCGTGATTGTGTATGTTTTATATAGGTAAATAGAATCTGACAACGTATTCGAGAAGCGGAAACCCGCGTGTGCGCTGCAATGTAATATCTTGCGTATGTTTCCAGAATACGCACTTGTACATATTGACAACCAGATCGTCCACAACAAAAACGTATTACTTCTAAGTTGCTTCCTTCCTGTCACAACCATGTACACAACAGGAAGCCAATCACCTTGATCACAGCCCTGCCGGAAAATTTTGTTTTTCACAGTTATTGAAAAGGAAGAGACTTATTGTGTGATTTGTCTTTGTGAATCTTTGTATTTTACATTCAAATGTGAACTCTACTTTCGAATTTTAATAATTTATCTATGTATCAATTTTTAGGGAAGTAATATCCCTTATAGCACCACTGTGTGTGTGTATTTGAAATAAAATAAAACTTATTTACAAATCATTTATGTGCATAAATAACAAAACAAAAGCTGTTCGAACATTTTTGAAAGATTTTAGAGACCTGAAGATCAATTTTGACATGAAATTTTTGGGTTTAAAATGTTCTAATTGATAGCCCTTATTGTTAACTATCTTTCTACATCTGTCTGTCTGTATGTATGTATGTGCCCTATACACGTCCACACGGTTTAATATATTTTCATGGAAATTTGTATACAGTGAGTACTTATCTTCATTTAGTGAGTACTTTTGTTTGGGAAAGTCGGTCTGTCCGTCTTTCTGTTCTATGTTCGATTTTGTGTTTGTGCAGGCGTCACATGAATTTTTTTCCAGATATTTGATTACAATGTATTTTATTTCATACATTATCTATTAGTTTAGTAAATGCAATATTAAGCATTTATTTATTGTTATTACGATTACTTTTATTTGCTTTACCAGTACTGCTGAAAAAGCAATTATTTTTTCAACGAATAATTTTTTTTCGTGAAATTTTAGCTTTAATACTTCATTTATTTCGAGTCTTACTTTTGTTCTTTGCGCAATGTAAACGATTTTTTGCGAAATATTTGGGACATATAATATTTTTGAACGAACAGGGATGAAACGGAAACTCGTGTTTGTTTATCACGTGCAGTAATATTTTCTGTTTCTGTTTTGCTATGAATTAGTTTTGCATTTCTAAATTTGGTGTACTTTTTAGTTGTAAGTCGTGGCAACAGCGAGATCAAGAGATAAAAAGAAATTAATATTTTTAAAATAACTTTTCCCGCATGGAAGTAGGAAAGAAGTATCTCTCCTGGGTGGAGTGGTCGTTCACGGTAAGACGTTTGTCGCCAACTAATTTTTATCGCTAAATCAAGATGGCGGCCGAATTCCGTAACAACAAATAGGGTTGCCATAACAAAAACGGCATATGTGAAGAAAATCCGCAAAAGGTGAAGGTTACCATATTTGGCGACAAATCGCCTTCTTACCGTGAACGACCACTCCACCAAATATTTATTATTTTAATAAATTGTGTTTCTTTTTCATCACACACAACACCACCACAAAGTATTTGACTTTTAAAGTGGCAGGTAAGTCAGAATAAAGCAAATTTAAGTGTACATATGCCATTATTGAAAGAATAATGTCGTTATTGAAAGAATAATAATGTTTAAAATTACGAATTATAACTTTTCAAACATTAAAAAATTCTTTGTCATAATGACATAAGATTGCGAAATTCCACAATGTCGCATGCCGTATGTAAGAGTGCCACAAGTAAAAAGAAAAAAATATTGTTTTGTTGACTATGAGTGCAAGAGCACTCGCCGTAAATCGTCGTTTTTAATAATTGAGTTGAACATGAAAAGAACGAAAGGGAATTTCAACTCTCTTTCAAAATCGTCTTTAGTAGCAGTAACCGTAGTGTCACCTTTCGTCATTTTTTAGCTTTGTCATACAGCAAGGGTTCGATGTATGATAAATGTATTACATGAATGGATTTGCATGGGTAGGATTTGTGTCCAGAGTAAGTGGTAGAAATTATAAAGATGGAGAAAGGTGTTAAAATATTATTTTATTCTACGAGAATCGTAAGTCATATATAATATATTTTGATCATCTCATCAATATTGAGTAAACCAATTCAAACCGAGTAAGGTCGGGTATTTTGCTAGCATTTAATAAAGTTGCAGTTCTCTTCATATATATTTTAATACAAAATATTTAAAAATTAATAAGTTACTAAAAAATTTATTTCGATGTCTATGGCTTCATAAAATCTAACAAATTTGTCTGACCACCCAATGCCTTCTTTTTCACGCAGAATTTCTTCGCAATAAGGTAATTTTTTTTTATCCGTGCTTTGTATCACGCGTTTTTCGTTGGAGCCCCTTTCAATTAATGCAGACGGTCTTCGACAGCCGTCTCGTTGGTTTTAAGTGCAGGTGATTTTTAACTGAATCCCTGAAAAATTTGTCAACACAAAGGGATCTGAGATTAAAATATGCAGTAGCAAAGCGTTTTAATAGGGTTTTATTGTAAAATAAACGCAAGTCAATTATAAATTAGGCTGTTTTGTTGCGTTAACAGGCCTTCTATTTCAAATACGCAATAGTCAATCGTTCGGCACTTTCAGCAGGCATGACGGATGCATCGAGCCCTACAAAAAGCGATCTGGGAACGAGAGTTTGTGAAGCTTTTAATTACTTTGTATCGTGTTTATCCTGAGTTATGGAAAGTTAGATGAATATTTTAACAAAAACAAAAGTATTGCTTTGCAAAGAATTGTTAATGTGTTAAAACAAAATAAATCAGATTATAATGAAGAAAAATAAAAACAGAAAATTAATATCATGCGTACGATTCAGTATCTCGCAGATAGTTTAGTAAATGTTAGTGAGTAAAGCGGCTTCTCAGTTTATACCACTTTTTGGACTAGCGTCTTATCCTAATTTCCTTCTTTCGTTTTCAAACAACCAAACTCAAGGCAAGAAAGCCCAGATCTGAATTTAAAGCCATTTTAAAACTCAAAAATGAAACACGTCATGCTCCTTCGAAAAACATTAACCGAATGCAATTGACAGGTTGATTGAAGCTACATTGAAGCAGCTATCAATCGAAACCGTCAATCACATTGGCAATAAAATTGTTCGTCTAGAACTAACTGCTGCGAAAATAAAATTATTTCGTAGCAGACGATTTTCATCAGAGCTCATCAAAATCGTTCAAAAAATGTCGGAACAGTCTTTGTTTAATAACTATGTCATAAAAAGGAACATGCTTTAACGTTTACATTTATTATATCATATTAGTATTACATTTTCAAACATTCTGTTAATTTTCGCATAATTTCCAATAATTTTAGTTTTGCAGTTTCTGTTTATTCAAATCATAGCATGATCACAATATTCATTCAGAATGATTAATACTTCAGAATTACAATTCTGAAGGAAATAATAAAAAAGTAAAAATATCGCTTTCATCATCTCTTACGAAATTTTATTACGGAACGAAATGCTCTATTGAGTAAAATCAGCCTTCTTCATTAGTCTCATTCATAAACTATTACGCTTGTAATTTAAATTGTTTTGAGCCCCTTCATCCGGTTATAAGACACAATTTTCACTTAACAAAAAGCATTTTTGGATTCCTAAATGGTAACATAACAATCTTGTGCTCGATTATCATACCAATTTATAAAAAGAAACCCCCATTCTAAATAAGGTATGCTACCAAATTCTTTACGTATGCGGTGAAAGAATTTCACATCTACTTACGATTCAAAGCGCGACATCATAGGAAAAAATGTCAATAAGTATTTCTTCTGACCGCAACAAAACATATTACACATGATTAATTTATATTTCCTAAAATGTCAACATTTCTTTCAAGAGAAGCAGGCCTGAACGCAACCATTCAAAACATGAAAAATTCTTTTGCTCCCAAAAGAAGAAAAATCGTGACACGTTTCAGTTCCCGACAGGCTACAGAAAAATGGTCTTTAATAATCATGAAGATGAAAAATCGTCCCAAATTTTCCATCTTGTTTAACTTCTAACAGCTTATCAATCAAAGATAGAAGGAGATGAAATGAAGACATCATCGAGAAGAGATATTTTGGAACTTCATAGCGGAAAACGTATACGTGTATAATCTTTCAAGCTCTAGCCGGAATAGTTTCAGATTTTCAAAAGCTCTACAGTAGGTGGTCTATGTACTGTCTTCAATCACGTTTAGCAGTTAAAGCTGAACCGATTTCTTAAAATAGCCCAACGCAAGAATTTTAAGTTCAATATATCAATGTGAACAAAAACACATTTCTTGGGGTTTTTTTCTTTAGGAAAAGACATGTCTTGCTTAAATAAAATATCACACGAGTATGAAATGATCTCTTATCCTAAGGACACATGGAAATTTATGTAGCTTGTTTCAAGCAGCAGTTAAATTTAAACTAGTAGTAAAACAAATGAATTCTCAAGGGGAAATATATGACTTCGAAAACAGGTACGTGGTCAGAGCCTTGTTGATTTAACGCTCAAAGTGAAAAGAACAATTGATATTTCGCGTCCTGCAAAATAACATTCTGCTGATATTTGGGTAACCTTTAACTGACTGATTTGTAGCGTAAGATTCCTGTACACGCAAGTTATATTTTTTTAACACAAAAGAGTTGCTTTTGTGGGGTTATTGGATTGCTTCGTAAACCAAATGGGAATTCGTAGCTTATTAGATAACAGCCATAGCGGCCTGTGGTGTTGGTGTGCTTCGCAAACAATAAATATTTAATTAAAATATTATTTATGAAAAAAAAATCTAACGTATAAGGTTCGAACGTATAAGGATCGAACAATAAGTATTTAATTAAAAAATTATTTATAAAGAAAAAATCGAACATATAAGGTAAGGTATCTAATATGGTGCAAAATTTTCAGCAGATTTCACATCCGTTAAAATTTTTATTCTATCTCTAACGATCTCTGAGATCGAAAAAAGCACTGAAGAACGACAGTGATAACTTTAATAATTTCTTTGTTTTAATCTAATTTGTTTCTCAGGAAATCAAAATGAATTAATTTCGAATCAAACGAAGGTCATTCAAATCTATTTGCAACAATTCGTGACGAAAGGTGAAAAAACTTGTCATGGTTCCAAAGGCTGACGTCAATAGTGACGTGAAGGAGAAAGGTCTAAATTTTGGTGCTTCTTCATTTGAGAGTCGGGTGAAAGCACATTCCGAAAAAAAACTGTGAAAAAAACTATTAAATTCATTTTAAAATGTTCGAGATTGAATTTTAAAATTCGCCGCGACCCAAAAATTGCAAAAAATTCGATCTACATGTGTGTCATCACTGTAAGTGCCATAGATTCGTCAGGACTTTGCGCGCAGAAAACAGAGACAGACAAACACTTCCTTTTAAAATATTTGCTATTGTTAGAATTCAACTTTTGTAATTTATCTGAAGTGAATCTGTTGTTAATATACGTACGTCTACTCCAAGCTAGACCTTTATTAATTGCCATTTGAAGTTTCAAATTTACAACCACCAAATGTTTCAAACTGGCATTTGAACTAATCAGATCGTAATCGTTAATCGTAAAATCAGAATTCAGTTTTTCTGGAGTACCTGTACTGAAATCAAATAAGGTATCCAACACGTCAGAGCTCGAATAAAAGTTTTCTTAAGCTTTTGCTTAATCAGAGGGTGAAATGATATGACCTACCTTAGGCATTGAGAAGAATATAATGTTATTCATTAAAAGAATGGCGATTACTGAATTACTTTATAAGTTTAAGACTGGTATTGGATCATCCATTCAGTTTACAAAGTTTATAGATAAGTGTACTTTACTTTCATTTATTATTCTCAAGAAGTAATCAGAAGGCCCATTTTCAAGATTTGACGCCTTCGTGAAATTTTTCATTTCAGAGAAAAGTACAGCTTTAAATTCTCCTAAGGCAGTTACAAACATTAGAGCTTGGGTTTTAATCGTATCCTTTATGAAAGCTTGGGTTTGAGAGGTATGATGGGACAAAATGATGGGTAATTCCTCTTTGGTAGTCAACTTTTTGGATTTATCTTCTGTAAATGAAACAGAGGAACAATTGTAGTTTCTTAAGATTTACATTTGAAAATTTCCTTCGAGCTTCAGCAAAGAGAAATCTTTGACACATACTTTCTAGTTTTCTACTAATATTTTTGGACAGTAATCATAACCTGCTCTGTGATCATATTTTCTGTGTGTTTTTGGGGGACATCACAAAGAATGAATTGATGTCGTGTTAATTGATACATTTGATACAACAAATGGATCTACAACACCTCCTTACGACATGGTTAAATATATGGCAATTACTACACTGTCGTAATTGCTACAGAATTGTCAATACAAAAGGAATATTTTATGAAACATAAACCAGTGTAATTTCTGAAAGTGAAGTATACAATTGAGATCTATAATTTATATCAGAGAAAAACGTCATTTAAAATGTTATACAGTAAAAAACGAGAAATGATTTTTTTTTAGCTGTTTACAAAGAGCATTCGGTCAATTCGAGCAATTTTTTAATTTCTAAAAATTCTTATGCACAATTCTAATTCTTCGCCATCGCAATACAACTGTCCCGGTGGGCGTATCTGCTTTCTTCAATGAATTTTTGATCCTTTCAGCACACAAACACAGCTCTCGTTTTAATACATACTAGCAGATCCACGCATAGTATCTGCGCTAAATATTCTTAATTGCTTTTATTTATTGATGACAAAATTTCGTTACTCTTATTTCGTAGCTTATTCCAGTCAATTTATTATACATACAGCATCCATTAAAATTGGGTCAGTTTTTCTAATGACGAGATACCTCGTCAAGATAATCACCAGGAGGGTTAAATGAAATAAAAGTATCCAAAAATGTATAACATCTAGTTTAATTTCACCTGCGTTAATTCTTATTTTAATAAAGTGTATGCGAAAAAGCACCTGTCATTTTACCATAGTTACATTATGAACGTCTACTTCAATTTGATCACATTCCTTTGTTCAAAGCTATTCAAAATTTCTGACACCGTTCCCTTTTTCGCTCATATTTTCTTTTTCTGCGTTGATTTCTCACATTGCTTTCTGTAATCACATACTACTGATGAATTTCATTAGTGTTGAGTTCTTACGCGTGTAGTTTTAACAATAATATGCAGATCCATAGTAAGTAATCAAGCGTATTTAAATTGAGCGGGGAAATTAGCTAATGAATATCATACCGCTAGTTTTTATAGTTTTCATATCCGTTGTTGTTATTCGACAGTAAACAAATAATGTTCATTTAAGTACAGCGTACATTAGGGTAATATACAGGGGGTCCCTGAATTCATGGGCCAAACTTTAAGGGGAAGTAAAACACATATAAAGAAGCATTTTTTGTATAGCAACATGGGGTCGGAAATGAAAAGTGCAGGTGGAAAAACAAGATATGCTGAGGAAATTAACAAAAGCTCTTTACTTACATAGTATTTTTAGAGCAGACGATAGAAACGTTTAGTGACGTAGCTTAAAAAAAGAGGAATTTTTGGGAAGAAAAATATTGAATAGTAGACGTTTATTTAGTTTGCATTATCAAATCGTCTGCAAAACAATTTTATTGAGTTTGAATGGCATTACCCGATCTGCAAACGATTCTTTGCTGTAAGAGAATTAGCCTTCTGTTAGAATCTTTGCTGTTAGAAACGATTCTTTGCTTTTCATTTCCTCAGCATTTCTTGTTTTTCCACCTGCCCTTTTCATTTCCGACCCCATGTTGCTATACAAAAAATGTTTCTTTATATGTATTTTACTTACCCTTAAAGTTTGGCCCATGAATTCAGGGACACCCTGTATATACAGATGTATGATATTTTGTAAATACGTCGAGCTCCTATGGTGTAGAGGTTGCTGATGCACCTTAAATCTGTCGTGGCCAAAAGTCTTCACGTTGGGTGGGTGTGGACGTTTGAAGAGTGGGATGCCAGCTCAGGTGTTGCTACGTCATCTGACCGTGGTTCAAAATTACGTGGTGTTGTCCTCGGATCTTTCCCTTAAGGGACTAATCCCGGACCGTCGTCAATGGCCCGTTGTGTTGCTCTAGTACGACGTTAATTAAAATTACCATTACCTTTACCTGCTGAGATTATAATACCAAAAAATTTCTTCCTCCAGTATAAACAACAAGCTGAGATCATCTGATTGTTGTAATTCATTTCATAAACAGTTCTTATCTTTAGTCTCAGTATTAAAATTCTGAGAAACTGGAGTCACGAAACTTGTGTTCAAACTTTAGTGAACTGACTTTACTCAGGAGATTAAAAAATCAGTTCACATTCCTGAGATAGATATGATGCGGATGTTTGAAACTAAAAAATGGCAAAATTAGATTATATAGACTGAGTACAATGACTAAAAATTACATGAATATAAAAACGAATACATAGTTTAACCTATGTACAAAGTTTTACCTCTTAACTTGAATATTTTCTAAGGTCACATCAATTTTGACCTGACTTTAAAAAGAAACGAATTTTGTTCCAGAAATTTGAAATGGATTTTAAAAATAGATACATCTTTATACAAAAGTAGAAAGAATGTTATAAGGTATTAGGGGGACCACCCCCTACTCGCTAACGCTCGCCAACCCCCGGAGGATTGCTTTGCAATCCTCATTGCTTCGCGGCGCGAACCTATGCTCGCTTCCAATATTCCAAAAATATCTTTTTCAATTCTAAATTTGCTGTATTACAGAAAAGATTTTACAGTACCTCTAGAATCGGAATTGAAATGAAAACTTTGAGCAAATTTTGACTCGAAAATGTGAGCGCTGCTTTGAAAATTGTATACCGAGCACGTTGTTTGTGTGTACATTTCCCCAACACTCGAGCCACCCACACTTTTTCATTGAATTTGTTGTCGAAAGTTATAGTGCAAGCGTCTTGTTGAGCTATAATTTTTTGCGCTGAATAGGACCATTTTTTAGAGGGCCCTGAAAAGATTCTCCGCTTTCTTTGATTTCTATTGTAAACTGCAACAGATCGACTGAAATTCATTTTTTTTTCAATAATATTTCATCCGATAACGCAATAAATTCAATTGAGGCGCGAGGCTTCGTGGTTAACAAAGAATCGTACGTTGCCAAAACGCGATAACAAATAACATCTTTTTTGTGTGCCACGTAAGGGAATTATATATATAGATAGATTCTTTTTTCGCCTTGAATGCAGTTTAGTTTTATTGAAAACAGAACACTTCTTCAAAGCTGTAGACTTTTTTTTAAAATTAATATTTTATTCAAGTCTCCTGTAAATTATTAAGGTTATGAAAATATTGCATTTTGGGCGTCGAATTGCTTGTAAAATATTAATAAAGTGATTCAGAGTGAATCTCGGACAGCAAAGTGAAATTAAGAAAAATAAATGTAAATTTTGAACAACTAAGGCTATTTTTAAAAAATATACACTAGAATAAAGGTAATTTATTGCCCTTTATGCTAGTTTGCACAATTGTTTCAAGAAAGTAAAATAAAAACTACTTACACACTTATTTTATCCCAAAATAAACTTGGAACGCTAGTCTGTTCTCATAGAATCTTCGTTGTTTAGTAATTTGATGCAAGCTTAATAAAAAATAGGAAAAATTAATTGAATAATGAAATAAATGCAACTGAGAAGAATACAAAATATATCACAAACTAAATGTTAGAAGCGCGCATCTTGTTAAACTTGAACTGCTTTAACGTGTGTAGTTGAAATTCCTTCTCTGTCAGATCGTCAGGGAAATCCACATGCAGAAATTGGAATTTTATTCCAAAGAGCTGTATCAGAGCTTTCAAACAAAAAAATCGTTTGATGCTCTCCTCTTCTTATTTTTTTCATCATCATCGCAGTCAGTCTCTTATAAATTCTTTTTTTATTTTCTGTTTCTTCTTTTTATGTCCCGCTGCGGTTCGGCAACACTCACTCACTTCTCCTCCGACTACTCCATTGAGAAGACCGCTCCTTCACGGTCGAAAATTTTTTTTCTTTTGCAGACGATCATCTGTTTTAAGCAGTTGCGCGCCCACAATAGCTTTTAGATGATTTGGGAATTTTAATATATTTCATTTGCGGAGACCAGTCCCGGCAAAAGCGATGCGGAAATTATCGTTTGGTCCCGTTTTCGTGACTGTGGTTTTTGTTTGTAGCTTTCTTCCATCGAATGCTGAAGTAAGAAATGAAAAGGCTCAACAGGTGGGTGAAGATCCAAGGGTGAGTAAATAGAATAATCATGTGTGTGGGGGTTAAGTTATTTTCTTCTCTATAATCTATGCCATTAAATGATTATGAATTGTTATCAGACATTTTTTCTTGGATCAATTAGTTCAATGAGGGATGGCTTTTCTAAAGTCCCAATTACAGAGTAATTGAATCTAATTCAATTAAGACGTGAATATTCGTCGGGTAAACGACCTCGATAATACGAAAATTACATTCTTAGAGCTGTATTACATGGGCAAATTAATAAAGATGCTGGACGAGTTATTTAAAAAATTCCAAAAATGAGCATAAATATATTGATGTTGAACATTTGGAAATCATTTTGGGAAAAGGAAAAGTCTGAAATTTTAATTTCTAATGTATTATACTTCTTCATGTTTTAGAAGCAAAATTCTTTGATTTGAGCAAATCAGTAAATGTGTATTTATGAAATGTAACCTCAACAGAGAGGAAAGGTCTAAAACGGTTCACTAACTTATAAAGACGTGTGTAAATATATACTCTAAAAAAGTCTTCGACTCAACAATTTATTTAATTTGTATTCTGTGTAAAATTAATCGAAATAAAATTTCGTATCCTCTTTCTCAAACTTTCCATATCTTAAATGCTTTTTTTTACAAAAAAAAAATGTAAAATATCGATTTGTACTATTTAAGAAAATTATTATAAAAAATGCTTATTAAATTTTATTTCTTCAATTTCACTTTACACTGAAGAAACATAAGGCAATTGCAAGAAATGTACTAAACAAACTATTAAAGCAAAATTGTCTAAAATAAGATTTTCCGGTAGTTCAATAACCATTAGGAATTCTTTTGAAGTTAAATTAGTTTGTCTCATTCATGACTGATATTTTCTCTTACCAATTTGTTGTAAATTGCTTCAGGTTGTTTGCTTTTTAAAGCTATTTCTTTTGGTAAGATCGTGGTTAATAACAGTCATATTTTTTATTTCCTGGAAGCGTTGGTGTGTAATAGTCGAAATTTCAAACGATCTTTTTTTTAAAGAGATATTTCTTTGTTCGTAAAGTTTGATTCTTGAACACTTCAACAAAAAACATAAGAGGGAAAGAATTTGTTACATAAACAGGTGAAGAAAAATGCAATAACTATACTTTAAATTACTAGAAGCGCTCAGTAGGGGAGTTACAGACATCTAAGGAAGAGTTATTACTTTAAAATAAGAATTCCTACAAAAATCGTGAAGTTTATATCAAATTGACCTTGAAAATTTAATCGTTCCCTCAAAATATAAAAAATTATGGAATAAATACATTTGTAAAGCTTTATGTGTAAAACATCGGGTAACGCTAATCGATTTGTGCGTAGGGTATTTGCACGCAGACTAGATAATTTTTGTTCAAAATATCATAAATAAGGCATTTTATGTATTTATCGCTTAACGAAACCGATCAAGTGATTCATAATATATTTTCTGTTGACCGAAAGTAAATAAAACTTTTTATTCGACTTCACACACGCATCACATTCGTATTTAAAAAATGATTTAAGCATAAAACAATAAAGGCGTGATCAAAGAGCAAATGAATCATTAGAGGAACATTCTTGAGGGTCGAAGAACATGATTTGTTTGAATTTTATCATGTATGAAATGTGAATGGAAAGAAAAATATTTTTTTTTAATTACACTGTCATTAATAGGAAAGAATTTCAAAGTTACCGTATTTGTCCGATCTTTTAATACGGTTTAGAGGGTATATTACTGTTATGGTTCCACGTATTCTAAAAGGAAGTACAAACCTAGGGTCAAGTTCCACCGCTTTTGTACATATAGATGGCCAGATCTATCTTGAATCCAAAAGTCTTCAATTACGTTTTCATAAAAGTCCTAAATTTATAACAATAAATTTATGTCTGTAATATATTATTGAACTACGTATGTTCCATGAACATTTACAAAACAGCTATCAGAATTTTTGACTCTAGTGAGCTTTACGTCCTACCTCCTAGCGAACGAAGCGAGCATAGTTCACGCAGTTAACAAAATGGAATCGTATTAAGTAGCAATTTTGGTGTAGAATAAGAACCAACGTCCATTTTGAAAGTTTTTGGCAACAGTTGATTTTAAAATATTTATTATTTTTAATACAGTGTGCAAAAAATACTTTCCAATAATTTTATTTATTCATATTGTATTGACAGGAGAAGCATTTGCACTTTTTACTATTCTAAGTTTCAAAGTGTTGAAATGAATTGTGAACATTATTCAAAGTCAACGAATTTGGATATTGACAGTTATTTCTTACAAAGTACAATCAAATACCAATAAAATCCATTTTTATTACAAATAACTCTACATTACCGTTCCAATGTCTGAATATTATATCCATTATTCGGACATTAGAAACAATTACGAGTACAAATACATTACAAAGGGCTCTTCATCGTAAATAAAAATTTGTCTCCCATTCTTAGGGCCTTTCTAAACCGAAAGCTATAAAACAAAAGTAGGTAGGAAGTTGAATTATAGTCGCAGTGGAGTAATATAACGGGCTATTGTCAACAGTCCGGTATCAATCCCAAAGGGAAATAATATCCTAGAACAACCACTCGTAATTTTGAGCTACGGTCTATAAAATAAAGAAGGCGGGTTGACAGAATTGAACGACTTCTACAATGTACAGTCAAGGGGAAAAAAACGAACCCCCCCCGCCTTTATTTCTTAGTAGAGTAAATTCAAAGATATTATTCAATAGGGAATAATGTCCTCTACAAATTCAAATGCAAAAGTATTGCATCAGGGAACGAATTTCCATCAAATTTTGCACAAACAACAAAATTAATGAAAACACCCTATTTTGATGCCTCAATCAGATTCTGCATG
The DNA here is from genome assembly GCA_947359465.1 of Metellina segmentata. Lineage (NCBI taxonomy): Eukaryota > Metazoa > Arthropoda > Arachnida > Araneae > Tetragnathidae > Metellina > Metellina segmentata. The sequence goes on along the minus strand of OX375881.1, from coordinate 47,752,277 downwards.
GTTAAATTAGTCTAATTATAAAATTAAATGACTTAACTATCTTTATATATGGAGATATTCAATGTACAATATATCAGTGCTATAGAAATATTATTTAGGAAGATATGCATGAATGTCTGAAACTGATTTAAAGTAACGAGCTCCTATCTTTCTGTACTCATAACTTCGAAACGGTAAGACCTAATGACATGAAATGTGGCATCTGAAGTTAAATTTTGATATAAATTCAAAATTGTGTCTAAATAGGGTTTTTATTCGAAATCATGAAGTTGGTGCTCAATTTAATATGAAAATGACCTATTGTGTAAATTTTATGTGTTTTAATTTATAGAAGACGTTAGTTCCTCTAAAACGCCGTCTTTGAATTTTCTCTACTGTTAAAATTGCTCGAATAAAGAGGGGTGGTTCGGGTTTTTTTCCGGTGACAGCCTTACCAACTTATGATCACAATTGACATTTACACACAATTATGCAGCATACGTGCCATTTCCCATCAAAAGTTAAGGTTTTTAAAATATAATTTAATGTGTGTGTGACTTGAAATTACCATATGATTCAACGTTATTAAACCTGTTAATTCACATAATGATTAAAATTAGAAACATTTATCAAATCCCAGACTTAGAAATTTGCTGCATAAAAATATAAAGAAATAGTAAGTTTCAGTTCAATTTTCCCCCCGAACATGCTTATTTCTCTAAAATCAGTTATTCTCACAACGCCATAGCCGTTTGTTAACGTTGTTTCGTTGGAGGGATGAGGGTGTAATAATCTCATTTCCCGCTCTGTGTGTGTATTCTCTCCTCTCTGGTATTGTAAGTTCGAGCGTGATAAACAAAATTTTCAAGCACAATTTAGAAGTATGGAGTTTAATATAGTACAGCTGGATCTTCTATTTTATTTTAATGTTATAATTTTCTGAACAGCTTTATATGCAACAGCTCAACTTAAACAGATTTGCCTCAATTGGGTACTAAATTTTACCAGAACGTAACTCATTTTGCTCTTATCTCTAATCTACCTCCTCTCTCACTATTATATCAACTACTTTTACCATTTTTTCTAAAAGGTATATTGATTTATTAATCTTTTAAAGTCATCGAGAACATATTTCAGCAGTACGTTTATATGTAAAGATGAATAAATTTTAATTCTGTATTAATCGTGTCTCATTCCATGCCTATATATACTTGAAATATGCATTAATATTAAATGTTTGAAAAACCTTATTAAAAGAAAAATATGAAACACCTCTTCGCAGTCATTTAAAAAAATCTAGTGAAAGAACAACAAAATAGTGTTATTATCTGTCTCCATGCAGTAATTTTTACCATTTGATACATAATTTACAGATAACCTTCATTTCTGAATCTCTTAAAGTTTCGTTGTTTTCAGGAGAGAGAAAAATTATAAGAAGTAATGCATTTTTTCCTCTTTAAGCTGCCTTAGTTTGACAAATAGCACGTCCTTTTATAACTGTTCCAACATCTATTTGCGAATAAATTTACATGTTATATAAGGAAGAAATTTATGTGAAAATACTCGTGAGAAGAACTCGAAGAAAATACTCGTACTTTCCAGAAATTCACAAAGGGATTTCAATTTTTTACAAAATGTACATAAGAACTGACTGGAAAAGGAAAAAAAAATTCTCATTTCATTACAATTTTGCTTTAAACACATGTAAACATAATCATTGTTAGTAATAGTTTTCGTGAAATACATTTTCAAACACTGATAATCAGTCTTTGGTGTATTAATTTACAACGTTAGGGGGCTCCGCCCCTGCTCGCAAAATTAATTGAAAGTTGTTTAATATTTCAAATAAGACGATCGTAATAGATAGTATTTTGTTTCCTTTTTGTGCCTTTACATACTATGTAAATATCGTCACTCAAAGTGCAAAAGATCGTATGTCAAAAATTCCATTTATTATTTTGTTATTGCTGAATTCTGCATTTGTGATTTCCACCTGGTTGCAAAATCTCTTATGTCATCAGCTGATTCAATTAAAGTTGCAACTAAATGTATATAATGATCAAAGAAAAAATGCAGATTTTAGACATACGACCTTTTGCACTTTGAGTGACGATATACTAGAAAAACATTTTAATAAAAAAAATTGTGTTTGTCGGAACCAGAAGAGGGAAAATTTTTCACATTCAGAAATGAAGTCAAACTGATGTTCCAAATTTTCAAGCTTCATATTTTTTATATCATCAAGCTTTTCATATCATCAGCTTAAATAAATTTCTGTTCTCGGTGATCACGTATTAACTCACATTTCCATCCAAAGGAATAATCGTTAGAAGAGCAATGTTAAAACTCTTCAAATTTGTACTTTTCGTGATCGATTGTTGAATCTATCCTCAAATCTGAATTTCGATCTTGAAAAGACACTTTTAAAGTTGAAAACTATTGGCTCTGAAAGTTCCCTAGATTTATTGTACAATTTTCCATAGACGTGCAGAAAACATGTAAAGGAGGATTTAATGCTAAGAAAATAATATGATACATTGCGAAGTTATTTACTTATTTTTAGGCACTTCAGAAAGCATTAAAATTCAAATAACTATAGTTTTTTTTTCTCGAGCTTTCTCAGATTCTTTGCTTGAAAAGGTCACACACATACCCTGTTGATAAAACGGTCAGGGACATGAGCCCCTATAACCCTTCCCCACACCTACTTGCTATTCTGAAGTCGATCGACTGACATGTCTTACCTCCAATTTTAATCCAGCTGTCTCGACGTGTTGTTAAAAACATAAATAAGAAGTGACCAGTGGCAAAGAAACACGTAACTTTACTGTCTGCCCAAACAAACCGCGCCCTGTGCCAGGAGTAACTCTAACCACCAAAGAGCAACAATAAAAATTTCATAGGTATCCAAGCATCCACTTGATTGCCTCATCTCTGCAAAACATACTCTTTCTCCCACCCTTGTTAGCGTAGCAGTCCATTATAGCCTCTCGCAAACACGATTTCTTCCAACTTCATTAAGTTTGCGGTCCCAGCCCTGAAAGTCAATATCGTCTTTCGGAAGAATACGGAAGTCTGAAGTCGCTCCTAACGGTTCTGGATACACGTAATTACGCTCTTCCATACAAGACAGCTTTCACGATGCTGCGTCAGATGATCCCGCTCTTTAGTCCTTTCTGAGTAGTGGATGAAAGGGCAGTTTTATGTGTGGCCAATTGCTTTTAAAATCTGTAACAACCTTGAATTATGATACGTTGATGCGTGCACACACTAAACGGCGAGCATGGGCTGTTCGTATTAATCTTCCTTTTGAAGAGGAATACGGTTATATCATGTGGAGAAACATGTAATTTGCAAAGCTTCCAGTCTCTGGTTCTTGAAATTGGGTTAAAAGCGCGTTGGACGAAGATGGAGTTGCAATGAAGAGTAAACGATCGAGCGAAGAAAAACGTCTTCTCTCTTGTAATTATTATTTATCTGTAAACATGTTGGTTCGGTTAATTGCAACCACACCCATACTTCATATGTTCGTCAGTTTAAAAAGTTGTTATTATCTTTTAACTGTTTCAAATTGAAGCATAAATGTTTTTTTTTTGCAATGTTGTTTTAAAATAAGAATTTGTTGTGTTGTGTCATTTTATTAATCATCTAAACTCCAAACAAATACTTTTAAGGTAGATTATGTCAAAAATATATGGTCAATTGCCGAAAATGGCACGAAAGAATTTTTTGTTTTAACTCGGGACAAAGACAATAGGAAAATAAAATATTTTTGAAATACGTAGTAGAGAAAATGTTACTGTAACCGAAAGTTAGAAATTAAAATAAATTATATTAATATAACTAACAATCTACATATAAACAATCTACATACTCTTACGTGGCTCACAAAAGAGACGTTATTTGTTATCGTGTTTTGGCAACATTGTACGATTGTTTGTTCACCACGAAGCATCGCGCCTGAATTGAATTTATAGTGTTATCGGAAGAAATTTTATTGAAAAGAAATGAATATTAGTCGAGTTATTGCAGCTTACAAACATGCTGGTATTCGATTTCCAAAGCAGCGCTCATATTTGGAGTTAAAACTTGCTCAAAGTTCTAATTTGAATTCCAAATTGTTCGAGTTATGATTTCAGAGGTACTGTATAACTTTTCTGTAGCACAAGAAATTTATGTTAAAAAAATATTGGTTTGGAATATCATATTTTGTAAACAATCCCTTCTGCTAGTACACATGTCTTCATTGATGCGAGCGAAACGAGCAAGGTTCCCGCAGCCAACCAATGAGGATTACAAAGCAATCCTCCGGAGGTCTGCGTGCGTTAGCGAGCAGGGGGTGGGTCCTCTAGTTACCTCTAGTTATAATTTAAGATTGGGTTGAACTGTTTTATACTTGATTGAAAGAAAATATATCGACGCAAAAACTGAAGCGATGACCTCACCCGAAAAAAGATTACTGGTTAGGCTTTTAACACTTACCACTATTTAAATATTCGTACGTAAAAACTCGTCCTATCCTATTCCAGCTACTCAAAAAGTGGTGAAAAATTAGAATGGAAATCTAAAAAATAAATCAGCGGTTTCAGTGATTTTATACACTTATATGCATCAGTATTATAAAATGAAATAAATATTAATACTTGTTTATAGAGTTTTAAAAAAATGAGTTTTGCAAAGTTTAATATTTAAATCGAATACTCCACAACAGTCTCCATTTGGATGAGTGCATTCACTCTTCAACACATAATTTCATAGCAGGGTCATCATTGAGCAGAATCTTCCCACTGCGCTCAAATCAACAGCTGTCATATCACTTTGATCACGAATAAACTTTTTGACATGAGTGAGGAATATGTGAGTAGATTAGAGCAAAAACTCACAACCCACTAAATCAGGTTTAAGTTCTGAGAAAGCCACACATAACGGTCATCGAGCAGCGCTAAGTGAATGTTTATTAGGTGTTGGAGGACTTCAGCTGTGGACGGAATTTATTTTAGTTGCGACTCTAATGGCAGTGATGATGTATGGAGAGAGAGATGGAGTATCGAATGATAACACTCGCCATAAATCCATTCTCTGGAAGTTGCTGCCTGTTGTAGCCACTCTTGTATCATTTGATGCCATGGGAAAGACTTCGGGTGGCACAGTCCGGGACTGAAGTGTTAAAAGTAAAGTGAAGTGTTTGGAGAGATGCATGGAACATGAATGATTAGAAGACAAGAAGTATTATATATCAATAAACAAAATTTGAAATTCTTGAATTAGCATTCTATTGCACATACCTTTTAGGTATTTCTTTATTCCTAGTGTACTTTTGAGTCGTCGTGAGATTGATATATATATATATATATATATATATATATATATATATATATATATATATATATATATATCAGGGTTGGCAAGTTGGGCCCAGCCCAGAAAAACCCACTGGGTTTTTGTAAATAATCTGACATATATATATCCAAACCTGCCTGTTTTTTATTTGTTCGGATTAGAGAGAGTGTACTGCAGGCCTCGAAATAGATTTTTAAATACAGGTGCACCTTGTGCACCTAAGTTTTTTAATTAGGTGCACAGATTATATTTTAGGTTTACGTTTAAAAAAACGTAATATAAGAGCATTAATGTATTGTAAACTACTTTATTAGTTGGGTATGTTTTAATATGTTACTAGTAGATATATATATATATATATAGTACATAAAAATATTTAAATATTTTTTTACCTGCGAAATTATTACTTACAAATATTTAGTCATCATCAAACATTGGTGGCCAATCAGATACGTCTACGTTTTTGGCAGATCTTTACCCATAAGGTTTAGTGTCCTTTTTTTTTATTTTCCTTCATTGCAAACCTAGCCTTTTCTGTATTAAAGTTTTCGCATAGTTGTGTATTTAGGAATTTTAATTACGTTCCTTTAAAGCGAGAGATTTCGATACTAATATTTTGTTCAGGCATCAAAATAACATAAAATACGGTTCTCACACTTTTTTTAAAGATAAGTGCACAGCGTGCACCTAGAGGGAAAAAATTAGGTGCACAATTTTATTTTCAGGTGCACAGTGCACCTGTGCACCCGGGTATTTCGAGCCCAGGTGTACTGTATACAAAAAAAATTAAATCATAATATCATTAAACTTGTAACAAAAACAGTTGATAAAACCAACAAAATTTATATGAAAATAAAATATACTATTACAAAAGACTATAATTTATTAACATGAAATATAACATTCCTTCAGAATAACAACACTTTAGATTGAGCTTTTTATTCTAGCAAAATGTAATATTTGACGGTTACAAAATCACTTCCATCAAAGATGCAAGAGCTGCGCCAAATTGCACTTAACAATGCGCTTTACATAAATGTTTATAAGAATATTAAAGGGATTAGCATTATAGTGTTTATTTTGTTTTTTATATGTACAGTTATTATCTGTAACATTAAATAATTATTGCTTTTGCATTTTACTTTTTTTTTCATTAGAAAAAATCAAGAGTTCCTATATAATGCTATGAATGGCTCCAAAATGTTTTTGTATAAAATTGCTTCAAAACAGTGTTTTTGAAGAAATCTGATATATGTATATATATGCTACAAATTAAACGTTTTTATACCACAAATTGGTATTTTTGCTGCTCCAACCAGTAGGGTAGTTGTTAAAAAAAGGTGTGTGTGGGGGGGGGCCTCCTTTTTGAAGAATTTCAACCACCTAACTGTGATCCTCCTCCCCAATCAACCAGTTTCCACTTGAATGATAACTATTTTTCCTGTGACTTACACAGACGCATTTAGAGAATTTTATATAGGACATGATTAAAAAAATGGACGTTCACCTTGAAATTATAAAATGGGGAAATTCAGATTGAATAAAACAATGGGTCTTCAAACCCCCACCCCACCCCTCCTCAAGGATGTGGCCAAGGGGGAGGTCCGGACTCCCCCTTCGGCTAAATTTCACCCATATACTCTAAAACATTTTACTTAATTAATTTCATATTATGGACCCCCTGCTTAACAAATCCTGACTACATGCTTGCCCCCCCCCTATGACTACATCACTGACGTTCCTACATCATGCATAAAAAGATCAAGTTAGAATGATATTCTACACAATTATTTATAAATACCCAATAAAAACCACTAAAACCCAGAAGTACCCACAAAAACCCACCCGGGCTGGGTTTTTCTAGAAAAATACTAAAAGTAAATACTAAAAGTTAGAATACTAAAAGTAAATTCTACTAGTCTTTCATTCTGAAATTTCTCATTTTAACCCTATAATGATATTTCAGAGAAATTTAAAGGTACTTTTGGCCCATAACACACCAATGATTAAATAACCCGACTTATTTTTATTGAAAAATCCTAGAAAAACTCTATTGATAAAAAAAAAGCCGAAACTGGTTGAAGTCATGTTGGAAAGATTGATATTGTACTAAGGATATATGCGTATGAACCACGCAATTTGTCAATTATTCGTGCCGTGAGCTTCGCCCAATAAATGTTTTATAAATAGTAGATTTCTCTGGATTTCTATGTGTATCTTGTAAAAATTAATTTACCTTGATAGGAAATTTACCTTTTTTCTTACAATAGCATCATGAAAGGAAAAGAATAAAATGGTTTTCTAAACCTTTATCATTTTTAATTGTGAAAAAATTTTCAGATAGGGAAACTTTTATCATTGCAGGAACAAGAAATATTACAAAATTACTTTGGATAGAATGATCGCCCTCTCTCCAACAAAATTCTGACTCGCACACTAATTGTTCAGTTCGTTGGTTGTTTGGGATGTGAAGAACATATATCATTTCTGTTATTGTACATGTCGTTAGTTCGTGAAACAGTTGTGATTTCGTTTGGTTTTTTCAGTAGTGTGAACTGCAATTATAATCCATAGTATATTTGTAGTTTTATTCTATTTGAAAATACATCTAAACGTCAATAAAAAATAGTTTTTTTTAAACACTGTTTTGCATTTGTCCATAATCAAGGAACAATAAAGTCACGGAGTATTTCGTGCTGTGAAATACTTAACTATTGAGCTCAATTAATGCTTAAAAAATTTTTAATCGAAAATTTAAAGGTTTTTTTTTTATCTAACGTCCTAAAAAATGTTTGATTTCAAATATCTCACATTTTTGTAAAACTTAAATATAATATTGCTACATCACTGCATAATCACAATATTTGGATAGTGTTGTCACGTCTGGTCTTTGGTATGGGATCACAAAATATGAAAAGGTTAATATTATGATTTCGTAGATATATGAATACGTCATACACAGCGTATGCAAGTGCAATCTGTCATTGTATCGTTCAATGTAAAAAGGTTTCGTTTTCCCGAGATACTGCGGGACATATTACTCCCGCAATCATAGCTTGATTTGATACCTTTTGCTCGAGAATTGCGAGTCTTAGAGACTAAAACAAACTCTTCAAAATTCGAGTTAATCTCTTTTTTGAACTAGACATAGTAGGTTGGATATACGAAATTCCTCAATCTATAATTTTGGGATGTGGGAGCGGTTTCAAGAAACCTTGAAGGAACTCGTCTCCTCAAATAGAGCCCGAAGACGCCACTGTGATATAAAACACTTAAAAAAAGAACATTTTATGATGGAATCGTAATTCCTCCCGTCTTCCTGTGTTCAAATTATAATTAACTCAAAGATTCACTCAGCTTCGAAAGAAAAGCAAAACAGGAAAATGAATGCATCTATCTTTCGTTTCTGTAATGTAAGTCGAGTAAAAGGGAATTCCGTTCCAAGGAATTGGGGGTATTTCCCACTGTTGTGTGACAACTCACCCTGATGGCACAGAGATTGATATTATTTTAACATGACGTCATCCGCCTCGTATTACAAACGGATTTTTTAAAAGGGAAGAAACTGTTCACGAGCCTTTTAATTTGAATATTAGACTTCCCCGTTCATAAATTCCCCTATCTCTCAACCACACTAGTTGTTGGGTCGGAGTTTTCAGTTTCTTTCTCTGAATGATACTATGTCCTTGTCTTTTTCATTTTGGTTAGTGACTCATGCGGTCATTCATGTTTGTGGTTAAACGAGTGGTTGCGACAGTTTATTTTTAGTCATGTTATTAGTGAACTGTTTTTTTTTTTAAATCTGAAATTCGAAGGCAAATTCATGTTTAAAAAATCTGTGCTCAGATGGTAAAATGTTACAAGTCACTTTTCCCAAAAAATTGACTAAGTCCCATCCTGGAGACTTTTTTGTTAATGTTTAGAAGGTGACAAAATGTCATAAATCTTTTTCTTTCATTTTTTGAGAAAACAAAGGTGGAAAATTGTATCTGAAAGTCAAAAACCACAGAACCACATGTTAAATCTTGAATCTTAAAATTGCTGTCACGAAAATTAAAAAAAAAGTGACTTATAACACTTTGACATCTGAGCACAGAAATAATGTCATAAAAATTTCTAAATGAATGTTCGATTTGGGAATTACGAGCAAGAGAAACAAACGCACGTATCCTTATATGGGAATCAATTGCAATTTTATCTTAAGTTATGATAATAGCACTTGAAAAATTTGTGTTTTGGATAATGCAAATCATCTTGGAAGAGCATATCCAAAACAGCTTTCAGCAGTTATATTCAAATTTGAACAACATTCAGGCAAATCGAAAATGCCACTATGTTTTACAGAACATGTTCATTGTCGAATAAAAAATTATTTTTAGACAATAATTAAAGATACTTTACAATAAACGATGTTGACCGTTGACTTTTTTCATTTGACAGCTAAATATGATGTAAACGGCGACATACATTATTGTCATAAGTATCATGTATTGTTTTCTCTTTTGACCCATCATAGGCTTTACAGTTTCTTTTTTCAACTAAATCCTATCCACGTCCTTTTAAAATAGGTTAAAAGATTTATTTTTACATCGTGCATGGTTTTGTAATGTTATAGATATTAATAATCGTTCTGGGAGAATGAGAAGGAGTATCGGAATCATGACGTTGTCACGACAAAAAACAAGATCTCAAGTCTGACCCCAACGTTGCCATAACGTGATTAATCATGGCTCCCCGCGGGGTGTTGAACGCATTGTTCTCTGTCCGCTGCTGGGAGGCTTAAATCGACCACCTGTTATTTCGATCACCATTAATAACTCCCCTTAATAGGTTGACGCCTCGCGTCAGACGTTTAATAATCCGATTTTTGAAATTTATATCGCGGATTGAGATTGTCATGCTTTGTTAAGTGATCTAAAAAAATCTGCGATAGAGGAAACCAATGCATTTCCGGAATTCAGTTTTAAGTAACTACAATTCCCGATCCATCCTGAATTCTGTATTTATACTAATATTAAACTTCTGTGTTAATAGAGAAGGAATTTTTTTTAACACGTTTCAAACCCATTTCCTTTATAAAGGGTGCTTTTCTAGTAATAAGTTGAAATAAATGTATTTTACTAAGTGAATTGTTACTTTACCGACGATATGTAAAGGAAATTGGAAATTAAATCCCTTTTATACGTATATATTTCTCTACTATAAGCTTTAGAATTTTGAACGAAATTCTATTTTCCTTATAGCATCTAAGCTGTTACCGTACATTTTCTTATGTATGCGATTTATTTAATTTAAACGGTTTATTTAGAACTTCCGACAAGTGTAAATGATTCAAAGCACAAATAATTTCAAATAAAACCACAAAATGAGTTTTAGTAATTTTTTATTATAAAATATTGCAAAGAAATTCTTTGAAAAAAACGTCTAAAGAGTCATTTTGGAGCAAAAGAAGAGAAAGTAATTACTGTTATTTTTTGTAAATCAATTGAGATTTTACCTTTTTCTTGTAGGATTGGCAAAACAATTTTAAAAAAGTGTGTCGCAGAGTTGTAGTAACTAGCTTCTGTATGTTGTGAGATTAAAAATAAAGGTTGTAAGTAGCTGCTCTAAGAAAATCTCAAATTTCATTGAAAAGATAAACAACGCATAAGCTTTAGACGCGTGAGAAAATATAAGTGAACAAAAGTTCCGAACATCGATGTATATTAATGATTCATTTCTCGAATATGAATTTTCAGAAAAACATTTTGCACGCTTATAATATAACAAAGAATTGATTTTTCGAATGATGACTGCACCTCCAGAAATTTTTCCCGGAAGTATTTCAAACTCATTTAACGTCGTTCTGAGTACATAACATCACGACCTCAGATTCAAAGTTTATGAGATTGCACCTTCTTCTCACATATCAGAAATCCCCGTTAAGAGCTAATTTATGCTCACAAAGGGAAGTAATAATCAGGCCGAATGTAATTCGCGGTTTTTTTTTTCTCTCCCTCTCTTAAATCACACATAATAGGCCAAAATATTCATGGCGAAGTCGTCGTGTGTGGTCAGAAGGTTCTGAATACCTCGGCGGCTCGACGACCCACTCCACAGCAAGTGTTCCGTCATTTTCCCGAGCCATGAGTCAACCGACCTCATCCATTGGTGACCGGGAGTGTCTCTCCGTCCAAGTGCCCAGACAGATGAGATGGAATGATGAAAAACTGAAAGCAATGGTGTGGTATTTTTAGAGCGCGGGCTCCTATTTTTGGGTAAAGAATTGTTACACGTCGGGGAGGATTTACGAGTTGTGAATCATGTGTTTGGTTATCCTTTCCGAAATTAAGGGTGTGTCGAAAATATTTTGACCTTTGGTTTTCTTTTTCAGAAAGCTACAAGTAATATTATAACGGCATTAGTAGTTCATCATTGATAAATCCAAGCGTTACGGTGGGGCCTCTAGCATGAGAGCCGCCAGCATCTAGGCCTTCAAAGAATCTTCAAATATAATGTGTTTACTCTAAGTTTGTAAAGTTTTTAATCTCTTTGTTGTATTTTATTAAGCTGAAAGTAATGGAAGAACAATGTATACATTTCTGTAAGGAACTGTGTACTTAGAATGCATACATTTATATTTCTTGGTTATCGTACAGTTCTGAGAAGCTTGCGTTCAGCAATCCTAGATGATAGTAACCAATATTCGCTTTCTGTACTAAATCGTAGTATACTAAGCTACTATACTAAACTATACTATTAAATACTAAGCTACTATACTAAACTATACTATTAACTACTGAGCTACTATACTAAACTATACTATTAACTACTAAGCTACTATACTAAACTATACTTAGAATGCATACATTTATATTTCTTGGGAATGGTACAGTTCTGAGAAGCTTGCGTTCAGCAATCCTAGATGATAGTAACAAATATTCGCTTTCTGTACTAAATCGTAGTATACTAAGCTACTATACTAAACTATACTATTAAATACTAAGCTACTATACTTAACTATACTATTAACTACTATACTAAACTATACTATTAACTACTAAGCTACTATTCTAAACTTTACTTAGAATGCATACATTTATATTTCTCGGGTATCGTACAGTTCTGAGAAGCTTGCGTTCGCCAATCCTAGATGATAGTAACAAATATTCGCCTTCTGTACTAAATCGTAGTATACTAAGCTACTATACTAAACTATACAATTAACTACTAAGCTACTATACTAAACTATACTATTAACTACTAAGCTACTATACTAAACTATACTATTAACTACTAAGCTACTATTCTAAACTATACTTAGAATGCATATATTTATATTTCTCAGGTATCGTACAGTTCTGAGAAGCTTGCGTTCGGCAATTCTAGATGATAGTAACAAATATTCGCATTCTGTACTAAATCGTAGTATACTAAGCTACTATACTAAACTATACAATTAACTACTAAGCTACTATACTAAACTATACTATTAACTACTAAGCTACTATACTAAACTATACTATTAACTTCTAAGCTACTATTCTAAATTATACTTAGAATGCATATATTTATATTTCTCAGGTATCGTACAGTTCTGAGAAGCTTGCGTTCGGCTATTCTAGATGATAGTAACAAATATTCGCATTCTGTACTAAATCGTAGTATACTAAGCTACTATACTAAACTATAGTACTATAAGTATACTATATGAAACTACCTTTACAAACCTGAAGACATTTGAAGGGAAAAGAGCACATCCGCTATTTAAAAAGCAGTCTGTCGTGTGGACAATCGAAATTATGTTTGGATCATGTTAATTTGTCGCTGTATGATCATTGCTTTGTTAACGAAGGATCTATGACTTTAAAGTGGAAATGAAAGTCCAGAAAGTTAACTAGTCATCTACTAAAATTTTGGTAACAGATCGAAAGTTTTTTTCATGATGTACGCACAAGTTGTTGCCCGGATGAGTGAGTTGGTAAAGAAAAAAATATCACATGTCCGTATAACTACTTTCTACTGCGCAAAGATGTGATACCTCAAAAGAAAACATAAAATAACTCGGGTTTTTTTTTATTAAAAAAAATACTTCTTTAATAACTCTCATAGGGCTGCCGTAGTCCAGCTGGTATAGTAGCTTGATATAACACCAAAGACCATAGTGTACAAGGTGGCAGTTGCACGTTAAATCTGACCTGACTTCAAATGTCCTCTTGTTGGCGTGATGAGGCAGTTTTGAGTGTGGGGTGCCAGCTCAACTGCTGATCTTGGCATCTTATCGTGGTTCAAAACTTACAAAGTGTTGGCCTCAGATCTCAGACTGGATTTATCCCGTCACTACAGCCCGTTGTGTTTTCAATGACCAACATACCCTAAATCCGATGCATAATATTTTAGTGATATTATTCCGTATATTTTTGAATCTATACATAATCATTATCTCCAAAAGAGTTTAATTATTACCGTTTCTCTTTTAAAAAAAACGTTGTTTCTGGAAGTTCGATATTTTCTATGGGATACTAATAACTTTATTGGTGAATACTTTTCTGAGAGAAAAAACTTTCTAAAGTTAGTAGCAAAACTAAACTGGCCTGACCCTCCCAAATTGGCATGCCAGTTTACTTCAAATTTTAACTCACGAAAAACAGAACTCCACAAAACAAATACACCAGACAATCCAGCAACAGTGAGATTTATGTATCTGCGTATATCTTTTCTTCGATCATTTTTTCTTATCTCCGATTCAAGTCACTTGCATGGGGTTCAAATGAGGCCCCCTACGCGGCATAATGACGTGTTACGGTATCTTATGTCACGAATGCATGCACACGATGACATCTGGAGATAACCACTCTTCCTATCTGATGGCAGAGACATTTCAGTTGTTATATAGCTCCTGTTCAGGGTACTTACCCTCAGTTTTGAAGAACCGTGATTCCATTTAACGTTCATAGATAACAAGATAAAATAGATATGGAATTTATATTATTCTACTCTTTGTGGGAGGTATGAGTCAAACTTCATAAATTTATCTTTCTCCCCCGAAAGTATATGTGGTATCCAGTATGCAGTCCTCTCTAATTTGCTCCGAGTGTATTGAATTACAAGAATTTTATGGACTCTAATACATAAATCGGTAACTTCAACGCAGGGGTGCTATGCGTAAGTTTGACTTATTTGTTCTGCAGACATGTTATAAGGACCTTTGGTTTTTCTTCTCGAAACCCAACTACAGGCAAATTTATTTATTGTAACCATGGATTCAACATTTTTAAATGTTTTATAAACATGTCACAAATGTGTTACCTTCATCGTTATATATTGGCCGCGGTATCCTGTTTGGAAGAGCAGCAGATTAGCAACCATAGGATTGCGAGTTCGAAACTCTGTTCAACCAAAGACTGTCGTATACGTTGGGGCTATTAAATCTGTCGTGACCTCATATGTCCTCACCATGGTGTGGAAGTTTGGAGAGTGGGGTGCCAGCTCGGGTGTTTATATCGTCATATGACCATCGCCGATGACCCGTTGTGATGCTCCAGTGCGACGTTAATTCAACTACCTACCTATTGCATCATCCTATAAGTTTGCAAATGTGAACTGTTGGTTTTGCCTTTTGAAGCCCAACTGATGGCAAAATTATTCATTGTAACCATCGATTCACATTTCCTCTGACAGTATGAAGTTTAGAAACCTGTTGCCTTCCCTTATCTTCAGTTCTTGCCTGCGGCCAGTTTTCAACAGAACGTGCAGTTACTATGGCATGCAATTTACAACAATTCCTCAATAGCCACCAAGTTTCACTTTTTCCAGGTCTCACCCGTTCTCCGGATCTGGTGTCCATCGAACACGTCTGGTATGATCACCCAACGACCGGAATGCGAACAGACAACCCAAGACTACGCCAAATGAACTTTGGCAACGTGTGTAAGCAGCATGCACTGACATATCCTAAACACCCATCAAAGTCTCTTTCATTGCCAATACGTGTAGTATCAGTTCGTGCCACCCATGAGGGCGACACAAAATAGTGATTTCTTCGCGTTCTGCAAGTCGAATGGAGCTGCAATTTCACTAATTTCACTCTTTACATCATGTTATTATTATAGTTTTTATACACACGTGTTTAAAAGTTTAGCAATTTTTTTATTTTTCAGTTTGCGACTTTAATTTTGTTATAAATTTCCATAAGTAATGAGACATGGGCTATTTTTTAAGCTTTTTTTAGTTGTTTGCATTAATTTATACGATTTTGCCAATGTGATCTTAACAAACCCTCCATTGATGTGGGCAATTGTATCAGTCTAAGATTAATATAAAAGACCGCTCTAGGGATGCGACATGGACAGCAAAACATCGATGTTTTGAAACATCGATGTTCAAAATTAAAATATCGATGTTGATAATACATCGCCGAAAAAACATCGATGTTTTTAAAATTCAGTGTATTTAAACTTTTTCCCCCATTTCTTAAAACTGGTTTAGCAACTAGGGATGCGACATCGACAGCAAAACATCGATGTTTTTGCAACATCGATGTTTATACTTGTTGTTTTTACGTCGTCAATGCTTTATTTTTCAATGAAAAAAGCACCATTATAAAAATTTTAAAAATAACCAAGTAGCATAACTTTTTATAATCAGCAAATTGAACACACTTTTAGACCCAATGTCGATGTTTTCAAAACATTGCTGTTTTATAAAAAAACATCGATGTATTGGAGCCGATGTCGCATCACTAGTTGCTAAACCAGTTTTAAGAAATGGGGGAAAAAGTTTAAATACACTGAATTTTAAAAACATCGATGGTTTTGGGGCGATGTATTATCAACATCGATGTTTTAATTTTGAACATCGATGTTTCAAAACATAGACAAAACAAACAAAGATTTCAAACAAACTAGAAACATGTTATATACATCGATGTTTTAAAAAAAAACATCGATGTTTTGAAAACATCGATATTGATGTCGCATCCCTAGACCGCTCACGATTAATGATATGAAAGATGCTCCACCTCTCAAACACCGCACTTCAGGTGAAGCAATGCTTCTATAATGTGTGGAGATAAACTAAAATACCCTGCTTCTTCTATGGCCTGAGGTGTTTTTAGTTATAATGGTGTGTTCCTTTAAATTTTGTGACTAACACTATTAAATGGACAGTTTGAAAGTGTTTTTAGATAAGTTCTTCTGTCATCAAGGAATCCTTTTAATTCTTTTCCATGTGAGGTCCAACAAGATCTGGCACATATTCACGTCTTGAAGGTTAAATAGTTGATTTCCGAAGCTGCATATTGATGTTGTACCTTGGCCGGAAAACTTCTAGATCCTAATACAATTCAAAATTTCAGGCTAGTGTCGATACAAATATTATAGAATAAGCCTAAACCGGTTATACATCTCAAAGAAATTATAAATAATGTGTGGTATCAGTGTATCGACCAAAGTGTACTGTGAAATCTGGTTGATTCTAGCCGCACCGTATTGGTGCTGGCATTAAAGACAAATGCGGTATAACGAAATATTAAAAGTCTAAACAGGCTTTAAGGGGGTCGGTAAATTTTTTTATTATATAATTTAGAATTTGGATTTTTTTTTTTTGCCCTGATTACTTATCTAACTAATAAACAAAATCACAAGACAAAAAGTTTTTAAAAATTTTAAATTAAATTTAAAAAAAAAGGTCTTTTTAAATTGCTAAAACACAAAATATTCTTGCTCAGTTTTCAAAATTCTTGCAGTAAAATATTCAAAAATTTATAAACTTTAATTTCGATTCAGCAATTTAAAAAATAATAATTTAATAAAAAATAAAAATTATTTGAATGAAAATTTCTAAAAGTTTTAAGGTACTTATTTTTTTAAAGTCATATTTTCAAAAGTAAATATTTGTTTCGAATTTTCTGAATCGAAATTAAAGTATAATGTTTGAAAAAGATATATTCCAAATTTCAACTCTTAAACTTTATCCGTTCTTGACTTATAGCAATTTGAAAACAGGAAATCTTGAAAAAATGCATCATGGAGAAAAACGCATTTAAAGTTTCAAAGACAGATTTATAATTAATAAAATGTATAAATACTATTTAAAAGCATCCAGATGAGTATCTAACTCCTTCCTGCCTCTTAAATCTTTGGTTTAGTTTAATTTTTGTAAGTTCTACCTTTTTTCTATATAGTTTAAAGGTCTCCGTAGATTTAAATAACGTCTTGCGCAGATGTTGTTTCCATGACAACAACTGTCTTGGGTTTTTAAATTTTGAAAACAACGAACCACAAAAATAATTATATCCCAGATAGAAACATGGTTCAGACGTCATTTTAAGTAAAAAAAACACAAAGAATTTAAAATGGAATTTTTTTTTCGAAAATTAGAAGATTTTTGTGTCCCTGAACCCTTTGAAGACATAAATAAATTGTAAACATAGACAAAAATTTTATATTAAACATTTATTGATGCTTATGTTCCCATTTCTGAGGTAATTGCTTCATTTTTTGAATTTGTTGGACATTAATATTACGTTATAAACTGCATCATAGATAAAAATATATACAACTGATTTATCACAGATAAAACAATTGCATTTCCAAATATTGTAGAAATTATCAATTATTCATAAGAAGTTAAAGTGTAACACTCAAATGCAGGGAACAAAAAAGAAATGTGACCACACAAGTACATTGTTCAGTAAAAGAAAAAGGGTTGTTGAATTTTTGGAAGCGTGTGAGTCCCTTGTCCTTTCTTCGTGGCGTTTAACTTTAGATGACCAGACAGTATATAATTAAAACCAGGTGATAATTTTAAATGTATTCAATATTATCACGTGATATAATTCATAAAATATTTTGTTTTTGTGAATTTTTCTCAATAGAGTATAATTTTTTTTAAGCTCCTGTCGGCTGAAGTTTCTCTTCACTCTAAAGTCGGTGCTAATGATGTATATATTTTTGTGTTTTGGTCTTATTCTACCGTAATATTGAACAAAAAAATTGTGATTAACCCTACAGCCATTTGGCTACACATATTCTTTCTCCAATAACAGCTCCAATAAATGTTTCCAAACGGCAACACTATGCAGCAAATATGATAAAAATCTCGATTCGTGTCATCAGCTCTTAAAATTGACAATAGATGGAGATGGAAGTTCTATTTTGAGAAATGTGTCTGTTGCTTCCGAAATATAAGTTAGAAGCAGAAAACGTCATGCTAAAATAACAAAATTCATCAAAATAATAATTTTTTTCATGTTAAAAAAAATTGGTGCTATTAGACCAATAGTTTTTTTTACATTCTTTGGTGCATTAAAATGTTAACAAAATGTCAGTTGAAGTGTGTTGCTGCATGGTGTAGCCAATAAGCACAGTTTTGTTTTTTGTCAAAAAAAAAAACATAGTAAAACATAGTTTTTTTTTTTTTTTTTAATATTTTTTTTATAACTTACACTGTTATAGAAATCAAATATATATTTTTTCAGATGAAATTAAAACATCAAGCATTGTAGGGTTAAGTTTATAAACGTTTTTTCAATGAAAATCCTTAAAGACGTTGGAAGTTGAATTGTCAAATTTGAGGATGGATTAATTTTGGAAAGCTATTTGCAAAATATGGATACATTTTCTCTACGGGCTTAAATGATCACACCTATAACACTAGTAAACGCTTTTATCGCACAATTCGCATCAGTAAACATAAGGTCTCTGTTTATTGAATGAAATGCCAAGTAAAACACGTTCTTATTGAAGTTTTCTCGAAGTTCAGACACTCTTTTTTCGTAAATCTGTCAATTTCGTTTACGTAACACCTGCATGGACACATAATTATATGTTGAATACGAATAAGTACCGTATGTTTCATCTGGATGACTAACAGACACTTCTGAAAATTTATGAGATCTAAATCACAGGCTTTTTAAGTAAGAGCTATATTTGCGTTCCTTCTCCATCAGGTCTGAGTTTTTCTTTTTACGACACACGAGAACAGGGTATGTAAAGAAGCTTCCGCACTCGCCCTTTAAATTCCCTCAACTTACTAAAATTACAGGACTTCTGTTATTTTAAGGAGTGACCAGATGAGGAAATGTTTATATTTGGAGATAAAATATAGCTTGACATCTTTTTATTATGCCGAAGCATAAAAAAGCTCACATCGGCTTTTAGTGCCACTCAAGCAACGAGTATTTCACTCTGTCTTCCCCCTTATACCGGAGAGCATACAGAAAGGAAGAGACAAAAAACGTGACAAAAAATATCTATATCTCTTCATCCTTAGACGTACATTAGTGTTCGGAAGCACTTGACAAAAGTGCTTTAGGATTATGAAAAAAAAGTGCAACAAGCAATCGGTTTAATCCCTTAATAAATGGAATAGAGTAACTAAGTCGTGCATTGAAAAAAAATGTATCCAGTGAAACGCTGATCCTTCTGGATGTGAAGAAATTTTTTTACTGCCGCATTTCTTTCTCTCGACTGTACCCCTAAAGTACATGATTACGAAAACATTTCAACTCAAAATTTCTGAAATTTCTTTCTTCGCCAGTTTGAAATCTGCTTTTATAATATTGAAAAACATTTCTCAGGAATTATTTTATGTACATAGCGATGTTCCTCTGTGTCGTATATTATTTTCATAACTGTTTACTCTAACTAGTGGTTATCAATTTTAATAGACTCTTCTAAACTTTCTTGGGTGGCGATCCATTAGCTAACAAGGCGAACGATTGAGACCATCTATGTAAATAAAAAATGAAGTGTTTGTACATTGGATATTTTCGATCCATTTCACGTTTTCTATTCGTTTTTGGCACTTCTGATACAAAATCAGTCTCTTGCGCGTATGGTATCTGCCTGTCTGTCCATTTGTCAGTTTGTCTGTATGTGTGTGGCCGTATTATGTCCAAACGGTTGAATATATATTCTTGAAACTTTGCATATTGTGAGCACTTCCATTCATTTAGTGACTAAATCTGGTTGAGTTAGTCAGTCTGTCCGTCTTCCCATTCTGTATCGGTTATCGTATATGTGTTTGTACAAGTATTACAAAATTTATACAACGTATTTTGATGAAATGTTATATGCATATATATATATATATATATATATAATTTCAAGAACACAAGAATTTCTAAAAAAATGTAACAAAAGTCTTAAAAAATAATAAAAAATGAAGAAATGTTGGTGGATCAGGGCGTCATCAGGGAGGAGCCTGACCCAAACAACATAAAATGGTGTTTTCTACATATGAGCAGCATTAGGCTGAAAAAATTGCTCATACACTGATGATTTCTGGTTAATGCACCCCGGATGTTTGGTTATTTTTTGTTATTTTGTGTGTGTTATGTTATTTTGTATATTTTATGTTGTTATTATATATATATATATATATATATATATATATATATATATATATATATATATATATATATATATATATATTTCTTAAACAAGAGGATATTCAAAAAATAAAAACCAAAAGGAATTTATTGAAAACGAAAGTGTTGGTGGATCAGTGACTTTCGTTTTCTGGTTAAATACACATGCTTTTTATTTTTATTTCGATCTTTCGTTAAATTAAATATTTGAATGATATAAGTATTTACCAGTCAGAGCTAGTTGCAGCTTTAGCGCACTCCTCTGACTGTGTGTTTTATTTATATGTTTTTTAAATAACTTTTGTGTTTGTAATATATATATATATATATATATATATATATATATATATATATATATAGAATGTTTGTTTGTACATTGAATATTTTCGAAACCATTTCAAGTTTCTGTCCGTTTTGGACCCTTTTGATACAAAATCCGTCTCCAGCATGTTAGGTATCTGTCTATACGTGTGTGCCCTTACTACGCCCTAACGGTTGAATTTATTTTGATGAAACTTTACATACTGTGCGTGCTTACATTCATTTAGTGACTGAATTTCGTTGCATAAGTCTGCCTCTCCGACTTCCTGTACTACGTTTGATTTTGAGTTCGTATGTTTGTACAAACATCACAAAAAATGAATTCAACATAATATACTAATGCAATGTTCTAAATTTGATACACCATATTTCAATTTAGTGAATATGTTACCGCCGTAATGTGCACATTACGTAGCTTATCTGCAGATTAACTGATTTGCTCCGTTAACGTGCGGAATCAAGAGTTTTCCGCATTTAACCGAGGTAATGTGCAAATTAACGGCTTCCGTATCGTTAAAGTTTAAAAGTTTGTCTCCCTCATTTCCTTTCCCTACACCTTCCCACTCTCTCTCCACTTTTAGTTTTAGTTTGGTTTCGCCAGCGGCTTGTCCGCCGGTTGTTTTTGTTTCTCATAATTTGCGTCGGCTGCCAGTGCGTAGCACAGCTAATTCTGTTTTCAAATTCGTTTCTGCCTGTTAGCGCGTGAATTTGTGTCGTGATTTTTTTAAAGCAGATAAATTTAACTCCTAGTATGCAAGCAAGCACCGATTTGGTGAGTAAAATGAAGAAAAGATTCTTAGCAAACCTCCTTAGCGAAGATTTAAAATATAAGTGTGTTTTTATGACAAAACGAAAGCACGATTCCATAATTAAAGATGTAAAAGGAATAAAAGTTTCCAAAAAAAAAAGAATCATCTCGAGATTATCGAATAATTTAAAGGTATGATGTGTTGACTATACGTTCCTGTTGTTGCAGCAAAGATCTTATTTTCACTTTAACGAGTGCCTAGTAGGTAATGTGCAGATTATCTAGGTAATTTGCAGATTACCTAGGTAATTTGAGAAATTGAAACAATTTTCGGCACTTTAACGGATTACCCCAGTTAATCTGAACATTACCTAGATAATCTGTAGAATAACTGATTACTGCACTTTAGCTGTAACAAATACATTATTTAAAATTTCTTTGCTTATATATTTAGGCAAGTTTCATGTTAATACAACTGAGTAACTATACTTAAATCAACCAAAATTTGGTAGTTTAGGAGTAACTGGAAGGTATATTGAGCATTGCGATTCTTGGATTGCCTTGCCAGTACTACAGAAAAATCAATTATTTTTGCAACAACTGTTTTTACGGAATTAAAATTCTAATAATTTTGTAATTTGAACCATACTTTTTTTTTTGCGAAATATGAACTATTTCCGAATATTTGGAAGGTCGATACTTTGCAGCGAAAAGGAAACACGTGTTCGTTTGTCAAGTGCAGTAATATTTTCTGTTTTTTGTTTGTTTACACGTAATTAATTTTGTACTTTTATATTTTGTCGTACTTTTAGTTGTAAGTTGTGGCAACTGTGAAAGATCAAGAGATAAAATATAATTACGAAATAATAACTTCAGAAAAACTTCTTTCATCGTCAACGTCTAATTTATTTTATTTCGCTGTTTTCTGTTTAAATATTTATTATTGAGATAAATTTAATTTCCTTTTCATTACACGCAACACTAACCCAAAAGTATTCGATTTAAAGCAAATTAATTTTAGAAAAGCAAATTATAAGTGGAATTTTGCCTTTATTGAAAGAATGTTAAAGTTAAAAAAATACGAAATAGAACTTTTAAAATGTGAAAAATTATTAAAAAAGTAAAAATTATTTTAATTACTAGGGAGATCCGCCCCTTGATCGCCCAAGCTCGCCAAACCCCGGGGATAGCAACACAATCCCATTTGGTTTGCTTTGCAAACCAACTCTCCTTTCACAAAGTCAATCTCCTGCGACGGCGATACTATCTTAATCACATAATCCTTGATTTGACGTTTCGGTACATGACGTCACAGCGTGGGCTCCGCCCTCTGCTCGTTAATGCTCGCCAACCCCCGGTAATTGCTACGCAATCCCATTAGGTTCGCTTCGCCAACCAACACTCCTTTCCCAAGTGATTTCGCTTTTTTTCATTTAACACTTAATGCACCCTAAACTAATAGCCGCATCAGTAAAAAACTATTATAAATATTCAAAAAATCTACATCTTGTTCCCTGTACAATTTTGAATAAACCATGTCAATCTCGAAATTTTCTGATCTGTTCTTTATCGGCAAACCGTCTGAGAATCGAGCAAAAAAAAAGCATGACGTCACAGCGAATTTCAACGGCCAAATATAAAAGATCGTTGTTAGAACTATAAATTTTATATCTGGCACACCCGCTAATCATAAATGTAGCCTTTATTTCCGTGAAGAAGACAAAACGAGAATACGAAATATATGTCTGACCAACTTTTGAACGCTTCGAATTTACTTATAAACCAATTTAAAAAATAATTGTACCGTAAGAAAAAGTAAATTCTAAGGTTTCACGTGGGGTTTTCAAATTTAAAACAAAACAGTAACGAAAATGTCCCGATTTTTCCCGAATTAAAAAATATATATATTATTCGGAACCAAATTGCAATTAAAAAAAAAAAAACTCGGCGTGGTGCAAAAATTTACGTTTAGAGGTACTCAAAAAAAAAAAAAAAAAAACTCACGGTTGTTACTACAATTTTACAAGAAACGAACTTAAGAAGGAGCATTCTTAACCTTTAGTAGTAATCGCCTTAGTGTCACCTTTCGTAGTTTTGTCATAGAACAGGGTTGCGATACATGTAAAATGTATTATATGGATGAATATACGGGTATATGATTTACGTCCAAAGTAAAATGAATAAACTATAAAAATGTTGAAAAGCAGTTGACAAATTATTTACCTAACACTTAAATTATGTTGGCAGTTTTCTACGAAACAGAAAAGTGATTTTTTATCTCTGGTCACTTTTTCCATCTATATTTAACCAGTTAAAACCGCGTAGGGTCGTTTATTAATGCTAGTAGAAAATAAAATTAGAGTTGAATACTCTGATATCAGACTATATTTTGCTTCGGGTCAAGTAAGTAGACATGAAAGTAAAGTGTATACGATACAAAAATATGCTTCGAGAATATTTTATCATAGTTAATTATTGTTAGGGGTTCAGAAAGTACAAAAAGAATGATCATCTGTATCACACACACACACATACTTACCAATATTAAAATCCTTTTAAGAGTACTTTGGATTTGAAAACAATGGTCTCACAAAACATCGATATCACGCGAGTTAATGTTTTGGAGATAGCATAATTGAAGTTTCTAGTTACGTAAGAGGAGTATATAGACTCTCATAGCCTTGATTGTGGTATACTCTAAAGTTGAAAGAGTACCATATTATTCCAAAATCGACGGGCTTGAAACTGCCATTGGAAACTACGACTACACGTTTGAGCTTTTAAGTGTGTGTGGAAACCTTTCATTGCGTATATAAATTATAAGTCGCTACAGTTACTGTTGCTTAAAAATAATATAGATGCTTTTAACAAAATTGTTCATAGCTTCTGAACGATTTTGATGATTAGTTCACTTAACAGACAGTATTTAAGTAAATATCCCATCGAAAGAGAATCGAAAAACAGTGTAACAACTTGTTTCTGTTTATAGACAGGATATAAAACCAGCGCGTTGTTGGATGATATCAGGAACGTACTAAGTTTTCTGCATGCAGATAGGCACGTGCCATTGCAGCCATGTGGAGTGCAAGGATGTTTTTTACATCCGACTCTTCTGACTTATCGGAGACTGCAGCTCATCTTTGTAACAGTAGACAAAATGTTTTCTGTTGCAAATTTCGGTTTCACATTAGAGAATTCGCTTTGCTGCATAGTAAAAAAAAAAATTAACTCTGCGTTTGATTTTTTTTTGTCTGGGAGAGAGGCCTGCAGCTCATTGAAAAGAAGGTAAGAAGGAGAAAACAAACAAAATAAAATAACTATTAGCACACACTTTAAAATATTTCCTAATTCATTTACTTCGATCTAGTTTGGTTTTATTTAGTTACGTAAAAACATAAGTCTATCTGTGACTGGGTTTAACCTAGATAATTTATTATTTCATTTTTTCACTTGTATTTTAACCAAAACTTTATTTATCCTCAATTATTTCAAGTATTATAAGGTTTTATTTCAGACGTTTTGTTGCGCTTAATGTTTCTGAACTCTTTTTCGATTTCGTTTGTATCTTGGTAACCCTATTAACATTACCTGCGAACACAGATCATTTCGTCAAAAAAAAAATCAGAATGTTTTATTTTCATAATTTAAAGAATATTTCATATTTTTGAAAGAAAACTAATAAGTGGTGGAAAAGATGAGGAAATGAAATTGTTAATAAATCGAGTCAAGAAGACAGAGACCTAGATAACCTTTATTTAACAAGCAGAAAATAATTTAGGAAACAGATTGCTTCAAATAAACAAAGTACATCAAAGTAATAGAGTAGTTCTTTCGTTCATTTTCAACCGAAAAATTTGCGAGAAATTGTGTTAACCCTTTCCCAGTTGTGGTTAACACCCGAAACATTTGTAGTTTTTTTTATTTCTGTTTAAAATTCGTGCTCCATCCGGACTTCGTCACCAAAACATTACCGAAGAAGCTTAGGTTACATTCTATTTGTCCATCCATTCATCTCAATCCATCATGTTGATGGAACCTTAAAACCAGTTTCACCATGAGCTGCAAAGTCGTATACATATGGCTGATGCTTCAGTTTAGCACATACAAACGCCTCGTCTCAGCAGAATGCGATTCTTTCTCGGAAGCCCACAAGGAAGAGAAAAAGTTCGTTATTAAATTGAAGCTCAAGACCCTACCAAATAACTAACAATCAATCTCACTAACCCAAAGCTGTCGAGCCTGTGCTCAGTGTTCAAATTACAAATACATGCTGTGGAAACGTTTAATTAAAATGGCTGTTGACAAATTAAGTTTCTGCGCCTCAAAAAAACTAACTGAAAAGCAGAGAACGCAGTTACTTTAAACTCTTGGTTCGACCGATCGTAAATCATTCAACTACAATGTTATATATCTGTCTAGTTCTTGGAGGGTGCACTATATAACCCTAATTTTGCTACAGTCAAATACGTTATTAAAGAAGACATCAACACAGTTAATGCTTATTTTTCATTTGAAATTAAAATAACAAAATAAGACCAGTTCTTTTGGTGATGTTTAAAACTTATCCTGTGAGTTCAAAATTTTTCTTTCCTCTATGGGCTAGCATCGATCTACTGCAATAACTGTGACGGATAAACGAAATAGAATATGGTGATTTTTTTTTTTGCATTTGAAATATTTAGTTGTTTTTTAAATAAATGAAAAATTTAAGTATTTTTATATTAAATTTTATATTTTGTCTTTTTGTATGCTTGTGTTAACTCCCAGTTTTTAGTTTTATAATTTTTATAATAAATGCTTTTTCATTTGTTTTAGTAAAGTAGTGTCAGAAAGTGTTTCGTTAAATGTTTTCTGTAGCATGTTAAAAATGTGAAATACTGAAAGGACAGTTTCTTTCTATGTTTAATAGCATTTAAAAGAATTCACATCGAATCCGTTTTACTTAACATTTAAATCGAAATGCTTTGCAGACTATTTTCCTTACACACATGCTACATTTATGAAGTTCATTAAATGCTATATCCTTTGACGCGGAATTATTAGAATGCTATACAATATTACAAAACGTCATTCTGTTTTTAAGTTAACAGTGTGAGTAAATTCATTTGTCTTTAGAAGTGCTCTAAATTTCCCTTTAATGAATCTCTTTTTATCTGACTCTTAAAATCTTTTGTTCCAGTCATTTTTTATTCTGGTCTTTTTCATCCTTCACGATATAAATCTTAAGTCGCCTACCCAGAATGAATTCTATCCAACATTTCTGTCTCTTTAGAGGCAATTAAAAGCTTTGAGTACGTGATCAAACTACGAGTATTCCACAAAGCGGGCTCCCAATCCAGTCTCATTTCATCGGATTCCTTAGATTAGATTACGTACACCCATGCACACGAAAACTTGAATTTTCAAAAGTGGAATTCGGTAGTCAATTGACAATGACTTTCAGCCCGTATCTAAACCAATCCCATTCCATGTACTTCATTTTTTAAAATACTCCTTTCTTCTGTGGTGCACTTATTAGTCATTTAAAACCTACATCTACAAGCTGCAAACAGTCGGTGCGTATATATATATATATATAAGCTTTTTGGTCCCCTCTCGCACTGCTATCTGTCGATGAAGCCTCGTTATCGTGTTGCTCTTAGGTGCATTTAAAAAAATCTAGTGGGAACAAGGTCTTTAAAAAAGCGGCAAGGCGCCAAGGATGGGAGATACCAACAGAAGGACGTGGTATGTTTCGGTACATACATCTTCTTTTCCCTTGTCATGAGGATAAAACAGATGCGCCCATCTGAGGGCAATAAAATTTTGCGATGGATGCCCATATAGGGAATCTCTACAAGAGTGGAACTTGTGTTGGATTATAATGATCGAATTAGCATGCTAGCTGTATGGGGCAATAATTTAAGTTTATTGGGAAGGAACGCCTATTGTAAAAAAAGATTTTACGTAGCGGTTATCATCAACATGGGTGTCAACTCAAAGTGGAGTCGAAGATTGTGTCAGTTTTCCAATTGCTTTCCTCGGGATCTTTGATTTCTCAATTTAGTGTAGTTCCATTTAAGTTTTCAATTCAACTCAGCATCCAATTCCGTTTTCAAAATAATTTATTCCTTTTGTCCAGGTTTGAAAGCCTGAATGGTAGAATAATATTTGCTATCTTCCAGATGAATGTAATAACCTGAATTGCGGAATTTGCTAGTTTTATTTACAATTGATGAAAGTATTACCATATAGATAGTTAAGAGTGGTTAAAGGAATCTTTTAAACTTTTCATAGTCCTTCTCTTGTGAATTTCAGAGGATATTAAATAGTAGATTACTTAGTATAGGAGGTCATCTCAGAGTCTTTGCAATCGAATACTACCATTATTACGAAATTTTTTCCAAAAAGAAAGACCATTATTTAATGACGTGAGTAAAAATGTAAGAATACTTTTTACAATGTTAGGTATGTTGGTTATTTCAACATGAATATCCCAAGAGATGGCAAAACGGACATGAGCGAAATACAAATAATTTCGTGCCGCAAGTGACATTTCATAACATAATAGTCTATTAGTTTAAACGAAATGAGAAATTATTCCATTGGATTCTTGCAAGGGGCTTTACATTGAAAGAACGTATATCCATTCCTCTAAATCTGGGCTCGTTTGTAAACACCACCTCGATTTCAAGTTTTTAAAAATGCCTATTATGTTTTATTTTAAAGCATTAAAATGAATTGATCCTTTCTAATAAATAAACATGGAAATAACCGAGGAAAATTTTCGGAAGTTTGCGAAAATATAAATTGAAAAGTTGAAAATAAATTTCCCAGAGATTATAACTTCTGAAAAATTTGTTCGATTCTGGATCTTAAATTTCATTGTTCTGGTATATGCAAATGAAATATTTTCAAATTTCTCAAGAAATTCGTCTGAATTTCTCATAAGAATTTTCTTCTAGTCACATCATAAAACATCCTCTTTTTTGTCTTTCAGGAATTAACGCCAGCACACTTCCCTGCGCCTAGGGAAGTATGGAAGTAGGGAAGTATAATAACAATGCATTTCTTACCTAAAAAGCAATTATAACTTATTGCAGAGTTTATTGATTCACTATTAAAAAGCAAGAAATGTATGAAAATATGAGGCGTCTAAGTTGAGAGGACTGAAAAGATCCTCTCTGCTATGCTACTAGTTTTCAATCTTGCCTGCATCTCATTAGTTTTAAGTAATGTAAAATTCATGAAGGAAAGAATTCATTGGAAGATAATCTAGATATAAATATCTTTATAAGATCAAGTTTCATTGGTGTATGGAATAATGTTCTGGTTTACCCGAACAGTACCTGTGTCCAAATCACCTATGTAAATGTTATAGAAAGCTTTGATATGTTTGGTATGGGTTATTTGGAAATTAAACTAAACCAAAACAATCAATTATGCAAGAGTAGTTCGTTCAAATACAAGAGTTCGATACGACTATCAATATTAGACAGAGTAACTATGGTAAAATTTGATTATTCTAAATAGGTATGTATCGATTAAAACTTTTAGTCATGTTTTTTAATCAAATTATATAATTATTAGTCTTTTAAATATTAAGTAGCTATGAGTTTTGCGTGTCGTTTATTTTTGTAATTCATTTTCCCCCACTTATGTATCATTGGCTTACAAGTGACACACACCAAGTCAAAATTTTCAAATATGAGTTTTTTAGTTTTTCTAGACCAGAATGTGGTGATATTTATGCTGGTGAAGTCCACTAATTCATCCTTTGCTTGAAGGTAATATTTATTGAGGAGAACAAACTTAAAGAGAGTTAAAGGGAAGCATTATGACTAGAATTTATTCTTCGTTTTCTCAAAATTATGTTTTTTGACGGTGTGTTTTACTTGTGAGCCGAAGATATCTCTATAGTTTTAATAATATTCTCTAAATTAAATTGTTAATTTTTAAATAGACTAGAATATACTGGGGCAGACATTTAAGGGATTTACACGGTAACGGGTAAATAGTGACAAATGCACTACCTCCATCGTTTGTATATTTCAAATTCGTGTGCTTATCGATTGAACTTTTAATATTTTTAATTATGTATCCATATACTTCAAAATATTACTCCGTTTTTATTATTCCAATTTCATGATGATTCTGACGCATTTTAAGGTACCACCAAGTTCTGTTGCTGGCATCCTTAAAACCCGATCCTTCTTTATCGCCTTCCGTCCTGTTCCCAAACGCTCCTTGAACGTAAGCAAATAGAAATAAATCAGTAGGGACCCTTGTTCTTCTGACGTAATTTATGACAAGTTGGATAATACCATCAAAAAGCAGAATAAAAGTCAAGTAATCAAAAGCCTATCCGTTTTATAAATTAAAGGAGTCTCGACAAGAAAAAACTGTCTCTGCGTTTCTTTCCGCGCCGGAACAAAGGCGATGATCTGAGATGTGTGTATTGCGTCCGTTTTTTCATTCATTAGTAGGCTATAGTGGGAAAACGCTGCCTGTGACCTTAGGTCAAGCTCCTTTTAAGAGAAAGAGCTGGAGTGTCATAAAAAGACGAACACATACTTTATACCCGCCCACTTGGAGGACTTCAGAAACGGATCGGAACTTTTATCTGCGTCCTCTTCTTCGACCAACCTGACTCATTCTTGTTTCGGAGGAATTGAAATCATCCCTTACTGTAAGGGTGCCTTCCAAACATTAGTATGATCAATGGCGTCGACATGGGGGAAATATTTGGCCAAACAAGACAATGAAGTTATGAGCAGGGTAAAAGAGAACATTTTGCACAGTTGTGCAAATTAATCAAACAAGTGTAATACATATTTCAAGAGGGACCCGTTATTCAATCTAGTACTGGGGCCTGAAGTGCAGAGAGAGAAGACATCAGGGTAGATGCAACGTCTGAAAATGAAACAAAATTTTTATTTCTTTCCGCATTAGCTGCTGCAAGAACTGTATTACATACCAATGTCGCCAACTGTAATATACTAGTGAGCAAAACTTAAGCATCTGATAGTAGTTCATTTTGACGATTTCACCACTTTTGTCGCCACTCTATAGAAATACACATTCACACACTTACCCAGTCACATCGCCGAACAGGAGGTAAGATACCAATTTGACCAACCAAGTCAATTTTTCACAGAGCAGTTTTGTGACTACTAGTTGACATGTTGGTCACACTTTTTCAGCTCTTGCCGATTGTAATGCTCAGTCATCACGTCTATGGTTCACGGCACAATCCTTGAGCATAACTTTCTTTTCCATTGGCAGCCCCGTGTGTTGGATGTCTATCAGCCATCTCGGAATTCGAGTTGCAAATGATGCAATTAAAAAAAATAGCACGATTTGACAAGCAGCGCCCTCTACAATCTACGCACAGCAGTTGGAAACATGTAGTCTTTGACAGTAGCATGTTTGGTGCATTTTTACCACCCTATATTACAACTCCTGACAAAATCTGATCCTGTTAAGCTACTACAGAGGTTGCGTGGCAAAGATACCTTTAATCAAGAAGCCTGATTCCTTGAAAATTCAGCTTTACCTGTAGGACAAATGAAAGCCAAAGGAAATACTCAAGAGAGCAGAATATATTATCTCATCTCTACATGATTTAAACGAATTTTAATACACTAAAATAAATGCTCCAAAGAATTACTTCAGAAAATATTTTGATTATTTAATTATAAAAAAAAATGGTAATGGTAATTTTAGTTAACGTCGCACTAGAGCAACACAACGGGCTATTGACGACGGTCCGGGATCAGTACCTCAAGGGAAAGATCCGAGGACAACACCTCGTAATTTTGAACCACGGTCAGATGACGAAGCAACACCTGAGATGGCACCTCACTCTCCAAACTTCCACACCAACCCAACGACTTTCGGCCACGAAAGATTTTAGGGGCACCAGTCGCCTCTACACCATACGCTTACGAACATCCTTGCCCGGACAAGGATTCGAATCAGGAACCTTCCGATCTAGAGGCTAACTCCTTAACCACTATACCGGTTGGTCGGCCAGTTAAAAAAAATTGTCCTGAACAGTAGCTTTCCACACAATCAGGTTGCAAGGCAATCAATTCTAGTCTGTTAGCCTATTTACTCTATCTAATATACTGTTCATTGAGGGGATAGTTACGTTTTATTTTGGTTTAAGGAAAAGGAATAGTTTTATAATGCAGTGACATGAAAGGATTTATCCTGCGCGCTAAAGCACTTGCCTAAACGATTTTGTTGCGTAGGCATTGATTAATTCTAGAGACAGTAACTGAAATCGCCGCTGAAATTACAGCCAAGATTTTAAAGGAATAAAATTCGTTTGTAGAGATGATTTGTTAGCTAAAATGAAGTACTTCCGTTATTTGTGCGGTATCACTCAAGCCCACGCGCACGGTTCCTTAACAGCATCAGTCTTGACGTCAAAGTGTTTTCGTAACACTTTTAATACATTATCCACTAAAGTTAGAAAGACGACGCGTGGCTTTTGCATGTAGTTAATGAACTCTGAAGTTTCTCGAAAAACAGATAGATAATCTACTTCTATGGTAAGATGCTTTTCCTATTTGGGAGCTAAAGGTCATTGGACAATCGGAATCGATAAAATTACTCTGATTTCCTTTGTTGTTTATCATGTGCTTATCACTTAATAAAAATTTTAGTTTCAAATTTAATAACATCCATTGGTTAAAAGAAACTTAGGAAAGATTCTATTGGTCAAAACTTATTAGAAGTCCGACAGGTAAAAAGGCAGTATACAGTCCGGATAAATGTGTATGAACCCCTTCAGAGGGTTAAATGCCTGAAGTGGAACTTCACAACACGGTTTCTAAAATGTTTGTAGTTAATGAACTCTGAAGTTTCTCGAAAAACAGATAGATAATCTACTTCTATGGTAAGATGCTTTTCCTATTTGGGAGCTAAAGGTCATTGGACAATCGGAATCGATAAAATTACTCTGATTTCCTTTGTTGTTTATCATGTGTTTATCACTTAATAAAAATTTTAGTTTCAAATTTAATAACATCCATTGGTTAAAATAAACTTAGGAAAGATTCTATTGGTCAAAACTTATTAGAAGTCCGACAGGTAAAAAGGCAGTATACAGTCCGGATAAATGTGTATGAACCCCTTCAGAGGGTTAAATGCCTGAAGTGGAACTTCACAACACGGTTTCTAAAATGTTAAAACTTCGTGGTGATATTTTGAGAATTAGTTTCTTTGAACTGTTCACACATCTAATCATAGCGTTAAAATTCTACGATGTGTATGTTTATACCCCTTGAATACTATTTTACCCTCGAGGTATTCTCTTTCAAATTTAATCTGCTTTAGTGTGTTTGAATAACCTTCAAAATAAAATATCTGCAATTACACCAGAAGTTTCCAAAACTCTTGATTTATCTACAAAATAAAGTATATGCCGTGTTGAAACATTGATATGTGAATCAATGACATTTAAAAGTGCAAAAATATTTTTATAAGTTGAAGTTTACTCTATCTCACTATCGTAGTTCTTGTCCTCGATGTACCGTATACTTTGTTTCAATTGGTTATAGTAAAACACTAAATAGCTCTGGTAAAAATTTAACTCCTTTTTAATCATGTGAAGGTCATGCACCAGTATTCCACCCATCCGGTTCACTTACATGACTTCTAATTAGTTTTAGATTTTTTGACTATATAGGATCCTTTGTAGGATATTCTCAACCAATAATACATAAAGGGTGCATTTGAACTCCACCAACAAACTTAGAGGGGTGATAGTACGCATCAAGACGAACAAAAAATGCAATTGAACATGGTGTCGCAAATGACGATGAGTGGGTAAAAATCGCGAATATGCTTCTTCAAAGTCGTCAGGCGGCTGGCCGTGGATTGCATACGTCAGTCGTCGGTTGGCGTACCCTTGTTACGTAGTGGGCCAATTGGTGTGCTTGTCAACACAACGGAACATCCTAATTTGCGTTTATTTTACAAAGAATTATGTCCCAGTGTCCATAATTTCAAGGGAATCGGTTAAAATCACCTGCACTGAAAACCAACGGAACGTCTGTCGAAGACCGTCTGCGCTGTCTCGGCAATCGTTCACCTGTCTACGTGTAGCGGGTAATGTGGTTCATGCACAATGGTGTCCCACCCCATTTTTCCCGCGCCGTGCGTACCCACCTCGATGCAACGTATCCCGCAAGATAGATCGGACACGAAGGCGTCATTGCTTGGCCTCCATGCTCCCCGGACCTTAACCCCTTGGGGTCTCATGAAATCACTCGTTTATGAGACACCAGTGGATACATCGGAAGATCTGATAGCGAGGATCATGACCACTGCAGCAGAAATCCAGGAAACATCCGGAACCTTCGAGCGCGTTTGTCAGTCGTTTCTACGTCGTTGTGTGCCCTATGCAATGACGTCCGCGGGCGCCACTATGAACAACTATTGTAACAATTTTGTTTGTTCTGTAAAAGTTGTACCTATGCTATCCAATAAATTTTTCTGTACATATTTGTTGTTTCTTCGCCGTTACACTTTGTAGACGCATTTTCGCGATTTTCAGCTGCTCAGCGTCATTTGCGACCCCATGTTCCATTGCATTTTTTTGTTCGTCTTGATGCGTACTATCACCCCTCCGAGTTTGTAGGTGGAGTTCAAATGCACCCTGTATTTAGTCATTATGTGTGTTGTAGGGCAAAAGCACTAGTATAAGGACTACTAGAAATCTGACGCTCAGGGGGTAAAAATCCTTTACGTCTCCTGTCCCCCAAAATTGTTTTATCACTCAATACAGAATATAGACGTGTAAGCTAAACTTTTCTGTAACATTTCATTGATATATATACCTATGAAACTTTCGACGTGTTAGAGATAAATTCGGAATCATCAATATCATTTATAACTTATTTATAAATATATAGAGCTGAGTAAAAATTCTTTGCGATAAAAATTTGAAAATAAATTATTGTTTTTAATTTCCGATGATGCAAATATCGATTATCAAACCGTAAAATCTGACATAAAAAAAAATCTAACCGCTATTTGAGATCCTAAAAATGTATCGTCGACTTAGAGCAGAAACTCATTAACTGGCCAAAATAATTTTACAGCATAGCAGACTAAATACTAACTATTAATTTATAGGTTAAACATAAAAATTATAAACATTCTGATAGCGTAATATTTTCTTTCAAACCTGATACAATATGACAATTTATTTCTCATAACCATGAAAATAATTTGGTGTCAATAATTGCCTTTCCCACAAATGTCAGTTAATGGGTGTTTTCTCTAAGTCGACAATTTGGATGTCCAAGTATCAATTTGTATTCTTAGGGATTCTATAGTAGGCGGAGCAGGTTCGTATTCCTCCCTGGGTGTATTTCTCTCTTTTGGGTCAATAAATCTTTCATCGAGTGTATGTATGTCTATTACTTGATATTGCATGTCTTGTTGAGCCATTAAGCCCAAAAAACCGTAGAAGACACATAAAAGATTAAAACCCACTGGTTTTGATAAAAAAAAAATAATGATTTTTATGATGCCAAATGTACAGAAAATTGTCCGTATCGACTTGCCGTGTAAGAAATACGCATCAAGTCAATGGAATTACAGAATAGTACTTGTTATTAGGTTTGAGTCGTTCGATCAAACTATCCTAAAACAATCTCTCTCGAAGGCGAATGAAAAAAAGGAAAGCGAGATAGAACGGAATGCGATCAAGAGAGGGTGGCGTCATGTTTTCCGAATCATCTCTTCCTAAGTCAAAACAACTCCCTGGGGTCTTTTCTTTGCTGTCACTCGCTGAATCACTCAACAATGTCAGCGGTCCTCCCTCTTTGACAGTTGCAACATTTCATCTCCTTTTAAGTAGTTACTCTCACGGTCCTCTTGCTTCTGCTTGTACCGCCGTTTCCTCTACTCGATTGAAAAGAGTATTGCCTCACTTTTTTACAACACAATATGGATGCTTCTAATATCAATGCGGACCGGTAGGGCGGTTGGAAGAGTAACGGAATCAGCCACAGAAAGGGGTTGTGAGTTCAAAACTCCGTCCAATCCAAGAACGTCGTGTATTAGGCCCGGTGCACACATCCTGTTTTTCAACGTGCGGCGCCGCTGCCGCAACGCAAGTGCGGTTTGATAACCATTAGTTCCAATGGAGTAGTGCACATATGCCACAGGCGAAGCACGTCCAACTTGCGTGCAATTTGAAATTCCCCACGGCGCCGCAGCTCGCCACACACACTTCTCAGGTCTCCAGTACCTTGTTTTCATGAACAAATGGAATAAAAATAATAATGAATAAATGCTTGTATCCAGTAACATCTATTTTGTTTCAAAATTCACTTTTTTTCCACCAAGTAACCAAAGTAAACACGTTGTCTTTGATAGAATATTTATTGAAAATGGCGCGAAATGAGTACTTGCGTCTTTTCACGGTCGGTGCCGCAGCGGCGCCGCGCGTTAAAAAACCGGATGTGTGCACCGGGCCTTAGATCCAATGGAGTAGTGCAGACATGCCTCCGGCTCCGCTATGGCGACTCACGTCCAACTTGCGTGCAATTTGTACCACAGTTCCCCACGGTGCCGCATATCGACGCACACGGGTCGATATGTGGCGCTTTTTTTCATAAATAAATGGATTATGAATAATAATTAATAAATAGTTGCATCCAGTAACGTCTATTTTGTGTCAAAATTTAATTTTGTTACACCAAGTAAGAGAAATAAACACGCTTTTTTCGATAGAATATTTATCGCAAATGGCGCGAAATTAATACTTGCGTCATTGTACGGTTATGTGTGCATAGCTGGGCTTCGGTGCCGCAGCGGCGCCACATGTTGAAAAATCGGATGTGTTCACCGGGCCTTAGGAGCTGGTGCACGTTAAATATGCCGTGGTCTCAAATGTCCTTATGCTGGCGTGGTGCGGAAGTTTGGAGAGTGGGTTATCTGACCATTCAAAATTACGTGTGTTATCCTCGGATCTTTTCCTTCGGGGTTAATCCCGTACAGTCGCCAATATCACTTCGTTGCTCCCAGTACGACGTTAATTAATTGCACTATTCCTACCCTCTAATGTTAAATTAATTATTACAAGTGAAACAGAGAGTATTGACCAAGTCCAATGTCAGTGAGCTTTTGGAAACAGCGCTCTTTGTCAATTACAGCGATTTTCAGTAGGTGCACCGCATAATGATACTGGTGTGCCTTACGGATGCTGAAACGGCTTAAATCGTGTAAGTTTTATTTCAATTCAATGGCTGAATTTTAAAGTTTTGATAAGTGTGTTCACGAATAATTTCAAATAATACCTGTATAAATAATTTTGGGTATTATTTTCGGTTACAAATCAACAAATTGCACAAAAACTTTCAAAAAGAGTTTTATAAACTCTCCTTCGAGCAAAAGGAGGGTAGATTATTACTATTTTTTCGTTGATAAATCAAAGTTATAACATTTTTCATATTGGTAAAAATAAGAATGTATTTTTTGGTGTGCAGTAGAATTTTAGTAATTAGTTCATATTATCGTCGTCTTGGAGCAGAAACTCATCATATAATAAAAGATCAAATTCTATTATACAGCTTTTTAGACAAAAAGAGACTGTTTTTAGGTAAAAAGAATAGAACCATAAGAATTTCGTTAGTCATGTCTCTGTTCAAATCGATAACAAGGTGACAATGTTTTGCACATCATCCAGGAAAATGAATTTTGTGCTTAAAAACACATTTCTAAAAATTTCAGGCAATTAGTTTCTGCTCTGAGCAATCGATATGCGATATGAGATTTAAAAAAAATAAAAAAACAAGTTGAAAACTGTTGGTCTATTGATTTTATTTTCAAAATTCACAGTGAAATTTCTACTCATAAACTGATTTTAATTTAATAAATAACCCATCAATAGATTTTTGTATAGTCATTTTATTTAGGACTTGGAATTTTTTTTAATTCGATAAAGAAAAGGTAGCTTTAAAAATTCCTTTAATATAACTTAATAATTTATTCTACGTTCTTTATGTTAACGTTATGACGTACTAACATCGTTCTGAGTCTATGTGATGTTCAAAGCAAAAAATCAGACTTAGTTCTAATGATACAAAACCACTGTTCTGTTTTAATGGAATTTAATATGAGTTATAGATACGTTGATGAAAGGGCAAGTATTGACAAATCGGGATTGTGTATGAATCATTATTTTCTTTCATTAGATGCGAAAACCTTATTTTATTAATTAAGAAATGATACTGTCTCGAAGTATAAAAATAAAATGCTGATTATTTAATTATTTATTGCATTTCAGACATTCGTCGTTCGTTATAAGAACGGGGATCAGACGATACCAGTAACAGTTGTGTTAGACTATAAAAAACAAGTAAGTAAAATGTTATTTGTTTAAATATTTAAAGGCACTGATTATAAATATATATTAACAAATAATAAATATATATTAACAAATAATAAATATATATTAACAAATAATAAATATATATTAACAAATAATAAATAATAATTTAATAAATATTTAATTATGTTACTCATGGATGTAATAAATATTTTAATTAGCTGCAATTCATATTTTCCGCTCATATACAGTTCAATACCAATAATTAAATTTCTATTAATTTGTGTTTCGAAGAACAGTATTGATTGTATTTCTTAAGCCATATTGCTGTAATTCACATTAAGCGTTGTTTCGTGATAGTTATTAATTTAACGTGTTAACAACTCAAACCGTTTTCTGTAATCTTTCTACTTGATTTACGAGAGTTTATCACCTAAATAAAATTTATTTCTGGAATATACCGTAGTACCTTGTTTATCGAGGTATCCCCGGACAACCAGAAACTCGGATAATATGATCATACTCACAAAATACAGAAAAAATGTGCTGTAAGTGTTATTACTACTGATACTAAAAAATTCATAAAGCGAGGAAATTCGATATTGAATGAGGAAATTCGATATTGAATGAGGACATTCGATTAATCTAAATTCGGATCATTAAGGTTCTACTCTACTAGCCTATCGTTTCCTGAAAGTAAATTTTAAAATCGTCAACAGTATTTTTGGTGCCTTGTTTTACATGTTTGCTTTTTTATTTTAGACTGAATATGTGATAAATATGAATCCTAGAACACCTGCAAAATCTGTTACATTATATGACTTCAAACAAGTAAGTTTTTTGGCTGTTTTATTTAAATTTTTATAAAGTCCTAGTAATTAAGACAAAAGGAATACATTTTTCTGAATATGAAAATAAAGTACAGCCTAAAAATCTGTTTCTTAATAGTATCAGATTGAAGAAATATTACAATTTCACCCACACCTTAAATAGTGTAAACATAATCTGATGTCCAATGTTTTGTGCATTCATAAACAAGAAAATCCAGTGGAAAAACCAAAAGTATCGAAGAGTATCTTGAATCTGTGCCCATGCAAAACCTTCCATTTTTAATTATCTCCAAAGAATTGTCTCATGTACTTATTTAGTGATTAATGATGTTAGCCAATCTATAACTTTATAAGATATAGAAATTCATTTCCTTTTCCCAAACCTAAAACTGGTCTTGGCTCATGTGAGTACTTAGAATTGAATCGAATGACTGACAAAAGATCGTGGTGTTGTAATGAACTTTCTTTCTTTAATCTTTCGGAAAATTCTCGAGAGATTGGTAGCTCTTTAGTAAGAAAGTATACAAAATACTATAGGTTTTGACATGGAGGTTTTATTTTAAACAGAAATATAAATATATTAATTCTAGAGACTAAACAAGACAATACGAAAATAGCAAAATCCAGTAGCTTCTCCAGTAGTAGTTCAGTTTGACTTAACACAACCCGTCAAGCAGTGTCTTAGAATAGTTTTTCTCAACCGCTGAGCCTCGACCCGAGTTTGGGACACTGGCACCAATTATTCTGGGTTGTGTGAGGTTCTCCTAAAATTTGTCGTTACTTTAGAATTTCTATGAATAAATGTTTTAAGTTGAAATATTATGAGAATAATTGGCATGTTAATGTGTTAATAACCAATCAGAAAGGGAAATAAATCTACTGAAATAGAAGATCAGAGCAGCCTTTCCCCTGTATCCAGTTCTCAAATCTTTCTTCTGAATACCGTTTCTTCGCAAGTTTGCCTTGCAGCGTGTAAGAATTATTTCGAAATCCGATTTTTAAGTTTAAGAACAAGATTTTTTAAGTCTTTTTTTAATTTAAATTTAGTTTAAATTGATCTTTTATTTAAATTTTACTATAAAAAAGGAGACACGGGACTTTGTTTAATTTTGGTGTTAAGAAATTTCGTATCAAAGGTGTTTGTGACGTAATAAATACATTTTTTTGTGATCGGTGTGAGGTATGTTAATAAAAATCAGCATAAATTAATTTAATGGTGTTGGTCTGACGAAATTAGAATATTCCACAAGATTTCATTAGTCCAGTGATTGATAATTAATTTGATCATAATTTTATGCTTGTCAACATGCCACACCTTATACATAAATGTAATACTCTTTGTAATGGTGTCGTGATTGATACTTACTTTGGTTTAATGTCTGAACATTCTAGAAATATTGGTAATGGTAATTTTAATTAACTTCGTACTAGAGCAACTCAACGGGCTATTGACGACGGTCCGGTATTAATCCCTTAAGTGAAAGATCCGAGGACAACACCACGTAATTTTGAACCACAGTCAGATGACGAGCTAGAAATATTGGAAAGGTATTTACGATTACATTTGTTTGAACCGGGGCCTCGTCTCATGAAGAAAGAATTTGCAAGAAGGTGGTCTCACAAAGGTTTAGAACCATTGTCTTAGCGGCCTCGCTTCCAGAAAAGTAAATAAGAACAAAGAGCAGTGGTGACATAGTGAAGTCCATAAATGGCCTAGTCCGGCTCACGCAAGAAGACATTTGGGTCACGTGGTTTTGAACGAATATATTAGGTGAATTCGGAAACGATAGAAAGACAAACATCCTTTCCTCAATTAGCCTCCCTCAGATTATCATTCGATTCCAAAGTTGTCGAGAAAAATATTCTATAGCAATCGCCACACGTTTCTTTGGCTTCTGCAAATGACAGCCTTTATTCGAGACAAACCTTCCCACCTGTTCAGAAATCAACTGACCCAAGATCGATCGCCTTCTCACGGGAGCCGCACGATAATCAAAAATTGAAATTCGTGTCTCATCTTCGAATCTCAGCTCGTGCAAACAGGGAGAAAGAAAAGTAAAATGTCATAAATTAGCTATGGGATCATAGAACGAATCGACACTAATATAATCCAAACGGTTGTTATTTACTTTTGAATAATTACTAATCTGAATAATTACTTGAATAATTACTAAAAGTTCCCGTACTGACGATTTGGGGATTTTATTATACAAAACCAACAAAATTTAACACAATTATTTTTATGCCAATGGTTAAAATTACTTTTAATCTAACGTAGGAAAAAAATTTCAACTTACATTTATTATAAATGTTCAAAATTTCCGCCCTTTTCTTGGAGGCAAAGCTGAAGTCGTTTGCACATATTTTTAGAAACGCGTTTCAAGATGTGGACTTCTCGTATCCTTTGAGTGAAGGCCATTTTCAGATCACCTTTTGTTTGGTGATTGTCTTCATTAACTTATGTCGCCAAAATTCTTTACATCTTTCATATGATTTATATTCAAAATAAGGCTCAAACAGCGCAATTCTCTGAATGTGTGATAAACTCATCTTGCAATGTAGAACAAAATTACGTGGAACTTTATTATCGCATCACTTGAGCGAGAAGAAAACCAAACTATAAATATTAAAGAGTCGATAAAACTATAAGCAGACGATAAAATTCAATAATTAAAAAAATAACAAGGGAAGTAAATTTTTTAAAGTTGGAGTACGGGAACTTTTAGGACACCTTGTATTTTAGAATATCTAACGGTGAAATACTCAAAAATATGAGCTACGTGCGATATACCCTCCATGTAATTTCAAGAAGATATTTCTTTCATCAATATCCGACCAATTTTCTAATTACGAGATATCTCGTCAGCAAAATACTGCCGATTTGTTTATGATGATGAGTTCAAGATCCGGTTAGTTTTCTTAGAAGGACGAAATATCTCGTCCATTCAAATCTTCTAATGGTTTTGTTAATGACGAGATACCTCGTCGAGGCAACTACCAAAAGGTTTAAAAAAAATGGATGCCTTAAAATAATTTTACAAAAACATTTACTAGAAATTAGTGAAAAGGTATGCCACGTCATAGGAACTTATGTCTTAACCCTTCAGGGAGGGCTCAGAGAAAAAAAGTAGACATGTTAAGTTCTGAAATTCGTTCCCTTCTCAACTTTCCACAGTAATTTATAGCCGTTTTTTCGTATGAAAAGCTTCAGAAGACATCTGTGCTGTCAAGGTTTTGAGGATCAAACTCAATTCCCACTTCAGAGAAAACTCAGAATCTGAGGAAAGACCTTGTTTTAAAATAGTACAGACGATTTTACAAAGAGGGAAGATACTTTTCTCAGACGAATCAAATCATTTTAGTTCGGAGGAGAGCTCTTATGAATAATATTCACTTCAGTCGAATGTCGACGCCCTCTGGAGATCAGATGGAGTGGCCGAGGTAGAGATGGAGAGGTATTTTTTAAAAACATAAAGCTAAAAGGATAGACATCTAAGCATCTGGTTTGTCAAGCTGTCAGAATACATCTGATTGCTTGACAAACTAGAACGCTTCTCTTATGGTTTGAGATCTTGAGAGGCACTTCCTGTTTCGATGTCTTAATGGACATGAGGGACCATTCGGTTATTTGATGATTGTAGTGATAGGCAAAATAAACAAACTTTTTCTTTTTCTGAGG
Source organism: Metellina segmentata (assembly GCA_947359465.1). NCBI lineage: Eukaryota > Metazoa > Arthropoda > Arachnida > Araneae > Tetragnathidae > Metellina > Metellina segmentata. The sequence goes on along the minus strand of OX375881.1, from coordinate 47,709,695 downwards.
TTACTTTACTAGAAATGGATTTTATTCAAGGTCTCTCTTTATGAACTGCAATAAGAAATCTGGAATGATACTAATCTTTAATCACTCCAGGTCAACTCCAGGTTAATATATATCTTGAAGTAAGAAATGCGGCTTTCCAAGTTTCAAAGCGGATTTCGTTTTGGCCGCAGCACCACTGATAATGCATTATTTCTCGAATCCTCAATTAGAGATGCTTTTGTGACGAAAAAACATTTAGTTTCGATATTTTTCGATATGGAGAAAGCCTATGACAGAACATGGCGTTATGGAATTATGCGAGATTTATATGAAATGGACTTACGGGGTCATCTCCCAATTTTTATTCAAAATTTTTTACAGACAAGGACCTTTAAGGTCCGCATTAATGATATTTTATCCAATGACTTTCCGCAAGAGGAAGGAGTCCCTCAGGGGAGCGTTTTAAGCGTTATTCTTTTTATTGTTAAAATTAATGGTATTATTCGACAACTTCCTTCATATGTACACGGAACACTATTCGTAGACGATTTCCAGATTTTTTGCTCTGGAATAAACCTACCTTTTATAGAGCGACAGCTTCAAACGGCTATCAGAATTATAAGTGAGTGGGCAAATCATAATGGATTCGTCTTTTCCACGCAAAAAACAGTCTGTGTCCATTTCACACGACGACGGGGCTTATTCCCCCCCCCCTCGAAATTTCACTAAACGGATCTATCATTCCCGTAGAATCCCACACTAAAATTTTAGGCATCACTTTTGACTCAAGGCTAACCTTTCGACCTCACATTCACTTACTTAAACAAAAATGCAACCAGTCACTAAATATTTTAAAAGTTTTATCGAATACTACTTGGGGAGCTGACTCGTATTCACTTTTTAAAATATACAAATCACTTGTCCGGTCGAAGCTAGACTATGGATGCATTGTTTATGGATCTGCTGCCAGGTCTGTTCTCCAGGCTCTGGACACGATTCACCATCAAGGGCTCAGATTGTCAACTGGAGCATTTCGCACATCGCCTGTCCAGAGTTTGTACATTATGTCCGGAGAGCCCAATTTAAATCTTAGACGTCAGAAACTCTGCCTTAAATACTTTTTTAAAATTAAAAACATTCCTTCGCATTCACTTTTTAATAATATAACTAATCCCAAATTGGGAAGCCACTATTCATTAAAACCTTCGTTCATTCCTTCATTTGATTTTAGAGTACGTGATATTTTAACATCCTTAAATATAGACGACCTTGAAATATTTCACAGAGAGAACGCTCCTCCACCTTGGAATGATAGAAATATAACTATTATTCATGATTTTACCCAAATGACAAAATCTTATACACCAGACTACATTTATCAACAATCCTTTTATTGCCACAGACAAAAAATTTTATCATGCAATACAGTTTATACAGACGGATCTAAAACTGGAGATCATGTTGGTGCTGCGGCCGTACTAGAAACGTTTACCATTGCCAGGAAACTGAATGGTTGTTGTTCAGTTTTTACATCTGAAATATACGCAATAATTTTAGCCTTAACGCAGATATCCACATCCAATGTTAAAAAATGGATAATATACTCGGATTCTAAGAGTTGCATAGATGCTCTAGAAAAATTTAACACAAATAGCCACCCACTTATATTGAATGCAATAAAACGACTTTTTCTTTTAAAAGAAGATAACTTTGAGATTTTGCTTTGTTGGATCCCTGGACATGTGGGCATCCCGGGAAACGAAAGAGCAGACCTGGCAGCTAAAGGAGCAACTATGCAACTGAACTTGAAAATACCCATAGATGACATCGACCCCGTTTTAAAATATGCTATTAATACATCGTGGCAATATATGTGGGACATGGAAACGCAGAACAAACTTCACTTCATTCAATCATCAGTAAAAGGATTCAAACGAAATATTTTAAAAAGAGATCTTTCTGTTAAACTGACTAGACTTCGAATTGGACATACGTATTTTACTCATAGACATTTACTACACGGAGAGCCTGCCCCATCGTGCTCATTCTGTAACACTATCTTTTCCGTAAAACATATTTTAACAGAATGCCCTAAATTTAATAATCATAGACTAAACCGTTTTGGAGCTTCTAACCCTAATCTAAGGGATTTATTGCTGGATCCATCGCACACAAACTTGTTTTTATTCGTTACCGACATTGGCTTTATAAACTACATCTAGACTTTATAATTTGACCTTTTTCAGTTTCGATTTGAAATTTATTTGTTTTGTATTTGTGGACTTGAGCTTTTACTTCATTTATTACAATACTGACAACGTACACTAAGTAAACCTTGTTTGGCGCAGCATGGCCAAATATGGCCCTTGTGCCATAAAACCCCAACCAACCTAATCTTTAATCAAATTAATTTTATACAATGAGTGTCAAATAATAGATTCAACGAGACGAAATCATAATCTGTAAAAAATTTTTATTCAAATAGTGTCCACGTGTATTCTAAATAAAATTATAGCCATGCAATTTTAAGCAATTACATTACCTTGATATTTTCCTGAAACTAGTAAATCTATAAATACTTGTTATATATATATTTGGTACACGTATACTTTAGAACACTGCGGAAAACATAGGCTATTTCTTTCCTTTCTTCAGACCCATCTGTAGCCATGAAAATTGGCACGCAGGTAGTCCTAAAAGTGCCCTTGAAGCCCCAATTTGAAAATCGAAAGTTTGTTTTCCTGCAATAAATGGACATGAACACGGAAACATGTTCTACAGGGTTTGCATATTTGAGATATCACAGGGAAATATCGCGGTCATATTTCAAACCCTATCACCGCCGTGTTATTCAGCTAGTTATTAATAAATAAAACTAACTAGACGTATATGTATAGCTGCACCATAAACTGACATAATTCAATACAGATTTTTATGACATTTTTGTGTTGTTGTCCTACGTGCTCCAGTACGACGTTAATTTTTTTTTTTTTTCTAATGGCGGGCACATTTGACCGAAGTCATTGGCCACTACGAGGCCGGAAGTGATGGCCACTTGTGAAGGAGCACCCAGTGGGAGGACCATCATTGCTCCTAACAATTACTTCGTAATTTTGCACCATGTTCAGATGACGAAGCAACACCAGAGCTGGTATACGCTTACAAACATCCATGCCCGAACCCGGATTCGAACCGGGGACCTTCCGATCTAGAGGCTAACACCTTAACCACTATACCGGTTGGTCGGCACGACGTTAATTAAAATATAACAAAATACCAAATACCCATTCCGTGGACCAATCATATGATGAACCCACCAAATGAAAGAAGGATCACGTTACAACTAGTTTTGGTCACATGATCCTTGGCACATAAAAAGGTTACCATTGCTCCACCCTACTTCTATATTTCCTCTATAGTTAAACATTCTTCGTGCGTATGTTACTTGTCTGAAAGAACATTGCTTTGCTAAAGCTGACCCTTTCGCCATAAAAATTATTTTAGCACACCAAAACGACTCTAGATGGAGCATCAAAAAACACATTTCAATGGAGCACAAATTCTGTTTACTTCCTTTTTAATTTTAAGGTTGGATTTGCGAAAAGGACTTACATAAACCATACCCTTCACGCGTATTGCTGTTAATCTAAGCCAGCAGTCAGCCTCGTTTCAGATGTTATCACTGTTTTCGTCGGCGCAACTCAACATTCTCTCTTTTTAATACCGGATCAGTGGTGGCAGAGAGAAAACCTTCAGATTTCGGGGACAGATTTACGAGGCTCAGAACCGAGGGAGCACTTAGTGCGCCCCTCTCCACCGCTGCCATCAGAGAGCGTTTTTGCAGCATTTAGTGTTACTCAGTAAATCACCGTTGGTAGCAAACGGTTGTATCTGAGGCGGCATCAAAAATAATATTTTTTGTTTGTGTGCGCCCGGCTCTTTTGGGGGCGGGGTCTGAAGCGGAAGACCGGAGTTGTGCAGATCGAATTACGGTTGTGTCAGCTGCATTTTTCAGCTTGCGGTGGCTTTGTTTGTGTTCTGGTGGAAAACTTATGTTCAGAAAACATGGGTCCCCACTCAATAGATGTAATGTCACTAGCCTTGGGGATTAGAGAGAGAGAGAGAGAGAGAGCAAGTGTGAGTTACTCAATTTCTCAAAGAAGGACCAGAATCATGTATGTCCATCACGGCATCAAATTGGGGAAATTGATGGTAATACCAAAAACTCTTGTTGCTTCATACATAAGTGGGTGTTTATGAAACAATTTTTTACAAGGGGCCACATCAGCGTAGTTGGAAGAGTAATGGATTATATTGCTACTAGGGGGCCTGCCCCCTGCTCGCTAACGCTCGCCAACCCCCGGAGGATTGCTTCGCCATCCTAATTGGTTCGCTGCGCGAACCTATGCTCGCTTCGCTCGCCTCAATGAAGACATGTGTCCTAGCAAAATGGATTGTTTACAAAAGTTGTTACCAAAAAAAAAATGTTTTTCAAATCTAAATTTGTTGTATTACAGAAAAAATATACACAGTATCTCTAAAATCAGAATTCAAATGAAAACTTTGTGCAAATTTTAACTCGAAATGTGAGCGTTGCTTTGGAAATTGAATACCCAGCATATTGTTTGTATGTACATTTTCCCAGCACTCAAACGACCCAAACTTGTTCATTGAGTTTGTTGCCGGAAGGTTGTAGTGCAAGTGTCTTGTTGAACTATAATTGTTGGCCCTGAAAAGGACCGTTTTTTAAATGGCCCTGAAAAGACCCTCCGCTTTCTTTGATTTCTATTATAAACTAACTGCAACAGCTCATTAAAATTTCCTTTTTTTTTTCAATAAAATTTCATCCGATAACGCTATAAATTCAATCGATGCGCGAGACTTCGCGATAAACAAACAATCGTACAGTGTTGCCAAAATGCGATTACAAATAACGTCTTTTTTGCGTGCCAAGTAAGAGAATTATATATATAGATCTTGTCATTATTGAAATTGGTCCGATCTTGATGGACGAGGTGTCTCGTCGAAACCCCTTGGAGGATGAATATACTATTTAATTTGGAAAAGCGAAATAAAAACTTCTGAAGTGATCACTAAAGCATTGGAACCTGTTCGGACGGATTTCATTTTTTTTGGCCCACTTTAATATAAGTATATAAGAAACGTCTGTGTTTATTATGTATATTAATCAATGTCTTTCAAAACAATATACTTTAAACACTAGGTCAGTGATGGCAACCTTTTGAGCTCGGTGAGTCAAAAACCGTGAAAAACCTAGCTTTATTCGGGATCCTTGTCACATCTAGAAGTATTCATAATTTTGTGATATTTGCTACATATAAAAAGAGTTATATTTTTTTATATATATTTATTTGTTATAAAAGCTATATATAAAACAACTAATTATTTATAGTAGTGACTTTTTTATTGCTGAATTGCATTTTCTAAATCTTTGCATTTCCTCGGCGCAGCCTCTTCCGTAAACAATTTCAAGAATTCTACATTTGTCCCACTATATTGGGTGCTCTATCTGTCGTCACTGACACAACTTTAGTCATATCAATGCTTAGGTCACGGAATGTTTTAACAACAGTCTTCCATATTTCGTTCCCTGATGAACTTATTGGGACTGTTTCTAAATTCGTCAGCTCTTCTCTCGTTGTAAGACCGTCAGAATATCTAGCAATAACGGCCAACCGAGCATTTAATGTGATACCTGTAGTTTCATCAAGAGAAATCGAAAAATATTTACAATTATTTAAGTCCCCTTTTAATTGATGCTTTGTAATAGCATCTTTATTTTGCATATCGTGGAATAGATATGGTGCATTAGCCATTTTTAGAAAAGTTTCTTTAATAAGTTCTCCTTCACTGAGGGATTTACATGCTGAGATATGGAGGAGTGAGCAATGCACCTACACTACGTACAGGTAACAAATATATAGGTATTATGGTGATGTACGAGGTTGTTCAATAAAGAATGATCATAAATTTTTACAAAATAATTTCCTGTACTAATCCTCTAAATTTTTATGGTTTTTCTCAAAATACTCTCCATTACATGCAATGCACCTCTTTTCCAGTCTTCAAACACATGCTGTAAGCCATTTTTTGACAGGTCCTTCAAAATCGCCTATGCAACTTTTACCACTGCCTGTGATGTTGAAAACTGCTTTTCCCGGAGATGTTTCTTCAAATTCGGGACAAGAAAAAAAATCGCATGGCGCTACATCAGTTCTATATGGAGGAAGGGGAACACACATGACATTAGTTTTTGAAAGATCTGACAATTTTTTAAGGCGCAAATAGAATTTCAATGCAGTGTATTGCACTTTGCGTGTCACATCGATTTTTGCCGTAGGCGAAAGTAAGACTAGGCGTTCTTGGCCGGCTGCTAAGTCCTCGGCAATGACGTCATGACCGTGAAACTTGCGCTATCTATTCTCCACTTATCCCGCTACACATTCAATATGAATTTTATTTATTTTTATTTTTGTAATCACTTTAAAAAAATATATAATCATTCTTTATTGAACAGCCCTGGTGCAACATACGTCTGACTCATAGAATGTCTGTTTCTTCTACCCCCCCCCCTTTCCTCTCTCTCAGCGAACGCACAAGATCACGCTACGAGCGAAGTAAGCACAGCTTGCGTTGACTGTTCTTGTGCGAAGACCGTCTGTGTCACTTAAAATGTCTTGGCGTGTCACCTTTGACAATCGTGTCATAGGTTCGCCATCACTGCCCTAGGTCCTGATTTAATATATGTCGATTAGCAAAAAAATGGCTGCAGAAAGACAAATTAAATCAACTCAATCCTTCGGGAAGTATAAAAATCTGGGTCGTTGATCAACATTTTTTAAAAAGAAACTTTTATCCTCAACACTTATCGCAGCGAAGCGCCTTCTCAACGAGAATACATTCTATCCGCCTAACCCTTGACAAAACCAGGCTCCGTTCAATTGATTCCTCACCACCTAAGCAGCTCTCGTTGGTGGGGGGTAGGTTATAAAATAAATAACGAAAAGCGCCGCGTAATTACGAAACGTGTGATTTGAATCCTAATCTGGTCATAAAACGTTACAGGGTGCGGTTAATTGGATGGATAAGAAGGAATAAGAGATTGCCCTTGTTACACTGCAAAAATGCGAGAGGTTTTCTTTTCCTCGTAACAGACGTTTGGATGCATCCTTCCTCCGGAACGCAATTACGTAAATGGTAGTAAAATAAACTGATAATAATTTTTATCTTGTCTCGTAATTTTACTTTCCATTCACGATGAGCTTGCTTTTGACCTGCATACCTGCATCATGGGCGATTCGCTTTTGATTTTATTAGTGTCAGTTTTGCCACTTTGTAGAATTGAAATAAAAGAAAATAAAATCTACATGCTTTTCAACCCAACAGTCAAGATGGAAAATGTACGTTCAGCTTCATGTTATTTCTGCCGATCACTTAATTTAAATCTACACTCAAAAGCCTAAAAAAACAATCCAATGATAAATAAGATTTTTACAATATCAATGACAGTGATTATTTCTGTAAACAATTACCGTTATTTTTTAAAGTGGTATAAGTCCATTTTTTCATACATCGAGATATTTAAAGGTTTGTATTGAAATTAATTTTTAAATATTGGCAAACGTTACTCAATTCGGATGATGTTTTTGACACAAAAACCTGTTAAATTTTACTATGCAATAATAATTATTAAAATTGTTAAAGAAAATAAACTCTTTTTTTTTTCTTTGCAAGGTGGACATATACCACTTTCAAACATAAAGTCTCATTTTGTCTAACTTTGTGTTTGTTTCAGAGAACGATAGCGTACAAGGATTTGACGAATCGGGAATGCTTTCTGGGAAGATTGACGTCTGAAACTCTGAATGAAGAAATAGATGCTCTGAATAAAGTGCAGGTAACGAAATTTCACTTGACAGTTACATTTGTATGCAAATAAAATTCCTTCAACAATTACAAACTACAGCGCATCTTATGATAGATTTTATTCTGAATATTTTTGATTTATTACCAGCGATAACTTCCATTTCACAGTGGAATGCAAGCAAGACAGTTTGGTTTGGTTTTATAGCGCAAGGGCCATGTTTGACCATTCTGCGTCTCAAACACATTATATACAATATCCAGTAATGGACATGTACCCAAGGAAGATTTTTCTGGCACAGAAGAGAGAAATTAACTCAGGAAGAATCGAACCTGCGCGACTTACAACTCACAGTTTACTAGCATAGTGGGCATACCCATTGTGTCACGACGTCCCCAGCAAGACATGGGATATTCTGTAAATTTACGAATATACTTTCCTATTTTCCCCAGTATTGGCCAAGCGGCTAAAGGTAGACAACTTTCATCTTAAGAAACCGGTAGACCAAAACTCTTGGTTACGAGTTCGAATCTCATGCTGATGTCAGGTTGGTTATAGAGGAAATTAAAAAGTATAGTGAGCAATGGTAACACCTTTTTATGTGCCCAGGGTCATGCAATACAAACTAGTAGTAACGTAGGGTAAACTAGACGTTACCTCTTAGACTACTTTCATCTGAGAGTGGAAACGAACATTCATCATCGGATTGGCCCATTCATTGATATATTATCTTATTGGTTCACGCGACATAGAAGTTTTAAAGATAAAAATAAATAAATTCTATTACTCTGAATATTTGCAAATATTTTGAAAATAGTTCCGTTAAACTTATCTGGTGAGGTATAGTGAGGAAGAAACGTGATTTCAGATATGTTTTCTTATTGTAATGGAGAGGAAAGTCCTTGTTGCATAGGTTTCCTATGATATGAACTGAATGTATTTTAAGAACTATTTGAATAGAGACCAGAGCAATTTTACTGAAATGAATAGTTCATGACAATAATCTCTTTGTCCTTTGTCTGATTATAAGCATAAAAAGAAACAAATTCAAAAGCGCAAGGTATATATTGTTGATTTTAAGTAACTTAAACTATTTCAATAAGTTTTGAAGTTCTGTAATAGTCTTCCGTCTTTTAACCGATTGAGTCTGGTTAACATATTTGTTTTTTGACTTTATGATTTTCCTCGGTGTATTCGTTGTGATTTTAACCAGCTTATAAACTAACGAAATTAGGACGTGTGCTTTAATTTTTGAGAACTTTAAATGCGTCAAATATAATGAGGTCAAAGGCATGATGTCTTAAGCCTCACGTGTAATCATCGTCATAAAAGCTAAAGGAAGAAAGCTTCTCTTGAAATCTACCGCTTGTTTCAAAATCTGTGAAAGGATAAAATTTAACTGAAGAAACACAAAAGAACAATAAACGGTAATTTTGAATGTTTAACTAATCAAAAATAATTTTAGTTTGTAAGAAAAGGAATTTTTTAAGTGCACACGCATGAAGATTTAATAATTTAGTATCCCTTCTTATACTCACTGTGAAACAACGGGAAGAAACATCACATGGTTGTTCCTATGATTTATCTATTCGTCGCACCAGTAGGCGGTCTTCCTGGTTTCTCCTTGCAGTGTCTCAGTGGGCCAGTGCTTTATGGGTACAGCTACACTCTACGTTTATGAGCGATGGCAACGGCCTTGGCGATTTTTTTTGGCGCATTTCTAAAGTCGCCAAGAAAGAATTATTTCTTAACTCTTTTTCTGTCGCAAATTTTTTTCTTTTTACAACACACTTTTTTAATACATTTCAGAACGTTTAAAAAGTATATTTTTTAAAAACTTTCACAAAAAGTAGTAAGTTTAAGCACATATCAAAACATATTTGTGAACCAGCAGAGAAACTAAGCTACAAATGTTGGGCAAGAATACCGTGAAAATTATCAATTACACTAAAATACAGTGGGCATGTTGAAAAAGAAAAAGATTTACAAAAGAAAACAAAAGCAAGAAATAATACAACCTGATAACGTCAGAATTCTTCCGTAAAAAAAATAATGAATACGAAAATGGTAAAAAAAAAAAAAAAACTCTTAATCCTTTCAAGAAAACTATTATAATAAAATAAAAATTCCACAACTGTCAAAATACAAATAAATGGACCAATGGTATCACCGAAAACGATTTAAAAGGACCAATGCAATCAAAGGAAACTTTTAAAAACAAAATAACCAATGGGAGGAAAGAAAAAATTTCAAACGAATCAATGAAATCAAACGACTTTAACGGATTTTGGAAGAACTTTCTAGTATATTCAAAATGAAAATTTAAAGTTTCCGTTTGCCGAGGTTGCCATGAAAACCACAACAAACGTAACGAAAGATGGGTTGCCTTAATTTATCGTAACTCGCTACTAGAAGCGCGCCAAAAAAAATCGCCAAGCCGTTGCCATCACTCATAAACGTAGAGTGTAGCTGTACCGCTTTATGTGTAGATATTGAATTAATACGAACTGGAAGACAAGTTCGGGTCACAACCATCAAGATTTTATTTTGATTCGCAAGGGGTTATAACAAAGAGACTGTTTTCATTAAAAATTCTATTGCCTCAAATGAATTTTTCAATTTATATGAAAATATATTTTAATGAAAACTATTTGCAGGCATCGTATGCTATCGTTATATTGTTAACTATATTTACTATAACACATGTAATAATATAATTATTAGACAGGTTATATGTAGTATTAAAGATGGACCGAGTTGAGAGAATGGGATCATGTCTGAGTCTACTACTGTTATTCAGACAATTTCCTCATTTGGGAAAAATAAATTAATACATTAATTATATTTTGAAATATATTTATTATATATACAATACATGTAACTGTTTGACAGGTTAGTATTTAGTTGAAAGATGCACCTAGTTGAGAGAATTGTCGGATTCTACCACCACTATTTCCGCATTTGGGACTCCGGTGTCTGCTACAATCGCAAAGTGTAGCAATTGTATAAAGAACCCAGAGTCTCCAGGGATTGGAGTTCTGCAATCGATCCTCTCTCATGGTGGCATTTATGGAAATGGGATCGCGGACTAAAAAAGGGGAAAGTATCATTCAGACCTGTAGACTTGATATACCCTTGGATCTTCAGTTCGAATAATAAAAATAAATTAATACAATTATAAATCCCGATGGCTGCGAAAAAAACATGAAGGGGGGAAGTTTCGTTGACGACATCCCTGCCAGCCCTAGCGGTGACGACTTTTAGATTATTGACAGGGCATGATTATCTGCAAAAACGCTTACACCATTTTGGCATCTGTGGCAGCTAGAAATGTCTTGTGACGAGGGATGGTTGACAAGGACTGCGACCACCTTTTAGAATGTACGACATTATCAGGGGGAAGACGTCCATGCACGCTATTGGAAGGCCAGAGAACTTTTGAAGTCAGCTGAACTCGTTAGTCTTTTTACTACTTTTTCTTTTTGTTCTATGCTCTAACTTCATGTGATGTAAAATTTTTCACCATTTTGCAATAAAAAAATATATTCAACTGCTTGCTTTTCATCATTGTTGATTTTTAAATTTTAGAACCCAGTCGATCACACACCTAAAGTTCTGTCCCTGGATCCTCACCGATCTGCTCTTACACCGACAGAGATCAGAAACATAGCAGGACAGAGGACGGCCGTGTTCTGTAGAAAGATGAATACATGGCTCATCATGCCACAAGATTCCCATAGTAAAACAGTTCAATTCCTTATCTATCGTTTTAAATAGTTTTCTGACATTTTTTGTCTAAATTGAAAAAGTTCATTTATTGAAGAGAATTTTACATTTTTAACAGATATAATCTGTTATGTTTATTATATTTATATGTTGATGTAGTTTTTAATTATGAGAGACAGCTTAGACTCTTTTTATATTCGGTAGTATATATATGCTTATGAACCCTTGGGTTTCACCTCTTGAAACCTAAGTAAAAGCAAAATTTTTAATTGTTACCATGTATTTACTAAAGCAAATGTTCAAAGAACGTCAATAGATGAATTCGTATTCAAAATAAAAACTGTTCCCGAAAGTTGAGTTTCAAGACTCATACAAACCTTCCTCACATATGTGACCTCCTGAAAGTAGAGGTTAAACAACTGTATTTGGAGAAGCCTTCTAATTAAATGTTTCAAACCATTAGCATCTAACTTTGAATACTTGATAAGGACAAATTTTAAATTATCTATCCTCTTTTTACGATTGATTAAACAATCAAACTTGAACAAAGCATATAAGTAGAGTCAAATATTTTGGTCCTCATTTCAATTCAGCTATCTATTTTGTGTCATTTACAGAAATTATTTTTATCGTGTCGGTCTGAGTACATGTTTGTTCAGGTACCATGCCAAAACTACTGCATATATTTTCATGAAAGCTTATATATTTTGCACGCATGTAGTAATTCTATGAATAGAAATGTAATTAAATAGAGTATTGGGGTTCAGCAAAATCCTTAAAATGTTCTCAACTAATACTTTTAAAACGTTCGGCGACAAAAACTTATAAAATTGGGACGTCAGTCAAAAACCAAACCACAGCTGCCAATCAGAAAACGAAAATATTGACATCGCCTCACATGATATAATAGTTATCCATACCTGATTTTCCCAGATGGCTACATGTATTTCAACCTCTCTGTTATAAAATTGTCAATTTTTTTTAAAACAACGCCCTTATAAACATATTTTACATCGAATGAAATTGTTTGTAAATATAGCTGGAAGGACGAAATTCCCCAATACCTTCTTCATTGTCAATTGTTATACAACATTTAAATGTAGGATGCCTTTCTAAAATATTTTAAAATTGTATTCTTTTTTCCATCAAGGTATTCAAAAAAGAGAGACGGATGAAGTTGAAGAGAGAACTTACCATCGTCACGGCTTCCATACTGTACGGTATTCACATTATGGTCGGGAAACGAGAAGGCGTTTCAGAAATTCCAGGCGCGATGATTTCAAGCAATTGTCGTATGAAAATAAAGTATGATTTAATATTTGCTTTTAAAGTATATCCTATTACTAATAGAGGCCGCGATAGCTTAAGTGCAATTCCTATAGCGCGACTGACGCATACGGCTGACGCAGTGCGTCTATTGCAGTATTGCTGGCGCATACTTGGCTCTTCCGTAGCAAATGCATAGTGGGAAACAGTTCTATAATCGTCCCAACTTAAAAATATTACAGCACTTTTATTACTCGGCGGATTTTCATATTTCATAGCTCATTTTAAAGAACTATTGTTTTTCTTTAATATGATTTATCATGTGTAAAATTCGATTTAAGGAACGATGTAATTGACCCCAAATGAACCTCTAACATCCCAATGTAGCAGTGCTCTGCGTCAGATCCGCAAACGGAATTTGCACCTTAAGGCTCGGTACACACATCCGATTTTTCAACGGGCGGCGCCGCTGCGGTTCCGATGCCCAACTATGCACACATAACCGTGAAATGACGCACGAATTCATTTCGCGCCATTTGCGATAAATATTCTATCGAAGAAAACGTGTTTTTTTCGCTTACTTGGTGTAAAAAAAGTATATTTTGAAACGAAATAGACGTTTCTGGATACAGCCATTTATTAAATATTATTTATATTCCATTTATTTATGAAAACAGGATACATCAGACCGGAGAAGCGTGTGCGGCGAGCTGCGGCGCCGTGGGGATCTGCAATACAAATTACACCCAAATTGGACGTGCGTCGCCGCAGCGGCGACAGAGGCATGTGTGCACTACTCCATTGGATCTAATGTATCTCAGACCGCACTTGCGTTGCAGCAGCGGCGCCGCACGTTAAAAACCGGATGTGTGCACCGGGCTATAGTTGGAAGAATAGCGTATTAGCAACCAGAGAATTCGACACTCAATCCAACCAAAGATTCTCCTGTACGTTGGTATGGTGCACGTTATACACAGTCCAGTCACATTAATGTGACCACCTGTCAAAAGCCAGAATAACCACCTTTGGCAGAGCGGACTGCTGCGAGACGTGCAGGAAGAGAGTCAATTAGGTTTCTGAAGGTGTTCACTGGGATGTTGAGCCATGCCGACTCCAGTGCCGTGGCCAGCTGTGCTAGATTACGCGATTGAGGATCCATGGCGCGAACAACCCGATCGAGGTGATCCCACAGATTCTCTATTGGGTTTAAATCCGGTGAGTTTTCTGGCCAGGGGAGTACGGTAAACTCATCCTGGTACTCTTTGAACCACACACATACACTGCGAGCTGTATGACACCTCGCATCGTCCTACTGGTAGATGCCATCATTCTGAGGAAAAATAATTCTCATGTAGGAGTGGACATGGTCCGTAAGGACAGATGCGTACTTGTGCTGATCCATCGTGTTTTCCCCAATGATGTGTGCACCCAGTGAATGCCAGGAAAACATTCCCCAAACCATTAATGCTCCCTCCTCCAGCCTGGATCCTTCCGGCAATTGTTGCAGGGTGTTTGCTTTCAGACGTTTCACGACGTATACGCGAACGTCCATCTGTCCGATGGAGCATAAAACGTGATGCATCGGAAAAAGCCACCTGTCACCACTCTGTGGACGTCCAGTTGCGGTACTGGCGTGCAAATTCCAGCCTTCGTCGCCGATGAACAGCAGTCAGCATATGTGCATTAACCAGGCGTCTGCTGGGGAGGACCATGCGCAGCAACATTCGCTGAACCGTTGTTGAGGATACACTCTTGGTAGCCCCTTGGTTCATCTGGGCGGTCAGTTGCTTAACAGTTGCACGTCTATTCGCCCGAACGCATCTCCGTAGCCTTCGTTCGCCTCTGTCATCCATAGCCCGTGGTGCATGTGCCACGCCGCTGATTTTGGATAGTGCCATTTTGCCATGCACGGTATACTTTTACCACGGCGGCACGCTAACAGTTCACAAAATTAGCCGTTTCCGAAATGCTTCCACCCTTGGCCAGAAAGCCAATAATCATGCCTTTTTGGACGTCGGATAAATCGCTACGTTTCTGCATTACGCCAACGATTGAAATTATTTCCGATACTTTAGGACATCCTTTATATACACTCCACTGCAATGTGCTGCCACCTGCTTTTGTGATTGGTTATAACACGTTGACGTCGGAAGTAGGTGGTGGTCACATTAATGTGACTGGACTGTGTATATGTCGTGACCTCAATCGTCCTCACGTTGGTGAAGTATGGAAGTTTGGATGGAGGGGTACCTGCTCAGGTGTTGACCTCGTCATTTGACCCTAGCTCCAAAATTACGTGATCTTTCCCTTTGGGATTGATCCAGGACCATCTCCAATAGCCCGTTGTGTTGTTCCAGTGCAACGTTGGTTCAACTACTTTGTACCTTCTTTTGTGAAAAGTTTGTGCTTTGATATTGCATATGTGAAATATTAAATTTCCCAAATTTACTTCTAAGAATTATTAGTTTGTTTTGTTCTTAAGTGAAAGTTAAAAAGTGTTCTTAAGTTAAGTCCTTCTTGTCGCGATTTTTAAAACTTTCAAAGTAAAATTTATGTTACGGCCGTAGTCTAAATTCTTTCTTGGCGGAATTCTTAAAACTTTGAAGGTACAACTGATGTACTGGCCGTTGTCTAAATTCTATATTAGAGCGATTATGGTGCAACTGTTGTATTGGCCGTAGTCGAAAGGTTAAGAAGATTCGATTAGCGGGTATATAACGGGGCGACGAGAATCACTTTGCGACCGGAATCAGGACTCATCAGTGAAGAACCCATTACTACACTGATTCAAAGTCCAGTTTCGATTCTGTTGACTGCACTGTAAACGCTCAAGCGTTTGTGAATGGGGCATCTACTTCTGGACGTGTGGCAAATGTCCAGTTATTATCAGATTCTTGCTAAAATGTTCAGATTCCTGTAGACAGTTCAACTGCTCCAGGATTAGCTGTCTTTTGGACAGTTAACATGCGTCAGGAAGTTAACGACAGCAAACATGTTACTATCAGGATGCAACTCATGAAAAATCTTTTACATGTCAATCGTTGTCTCTAATATTTTGGAATCTGAACCGTCTGGGTAATGCATATTGTCTTTAAACTTCCATCTGACTATCATCATTCCAATTATTCTGCATTTCAAAAAAGATCAACCTAGAATCTTTCTACCACAATCTGTACCTGCTCAATAATGACAACACTTTTCAAGGAGTGGACCTTACAAAAAAACTAGAATTAAACATTCATGGTGCAGTCCGGTGCAGATTTAGGAGTAGCGATAAGTGCATCTTATTTGCGCGTGTACAGCCGTCAAAATAAAAAACGAATGCAATCGCACAATTTACGTCGCAGAGCAAAACGGAAGGTGGTAATCGATAGGGATGAATGTTTTCTACAAATATCAATACTTAAAATTTGTCTAAGGGGCCGTCTTCATATTAAATTGGATGCCTGCTCCGAAATTTTCAATACGAACCCCCATCTTTTATTACAAATTTGTATTCTACATGCAATTTCAGGCGGAAATAAAAAAAACGTTCATCAATTTTATTGGATTTCTCACCGATTTGTAAGTGTTTGAAAATTAGATCTACTAATGTTAAATTGGTGTTTCAAGTTTTTTGTACATTTGCTACATAAATTAATTTTTCTTGGAAATTGTTTTTTCATCCTTTGCTAACCAAAAACCCGAACACAATCTGTAAATATTTTAATTATCAAACTAAATGTACTATTTTTTATCAATTATGAAATTAATATTCATAAAAATTATGAATAGAAATATGGACAAATTTTGACACCATGTGATTCAACTGTTACTGAAACATCGGAATTCTAAATTCCAGCTCATTACGTGTATAATTAGTAGCGCAGAGAGACTGTTTGCAAAATTCGATGATTATTATCGTTATTGGGGATTGTTCACAAAATGAAAACAGAAATTTCTGCCAACAGATCCTGGGATTCAATCAGAATGGATTCTGACTTTGTCACCATCTCAATGGACTCCATACCAAGGCGCCTGCAACAGGTCCTTGACTGCGACGGCCACTACACGTCTTTATTAATACTTATAATGTGATGGAACTCCGAACATTTATACGCTCCCTCGATGGTTTTTATGGATTTTCTCGGTCAATTTTACGCCGTTTAACGTTATTTTTTCATCAAATCCGCCTGAAACTTTGTGTAGAATCCATATTTGTGATTAAAGATGGGTTAAAACCCTTTACAAATAACCACAGAGAATTTATGTATAACTGTATAAATTAGTTGCAAATTGGTGCCCATCAATCTTTTCCATTTATTTTAAAAATTCGACAGTCCTAAAAATTATACTTTTTGTTTACTCTTCCTTATTTTTTAATTTGTTACTGGCAAATGCATTTTTTCTGAACACCTAATAATTAATTTTTATTTGTTTCGGTTTTATATTTGCTATCACTATTACTTGTATTTTTTTTTCTATTTTGTAAACAGAATTCTCATTGTATTATAACTTTATGTAGTCATCCATTGTACTTTAATTTAATGTTATACAATTTGATGTCATTTTTAATTGAATGAAATGTAATTCCGATATATTCTTTTTATAGAATACTTCAGATAGCAGTGATCCGAAGCATGGAATTTCTGAAACTAATTCATTCTTGGGAGAGAATGTTCCACTTCAACCACCATACCACCTACAGCATCAGTCACAAGGGATAAAAGAGTCTCCGTTACCCTCATCTGATTCCTTTCCCCTAGAAAATGTTCCTGGCGTTTACGAAAAAAATCCATCTCTTGCAATTACCGATCGTGTGAGTGTACCTAACGAACATGGATTTCAGTTGCCTATCGCCTCTGACTTAAAACACAACGCTGGTCTTCAACACAGAATTAGTGAAAGAACTCTCGATCAAAATCGCCATCTTCCTATCACAGAAAATAAACCTTTTAGTACTGGTCAGGCGAATACGTTATATGGAAGAAAAATGTCAAATGCATCAGAGAATGTGGATGGTATCAAACACGAAGAACAATCAGGTGCTCTGTACGCTCGTTCACCAGTTTTTACTGAAGATACATTAGAATCAAAGATTTATCCAGAAACAAGTGATTCATCTTTTCGTAATCCGGGAATCAACGAATTTGGTTACCCCCCAGACAGGAATGATTACGATTCTCGACCCGTTATACAGCTGAATTCTTCACTAACGGGTAACAAGCAGTCGCAGATCGAAACAGAATGGTCTGAAAATGAAACCTCACTACAACGCATTCCTGAAAGGGCTTTTAATCAACTTACTGGTAATCATGATATTCCAGAAGATCCGGACGTATCAACAAATGTGTTGGAAATTCCGAAAAATGGTAAAAAATTCGAAAATTTGAACCGCAATCTAGGTCCTCAAGTATTGATCCCACAAACAAACGAAGATGTGCACGACGTATTTGAAGGTTTCTATAACTTAAAAGATAACCATTCACCTACAAACCCAAATTATTTTCATAACTCACACTTCATTCCTCCTGAAATTGACCAAGAGAGAGATCTTGTTCATCCAGAAACATATCCAGTAAAATATTTCCCTACTCTTCCTCACGGTAAAGAAAATAACGCAACCAACAATGTGTATTGGAGGGGAAATCCGCTCCCCTATACCATAACTGATGCAACTACTACGTATTCTCCTATTTTTACTACGTTTACTTATGGTGACACCAGACGCGTAACATCGCCAACTCCTCAAGTAGATTCGAATGGAATAGCTTCTGGTCTAAAGTATGGTGCCCATAGTTCTGAATTAAGCATACCATACCACGAGCAAACTATCAATAGTTATGAAAGACCACCAGCTGCTATATCAGAACAAATTTATCATGGGCACCAGTTAGAATCTTCTTCGAATACGATTCCTTTCAACTATTTTACGACTGAACCACCTGCGTATGTTCGAAACAATTACGAAGGTATAAGACATCGATCTGATACCCCAACTGAGATTAACCATGGGGAGAATGTCGGATACAACGTACTAACCAGGGTTGAGGAGGAAGCACAAAACAGAAAAAATCGTTCAAGGCTCATACCTACTGAAGTTGTACGTGAAGGAGTGTCCCCTCAGCAAGTCCGTTTCCAAAATGCCCTACGTAATTATAAACCGGATGAAATCGTGATAAGTGTGGAAGGAATTCCAACTCAAGGAACACACGACAGTATAGCTGGTTTTCATGACCGAGCAGCCTCTAGGAATGAGATATTCAGTCGAAAACCTACCCCTTCTCTTTCACTGACGACTGGAAAGAGAAGTGAGCAAACTTCCGGAGGCACATGGCGCAGTACTTATCCACCGAATTTGAGAAACCCTTCAAGAAGAATCAACGCAGATGTTCCGAGACAACATCCAGATACTAGAACTTTCCGTCAAAGACAATCGTTTCTGCCCCAGCAACATCATCAAGGAATAAACGAATTTCCCCACCACCCAGTCAAAAATTTGCCCAGACGTGTTCATCCGCAGATACATAATGATCCAAATCAGCCTCAATACTCTAGGACGTTTGAGCAGCCTCATTATCCTCTCGACGCTCTGCCTCCTGGTGTTTCGATTCATCCTCGACATCCAAACGCACCTTATGCTGATATGTTCCATTCTAACATGCCTCCGTCTTTGCCTCAAGAGAGTAATTTCAGGACAGTAAAACCTCATCGGCAGCGACATCATAGGAAAAAGAATCGGCTGACAAATTGCTGCAGAGGATCTGGAAAGGCTAGTGGTAACTTATCGTCATGTTGCAGGAATGGAGGTTCTTGCTGTTCGGGCCATCTTGGAAAGACGATACCATCCAGAACTTCATGCTGTTCATCCGCAAAAAACAATCGCGGGCAATTCCATCCTTCTCGAAGAAATCCAATTGCACTGGCAAATAAAGCCCAAGAGATAAGAACCCCCGATAACACCCGGAATCGACAACAATATACTTTATACAAAAGCAATGAAAACAAAGCTTCGTCGCATCTGGATCAGAGAACATTGGGTGACAACAGAGATGTAAAAGATTTTTCATCTCACCGAAATAGAATGTTAGTTCCAAATGATTCTCCACAACCACAACTCCGGCGAACATTTGAAGACAACAGAGAACGTTGTCTGAAAGAAAAGATGTGTAGGACTGTATATGAAAGTACTCAGCAAGTAATAGTATGTCGAAACGCAAACATCGCGGGTTGTTCTTAGTGATGCAACACTTTAGATGCCCCTTTTCAAGCAGCTAAATTTTCTAATTTAATGATGCACTCATAAAAAGAAATCAATCATACATATTTCATCGAAACAATTCAATCAACGTACACCCCGTTTTTTGAGAAATATACTCGAGGTATATAAACATGAACAAACTTTTACGCAAAAAAGTAATTAAACTATAAAATTTTTGTTAGACTGAAAGGAATCCAGTGGTAGGGTAGTGGTGTGTATCACAAAATAAGTTTTGTTTTAATTTCGATTTAATTATTCAAAGAATGTTATGTGAATCAAAACCGATATTTTTATGCAGGTATTGTAATTTCTAATGCAATGGAAAAGCACTTGTTTCCAAATAAATTATTTTACAAAATATATATCTATGAACTACTTTTGTTTCACATTTCAGCAAGATCTTTTACGATAGCAATTAACTCCATCGCAGGAAAATGTTCAGATTTTATCGTGTTCGATGGATGAAATGACATTTTTTATTAAGTAACCTCCTTATTTTGTATTGATGTAAAAAACTTTTGATTTATTTGGCACTGCTTAAAGCACTCTCATTTAAAAATTATTGAAACAAAACGAAGTTTGTATCAGTCCAAATAAACAAGCTCGCAGGAAAGGTGAGGGATTTATTGATACGTAAGAAAAAATATCTTTGAAGAAGTTTGAAATAAAATAAAAATATTCTTGATCCATGAGCGGTTCTAGACTGGGCGCATCTGAATAAAAATACTGACCTGATTAAATTAACTACGTTACGTCAAGTTCGATAATGACTAAATATATAAGATACGGAAAAAAGTTTTAATACAAAAAAAATCAAATTATACATTAGAAATTAACCACATGACAGAAAAAAAACGTTTTGAAGAATTTAAAATAAAAATGACTTCAATATTATTTAATAGGCAAGTGTATTGAATTTACGTCACACTGAAGCAACACAACGGGCTATTTACGACGGTTGAGGATCATTCCCGATGGAAAGATCCAATAAAAATTTCAAGTAACAAATCAGCTTAAAATATGTTACTTGAAATAAAACCTTGCAACGTATAAATAAAGCCAAATGATATAAGCTTAAAAAACAAATAAATTTTAAAAAAGTGACTAATTTTCCAAAATTGTCAAAAAGTATGTTTTTTTTTTTTTTTTTTTTTTTGAAAATTATTTTGATAGTGAGATGTGGTAAGAACAGTTAAAAACATAATCAATTAAAATAAAAGACGATAAGGAATTAAAAACAATATTATAAAAAATGTAAACTCCAATCAACGAATCAAGATTAAATTATTTTTTCACCCATGGAAAGACATTTAAACTATCTGTACGTATGTACTAGTACTATGACAAATAAACTTATATGCACACATAATATCAATACATAATTTTTTGTAAGAGTACTTATAGACCTGCTCACTGTGGTTTCTTACACTCGATTTCTAGGCTAATATCCGTCTTAATTTTTTTTAAATTTTAGCATGAAGTTAGTTATGCACCAATATTTAAAGAAAACAAACTGAAAGCTTTTTGTTCCAGCGTTTCATTTCCATTTCAGGGTTAGGCTTATTGGGTAATTGTAAGAATGTTTTAGTAGTGGTCGGAAAGTCATTGATCGTATAGTGCAAAGTTTGGTAGTGCTGTTACTTTGTTTTTCAACATTTTGAAATGCGGCGAGCTGCTTTATTATCCTAAAAGTATGTAATGTAATATATCTATGGAAACACCCGTAGTCTGTTCGTAGTATTTGAGGTACAACTGAAATTATTTGGATATATTTTTACGTAATTCGTATTACCTAAATACGAATATTCAAAGTAGCTTATAAAAAATGGTGGTGTTTGACGGTAATACGTTTTGTATGGTTCAATTCAGCGCTGATCAGGGTTACTTGCGATCCTGGTTGTAAGGAAGTGACAGACGCCAAGTTCTCAATAATATTAGATTGAGTAAAAAACACGATTGATGAGAATATTAATTCATCGACTGAATACATAATAAAGGAAAAATTTCGTAATTTATTTCGCACTTACGATAAAAAAATGGTGTAGAACTTTTAGTTACAAGAATTACTTCAAAACTGAACATTCTGCCTGACTGAACATAAATTTAGTCATGGAAATAACCACCTGAATCATCAATATCTTCTGGATGGCCATGAAGAACATACTATATTAAAGGAGAAGCGAGTAGTGATTTCACAAATCGAAAAACTTCATCCGTTGAAAATATGCTTCCAAACCATAAAGTATTGGATATGAAATATAATCTCTTTGTGATTTTAATTTATAGCAAAGTACGTGTAAGTTTCGAACTGGTACGAAAATAAATCAGGCTTGATACGAGGAACCACTCTGAAATTTTCAATCAGTTAATCATTTGAAAACTGTGAAATTAGGCATATCTTTACATGCTTGGATTCGTTTCTTTGAATGCATACTTCATATATCCTATAGATACGGCATATATAAATGGGAAGTTAGGGGGACCCAAAATAAAAGTAAACAACAGCAGGGAAAAAAATCGGTACATTTTTTAACGCAGTTGCATTTACATGGGGACAAACAGAATTAAGAAATATATTTAGGTCAATTATATTTTCAATATCGCATACTTTTTTCCACTTTTTGAAAAAAGGTGATTTCAGAAACCATAGTGCTGTGCGTAAAATATAAGATTATTTACAACATATAGGTCGAAGACAGTGAGGTCCAGTTTGAAAATGGAGCTTTACGCTTTTAGAGAATCCCATGTGACGAAACGTTGCTAAGATTTTCATTTTAATCTTTGATAATTTGGCGATTTTCACGACATGTTTGATGCAAATAAAAAAAAAGACATTTTAATTTTGAAAATTTCAATCAATTGCTGAGTGGAAAGGAATTGAGCTCACAACTTACCAAATTTCCTACAAAAGTTAAAGAAGTTTTAATTATTTCAGAATGAAAATTAAACGACATTTTTAGATTTCTTTTTCGAAATCCATAGATAGAATATCATTAGTTAAATAAATAATCTGAATATTACAATCATATAAGTGTGATGCAGCAACATAATATATGATGGAATAGGAAATCCTCATTACAAAAGAAAAATGCCAATTTTACATTGAAGTTCTTAACTAAAAACCCTATAAGCAAGGCCAAGCAGAAAAGTCAAGAAATAATTTTTAAAATAAAATGTGTGTACATATATACGACTAATAAAATATGCCAATGAAATTTCTCTATATGACTGAAATAAAGTCAACGAAAATATCGTAGACCTTCAATTTGTCACTAGAATTATCAGTAAATATAAACGACAATTGTAACTTTTCCTTTAGAAGGATCTATTTTGTTAACAAAGACAAGTTGCTAAGCCTGGCTATGAAACTAAAACATTTAAATTATGTATTAAAGGTACTTTTTACTAAAATGGTGTTAATATTCCTTTTTTTCTTGCTCCCCCTCTTTTTAATACCAAGTTTTGTACAGAAAATGCACGTCACTTTAAGAGTATTGTTTCAACAACAATTTTTGAAGTTTGGGGTCATAAATGCATATTTTACAGTGCGTTTTCTAACAAACGTTGTGTCTTCAAAATCTTAGCCTTACACTTATTTCAGTAAGTATTATTCAGTTATTTCTCTGCTTAAATAATTAAAAATTTTAGCTTATACTTTTGTACTAATAATATCCAAATGCATTTGAGTCTCAGCGAATCTAAAGAACAATTTCTTTGAAATTGTTTCCATTTCCAATATTGTCTGCATACTTCCAATCATTATTACATCGGTTTATGGGGACCAGACCCAGACCATTAAGGTGTGAGAGTGCAGGGGGATCGGGTCCATAAGAATTGGCACCTATCTCCCGATTTTGCGGTCATACGACTTATCGAGTGATATCGAATTGTTGTGCAATTATACAGATGTGGGGCCCCCAACTGTATGTTTGTAATACATGCAACCGCATTTTTGAGGAGGACCGGATACAAACTATCTCAAACGTTGGAGGAACAAGAAATTGGTGGATATGTGTGAAACCTTATCAAAATAATTGTTTTACATTCAGCTGAAACTAATTTTTACATACCATTAGTACAAACTTAGTTTTCCAGGAGCTCGTCAAGCGAATTACATGTTGTGGATAATGGAGATTGGATGTTGCTGCAGTAGTCTAAAATGTGCCACTTCCGTAACAGAGTTTGCAACATCCAGCTGTTTAATTTACTCTTCAGAGAATAAAGATTGCCTACAGATGCTAAAAAAGAAAGAGGAGATGTGAACATACTCTTTGGAACTGCGGCAGTTCCAAAGAGTCTGTTTCCTGTACGTATGACGGATTGAACCCGGACCATCATCAATTGCAAGATGTGTTGCTCCAGTACACAGTTAAAATATATACTTTGTTCCTAAATGTACAAGGGGTGTTCAAATGAAAAGGTACGAAACGTCGTAACAACGTAACCGTTAACATATTTGCCTATGCCGCTGTGGGAGAACGTAGCGAGATATCTAGGGATGAGATTGGAATCTCCGGTGTGGATCGGAGCGTGCGCGGGCACCCGCATGCGCAGGAGAGAGCACAGGCTTTTATAAAGAGCGCCGTCCAATTGACGCGGCAGTGCGTGTGAGGACAGGATGGCGTTCACATTGCAAAATTCGACGATTGAGGAGCAGCGAGGCGTTATCCGATTTCTGACAGTTGAAGGTGTTAAACCGGCCGTTATTCATCGCCGTATAATGACCGTATACGGGGAAGACTGTGTGTCCGACAAGTCAGTGAGAAAATAGAGTGCCCGTTTTCGAGCAGGCCGTGAGAATTTGGTTGATGACCCGAGGCCAGGCAAACACAGTCATCACGGCCGATCTCATCGACAAGGTGGACGACCTAGTGAGAAGTGATCGGCGAGTCACATTGCGAATGTTGGCGGTGAAGGTGGATGTCAGCGTTGGAACAGTGTGGACAATTGTTCACGACAGGTTGCGTTATCGGAAGGTGTGCGCGCAGTGGGTTCCGAAGCAGATCCCCGACCAGCTAAAGGAACTGCGTAAGGGGCTAGCACTTCAACATCTGTTTAGGTATCATGAAGACCCCGCTTTCCTGGAGCGGATCGTCACAGGTGATGAGAGCTGGTTCCATCACTACGAGCCAGAGACAAAGCGGGACAGCATGCACAGGAAGCATGCGTCGTTACCTCCCCCTAAAAAGTTCAAAGCCGTGGCGTCAGCAGGGAAGGTGTTGCTCACCGTCTTTTTCGACGTCCAAGGTCCGCTACTTGTCTAATTCATCGAACACAGAAGAACCATTAACTCCGATGTGTACTGTGAGACACTCCGAAGCCTACGCAGGTCCATCAAGAACAAAAGACCGGGCTGCTCACAGATGGTGTGGTTCTTCTCTACGATAACGTGCGTCCACACGTATCCAGGGTCACACACGCGGAACTGGCCAAGTTCAAGTGGGAGCAGCTTTACCATCCGCCCTACAGCCCGAACATGGCGTCCTGCGATTTCCATGTGTTTGGTCCCCTGAAAAAACATCTGAAAGGGAGGCGCTTCAACTCGGTAATGGTAATGGTAATTTTAGTTAACTTCGTACTAGAGCAACACAACGGGCTATTGACGACGGTCCGGAATCAGTCCCTTAAGGGAAAGATTCGAGGACAACACCTCGTAATTTTGAACCACGGTCAGATAACGAAGCAACACCTGAGCTGGCACCCCACTCTCCAAACTTCCACGCCGACCCAACGTGAGCTTCAACTCGGACGACGAACTCAATGACTCTGTGAAGGACTGGGTCTCGTCACGGCCACAGGAATTCTGGAAACAAGGAATCCTTCCGCTCGTTAATCAATGGGATCGTTGTGCTCAGGCCTATGGTGTATACTTTGAATAAAGTCTTCATTTATACCCACAGTGTCGTTTCGTACCTTTTCATTTCAACAACCCTTGTACGTTTGATAGAGATTTTTAGTGCAAAACAAAGAAACCAGACGGTTTGATAAGATTTTACTTTTGATGGTCCACATGTTCTCGCATGATACACAGAGGGTTACCACAAAACGTCTTTTCGCTTTAGACACATTTGGCATTTAATCAAATTGGTGACCAATCAACAAAAAATCAATCTGGAAATTTAAGTGACGAAGTGCTGAAATAGTATTTGGAAAACCAGCTAGCTAATGTCATGTTCAGGATCTGTACCGGAAATAGGTTTCGAGGCAGAAACACGTCACCAATATTTTACTTGCGAGGAAATTCATCTAATATCATTTTGGGTAACAGATTGCCATGTACAAAGAAGGCCAGTGAACGTTAAATCTGTCATTACGTTGGCGTGTTGCGGATGTTTAGAGAGTGGGATGCCAGCTCAGGTATTGCCTCGTCATCTGACTGTGATGCAAAATTACGTGGTTTTGCCCTCGGATCTTTCCAGCCGACCAACCGGTATAGTGGTTAAGGTGTTAGCCTCTAGATCGGAAGGTTCCTGGTTCGAATCCGGGTCCGGGCATGGATGTTTGTAAACGTATGGTGTAGAGGCGGCTGGTGCACCTTAAATCTGTCGTGGCCGAAAGTCCTCACGTTGGGTTGGATTCGAACCAGGAACCTTCCGATCTAGAGGCTAACACCTTAACCACTATACCGGTTGGTCGGCTGGAAAGATCCGAGGGCAAAACCACGTAATTTTGCATCACAGTCAGATGACGAGGCAATACCTGAGCTGGCATCCCACTCTCTAAACATCCGCAACACGCCAACGTAATGACAGATTTAACGTTCACTGGCCTTCTTTGTACATGGCAATCTGTTACCCAAAATGATATTAGATGAATTTCCTCGCAAGTAAAATATTGGTGACGTGTTTCTGCCTCGAAACCTATTTCCGGTACAGATCCTGAACATGACATTAGCTAGCTGGTTTTCCAAATACTATTTCAGCACTTCGTCACTTAAATTTCCAGATTGATTTTTTGTTGATTGGTCACCAATTTGATTAAATGCCAAATGTGTCTAAAGCGAAAAGACGTTTTGTGGTAACCCTCTGTGTATCATGCGAGAACATGTGGACCATCAAAAGTAAAATCTTATCAAACCGTCTGGTTTCTTTGTTTTGCACTAAAAATCTCTATCAAACGTACAAGGGTTGTTGAAATGAAAAGGTACGAAACGACACTGTGGGTATAAATGAAGACTTTATTCAAAGTATACACCATAGGCCTGAGCACAACGATCCCATTGATTAACGAGCGGAAGGATTCCTTGTTTCCAGAATTCCTGTGGCCGTGACGAGACCCAGTCCTTCACAGAGTCATTGAGTTCGTCGTCCGAGTTGAAGCTCACGTTGGGTCGGCGTGGAAGTTTGGAGAGTGGGGTGCCAGTTCAGGTGTTGCTTCGTCATCTGACCGTGGTTCAAAATTACGAGGTGTTGTCCTCGAATCTTTCCCTTAAGGGACTGATTCCGGACCGTCGTCAATAGCCCGTTGTGTTGCTCTAGTACGACGTTAACTAAAATTACCATTACCATTACCCTCGGATCTTTCCCGTTGGTAATGATCTCGGACTGTTGCCAATAGCCCCTTTTGTTGCTCCAGTATGACGTTAATTAAAATACGTACCTACCTGTAATAATTTTAAGCAGGGATTTTCATTTAAATGTTTTTCTTTGATGTGGAAAAAATTAAAGCAAGGTAGAAATACATTTTGTTAGCATTTTATGTTTTCAATTCTTTCTGTTAAAATATTCATTTTGTTAAGTGCTAGATATTTTGAGCGACACTCTCACTTCTGCTACAAACAAATTTGCGATTGGAAAGCGATTTTGTTTGTTGACAGCTTATGTGTGTGGGCGTGCCTCTTCTAGTCATTTATCCATGCAATTGCCGCTGAAGCTGTTTTATGACCATCTACTCAAAGATATTAGGTTTTAAATTTTATATTTGACAAAACGTGGGAACTTGACATCGAATTTTATCATGCAAAACTGATGGGTCAATTTTTTCATGTTGCACATGACGCACTGAAGTGTAGTATATATTAATTAAATAGGTTTGTCAATTCATATCTATCAGATATATAGCTTTCGCCATGCTGGAGTATGAGGCTAATGTGTCAACAATCATATCTCCAGCAGAGAACTATCGTGATCATCCTCTAAGAGGTCTTCGACCTTATACCTAATTGACATATGACAGATAATTTCGCCGAAGGTAAGTAATGAGTTTTACAAATAATTTTAACCGTATTCTTCCCTCAGAATAACTTTATAAAACCCGTATGCCAACACCGTTAAACGAAAAAACATTTGCATAATTTGTCAAATAATCTGAGTGTTCGCTAATGTCCATATTTCCTTAAACGTGGGTCGTCAATTTCGACATGGCTCCGCGATAAAATTGTTATCGCGATTTCCTTGATGACATCGGAATGAAGACCTTGAATCACCTTGTTATATTCAACATTTTCAAATTATATCCGATAATTTCTTTCTGTGTGCACAATATTGATTTGGAGCCTATTATCAGTAAAATCTTTCTTTTACTCAACATAGCATTTGCATAATATATATTTTAAGAATGAAAAATCAACAAAATTTTAAAAAGTTGGCAGTTTTGTTGTTGTTTTCAAAGCATTCGGATAATATATTCTCAGATGAGGGTTAGGATGTTCAGGTTGATACCCATGAGTCATTACCCTTGTGGCAAAAAAACGTTCTTTGAGTGAAAAATCAAAACAAATTTTTGGACCAAATGAATAGCAGGATTTTGAATGATAAACTAGTTCTCTCAATTCCAATGAAATAATTTTGCTCTCATAATTTAGTACTTTATTCTAAATTGAGTCTTTGGGACTCATTCCCATTTACTTAGTCAGTTTTGAAAATAATTTTTGCACAAGGTGTGTGCTTTAGATGTTTATCATTAATATATTATCAGAAAGTGAAAATTATTAAAATCCTGTTATATGTTGAACAGATTTTTTTTCATATCAAATGCAAATTTACTGTAACACATTTACATTACATATTATTTATATGTATATTTTGTTGAAATGAAATTATAAGCTTAAAACCAATATTTTCATGTTTTTTTTTTTTTTTCTTTTGATCTTTTACATCCGGAACCCCAATCTTTTCTTCCATGGATACAATGTATTTTTTTTTCCAAATTTTTTTACTAATATTCTTTAGGAACGCATCTATTGTGCGAAAACATAATTAGATGTACTGATTTGATTACTAGTATTATAATAATTGTTTGTTATTTGTTCCTTAAGCTATGAAGTGATTTTTATTAATACTTAGTGACTTCGTTGTTTTTGCTCGTATTTCTGTCAATCATTGTAAAAAATTAAACAATATTCTTGTCTGAACTGGCTCAATGAAACAATTTCTCCTTTTCATAGCATACAATGTTGTAATCAGTTTCCAATTCTAGATGGCCATCTGTCTGAAAGTTACAAAAGAACACAAGCACTGGAGTCGTCGCAATGGATGGTCTCTTCCTCTTCATCCCCTCCAAGTTTCAGCATGGTTCTTTCTAGTCATGTTTGCATTTCTATACTTTGGAATTTTAGTTCCTAACTTGCCAGAAGGGGCATGGCAGATTTCTGCATATGTTGTATCCTTTCACTTCGTAAACAATAGACAAAACACTAATTCTGGAATTTTGATGTTTGGGGGTTAGGTAAAATCTGTTGTAACCACCTGTTGGTATGGTATGGAAATTTGGAGAGTGTGAGGCCCAACTTCAAGTTCTGACCATGGTTAAAAATTACAAAGTGTTATCCTTGGATCTTTCTTGGTCTTTTTTTAGGATAAGGGTTTTAAGGATCTTATTAAGATTGATCCTGAACAGTTGCCAAAAGCCCATTGTGTTGCTCCAGTACAACATAAATCTTTTGGTTAAAAACTCTTTTAAATGTGTTCCTTTAAAATGTTATTTAATGTGGTAAAGAATCTCTCGCCAGGAAATGAAAAAACAGGATAACCAGAATTTGCAATAAACTGCTGCACATACTGGATTTTGTAACTTTACATAGTACAAAATAAATTGATGTAATGATCAGATTTAACCTAACATAATTTTCAAATATTTTATTTTGTAAAATTTCTTAACTCTGCTTCAGATAAATGGTTTTATTTTCGTTTTTCATATAATAATCCATTTCATCAGTGTATCTTTAAATCCTGCTGACATAAATGTCCGTGCCAAAGCAAGCAAGGGTCCTTTGCCATCATTTGATCGTTCGAAACATAGTCATGTGATTGAGAATGAATATTGTCATATTTGTGAAGTAAAAGTGTATGTATTTGCATTTATTTTATTCATTTATGTAAATTTACTTTAATTCTACACTACAGCATGACATCTTGTAATGTAGCATCTTAATTCTTTAGCATTTGTAAGGGCAATCACTCTAAAAAATGTTAAAGAACTTATATTTAAGTTTTTAAAACATTTAACCAGGCTTAGTATATAGCCAGGAAAAGTTTTGCAGAAAGCTTGATCGGAAAGCACAAAAGTATAGCATGAGTGTTGGGTAAATATTGAAACCAGTAGGAATAACTAAATTTCTTTTATTATTCTACCTTCTATACAATCATATCATAGTTTAGCAGCATGGCTAAAAAAGTGTCTTTCTGCCATGAGAACTGTCACAAAACCAAGTCTAGATGATTACAGTCACTAAAAATAGGACTAGTTCAGTTTAAGTAGGGGTGGTTCTCCGGAATGATGTAATTATATTTTATGTTTCGAGAAAGTTGGCAGCTGAAAGTGATACTAAACTATACTCTGTTTCACCTTAACTTGTCAGTATTGGGAAAGGCAGAAATGATGTTCATCCGCATGAAAAATAATTCCAACTTGATTTGGAATTTAAAATAAAGAAAATGCATATAAACGTGTAAAAATTGTCCTACAATGAAGGAGTGATTTTTGAACCTTTATAATCGGTTATTTATTTGTAAAAAGCATTTTTTTTTTGACCGAAGCGAATGAATATATCCGAAACGGAATTCTAAACCGGTTTCCATGGTAACATTTCTGGCGAGCTAAATACGCTTTCCGGCCAAGTCTGCGCCATTTCGCTCTGCGTCTTTGCTAGCGTGTGTATTTACGTTCATATCTCTCTTGTGCTATTTTATTGGAGTGTGTTTGATACTCTGAACATGGCTGAAAAAGGAACGTCACCATCCAAGCTGTATACGCCATCAAAGCAAGGAAAATCAATTGGTAGTGGAGCTCGCAGGAACATATTGAATGTTTATTCTAGACTTCGAGAAGAAAACCATAGTGATTCCATTAACCAAATCGTCAGAAAGGTGTCTCAACTAACTGGTGTTTCCAAAAGAACTGTTTTTCGTTTGAAAAAAGAAAAGAAGACGACAAGTCCTTTGAGTACTCCAGGAAAAAAACGACCTTATGCCGTTGGAAAAAGAACAAAAATGATGAAATATGACAACTTTACTTTATCGTGCATCCGACGAAAAATTCATGATTGTTTTCGTCGAAATGAAATTCCTACATTGGACAAAGTTCTAAATGAAATTAACAATGATAAGGATATTTTTTCGACAAACATTAGCCGAAGTACACTGTACAGGATACTGAAAGATTTGGGATTTTCCTTTGAAAAGCGAAAAAGGCAGGCTATGCTTTTAGAAAGACACGACATAATTTTATGGCGAAGAAATTATTTACGAAAAATTAGAGAACTGAAGAATGAAAATGCTTCAATCTATTATTTAGATGAAACATGGGTGAATGAAGGACACTCACAAAGTCGAGTATGGCAAGACAAAAACATCAAAAGCACCAATGAAGCTTCCTCTTCAAGTTTGACAACAGGCTTGGCTGCACCAAAAGGAAAAGGAAGAAGACTCATCATTACCCATATCGGAAGTGATGAAGGATTTGTACCTGATGCGGCTGACATTTTTGTAGGAAAAAAATCCGGTGACTACCACGAAGAAATGGATGGTAACCATTTTGAGAAGTGGTTTGAAGATATCATGCCTAAATTGAAACGAAACAGCTTTGTAGTGATGGACAATGCCCCCTATCACTCGGTGAAGAAAGAAAAAATTCCGACGACATCTTGGAAAAAAAGTGCAATTCAAGAATGGCTATCGTTGAAAAACATTACGTGGAACCAGGACATGATCAAGATTGAACTGTTGAAAAAAGTTAGCGAAATCAAACATATGTTTGATAAATACAGAGTTGAAGAAATTGCCGAAAAATTTGGACATAAGGTTTTGAGACTTCCCCCGTATCACTGTGAGCTTAATCCCATTGAAATGATATGGAGTCAAGTAAAAGGACACGTTGCCAGGGAAAACAAGACTTTTAAACTGAACGATGTGAAGGATTTAGTCATCCAAGGGATTGAAAAGGTCTCTGTACAAAATTGGAAAAACTGCATAAACCATGTTACTGAAAAAGAGAAATACATGTGGGAAGTAGATGGACTTGTGGATGATATTTGGGAAAGTAAGAACTTGGTAATTTCTTTTAATAGTGAGTCTGATAGCGATTCGGAAATGTTAAGTGATGATGATGTGTAAATTCATGTGATGAATAAGTATATTATAATGTAAATAGATTTGTTATGATGTTTGCTATGTTTTACATATATTGATGATGTATAAATGCATGTGATGAATAAGTAAAACGTAAATATAGTTTTCTCATTGTAACTACTATTCATGAAAGAGATTGGTTTCTTCTGTACACTTTCTTGTAAACTATTTTAAATTATTCATAAAATTAATAATTTACTACTAATCAACCCGACACCGTTCCGCGAGTTTCAGAATATGTTTCACACATATAAGGTTTATTTTTTTTAACTCTAATTTTTAAAATGGTTTCATTTTTTTTATTATTGTATGTGTATTCACTATATTTGTATTTTTTATATTCTATTTATTTATTGTGAATGTATTTTATATCCTCTATGTTATATGTATTTTTATTTGTTATTTACTTTCTTTAATATCAGAATAAATTTGATTTAATTTGGAGACTATATTTTGCTGTTAAGAAAAACACATATTTTAGCAGACGACGCACTCTCCCCTACCTTGTCCAACCAAATGTAAGACCAAAGGAGTAATTAAATTGGATTAATTTCCTTTAATAAAATTATTAAAATTGAAAAAAGAAGTATTAATCAAGGTGTTTAGCTTTCAGGTAAGTAAATTCAAAAAATGAATTTTATGGTTCATCACATCTTTAAATAGACTGTTTTTTTAAACAACATTTATTGTAAAAAAATTTTAAATATATATATTTTTAAATAACTAAAAATAATACTCATTTAGAAAAATCAAAACGCATTTATATTAACATAGAGTAGCTTTTTGTTTAATTAACAAATGTAATGCAAGAGCCATTAGAAATTAAAGATCTGTGAAACGTATAGAATTTCCACGTGCATTTTATCTCTCCTTGCCAAAAAGGGCGAATTTCCTCGCTTATAGCTGACTTCTTCTGACATTGTAACCCTAGTTTCTACGACAACGGCTGTGATGCGGTCAACGTAGCCTTTACTCTACTGACAAGTTAAGGTGAAACAGAGTATAGATCTTCTTGGCAACAAATAAAATCTTTAAAAAATATTTCCAATTTGTTGTTGCATCATATGTTGATGAACTTGAATACATTTTGGTTTGCATAGCAATCACCGGGGGTTTGCAAGCAGAGGGTGCAGCCCTCGCTGTGATGTCATGGACCGGAACGTCAAATTAGGATTATTCGAATTATTAAGATAGTTTCGCAGTCGCAGGAGATGAGACTCTGTGAAAGGAGTGTTGGTTTGCGAAGCGTAGGCAAGCAGGGGGCGGAGCCCCCTAGTTATGTAAAAATTTGATAACTCAGATGGTGTCAAAAGTGTCCTAATCTGATAGTTATGGCTGTGTTTAAAATATTGCATTATTTTGTTTCCTATGCCAAAATTGAGAAAATATTAGTTGATTAAAGGAAGGAGTATTATTAGAGTCGAGTAATATAAAAAAAATAAGTATTTTTTGTAAAAATTGAGATTTTTTTAGAAAACACTGACAACAAAAGTTATCTTTTTGAATTTATGATCACTTTAATTCCAATGCAAAAAACATAACACAAGTTTATCACATTATATACCACATTTTCAATTATTTTGTTTGTTGTATTAAAAATAATTAATCCATTACTTTTTTGCATAGTGCAAAATAATGAATCTATACAATTAATTTTGAGTTTATTAGCATCTTAAAAAGATAATGAACTTAAAGCAAACAGATCTTTAAAAATTCATATTGAATTATAATCTTACAACATGTATATCATTGTTTTCCTTGTTGTCTATATATTTTTCTTTTTAGTGGTAAAAAGTCAAAGCATTGTAGTGCTTGCAATAAATGTGTGTCTGAATTTGATCATCACTGCAAATGGCTGAACAACTGTGTTGGTGGAAGAAACTATAAGTAATTATATTGTTTACTTTTCATTTACCTAAACAAAATTATTTGTATTTTTATTTCCAAAGTATTATTTACAGTGTTTTACTACAGTCAAACCCCATTATAACAAACCATCAACGGACTGATCCAGAAGTTCACTATATAACCGAGGGTTCACTATATCCAATTGTTTAAATATTGGCAATACAAAATTTCCTAAAATCCTTAAACGTTTCTGTGCTGAACAAATTAATTACACTAAAATGCAATTAATAATGGGCTATAGTAAAGTAAAATAAATATTTGTTCTTAAAAATAATTAGACAATGAAATTTGTATTTACTTTTCTTTCTCTAAAGTAAAACTAAGTTGTGATTTTTTGTTGAAAGCATCTAGATTTCGGATACATTTCATCTATCTTCTTCATCAATAAATAAATAAAGAGTCCCTTTCATTCTTATCCAGTTTCTGTTTCAAAGAAATTGTGCAAAATGTTCACAGCTACCTTTGTATCAGAAATTGAAGGACCTGAACTTACATCACCTTTGTCTTCAATATCTGAAGATTAATCGTCAATCAAGTCGTTCTTTTCTGTTGTGAGCGAAACTATATCTTCCTCACTTGCCGCATCAGATGCAATTACGTCGTCATCACAACATTCGAAGTGTTCAATTTCGCTTTGAGAAAAAGCATTAACTGTGCTTTTCCAGCTACTTAGTGATTAATAGATGCTAATCTATTAGCATCCTCATCATCATGATTAACATTTGATGCATACCCCTTCTAACTAGATTTTTCACAATCTCGGAATGACAAAAACAGTTTCTACGACAAGACTTTGCCAAAAAAACAACTGCATCCGGAAGAGATATGTAACAGTCCATGTTTTTTTCGTAGCATTCCAACATATGCAATATCAACTGCTTCCTGTAGTGATATTTTAGGCTGAGGATCACACCGTGATCCATAGGTTGCAGCACTGATGTTGTCCTGGCGAGTAAAATTCATGTAAAAGACCTGAAACTAAGCTTGAAAGTGAGAAATTTAGTTCAATATATTCGAATTCCATGCTTTTGAAGATCATTACAAACATTTGAAAATGTGCATTAGGGACATGGGATTTTGGTTGGGACAATTTGAAAAGTTCGTTATAACAGGGGTTGACTGTATCAGGTTTAGAGCTGATGTTATGTATTTTTGTGGTTACTTTGTTCAGAGATTTTTATATGTTTCTAATGTATTGATTTTCCTTTAAATTAATTACTGTAGTTTTAAAATTTTAAGTTACTGGTAAGATGATACTAAGAGTACATAGTTTCTAAAAATCAGTTTATTCAGGGCTATTTTTATGTCAAAATTCTGTTCTGGGACATCTTTTTGCTAAAATATTCAGCTTTAAGAACATTAATCAAACAAACATATAATTATAAAGTTTTTATGAATTTTGCATTAAAAAAATTAATATCTTTTAGATATTTGCTTAGAAACAGGAATTTTACCACTCAACAGTTGTAAACTAAGCTCACAGAAAAAAAAAATTCTTCCTTTTTATGCAAAAATGTCTAATAAAGAGGCATTCCAGCCTAATTAAAACTTAATAAAGTTATCAGACACAGTTAAAATTTGAATGCAATATTATAGTGTAGTAATTATTAGAAAAACATTTTGCAGCGTGACAAGTTATTTTGTGTTTTTTATTAGACTTTAATCAATAATGTAAACTGGTTTCAATTTCATAAATAATCTATATTCTGTTGAAACACAGAAAAATTTCTTTGTTCAAATGTTATATTTGTAAATTGCGTAAAGCTATTTGTATTTATACTTTCCATATTAGGCTCTTTATATCTTGTGTGAGTTCGGCTCTTCTTGGAAGTTTTATCATATTCATATCTGCCCTGGTTTTGATCGCGGCATACTTTGAAGAAACTTCTTGGTTATTTCAAAATAAATGTAAGTGGAAGTCAAGACATAAAAATTGTTTTATTATCTTATGAATACATCAATTTGAACTAGCTAATATTAATATTCCTTCTATTTTTGGTTCCAACAAGTTATTTATGATGACCAGTTTAATCTTTTATTAGTTGTTATTATGAGTATTTACTAATTTGTGAAGTTTTATAGAAAATGCTTTGTGATGAGAGAAAAATTGTACAATTTTCATTGGGATCAATCAATTGAAATTGCTTTAATTTAATGATTTAAGCTTAATATAAGTTTCCTAATATATAAACTGATATTATCGGTTTATATATTGGGAATAATTATAGTATAAGACCCATCCAGTTTTACGTAAAATATCACCAAGTTGGATTATTTTGTCTTTACACTTAATTTAACCAAAATTAATCTAATTTAGCTGATTAGACCAGAAAAAATGTCTGATACAGCCGTATGGAGGAAAATTTATCATACAATTCCTCTGATGTAATGACTGTCACATAATACCTAATTAATCTGCAAATTAAAAGAGTATTTCCATTTTTAACTGTAAGATATCTTACTATTAGGAGTTGTACTACTACACATCAACATAAATAGCTTACAAAATCATTTTAACTAATTGTAGAACTTTTTAAATAAATGTACGAGGCGGGCTGATAAGTAATGCACGATCGCATGTAACAGAGAAACAAAACGCTGTACAGCATGACACGTACTGCTATCTATTGCTACATTGTACTACAAACCATCCAAGGGTTGTTGACCCACTTCCTCTTATTTTCTGTCAGTCCCCATTGTTGTGGAGTCGAGTACACCAGCTGTCAATGAGTCAAAAACATTCAGTGGTTGAACTTTTGACAGCTGAAAAAGTTAACGTAAGTGACATTCATTGGTACTAAAGTTGTTTGTGGTGATGAAACTGCAGAAGAAAAATGGCAAAACATGAAATGCTGGCCCTATGGTTTGCCATAAACAAAGAATATTTTTCTGACAGTTCTGAGATGCCAAACATGTTTATGTGACTTATTACCTGGAAGCTGGATTGACTGAATTCTGTAAGTTACATAGAGATGTTAAAACACCTCAGAAGACGTGTATGTTGTGTTCCAAGGAGACGATAATTCTGCAACTTGATAATGTTTGCCAGGCATATCTCAAGGAACCGCTGAGGCTCTTGTGTACTTGAAATTTAAACCCATTCCACACCCTCCATGCTCACCAGATTTAGTGCCCTGCAATTTTCACTTTTTTTTTTTTTTGCATTTAAAGAGGGGTATTAAGCAGGGTTCCTATGGATCAGGAAAAACCTGGAACTGTCAGCAAATTTACTTTTGTCCAAAAATTCAGGGAAAATTACGTATTTTCATCTAAAAACCTGGAAAATCGGCTCCTTGACCTGGAAAAGGATTGATCATGGCTTCTCAAATCAATAAGAAAAGTAATCAATAAGATCCGTACACAGTTTCGTATCACATTATTTTATGAATTGAACTTTTCAATGGATTTGAAAAGAAACAGCTAATTTTTAATAGGTAAAGAATTTTCTTTCGTCCACTGGCTTAAGTTGAAGAATTTCATTCCTATGATACAATAAATCACAAATTGATTTAAGTCAAATTTGTTGGATAATTTGAATGTTATTTTAATGCAAAATTACATGTGCTTTGCATATTAATTTTTACAG
The DNA here is from genome assembly GCA_947359465.1 of Metellina segmentata. Classification (NCBI taxonomy): domain Eukaryota; kingdom Metazoa; phylum Arthropoda; class Arachnida; order Araneae; family Tetragnathidae; genus Metellina; species Metellina segmentata. The sequence goes on along the minus strand of OX375881.1, from coordinate 47,671,539 downwards.
TGTATAATTCCTAAATAGGTTTTATTATTGGCTATTGAGTGTTAAATTATTTCATGGTTTTCAACCTTTAAAGTCTTGTGAATTGCTTAAGTATGAATTTGTAAAAATTTGTCTAGAAAACCTGGTAAAGTCAGGGAATTTTATTTCTGAAATAGAGTGAGAACCCTGCTTAAGGGTATTCATTTCACCACGAATGATGCACTGAAAGACGCCTTGAGGTCGTGGATCAAGGTCCCGACATTCTTTATTGACGAGATGAACAACTGGTTAACTGTTGGGAGAAACATGTAGCTGTAAATAGTGACTAGGGGGGAAAATAAATGCAAGATTTTGTAGCATTTAAAATGTATTTTAATGCCAAATTTTTTAGCTGCATGTGACTGCATTACTTTTTAGCCGGCCCTCATATTACGATAGAAATCAAAGTCGTAGTTGTCACAGGAATATGTAGTCAAATGAATTGAGTGTAGTATTTTTTTGTTCACAGTTGGGAAGTAAGAAATTCCTGGAAGATAGTTTAAGCTCTTTAATTAAAAGGAATATTCTAACATCAAAATGTGTGGTGGGATTCTGTGTAAGGTATTTTGAGAGGCCCCAAGCTCCTTATTCTAAGGCACCTGTGAAAGAATGAGAAGTTAAAAATTTATTATATCTAAGTGCTAAGAATTTAGAAAAAGGTTAGTGGATAAGGGAACCTATTTTAGGATGCTTATTGGCAGAACAAGAAAAGGCAGAGTTATAAAGTCTCGCACATCTTGGAAGTGTTGTGGAATACGATGAGGGTCCAAAATGGAAGGCCAAACTAACCACTTGAGTGAGCTAGTCAGTTTGAAGCCATGGTTAACTAGATGAGAAAGTCAAAAGGTGAAAGTCGTGACAAGATGAATATAAGAAAAAGGGGGAGTTATTCTGGAGCATATTAAGAGACTTATCTGTAGAGAAATTGTATTTTAAGGGGTTAATTTTAGGTATTGTTTCATATATATATATATTTTAATAGAAATATACAAGTTCTTTTTTTATAAATAGATGCATTTAATTAAATGCTTTGAAATTAATTAGCTGACTTTCTGAACTAAAACTCAATTTAAATATTGAACAAGCTGTCTTACTAAATGCATTAAACTGTTTCATCAACAGTTAGTTTTTCAAGCTCTCTCCGGACAACTCCTGTTTATTCAGAACTGAACAGCACAACAGATTTGTCTCTTCTCTCATCGACCTTTGAACCTTCAAAAGAATCTTCATCCATGTTTCCTAATGCCACATTAACAGGTTTGTTGTGTGCTTTAAAAAAAAAAAAACGATTTTTTAAATACATCCACTGAAATGCTATCATACCAAAATCATTTTTTTTATCCTACATTTAATTTTACTATTGATATTGATTGATAGACATCAAAACATTTTAAATGATTTATCTATGATGCCCTAGATTTGTTTAGCTTACATTTTTCTGTTATTTGCAATGTTCCAAAATGACCTGCAAAAAAATTACATTAAATATTGAACATAGGTCCATGGAACATTCAACCCTGAAACTTTCAATTTTCTAAATTTTGTTTTTCATTTTGTTCCTCTGTAGACTGACACAATCCACAGAAGTGGTTTAAATGCATTTTTTAAGCAACTTGGAGTGCATTTATTAATGTATGTGAGTACTTCTAGTATGACAGGGTTCTATCCTTCTCACCATCTTGAATTCTAACCACTCCAAACTGGTTGAAATATTCAATCCTATTTTTATTTGATGCACTTTCAAACACCTCTTAAGTCATAAGAGTCAAATAGTGTTTAGGAGTTTCCAGAGTGCCTATCTGTCTGTATTTCATTAACGTATGTGACACAGAAATCAAAGTTATTTGTAATATTGGTGAATGGTAACAAACAGATATAAACCGTATAAAATCAGTCGATAGAAGGCTAATTTGTCAGTTGTACCTCAGATTTTAAACATGAACTCGGAGCTGCACAATAGTGCTTGAATTGAATGGGAAAAGGTTTCACCACTAATGAAATTCTTCAGCAGTCTAATGACAGAAGGCAATAAGAAATCTGGAAGATAGAAATTTAGCACAGGAAAGAACACCTGAGCCAACACGAAAATAGATTGATGCGTAAAAAAATATCAAATCGTCTTTGAACAAGTGAATGAGATGCAATCGAAGTTGACTTTCAGAAGCTCAACTGTGGTAATCTGACATGTGAACTGTTTACCATGTACTTTAGTGGAAGTAAGAACCAACACCAGTAAGAGTACATATGAAACAAAATACTGTTTTTATATTAACTCTTTTGATTACTTTTGGACAGGATATGTGACTATCGATGCTAAATTATAATCATAAATGGATTTAAATAAGGTATGACATCTAGGTAACAACACTGATCAATAGACATAGGCAATTAAGAAACTTTAGTACAGATGTTGTGTGGTGGGTCTACTCATGTAATGAAAAGCATTTAAATGTCACTATCTATACTGTCCGATTTATAAAATTACTTAACTGATTAAATGAGAGTTTAACATAATAATACCTTATAAGAATAGAAATACAAGATGGGCTGTATATAAAAAATTGGGTGATCTTTATATGTAAAAAAGTTGCACTTTTGATGTGACTATCGTGCTAAAAATATTGCGTGCTATTGAAAATTCTACTGAATATTATATTGAAATTTGGATTGGAATAAAATAATTGAATACCACTTAAGTCTGTTTAAACCAAATATAAATTGTTGCATGAACTCAAAATGCTGTTTTGGTAATTTTATATAACCTTATATTTGCACAAAAATAGGATTATTTTAAAGACTGACCTTTTTGTTTAATTTCAGCAACCCCGACATTTCTGTTTGTTCAAGTGCATGGAACTGTTTGGATCTGCTTTGTATTCATTACTGCTGCCCTTTCATTACTAGCTATTTCTCTCCTTGGTCATTTATTAGGATTTCATGTATTTTTAAGTAAGTGTTCTGGATTAGAGAATGACATGGCATATAAACTGTCTTGTTACTAAAATAGAAATGCTTTAATTGATGTAATCTTGAATTTTTCTCCAGTGTGCCAAAACTTCTCCACGTATGACTACATTGTGCACAAACGTGATCCTCCTGGTCCATCCTCAGTGAGCAGGATTGAAAATAATAAATCAAGGCCAAACATTGATTGTCATTTTCACTTATTGCAGCACTTTAAAACTAAAAAAGTAAGCCAAATGTTTTCCCTTATTGTATTTATTAGGAAATTTTGTATAATTTTTTTTTTCTTTATGATATTTTAAATTTAAGGAAGCTAGCAGGCCAGTATACGTTGCCCATGACAGTTGTTTTTGTGTCCTTACTGATACTGAAAACATTTAAAAGAAAAACAAGATTATTTTTTTTAAGAATGAGTCCCATCTCCACCTGACATGACACAAGCATGTTGCCTCATTCCTTCCACCTCAGTGATCTGATGTTCACTCAATCTTTAATGATTGCAAAGATAGAAACTTGGAAAAATAAATAAATGCCAGTGAGATTTTTTATTTGTTTTGTTTCACAGGAATCGCTTGGACTAATGATACCTGTGTGCCAAATTTCATTACTGCGAGTCCTATAGATTAGTCTAGACACCACATGCACGCAGATACTTCCGTTTATAATAGGGATTAACTTTCTGGTCCATTTATCTCTGTTAGAACTTTTCTCCTTATCAATGGTCTTCATGACATCCTTAAAGTATTTTCAGCATCACTAATGAAATTAATTTTTGTATAGTTTCTAATTCAATTTCTTAATGCTTTTTAACATTGAAATAAATGTGAAACTAAACTGTTAAATGGATTAAATCATTACCTCATTCATTTTAAATCAGCAATTTATTAATTTTCCACAGGGAAATCAGATCTCTCCAAAATCTCATGAAAATGGTAAAGATGATGTTGAAGAGTGGGAAATGCAGGCTAATGCACAACACAGGTAAATAAGTATTTTAAATTTTGATGTACTGACATCAGGACTTACCAAGGATTTGCATGTCATGGTATACTTAAAAGAAATTTTAATTTTGTATTGTATGGTGCATTCTCTTAATTGTTTTGGTGCTTCAGCAATTTTCATGTACCATATGAGGGGTTTTCTCAGTCTAATAAGTGTTGTAATTTTTGTAGTAAACAGCCTGATGGTAAAAAGCCAACAATGCCAATTGTCACTGAAAATAAATGTGCTGCTACCAATGATGATGAGGAATGTCCTTTGGAAAATTATGTTGGCAATGTATACATTGGTAGTCCTCACCGTCGAAGACATTATTTAGAACCTCTCAATGTGCATCAGAAGTTGCCAAGCCCTAAGAACAAAAATGGAAGGAAAGAGGTTTGTTCAAAACTTATTAGGACATAATTTGCATAGAGTTCTGTGACCAACTCTATTATGTATTGCACTACTCTAAAATTTTTAAGGTTTTTATATCGTAATTTTTAAAAATCGATTTTTTGTTCATATTTACAGTATTTGTTTTATTTTTATAACTTTAAACTTCCAAAATTTAAGAAATGAGTAACCACTTTTCACTAACTCATTTACTATACTTATGAATAAAAAAGTTTATATGCTTATTTTTATTATAGAAGTACTTTTAATGAGTTTGAATTGGGCTACTTTGGTGTGCCCATGCTTTGTAAAATTCACAGTAAGCCTTTTTATGTACCCATCCTCTGTTCACAACTAATGTTTAAAGAGTTGATGCTTATGTCATAAATCACTATTCTTTCTTAGGGAAGTCCTGTAAAGAAAGAACACGATCAGAAGGAAATTGAGGACAAAGATGAAGATAGTCTAACTGATAATGACATGCAAGATTCTAACTCTGCTTCTCAAAGTCAAGCGTACACTCATGGTAAATTTTATTAAAAATCTCAATGTTTTGCTTTTTGATGATCTTGAGAAATAACTTCAGATTTCACCCTCAAATTATTGATAACTGCATGAAGTCTAGTTATGAATGACCCACCAGCTTCCTCTAATTAACAAAAACTTCACAAATAGAATTTTTCTAAAATTTTCAGAATATAGTAAATGTACATTCTTATTAAAAATGATTTTTTTTTTCCTTTTAAAGTTGTTTGCATTTTTATCTAAGCATAAACTTCATGAGATTTTTCTCACACCCAATAATTTTTACTGTTCATGATCGCTTTTTTGGAAACTTAAGTTCTTCAGTTTAAAATTACGGAATCTATGTATATATATAATTCTCTTACCTGGCACACAAAAAGACGTTATTTGTTATCACGTTTTGGCAACACTGTACGATTGTTTACCACAAAGCCTTGTGCTTCAATTGAATTTATAGCGTTATCGCCTACTTTCAGGGCCAACAATTATAGTTCAATAAGACACTTGTACTACAGCTTTCGATAACAATGAAAATGTGTATGAGTGGCTCGAGTGCTGGGGAAATGTACACTCAAACAACATGATGGGTAATATTTCAAAAGCAGCCCTCACATTTTGAGTCAAAATTTGTTCAAAGTTTTCATTTGAATTCCAAATTATTCGAGTTCTGATTCCAGAGGTACTGTATAACTTTTCGGTAAAACAACAAATTTATATTTGAAAAACATTTTTTTTAGTATATTTTGTAAACAATCCCTTTTGTTAGGACACATGTCTTCATTGATGTGAGCGAAGCAAACCAATGAGATTGCAAAGCTGGGTTTGGGGACCTTTAGCGAGCAGGGGGCTGGCCACTTAATACGTTATATTCGTGGGCTATTAGGGAGATTGCCTAGTGCAATAGGAACTTTTGAGTTGTAGGCTGCTCAGATTTGATTTCTGGGTATGGCCATTTACTTTGTTTCACATAGCTTGGCCTAATTTGGCTTGTGTTATAATACTCAACCAAACCTGAGGTATTTGAAAGGTGTGATCTTTGTGAATTGTATAAAATACAGGTTGTACTTAAAAATACATTGTGTAAGTTTTATGCTGCAGTCTTACAAATAATTGTACAATACTCAATCACAGAGTAATCATGTGCATTAGGGATGGCAATAACCGTCTGGTTAAACCGATAAGTCGGTTTTTTCGTTTTGATTAACCAGGTTTTTTTTTTAGTTTTCTTGGCACTGTTATAAGTGCGGTTGTTATTTTAAAAACTAATAACCGAAAGAAAAAAAACAGCCCCGAAAATTCAGTTATTACCTGTGGCCTGTGTTTATGGGAAGCAAATTGTTCTTTTTACATAACTGATTTTTCAAGATCCACATTGTTTGTATCCCTTTTCAACCACTCCTGTGACATAGCTTGTTCTCATTCTCTGACTTTGCATTGTTTAGTCTATGTTGGTTAAGGTATAAACAAAGGGGTGAGCGATGATCTCAAGTACATTTATACCAAACAACCTTTAATTACGACTTTGTATGTCTTCTACAATTGTTAGTCAAGCAGTTTCCCAAGTCAGCAAAGAGTTAACACACTGACTGAATCAATTCTGAAAAAAATTCGCCTCCTTCAGCAATGCCAGCGAGTTCCGATTCAACAAACCCAAGCCTTCTTTGGCAACACATGACAAAAATTTGACAAATCCATTTTTCCAAAATTGCAGGGTGCAAATGCTTACTTTCCCAATTAGCTCAAAACTATATTTGCAGCAGCCACTGTTAAGGGGTAGCAGTCCACTTGAATTTTTGGGGTCAAAGAAAGACATATTTGCCTGCATTAGCATTGCTAGCTTTTAAGTATTTGACAGTTGGAAATTCAGTGCCATCTGAAAAGTTAGTATCTGCACTGAATTCTGTTATTTCGGATGACAAAAGTCGATTAACTAGCCAGCATATAACTGAGCGAGTATTTATGAGCATAATAAATAAAACGTATTGGGTTGTATAAATGAAACAATATTTACAAGGTAGCTAATGTTTATTAATGTTAATGAAACAATGAAGTTTTGGTTTATTTTAGAATTAATGTGAATTTTTGTAACAGTTGTGATGTGATAAATAAAAACAGTTAACCAACATTTAGCAGTTTTTATGTACAACTAAACAGAAACACCTTTAAGTTTTTAAAAATCAATTATTTTAAAAACCAGGTTTTTTTTGTTTTTTTTACGTGGGGTTAAACCGGGGCAGGTATTACTGAACGGAGGGGGAAAGGTTTACCAAAAACCAGTTATTTTCTGAGAGTTAACAACCCTAATGTGCATTATAAATTCATAAAAATGTAAATTCCTCACATTTTCTATTATAAATTTCCACTATGCTTTAATGGTCAAAATCTCAAGAAAGTCAATAAAGTTCCTTTGTTCATTGATAGATACTTGCTAATAGTGTAGTAATCCAAATTTAGTAGAATGTGAACCACTGATTTGTGTTTTAGGAGTACAGCGCCGGCATCACCGAAGTCCATCTCCTGCACCTTTGCTCTCTCCGATATTAGAATCAGAAATATCTTCTGGCTCTGCAATCGTGAGTTGGAAGCATCGCTCTGTTTCCGAACAATCGCTTCACACACTGGATGAAAGCGAAGAGGAGACTACCTCTGTTCCAACAACGTGCACAGTGCAGATCGAGCCTTCGTCGAGCAGAGGATTGGGCAACCGGGAAGACAGTGGCAGTCTGAGCAACTTGTTCCTGTCTAAGGACCAACTGGAAGAAGTTGAAGAAGACAACAACAACACCCTAATCGATGACGACAACAGAGTTCACGAAGTATGCATCATTCCTCAGGGCTCGATGGAAAGCTGCGAGAGTAATCGCAACAATTGCGACTCTGTCGAGGTGATCGAAAACTCGGAAAAAAGTGATGCTCTGGTGAATGGGGAGGTCTGGGCCTATGCCTCTCGTAATGGCTGCCAGATAAGGGATGGGTTTGTATCCTTCAAGAGAAGCTGCAGCATGCAAGATAATGAGCGGATAAAGAATTTGCCCTCTGATCCATTAACCCGCTGCTGCTCTGAAGATGAGTTGAAATCTTCGCAGAGGATGACGAAGCTTCAGCGGCGTCTCTCCGAAGATCGAGACCTGTGGATGCTGAGAGGTGGTAATAACATTCCTCAAACGTGGAAAGAGCATTCCCCCAAAGCTGGTGTTTCGGCCACTGCCGTTTTCTGTGTCGATGAGCCCGAGGAATCGTTCCGAATACCAGGTATACCATTTGGGCTGAAGAGAAAGTATAACCATTTCTCTGTACCTAATCACATCGTCTTGCCCTGCTCAAATTCAGTACACCCGGAAAGCCGTAAACGGACTCGACCAGTTGGTTCAAAGCCTCCCAAAGCATTCCATGCATGAAGCATGTGGGAACGAACAAGGAAAGGATTTAACGTTGCATGCGTTTGAGGGCATTGCATATAAATGGCACGAAATAGTACATAGTTATGTTAAATTATGCAAGTAGGCAGTTTGAGTTTTTTTAAAACTTAATGTGATATTGTAAATTTAAAACCATTGTAAAATATGTATTTAATGAGTTTTGTTATATATCTGATATTGTATGAAATTGTCACTGTATATTTTGTATTCATTTGCTTGTACTTGTTGTGAAAAACTTTAATATTTATTGACATATTTCCTCAAAGTCATTCCATCGTCATTTTTAAGTCATTACAGCAGTTATAGATCTGCAAATGTGATATTATTTTCTATTTTGTATAAGTTTTTAGCAGTCCATTATTTTACTTGTTTTATCTGATTTTATACATATTTTAGCGTTTTGAAAGGTTTTTAATGAGTGAAAGAAAGTAGTGCCTCGTTGAAGTATGCAAAACAGATCTTTTTGTTTTAGCTGTGTGTTATGCAACAGATTTACTGATATCTGATATTGAACACCAGTGGAACAAACAATAGCTGACTGAAAGACACTGATCTTGTGATGTTTATACATTGACATTTTACTATCTCAACTGCCTTTTCACTCACTCTTTTTGGTATCGACTTCCTAAGTAATTAGGATCAATTTTGTTCAGTTCATGACTCTATGCCAATACAGTATTAGAATATTTTAATGCAATTATTTCCAAAATTATTTGTGTGAAGAAATGGATGTGTATTAGTTTTTGAAGACTTCTATATGAACACCACTCCCTTCCATGTGTCGATTTTATCTTAAAGTTGTGCCTTTTATAGTTGGGAGGAAACTTCAACATTATCAGCTCTGATTAAATATTACATAAATCATTTCAGGTATTATCTTTTTAACCAAATTATGTAATGTTTCTACTAATCGAAAATTATTTATTCCAGATAGAAAATTAAATTATATTGATATTTATGTTTCTTGTTGAAAAAGGGCCCTTTAAAACTTGTATTGCTATATTCAACTAAATTTGTGCTTTCCAGTGACCATCCAAACTACTCAACTGATAGTATCCTAGAAAATCACATAGCTGCATCTCTTGATTAAATGATTAATTTGTTACTATTCCTCATGATAATTCTATAAATATTTAATTTTTAATCATAAAGGGTAAAAACCTTTTACAGTCAGCAATTCCATGATTTTAATTTTCCACTAAGAAATGAATAGCTCGTTGTGTAGCTCCAGTGCGACGTTAATTAAATATTTACCCACCACTTAGGAATGTTTTCTCGTTATATTTAGTTTTCTGATGAACTGGGGTAAAATTCCATATACATGCTTTCAGATATTTTAATGTAAATTGTACTTATTTAATAGATTTTACTGAGGTAATCAAAACATTTGTGTAACGTGTTTCACTCCCTTTTTTTCATACTACAATCTGTTAGAAAGATAAATTCTTTTGATCAGCTAAATTACGGTACACTTTCTTTAAAACATTATTAATTACTTTTAAATTGCTTTATTGAATAGATTTTACAGAATAAGTTGGTAGATACATTGTATTCTATGTTTGACACTTTATTGTAATTTCAATTTTCCTAAAATAGATTACTCAGTAAATTCTGTTTTGTAGCAGTTTAATCACTAATAAAAGTTTGCTCTTCTACTTTTAAGAATTTTTTGGCAAATAATTTCAAATCGAGAAGTTTCAAGAGATTTTTCTTATGCATCTGCCCTTTAAGAAATCTGTTTTAAAACTGAGTACGATTAATGTTTACATAAAATGATCGAGTATAATATGTTTCATATACAGGTTAATTTAAATCTAAAATGACATCAATAAATATTATAGGAAAAACTAAGTTATAAATCTAGTAGCAATTTTTTAATAAGCACAATGCTAATTGATTTATTTATATATTTTTGTATTAATTTATTCTTGCATTTTTCTGTGGTAGGTTTTTGTTTAACTATGTTTTTTACTTGTATGAATTTATTGAAATTGTACAAAGTTAGTTTCTCATAAAAATTACCCCAATTCTGTTTGTATTTTATATATATATTTTTTTTGTAGTATGGTATTAGAGGAATCAATAGCTGGCAAAGCGATTTAATTATTCTATTTAACAAATTAACTCTTGTGGTCGACATTTTCTTTGATTGCATAATGTTAAATTCTAGAATTGTTACCAAATTAAATTGTCATTTTAACCCTCTGAGTAGCGCAAGATTTCCTACTATATTGTGTAGCATTGCCTTTGCTCCACAACTCAGTACCAAATGACCACATTGATTTGTTGAAAGGACCTGAGAAAAGATTCTATTGGTCTAGGTCAAAACTGGTTTAGAAGTCTTGCAGAGTGGAGACTACGTTGCCCAACATATGTATGTGCGTTTGCCCTTCAGGGTTAATCAGCAGTCATCTTCAGACAATTATTTAAATAGTTATGGACTAAGAAATAAGAATACTAAATCAGAGAAATTTATGTATGTTTATAGCAATTTATTATGTCAGTTTAATGTTGGGTATATATATCTTATACACTAGAAAATATATACTCAAAGATAAACTGAGCAACTACATCAAGTTCAATTCAGCTCCAAATATAGGCACAAACAGGACATCGATTTCCATAAAAATAATTAGAATGTATTCGTTCTAGTAAAAAAATGTGTCGTTATGAAATAACTTTTCTGGTCAGTAAAATCAAAAAGTAATTTTTACTACGATGACTTTACATTTCGCAAGTTTCATTGACCAATTTGTTATGTTTTTCTCATTCTGTATAAAAAACAAATATGAGAAATTGGTCAAATCCACGAGCATGTGGCAAAATACCTGAATCTCAACTCGTATATTTTGAGCTTTATGACATTACTAACTTAGGGGGCAACTATAAGCTTATTTAGAGGCAATGCATTGTAATGGTATTTCAATTATGATACTGTGATTTTGTATTAATACTAAATTAAATGTGATCTATCTGCTTCTATTCTGTTTATATGGTGTACCAGTCAATTAGATAATTTTATTCTTTTTTCTATTTATTTAACTCTTTTTTTGACATGGTCCAATAAATTTAATTCTAAAAATTATCTTGCTTTCTTTTATAGCAGTCACAAGAGCAACTTGCATCGATTATAATTCTCTAATTCATGCATTATGAAATAAAACTGGTTAAGTTTTAAATGTTTTGTATGTCATGAATATTAATTTTCAACATTTGTCAATCTATATGTACAGTATGTTGAACTTTTTCTCTGGCTGGCAGTACATATAAAAGTGCAAAGAACACTTAAATGTAGCTAAATCAACCTTATCTGTATCGATCATTTTAATTGTTTTTAGATAATATCAGATATAATTTAAATCTTATGTGTAAAGATAGTTTTTGTTTATTCCAATTCAAAAAATTTTTTAGTGTTTAAAATTGAGAAAGATCTGAAACTAAAAGGAAATTTTTATTGGAAACTTAGTGTAATTTAATAAGTGTTCTATTGTTGTAATCATTCAACTTTTCTCTACATATTATCACCCAAGATTATTGCATTTACCAAATGGTTAATATTTTTAATATATGTATATGCGTGTAAAGTTTAGTAAATGTTTATTTACTTAAGATGTTACAAGACAATTTCTTAACTTGCATAAGTTAAAAGTATTTAACTTTCTATGTGCATTTAAATTTTGAAAATAAACTTGCATTGTGTTAACATTTCAAATTCTCAAACTAATTGTGTATGCATTCAATGTTTTTTCCCTGAAAGTTTTTTTCTATTCTGTAAACCAAAATTTTGTTTCATGAAATTGTATATAAAAAGCAAAATTTGTAAAAGTTAGAATCGCTTAAAAATAATTTTATTATAACTTTTTTAGAATAGTGTTTCTCCATTTCAATCTACCAGCTTCAAAGTTTGTCTAATGTAATTCTGTCTATCAAATATCCAATAAAACTTTATTTTTTTAATTTAAATCAATTTTACTGTCTCAGCTTATCCAATAACAATTTGCTAAAGTGGATAATGAGTTTATTTATATCAGGCCTCGAAATATATTTTTTAATACAGGTGCACCTAAGTTTTTAAATTAGGTGCACAGGTTATATTTTAGGACCACATTTAAAAAAACGTAATATAAAAGCATTAATATAATGTAAACTACTTTATTAGTAGGGAATGTTTAGATAGGTTAGTAGTAGATAGCAAATAAAAATATTTAACCATCTAAATTCTCCCTTCGGTACACGGCTGTTGCGACAGTCGCTTCAACAGAGCCATATGGAAAATGTTTTGATCATCGGAAAGTTCTGGTGGCAGTGGTACAAGTAAACCTTCATCCTGTATAAGCCCGTTACGGCCCAGCGATTTTGTTTTCGCATAGTGTGTATTTAATAATTTTAATTACGTTCCTTTAGAGCGATAGAGGTCGATACTAATATTTTGTTCAAGCATAAAAATAACAAATAAAGTTCCCACCTTTTTTCTGCACTGCGTGCACCTAGCGGGAAAAAAAAAATATGCACAATTTTACTTTCATGTGCACCCGAGTATTTCGAGCCCTGATTTATATTATAAGAAGGCATCTTATTTCACTGCTCAAATCTAAACTTGTTTTGAGGTTTTATTTTAAAATTTGTAAAATATTTAAATCACAAACAAAATGGTTCATCTTTAAATGAATATATTAATTTCAATATTTATAATGATCATTATATAACCATTATTTGTGAGTCATTTTAGTTAGTTTGGGAAGTTTGAAATTATCTCATTATTGTACCATTTGTTTATTTACAATTCATTCTTAAATGTTTGCTAATCACTTCTCCATGTTGACATGATGCAGATGTGTGTAGAATATTTGTAGTCTAATCTGTAAGTAGTTAAATATCTAAATATTTCTCAAATACCACCTCTACCTTCAAACCTGTTTCACTAGTCTTCAAACTGTTTTGCTGAATAGAATTTGTATTGAATGATTTGAACATGAACTGTGTGCATGATGAAATTTGAAGAGTGTTTGTAACAATATTGTAAAGTTGTAAAATTAAATGTATACTTCGTTTTGCTAAATGTGATCTCTGTTGCTAGAATTGTATCTGTAAATGTTTTGTGTGGTGCTAATGTCTTTTTCACACAGCAGTTTTTCAATTTTGTAAAACGGAAAAAAATTATTTCTGCAACCAATTTTATAATTAAGAGTAGGGAAATTTTAAATAGTTAACATGTTTAGGCTTTTCATATTTTTGTACGGAAAATTCTAAAATTTGCATGTAAATCTAAAATATTTATTATTTTGAATTTAAGTTGCATTGATGGTCCTTGGCAATAAAAGCTAGAACTTTTAAACATAATTATGTAGAAAAGCAACTAAGTTTTATTCGCAATTGAAATTTTACATAAAATTGACAAACTGCTTTTGTCCAAGTAAAATCAGCAGTAATGTATACCTACTCCTATAATAGATGTTTGTGTCCTTGATATGCTAAATGTGGAATTCCCTTGTTTCTCAAACTTAGAATGTCTAATCAAATCTTTTGCTATCATAAAATGTTACACAAAAATTTCAGGTAGTGTCTGTTATTAAAATTATAATAAACTTTATAAAGATAAATGGCGAGTTTTATTTTATTAGCATTTTATTAACTGTTCGTTTCTAATGTGAATTCCAAAATTCTAGACACCTAAAGTGATTACTAGCACTAAATATAAATATTCAGGCAATAGCATTTCAATAAATGCATTTAGCATTTGGAAAAATCGTTGATCGCGAAAACGATAACAATAATTTTTTGTGCTTAATATTTTCCGGAATTATCTGCGATAAGTAAGGAGCTAGTGTGGACAACTTAATTAATTCTACTATTTGTCAGTCAAAATCTCTTTGCAAGTATATGCAGAATAGCAACACAGATATAAACTTTCATGTGTAGTTGCATGACCACACACTTGAGAGTTCAGTAGCAATTTATGAAACTAGGTTTTCATGTTGGAAAAGTAAGTTCTTGATTTGTCTTTCAATTACAAGATCATATAATTTTAATTCAATATTTATAAAAAAAAAGGCCACAGTATGTTATAAATGAATATATTCATTAGCTAGTTTGAAAAATTCAGTTTTGCTCTACATGGTTTAAATTAACCAGAAATAGGCCTAAATAAACAAATGCCTCCATGGGGCTACTGTGGACATGTCCACACCAGCCCCATTTAGCTTTCAGTGGTAAAAACGGGTTAAATATTACATTTCAGGCTATTTATTTATTAAATAAGATTGTTTATGTAAAAAATTCATTACACATGATTCTATTTAATTTTAAGGCTTTTTGGTATTAAATTAAATTGATTATTGTGAAATGGTAAATTAAGTTACAAGGAATTGTACCGTTTCTTCACACAAAGCAGCTCTTCTAATAAGCAAAGTGAATATTTCTTTTTCCAAGATGTGAAGGACAAATCTCAAAAAATTAAATTATAGCTAAATTACCATCACCAGATGTTGCCAGTAGCACAATTCACACTGCATCTCAGTAGACATTTAATGTTAATTAATCCAACTACATTGCAAAATAGAAGCAATTTCATTTTTACATTAAAATCATTTTCCCACTAAATAAAACTTAAAAATAGCTTTCTTACTGGGTTGATTTGTCTTTGAAGTACATCGAAAAAATAGTGCAGTTTTTCCTAATTTCAAATACATTGGGCTCAACATGAATTAAATATTCTTTATTAAGATTAACATTTATAATGAGTTATACTGATTACGTTAAAATTGATTTCGTTATGGTTTTACACACTTTCATGGGTTGTATTACATTGTATAATCAGTATTCTATCTTGTCCACACTAGCCCTATGACATGGGGCTAGTGTGGACAAAAACAACTTTTTTTAAACATAAGATTATTAAAAAACTATATTGCCAAATACTTCAATATATCAACCAAAATAACGGTAAAAGAATACATTATTGTTAAATAAATAGTTGATGTGTCAAAAATGACATTTAGTGCACTTTTATGCCAAATTTATAATAATTGTCCACACTAGCCCCCCTTCTCCCCTACTTACAAAGAGGTGTCAACAAATTCTGGGCCCTGTCTACCACGAAAACTCCCGCCATAAAGGTGGCGGTTGTTATAGAACAAAGCTCGTATGTCTTATGTTAAATGTGAGAACAGTAGTGGGGAAGAACAATTTAAAGAAAAGTTATTTTGGAAAGAACAGGGACGGAAAAAAATCTGTTCTAAAAAACAGTATTTTCAATCCCTACTTCTGACCAAGTTATGTGAAACGAATTGCGCATCGCCTCTCGCTACCGTCGGATTTTTTTTATTTTTCGCCTCTTTTTGAAATTGTTACCGTGAGTTGATCACTTTCTGAAAACGGGACATTTCGGCGTCTGTGCTTGGTGACAACCGGACAGCCTACCTAAAAAGGGGACGTATGGTCACATTACCCATAATCCACTTTCTTTTAAAATAGAATTTTGACCCAGGACATGAAACCATTCTCAAAATGCAATGGAATGCTATCGGGAACTATGTTCTCAGAACATCACAAGTGGAAGAAAATTAGTAAATTTTACACACTTTTATAAATACTACTAAGATAAAAGACCTTCATACGATGGTTGCGTAACAAAATTAATTTATTTAATTTTGTCAAACTTCAATTTATCCAATTTAAAATAATGATCAAAAGATGATTTTTGATACTTCGTATCCCATTTTGTTTGTGACATCACACAACGAAAGCAATCAGAAACTGCCTATTCGTGACGTCATATCTAATCAAAACTTTAATAGACACGGAAACACGGCTCTCGCCATCTCTATTATAAAAAGTAGTGTTTGAGTGAGGATTGCGTGTCCCGACGAATCTATGCCACTTACAGCAATGGGATTTGGCACACTGTTAGTCGGAATGTTTTGCAATTTTTGTACGATTCTAGTTTAAGTGCAGAATGTTTTATTCAAGCATTGCGGAAATTTTTTTGTAGAGGTATTTGTAAAGTTATTTACTCCGACAATGCTAAAGCATTTAAAAATCTGCTGATCGAGAATTAAGATATATGTATAAATTATATAAAGATGAAAATGTGTTACATTTTCTTGGAAAGAATGGTTTAAAATGGAAATTTAAAACGGGTTTTTTTTTAATGATTAATTAGATCTGTTAAAACCTGCTTGAAACTAGTTTTAGGTAAAACTTCATAGTCCTTTGAAGAATTGTATACCATATTAATTGAGGTGGAAGCTGTTCTAAATTCTAGACCTATGACTTATATGTACAATACAGAGCCCCAAATCCGGACGTTTTGCTAACTGGCGTTTTTTTCCCCCATCTTTCCGACAATTTTTAAAGAACACGGAGTTAAACCTGGACCTAATTGATGAAACAAAGCAAAAAACGAACATGTTCAGAGTAAATACCACACAGAAAAATTAGTTGCATTTTGTATTAGAAAGGTTTTCTTCCTTTTTAAAAAATTATTCCCATTTTATATCTGCTATTTTGTTATTGCAAACGGAAAATTCGTGCGTGGGGAGAGGGGTAGATTAAGGGCTTTTCGACAGAAAATGCAAATAATCCGGATTCCAAACTTTGTACTGTATAATGATCCAAATGAACCTGATCCTCTTAATCTATTTCCAACAGTAAAATGAGACGGGAGTAACTGTTTTGCCTTCACCAGTGAAGATACCTGAATTAACCAAACGATGGAAACAGGTAACTGGTATTAAGACATGTTTGGAAAAGGTTTAATGAAGACTATTTGTTAAAATTAAGATCTGCAATGTTTTAAAAAATTCCGAAAGATGCCCCTGCTTTCAAACTTAATGATGCTGTACTCATTCGAGAAGATAACGTTAAACGCTGTAGCTGGAAATTGGGTAGAATTGAAGAATCGTTTCAGGGTAGAGTAAGATCTTGTGAGGTTCAGTTGGCAAAGGGTCTTATAAGACCAATTGACCACACTCCCCCATGCATCGGCCTAACGGATGCATGGGGGAGTGTAAAATATATTGTGCATGTATCTTTGAATTAATTGATTCTTGATCCAGTTGATGACGTGAAGCTCGATTTATTTCAATCATAACATATTCCGTATCCTTCGAATCACTATTATCGAAGGTCACACCTTTATCCAAGGTAAACTCTTGCTCAAGCTGTTGAAAGTTGCCATATATAGTGATCTACACCAGGCCTCGAAATATATTTTTTAATACAGGTGCACCTAAGTTTTTAAATTAGGTGCACAGGTGCGCCTAGCGGGAAAAAATTAGGTGCACAATTTTATTTTCACGTGCACAGTGCACCCGGGTATTTCGAGCCCTGATCTACACTACTTAAAATGATAAAGAAAGTTGGATTTATTCAGCCAAGAGATTTCTTCCCCTCAATAATTTTTAAGCAAACTATTGTAAATCCATTTCAATAAAAGTATGCTAGTAAATTACATCAATGATTTTAGATTTTAATTTCACTAATAATCTCATGGAGACTTCTCCAATGAGAATAATTGAGAAAATTATTAAGGCATAAAAATAAATGCCATGCAATATATCTACTTTGGTAGACAAAGAGCTAAAATGTCCATTTTGCATGTTTTTGATAACACCCAATTCAGTTAATTTTTCGATTCAGAATACAAAAAATGCTTTAATCTATTTCATGTCACTATGGGGGACCTTTCTAAAACTTTCATCGGCTTGAGAAGTTATTTATAAGTATAATTCAAAATCAGCAAATTTGGACATTAGCCCTTTTCTACAAATACAAATATTGACGACCAGCTACAGGCTCAAGCCCAAGGCTGGTCCTTTGTTTATGAATTCTCCAATTCCCACTGACTATCCAATTGTGTCTTAAATTCGTACACTCCCTTTGAATTAACTATATTTTCTGGCAACGCGTTCCAACTGTCTATTACCCTATTAAAGTAGTAGTTTTTCCTTAAATCCCGATTCATGGTTCCCACACCTTTATCCAAAAAAAATTCAAGGACTTTTTAAAACCCAAAACAAATTTTTCAAGGACCTAAAACAAGGCGTACACAAAAGTTGTCAATTAAAAAAAAAATGTGAATATAAAAAAAGACAATTTTTTTAAGCTACTGATAGTCAAGAAAAGAAAGTTTATCATCAATTTTGGTTATAATTTGGACTTTCTTTTTTTTTATTTTGCTTTTTGTCTCAATGCTATCAGGCTACTTGCACACATGTCAATTTCGGTCGTGCGGTAAAACATTGTACGATAAATTCTTTTAGTCGCACGAAGAAGAGTACGGGAGCTTGCACACACGATTCGATCTACATGACACAATCTATATTTTCCTGTCGTCCACTGCCTACAACAGACGGCTGTCATGGTTTATTTTGTTTGAGTAACAAAATAAATAAAAAGTTTTGACTGGTGTAAGGGCTTCTTTATTATCTTCGCTGAGTTTCTATCTTTGTAATCGTTAAAGATAGAGGAAAAATTTCAACGAATTTGAAATCTGCAGAAAATTTTACAACAGAAGGATTCTTTAATGTGATTTTCTTAAATTTTTTTATCAATTATAACTTTTATATTTTTGCAATAAGAATTTGGCTTCATTTCTTTGGATGCGTGACAGGTTTCCAATGACGTCCTGACTGCTAAAGCTACGGTTTCCTAAGAAAGCAGTGCTGTTATCCAGCGAACGTGATACGTCATGATGTGGCGAGCATAACAAGACGTCTGTCTTAACGTAGACCAGAGGTATCAATTTAGACAGACAGAATACCGTGGAAAATGAACGATCTAGACGTAGCATTACTAGTATATCTTGAAGTGTCAAAGCGAGAAACACCGGTTTCATTCAGAATGACGATCAAATGCAAGACGAAATTACACAATTATGTACTAATTTTAAAAAATCAAGTACTTTCAAGGACTTTTCACCAAGTTCCCTAATTTTCAAGGGCCCCTAGTTAGGGGGGAAAAAATCAAGGACTTTTCAAGGACCGTGGGAACCCTGCGATTAAAATGTGTCTTATTCAATTTATACCCATGACCCCTTGTTCTGTTATCCCTATTGAAATTTAAGCCCTCTGTGTCCCCTTGTTTTACAAACTTGAAAAGCTGAATCAAATCCCCCCTCCTTGTTCTTCTTTCCAGTGTATACATGTTTAGCTTACTTAAACGTTCATTATAGTCGAAATTTGCTAGCCCCTTTATTATTTTTGTAGCTCTGTGCTGAACCCTTTCAATTGATTCTATGTCCTTTCTCATATATGGAGCCCAGAATTGTACAGCATATTCTAGATGTGGTCTTACTAAACCCTTATATAACGGCAAGATTATATTCTTATCTCTTGAAGTTACAGTCTTTTTAATATACCCCAGTAACCTATTAGCCTTTTTACCTGCAGCTGAACATTGATGACCCATTTTAAAATCCCTGTGAATTATCACCCCAAGATCCTTGACTGTTTCTCCCTCCTTTACCTTTACTCCCTGCAGCCTGTACTCGGCTCCACTGTTCCTGTAACCCATATGCAGAACTCGACATTTCCCTACATTAAATGACATACCCCATTTTACAGCCCATTCGGATATCTTATCAAAATCCCCTTGTAAATTTTCTATCTGTAACTTGGTATCCACTGTCCCCCATATTTTTAAGTCATCTGCAAATATACTGATTCTATTCTTGATCCCCTGACCTATATCATCTATGAAAATTATAAATAAAATTGGTCCCAAAACTGATCCCTGAGGCACCCCCACTTATAACTTCTGTCCACTGTGAATAATTTCCTTTTACCTGCACTCTCTGCTTTCTACCCAATAACCAATTCTTTAATCTACCAAGGTGAATATATTTTTAAATTGACGAATAAATACAAAAATGAAAAAATAATGAGTTTAAAAACGTACTTCTAAGGGTACCATTAGGAGAAGTAAACATTTGTTGTTTTTAATCTTTCCAACAATTTCTCTCAAAGTGTGA
The DNA here is from genome assembly GCA_947359465.1 of Metellina segmentata. Classification (NCBI taxonomy): domain Eukaryota; kingdom Metazoa; phylum Arthropoda; class Arachnida; order Araneae; family Tetragnathidae; genus Metellina; species Metellina segmentata. The sequence goes on along the minus strand of OX375881.1, from coordinate 47,651,268 downwards.
ATTTATTTTGACAATATGTGTACTTATTTTTGAGTTCAACCAGTAAGTTGAACATGTGCTGTGTGCTGCAAAAATATATGCAGAAATAGGGAAGCATGTATTACTTATCATTTCTCTAGCCTTCATTTTGGCACATGATCAGTAATATAAGAAAATGTATCATGGTTTTCAATAAAGACAGAATTATATAAAGTTATTTCCTTACTACAACGTGTTTTATTAGAGATAATTCATTCAGAACATTCTCTGCTGACTATTAAGTTTCACCTATATTCTTCAATCCCATTCCCATAGACAAAAAATTTCTAAAATTCCTAATTAAAGTACAGGGTTTCCTTGCTCTTATTTAAACCAAGATCAAGTGTCGCACATTGATTTGGTAAAATAAAAACTGTTATGTATATCGAAGAGGCAGAAAAAAAAAATTACATTGCTAAACAATAAGGATTCTTAAAGTTTTTAAGCTAATAAAATCTTTCAAGAACCCTTAATCAGGTTTTCAAAATGGAAACTTTTTAATAACGTCAACATTAATATAAAATTTTTTTAATTATATCTCCATCCAGGTATGTTAATAACTGGGAAGAGTTGTATACTATGGGAAAAGTCAATATCAATTTTTAATGAGTGGTATTCTAGAATTAAATTAAACAGTAATAAATGAGTCTCAAGCAAAATTATAACTACAAATATTTAAATATCTTGTTTATTTTTCAGTACGCATTATCTTTCTACATTCACATAATTGTTTCAAACATCATAGTACACAAGTTGCTGCTGATTACCTGAAAATAAAAAACACTTAAGCTTCATGTACTCTGAATATAATTTTTCAAACAAAATTATTTTCAGTTAATGTGCAGTGCAAAAAATTTTGTAAGAGCATATGTCAAAATAATTTTGAAAAACAGTCATGATGGCACTCAATTGATACAGCAAATCTAAATGATTTTGCTTCTTAATACTGATTCTCACAAGGGGAAAAACTAATATTGAAATCATTCATGGTTCCCACACCTTTATCCAAAAAAAATTCAAGGACTTTTCAAAACTAAAAAACTATTTTTCAAGGACCTAAAATTTTTTATAACGACCTAAAACAAGGCATACACAAAAGTTGTCAGTTAAAAAGAAAAATGTAAAAAAAGAATTTTTTTTAAACTACTGAGAGAAAAAAAAAAGAAAGGTTGTCATAAATTTTGGTTATAATTTCAATTTTCTTTTCTCCCAGAATCTGTGATTTTTTTGTTGTTGTTGCAAACTGGGCTTCTCGTCTCAATGCTAACTATCAGGCTACTTGCACACATATTGATTTCGGTCATGCGATAAAACATTGTACAATAAAATCTTTTGGTGGCACGAAGAAGAGTATGGGTGCGTGCACACACATAGTTTGATCTACACGACACAATCTCCATTTTGCTGTCGTCCACTGTCACTACAACAGATGGCTGTCGTGTTTTTTTTGTTTGAGAAACAAAACAAATCAAGTTTTGACTGGTGTTATGGCTTTTTTATTCTCTAGTCTAAATTTCTATCTTTGCAATCGTTAAAGATATAGTAAAAATTTCAAAGGATTTGAAATCTGCAGAAAATTTCAAAACAAAAAGATATATGAAATGTGATTTTCTTAAAAATTTTATTTTTAAATTGCAACTTTTATATTTTTGCAATAAGAATTGAAGAATTTGGCTTCATTTCTTTGGATGTGTGCCAGGTTTCCAATGACGTCCTGACTGCAAAAGCTATGGTTTTCTAAAAAAACGGTGCCGTTATCTAGCGGCCGTGATACATCATGATGCGGCAGACATAACAAGACGGCCGTCTTAACGGAGATCAGAGGTGTCAACTTAGACGGACAGAATAATGTGGAAAATGGACGATCTAGACGTAGCATTATTGGTATATCACATACTCTCTTGCTTGTACAGTACTGAATGTGGTTAAACAAGTTTTTTTAGTAGGCAGCATAGATCGATGGCTGTGGCAGGTTCAATTCCCACTTTAATTAACTTTTTTTTTAGTTCAGCTTAACTGAAAATGCATATCCAATGAAGCAATAGTTCTCATTTGTGCAATACTTAAAATTTCTTTCCCCAAATTCCCTTTTTGAGGCATGCATGTTTCATCGTTTACAAAAAAACATGTAGTTTTTGTTAAAAGAATCTAGTACCTAATTTTACATTGGAATAAAACACACAAACCAAACGCAAATTTTCAGTAAAAAGAGATTAGTTGGTTTTATATAAATGTGTAGTGGCAATCACATGTGCAACCACCAAGCTACAATGTCTACTCAAAACTCATATAAACATAGCCTATACAGAGATGCCCATTTTGGCTGTCCTAATTAGTAATGACATGATTGATTTTCAGTAATGATACATAGAATTTCAGAAATGATTATATGCAGAATTTCCATTTCTGATTATATTTTTAAAATAAACATTCAGACATAATAGTTAATTCCACTTAAACAGACATTAAAAATAATAATAGTAAAAGTATTGTACTCTTCACATAGAAATTTGCAGTCTTTACTACTGATATTCCAGTTAAAAGAGATTTAGAAAATACGTTATTCATCATTGATACACATTGTCACTCAAAGAGCAAAAGGTTGTTTGTCAAAAATTACATTTTTTTTATTATTGCTATGTGTGGCAGATTGTGATTTCCATCTGGGGTTAAAATCTCTTATGTCATCAGCTGATCCTATAAACTAAGAACAAGACCCAAAGTATAAATAAAATAGATTAAAATCTTAAGAGAAATTTTTTTTTTCTCTCTCCTGAAAAATGTAGTTTTTTGACATACGAGCTCTTGCCAATGAGTGACGATATATAAACACAGTGGTCTCAATCATTTATGCTAGTGGTCTATGAGACTGCTGAGGGAGTCAGTGGTGAATTAAAATTTATTTGGGGGTGCATGGACAATGTCAGGAGGTCCACGAAAGGTTTAGCATAAAGTAAAATATTGTGTAGCGATTTTTACGTCTTAAGAAAATAAATAATTTGTTTTATTTTGTTACATCTTAAATTTGTCTTTTTTTTTTACAGATAACAGTATGATGTGAAACGAAGAAAAAATGCAGGATATATAGTGTTGAATTTTTAAAATGTGGCTTTATTCCGTTATCAGGAAATAGTATTTTACTATGTGCCTTCATGCAATAAAACTTTGTCAAACGAATCAATGAAACTTTCTAAGCGACAACATCTGAGTGAGACGGCTATGGACTGCATGCTCCTTATAACATTTTTTTACTGATTGGAAAGTCCAAAAAGCTGCACATGATTGGTGAAGAACGTACTATACCAGCTGTAATTAAAGTAATACCAACGCCTCCTACAAGTAAGTTCGTTCTTTCTTGTCATAGTAGGTGGTAATATGCACCGTGCTGCATAAAACAGCTTTCAATATTATAAGAATTTCATTAAGTAATAATACAGTACAAAGAAGGATAGACGAAATGGCTCAGTGCATAGAAAATTCTTTATGTGAGTACTTAAACATCTGAATTCTCTATACAGCTTGAAGAGGAAACTTTGCCAGGGAACGAAGCTTTACTTTTAGCTTTGAAAGATTTGTAAAAGAAACAAGGTTCCCACTCTTTGGTGGGAAAAAAATTCAAGTACTCAGGCCCATTTGAAGTTTTTCAAGGACTATCGTAAAAAGGCAGAAATTCCTTGTAACCCCCCCATATTAGTAGACAACTTTTCTGAAGAACCTCTCCTATAATGTAACCTCTTCATCACCATTCACATACTTAACGATTCCAAACATATTTCTAGTCAATATTCAAGCATGTTATGGGAAAGAAAAAAAATCTCAAAAAGAAAAAGTATAGCAGCTAAGTTATTATACTTATGTTCTATATGTTCGAACAGACACAGAATCCCACTGACCTAGAGCAAAGAAACTAAACACATGCCTTGATGAACAAGCGTATTCTTTGGAACCAGGATAAAGCCGCTTTCTAAGCTTGTTGTGAGGCGAGTGCGTTTCAAGCCGATTCATACTCAAGAAAATTCCAGATTAAAATTTTTCCAAATAAATTTAAGAACTTTCAAGTACTTTCTGAGGCCCTTGAAAACAAAGATGAAATTCAAGTACTTTTTAAGGAATATCAAGACCCGTGGGAACCCTGAGAAAACATTTTCCAAGAATATTGTTATTTATCAAATGTTTGGAAACTGATACGAAAGGTGAAGCAGTTTTTAATGAATTTAAAAGATTTTTTTTATTTAAAAGCTATACCCTTGAGTAATATCCTATCCGTTGCTAATGACGGTGTAATGAAGGTAGACACTAAATCCGACAAGTTTGTACTCGACTGCAATTCAGGAGATCATGAACCTGCGAATATTGATGACTACAAACAGTTAATGATAATGACAATTTTTTAATTAATATCCTACTAGAGCAACACAACGGGCTATTGACGATGGTCTGGGATCAATCCCTAAAGAAAAAGATCCGAGAACAACACCACGTAATTTTGAATCACGGCAAATAGTCTCAGAAAATGTAAGAAAAGAAGTCCAACTTTAAAGTCTATCAAAACAAGATGGGTGTCTCGTTTGACAGCCATCGATGCTGTTCTAAGAAATTTTGGCATTATTATTGATTGCTGGCCGAGTTTAATTGACTGGAAAAGCATACTATTGCTTAATTTAGTGATACAGTCAATCTGCAGGAAAAATTGGATTGACCAATTGGTGGCATAAAGTGTTATCTATAGTAGATGTGTGTTCCCGAGATTTACAAGCTAAGACTATTGATCTCTTTCTTTTCGTTGAAAGTTTTGGGAAAGTTGCGCAAAATTTAAAATTGCAAGAACAGAGGAGTTTGTTAAAATTTCAAAAAGAGTGGGTATTGGTGGGTTTGGATAATAAAACAAATTTTAAGATTGTACGACAAAAAAGTTAGATGGTGAACTCTGCAGTGATGAATGGCCTGATGATGCAGTGTCCCGTTATAGATCTGAAGTGTTCTACAAAAGCCTAGATTGAATGATATCAGAACTTAAAGAAAGGTTAGAATGCTTTAAAACTGTTTGTGAGACATTATGGGTTCTTGCATCCAAAAAAGTTATTGAATGAAAATATTCCATTCAGGGTCATAGTGATAACATCACAAAAACGTTTCCTAAAGATTTCCCTTTTGAACTTGTAACACAGTGGATAAAATTCAAAACTTTGTATTTTAGTGATGGTGATAAAGTGAATGAAGAGCGCATGGATTGCTCAGTTTTAAGTTAGTTACAATTGCTTTATTGACAATTCCATTGCAGATTTTTTCAGTGAACTCGAGATGCTTTTTCGTTTATTCTTAAATGTTACCAATAGGTGTACCAAGTGCTGATCGATAATTCAGCGCACTTGGGAGAAACATTTGCGATCAACAATGGGAGAAACTCGTCTCACATACATTGCTATGCCTGCTATTTAAAAAGATGTATGTGGGGCCTTAACTTGAATAATGTCAGTGAATCATTTGCAAACGCAAAAGTCAAATGTGATGGAGTTACTAGTAAGAAATATCAAAATGTAACTGATTTAAAATTTTAGTGTCTTTTTTTTTGCTTGCATTATATTACTTTTCTCTTTTCTGTGTTAATATACTGTTCTGAAGTTTTGACTATGATAATCTGAGAATATGTTTCAAGAGAGGAAAGAAAAAATGGTGCCTGGTATGCGATTGTGACATTCGTATTTTTTAAATAAAATGAACGAGTATAAAAAATATACCATGCCATACCAAAATACCCTACAAAAGATTTGCATTCTATTTGAAAAAATAGCAATAATTAAATAAGAGTAGGCCCTAGGCACAACTTAACGCCGAGGCCCTGGGCCTTACGACCGTTACTGATTGTTTGCTTGTATGTAGGTAGAGCAATTTTGTGGACAAGCCAAGGATAATCTTCAGTTGCACTCTCTACAACAGAAGCAGAAATAGTTGCAGCAAGTGAAGCAACAAAGGATTTGGTTTGGCTTAGCAGATTGTTAAAAGAAATGACTGATGTTGAAGCAACACCAAAGCTTTAACCTTTTAAAGCCGCAGTTCATTTTTAACATTTTTTATTTTATTTTTTCGCTCAAATGACTTATTTTACTGCTAGAATAACTGTTCTAGACCTTTTTCGGTGGAAAAAAAATCCTAAGTATGATTTTGAGGATGTTCCTATTTGGGAACATAAGCGTTTTGCATGAAGTAAAAAGGGGCATTTTTCCGAAAGGTAATTTATTTGCAATGGATTGAAAAAGAGGACTAATTTTGGTTTATATTCCATACTTTTATGCATTTTTCTTCGGAATAATACATTTTTTTCTTATTGACCGGGGTACGGGAGGGAAGCAAGATGAATACATCTGCTTTTTGCATGCAAGGCACTGCTTTCTGACATTCTTCTTGCACAATGCTCAACGTCCTTGTGTGCAAACGATTCAAATTACTCAAATTAGCGTCTTAATCAGGTGGCAATATGTAAAGATCACGATTGTTTATGTCCTCGAGCTTGTCATCAGATAGACTGTTGAAAAATTCCAGCGTTGCTTCCAACTTCAAGAATTGAATTGTCAATTACTATTAGGAATGGCGTATTACGTAAAAAAATGGTTAAAACTACAGCCTTCAACGTATACTATACAGTAGTACTCCGAGATAGACAAGAAAGAAAATCTTTGGTGAGAATGAAACTCATTGGTTGAAACTGTAACGACTACGAGTCTTGAAAAAAGGAATGTTTTTGGAATATGATCGTTACAAAGGTCATTCAAAACGCGCTCCTCTCTTTTCCTACCCGTAAGTCACGAGATACATTTCAACCAACCATTTCACCATAGTGGAATGTGGTTACTATTATTGTAAGGTGAATAGAGTGAAGAAAATCTCAATCGTAAATATTTATAATTGTAACAATACAATTACCTTACAATTGATTGTCACGGTTGGTAGAGAAAACAGTTGTTAGGCACATGCAGATACAAAAGTGCCAGCTGGAAGTATGAAAGAATCAGCCATAAAGGTCAAAAATGGAGCAAAATGCAATGTTGAAAAAAATGTTATTTTTTTTTGTCTCAGTTACACTGTAAATAGCATATCTTATTTACTGTGCGTGTGTGTGTAATGAGTAATGCAAGGGTCATGGCTCCTAAAATATTGGGATGGCTACTAAATTTTTTTTTTGTCATCCCCTGCTTAACATAGAGAATGAAGCAGAAATAAGACTTGCAAAGAATCTGGAGTTCCATAAAAGAACCAAACACATAAAGGGGCATCAAGTTTCAAAGATTGGATCAACTGACAGATGGACTCACAAAACCATTACACAAGGCAAAGCTTACTACCCTGAATGCAAAGATTGGATTAATCCTTGTTTTTGCAGGAAAAAAAAGGACAATAAGGGAGTATTGAATAATATATTGTTCTATTTTTTGTTTAATGTAAATGCCAGATACAATTCAAATTCTTTTAAGTCGTATTCTTTTTATACTGTCAAGCAAGCGTTTAGTTTTTGTTTCTGCAATTTAAATTTTTTCTTATCTACAAATGAAATAATTGTTTAAAATAACAAATGGTAATTAAAAGAGATAATTTCCGCAGTTATTAAAAATTTACTGTAATAGGACGAAGACATTCAAGATAACTCGATGGGGATTTTCACAATCTACTGCTCAACTAAGGCAGCTCAATGGCATGGCAACTGAGAAGCAAAACAGTTCAAAATAAAATTAATTCCCTATAAATACCTCATTATTCAGGAGTCTTATCAATGCCCCGGTATTCTTTTATATGGACAAGAACATAAACAGGAATAGCTAAGATACCGCCAGCTATCGCAAGTGAATGAAGCCATGTTTCCACAATAGACAAATGCCCTCTAGGTCGTCCTAAGTAGCCATAAAAACTTCTGGTTTGCAGAGGTCCTTTTCGGGCAAGTGAAGGTAATTTCCTGATCAAATTTAACATGCTTGATTTCAAATATGTGCCTTACTCAGATCGCAGAATATGAAATCATTAACAGATGAACGTTTTTGACCTGAAGGTGATTTACAATAATAGTCTAGCTAAAGCAATCAACGTCCTTGGTTATTGATGTAGTAAGCACAGAGAAGTAGTATATAGAGGGGTCACTAAAGCGATGATGTATAGCGCTCCAGTGGGGACGCCAGTCCCTAATTGTGGGCGGAGAAACACTGTTATAAAATATCTGTTCCTAAAAACAGTTTGTCTGATTGAATTTATTGGCGCCATCTATGAGAAAAACAATGAGTAGCATGTGTTTTGAAGAGTTTCTTTTATTAAGTCTGAACATATTTAGAAAAACTTTCTGTCGATCCATTTATCAGTTTAAAAAAAACTAGATATTACTCTTAATTTTGTGGTTTGGTATAAGTTTTTTAGATTACAGGCATGAGAGAAAATGCTGAACTCTCAATATATATGCCAGGGATGGGGAAACTTTTTTGTATAAAAAGCCACATCGATCTTTCGAACCACTACTTACTAAGTAAAATGTATTAATTTACATTATTTTAATGATAATATTACCCTCTACTTTTGATATCAGCACAAATGAACATAACAAATAACTTTCTAAGTTACTGAAATAAAATTTATTATACATACACTCTGTATGTTATTCATTAATTTAAAAAACCTATCTTATTTTAAAAAATTCTAATATTAGTTAACTTATGAGATTTTGAGTTTTTTTTTTGTTAGACAATAATTGAATATTAGGCACCAGTTTTTATTTAAGCTTCAATATATTTCCAATGCACCTGAGACGAAGTCAGAATTCGCTTCGGCAGTTTAGTTTATTTTAATAAAATAATAAAGTAACAATCGGAAATCGCAACTGTTGCATTTTTGAGAAGTATTATTTTTTGTCACTGATTTTAGTCACAACAAAGTTACTGCCTACATAAAATTAAATAAGCTGTTTTTTCATCATTATAGGGAATTTTTTTTATTACATATTTAAAAATTTACAAATTAGGTTTTACACATCGAAAAGGAGGACACTTTTCGAGGGAGGAACTTTTAAAAATGACTGTCCTCCCTAGAGGAGAATGGTTGATCACCTTATAGTAAATATGTTCAAAATATAAAGCCACCTCTCAGACAAAGCAATTGAGGTTCGATAAAAGTATATTGGGAAATTAAAGAATAATTTAATATTGCATGTTTGTGAAGTTGCTCTTTCATAAGACTGGTGTGGTGTCAGAGTGTTTTTTTTTCCTAAGAACAATTACAAGAAAACTAAGAAAGATTGGTGACAATTAATTAAATTTGTTAAAAAAACTATTTGCACATATTAATGGAAATAATTTCAATTTTCTATAAAAATACAATACAGATTGAAAAAAATCACAGTATTTTTCTTTTGTGGAAATAAATGAAACAGCTTCCAACCTGGAAGCATTTTCAAACTTCGACATATCAAAACTGAATTTCATATCTTCCTATTGACCCAACAAAGCAAAAAAGATATGAAAACAGTACTTAGATTAACTGTTTCCACTCACCCCATTCCTCAGGATGAATGAAAATGACAAATTCTTAGATTTTATGTATAAAATGATTAGCTAGGACCCAAAACTAATTGCAAGTTTAAAAAGTAAGGACCAAGACCCACAGCGTTTACATTTTTTTTTAAACTGTTGTAGTTTTTCATCTGAAGTTTCTATTCATTCCTTTATTTAGTACTTCAATGTAATCAAGACCAATGCAACAGCACTGAACACCCAGTTTGGCTTTCCCTTTTATCATCATGGTAGTTTCTACTTAGCTTCATTCTATCTTAATACTGATGATTTTAATCTAGTAACTTATTTTATTTAAATTTATCATGACTGTTGAATTTTGTTGGTACTTCTAGTTAAAACACAACTAAATATCTGTTTGGGTTTTAGTGCGCTCTTAATGATATCAGTCTTACGCCCATAATTAAAATATCCAATTCTTGTACTGCCTATTACTGAAAAACAAATAATGTACTGTGATGCTTTTATTGCGTTTTCAGTTCAATTATTTATACATGTTTACACATTTATAATAATTTTGACATAATACTTCATACAATGCTATTTTATTTACTGAAAATACGTATTTATCAAGATTATTTTCCTTTTTATTAAAACAAACAGCAATAATGCAACTTGTATTTATTCATTTCAGCTTCATATATTTTCCCCTTCAGAATGGATATCTGTACCAAAAAATACTCATAATTGATACCCTTTCAAAAGAGGTCATCAAATACAAATATCATTTAGTAGTTCAGCAATACAGCAACAACCTAAAAAGAAAAACATTTTCAAAATTCAGGAATATATTCATAAATTCAAATAAGAAATTTTTTTTTCATAAAAACATCTCCGTGCTATAAGATTTTAGCTTTGATTCATTAGTTAGCTAATTACCATCTCCCATTTACATGATTCGACCAAAGAAGAAATCATACAAGCAAGAAAAAAATATTTTTTCATGCAAACATCTCCATGCCACAAGGCTTTTGCTTTGATTGTAGATTAGTTAAGCTAACTACTACTTCTCATTTACATTATTTGACCAAAGCAGAAACTTTATAGGCAAGAAAAAAAAATATTTCATGCAAGCATCTCCATGCCACAAGACTTTTGCTCTGATTGTAGATTAGTTTCGCTAACTACTACTTCTCATTTACATTATTTGACCAAAGCAGAAACCTTATAGGCAAGAAAAAAAATTACTTTATGCAAACATCTCCATGCAACAAGGCTTTTGCTTTGATTGTAGATTAGTTAAGCTAGCTACTACTTCTCATTTACATTATTTGACCAATGCAGAAACCTTATAGGCAAGAAAAAAAAATATTTCATGCAAACATCTCCATGCCACAAGACTTTTGCTCTGATTGTAGATTAGTTAAGCTAACTACCACTTCTCATTTACATTATTTGACCAAAGCAGAAACCTTATAGGCAAGAAAAAAAAGTATTTCAGGCAAATATCTCCATGCCATAAGACTTCAGCTTTGATTCATTAGTTAACCAATTACCATCTCCCATTTACACGATTTGACCAAAGCAGAAACCTTATAGACGGTGTGTTATTTTCACGGAATATTTCAAAAACTCAAAGAAACAATTATTACAATCATTTGTTAAGATTTAATCACTGAGCTTACATAAAATAGTGTTAAATTTTGCAATGTAGTATTTACCAAGTACATCAATCAAACATATATCCTCAAAAATAGTTATATGTATGTAACACATGTGCAACACACTAGGTCGATTTTTTTTTAGTACAACACAACTTAAAATCAACAAACAATGCAATCTTCAAAATATTGAACATTTAAACAAGGAAATTCTTATAGCACAACATGCTCAATGAGTGCATATTTTAAGACAATCTGGTCTCAGCATTTTCCTTCATCTTTAGCATTAACATCCAAATAAGTGAGACAAAAATATCTTCAATCAAGTAGATGACTGTTTACATTACCATTTTGAATTCAAACCAATTTAGAGCAGTTTATCTTTATCTTGCTATGAACATGTAAGTAAGCCTACTTACCTAATACTCTTTTCATACTTATGTTTTCAAAACAAAACTTTAATTAATACTGTCAACTAGAGAAGCAGATGTACTTCATAGCATAGCAAATAGAACACTTTAGGACTTAAAAATGTAAGTAGTTATAAAGCTTCTCTTTTAATTAATTATAAATTTCTTGTGGTAATTGTAGTACTGAAAAGATATTCACATTTCTTTACCATAATATGGGCTAATTTGATCAAGAGACTAATGTAATACATTCTTCATTTCAGATAAATGGCTCAAATAACACTACTTTAATATTTTTATGCATAAGCCTTGCCAAATAAGATGCACCAATCTAGAGATGCATGTAGATCTCTCTCTTATCCTTCTGTGTGAGTTTTTCCAAAGAAGACTTGTATATCCTTTTCTTCTTGGTAGAATAAAGCCTTTGTTTAGATATGTTTTTGTTTAAACTGCAAATTTCTTTTTCTACAAACTTTGGCAGTAATCCACTTTGCCTGAATGCCTCTATTGTAGGTTTTACAGGTTTAATTAAGTTTTGAACGACTTCGATCTCAGACACATTTTTAACACTGCTTGCAATGCTGTCTAGATCTTTTTTCAAGTTCTGAAAGTTGGTTGCAAAAGAGTGACATGTGGTATGCCGTAAAGTTGTTGACCTATCCTCATATGATACTGCAGTACCTTCTGTCAAAATCATCTTGTGATGCTGCAGTAACTTCTGCCGAGGTTCCAAATCCTCCTGTGATGGTGCATTAACTTCTGCCAAAGTTTCCAAATCCACCCCTTCAGAGTTACTTCGGCACACCAAATGTATATGCTTGCACATATTTGCCCTTATCATAGAATCATGACAAGTACAAATAAATTTGTGCAAACAAGCATTGCAATCTTCACATACCAAACTATAATTGCACTGAGAATCATTTACTTTAATTACATACATATCATCTTCCGTATTAGAAGGTACAATCCAACTGTCCTGTTACTGTATGACTGAATTTAGTGGAAGAAAAAGACTAGCATTGTGCCGAGTTCTTAATTCCATCACCTTCTTAGTAACTTTACCCTTGAAATTCATAACAAGCCTATCAAATTTCTTGTCTACAATGAAATTCACTAAGGCACTAATTGCCTTATCCAGCCTTTTATTATGCTTTTTATCTAAATATTCATACTTCAGAGTTCTATGCATCCTTTCAAGATGCATGTTTGTATTGATACCGCTATGTCCCCTAAAGCAATAGGCCCAGTTCTTAACATTACTGGAATAATTCTTCTCAAAATAGTGTCCAAATTCACCTAAGTCATCATCATTTTGAAAATATGCAAGTGCTTTCGGAAATAGAGACCAGAAAATTTCTTAATTTTTCTCCTCCAAAAGTGTCCTCAATACCTTGTAAACAGCAGATTTCTTCTCTGAAGACTTCATTTTCTTTGGATTATTCCTCCATGCCTTGTCAACATGCCAGGTGCAATACAACCGCATTTCAGGTGGAGAAAAGACTTTGTTCCAAGCATTATAAAAGTTTTCTGCCATGTCAGACATAAAAACTTTAGGCTTTAAATCCCCACATCGGTTCTTAATGACCGACAGAAAACATGCAATTGTCTCATAATCTGTACGATTACTAATACAAAATGCACCTGGATATCCCTGCCTCATTTCATCTAGCACTAGGAGGGTTGTCAACTCAAAGTGGTAAGCATTGGTACCGTGGGTGCCGTCCATACAAACAATATCATGCCCACATTTTTTTATCATCTCCTCCTGTGACTTTTCCATTATAACTAGCAAAAAGTCTTCTGCTAGAAGCATGGGAAATTCTGAATCAATTAGACCTTGAGGTTTATAACTTATAAAAATGTCCTTCCTTTCCTTCATCTCTCTAACCCATGCTTCTACACTCATAGCATATGTGGTGACATCATGTGGCGCACTGAGGCAACAACCAGCAAACTCTTCGCGTTACGATTTCTCTTGGCTCGAGTGGCATCAGAAAAAGTTTAGAACAAAATAAAAGAATAGTAAAACTAGTTTTTTAATCTTTTTAGCTTTGAAGTTTCCCTATTGTCTTACGCATATATTTTTCGTTAATAAAAGTATTTTAAGAAGTTTGCTCTTTATAATTAATCCGACTTTATTCAACGAACTTCATTGGAGACCACCGGACGTGATTGATTACGATAAAATGATTACAAATGATGACGCCGGAACAGCATCGGAGAATTCGACAATCGCCAGGGTAAGCCTAAATATCCTCCTTTTTGGAAACCCGACCCCAAAATATGGTTCCTGCAGATCGAAGCCCAATTCCGCAACACTGGAATTACAGTTGATCAAACAAAATATGATTATGTAGTCAGTTCGATCGAAGCAGGGACATTGTCACAAGTTGCAGATATCCTCGTCAAACCACCGGACGACGAGGAGTATCTGGACATTAAAAAGAGGCTGATTGAAATTTTTTCCGATTCTGAAACACAGAAAACTCAGAAGCTTCTGACCGAATTGGAATTGGGTGATAAGAAACCATCTCAACTTCTATGCGAAATGCGCAATTTGGCGACGGATCAGGTGCCGGACGAATTTTTGAAAACCTTGTGGATGCAACGATTACCACTTAATATGCGGAGCATTTTGTCTGTAAGCAGCGATGATTTGTCCAAACTATCAACAATGGCTGACAAAATATGGGAATTAAATCCCAATTCACCTCAGGTAGCTCGCATTGAATCTACACCAACTGGTAACGAGATCGCCTTAGATCTGCAGAAACAGATATCAAACTTGGCACTGCAAATAGCGAAGATGAATAGACGTAGGGATTCCAGTCCACAAAGACGAAGATACAGATCTAATTCAAGAAACCGTTCCAAAAATAACAATGACCCAAACAACTGTTATTTCCACCAACGCTTTGGCGAGAGAGCTTACAAGTGCACACCGCCATGCAAATATCAGGCTTCGAAACAGGAAAACTGAATCCCCGGCATTTAATGACGACCGAAGGTCAAGGGGTCGAGCTGAGTCGTCTATATATTCGTGACAAAGCATCAGCAACCCATTTTTTAATTGACACCGGAGCAGAAATATCAGTTATTCCACCATCATTATCAGAAAAAAGAACCGTGTCTAAGCTTGAGCTATTTGCAGCTAACGATACAAAAATCAAAACGTATGGGCAAAAATTGTTGGAACTGGATTTGGGGCTACGTTGATCTTTCAACTGGCCATTTATAATTGCAGATGTAAACAGACCTATTGTGGGAATAGACTTTCTTTCACATTTTAACTTATTAGTCGACAGTAAAAATAGAAAATTAATTGATGGTACAACTTCATTGACGACTAAAGGTACTCTGTGTAACAATAGCGTCGCCCCTAAATTCATTGCTACCACTTTTCAAAGCCAATACGCAGCCATTTTAAATAAATTCCCAAACTTACTTAAACCCAACATAAAAAATGAGAAAATTAAAGAACATAATGTGCAGCATTTCATTGAAACTAAAGGAAACCCCACATTCTCTAAAGCCAGAAGACTTTCTCAAGAAAAGTTGAGTGCTGCGAAAAAGGAATTTGATTATATGCTACAAGAAGGCCTCTGCAGACCATCCAAAAGCAACTGGTCAAGTCCATTACATCTCACTTTAAAAAAATCCGGCGACTGGAGGCCATGTGGTGATTACCGTGGGCTTAATGCAAACACCATACCAGACCGTTACCCACTACCATTTCTAACGGACTGTACAAATATTCTACATAAAAAAACGATGTTTTCAACTATAGATCTTATAAGAGCCTACCAACAGATTCCTGTTCACGAAGCTGATATTCCGAAGACCGCCATCATAACACCTTTCGGACTTTTTGAATTTCCTTATATGACATTTGGTCTACGCAACGCTTCGCAAACCTTCCAAAGGTTTATGAATACTGTGCTGAGCGGCCTCGATTTTGTGTTCTGCTATCTTGATGACATTCTCATTGCCTCTCCCGACGCAGAAACACACGGAAAACACCTTGAATTAGTATTCCAAAGGCTCGATAACTACGGACTGTGCATAAACTTTGCAAAATGTAAATTTGGTCTGAGCAAATTTGAATTTTTGGGATACGATATATCATCGGAAGGAATTAAACCTCTTCCATCGAAAGTTGATACAATTAAACAATACCCTAAACCAGAATCCTTCACAAGCTTGCGCAGATTTTTGGGAATGGTGAACTTCTATCACCGTTTCATGCCAAACTGCAACAACCGTTGACAGTCTTGCTTAAAGGAGTAAAGAAAAACAGTAAAAAACCTTTAGTTTGGACCGAAGGTGCGCGGAATGCTTTTGCTGATATCAAAAGCGCATTGTGCAACTCAACAATGTTGGTTCATCCTAACCAGACGGCGCAAATCACCCTAACAACAGATGCATCGGATTCCGCCGTGGGGGCCGTAATTCATCAGCTATATAATCGTGAAAAGCAACCGCTAAGCTTTTTCTCTCGATCCCTAACATCCACGCAAAGAAACTACAGTGCTTATGATCGAGAATTACTTGCAATCTACCTAGCGGTAAAGCATTTTAAGCACATTCTGGAAGGACGGCTATTTACTATCTTCACAGATCAAAAACCAATCACTTTTGCCTTCCAGCAGAATTTAGATAAAGCCTCCCCAAGACAAACCCGACAGTTGAATTATATTGCTGAATTCACTACAGACATACGGTACATTTCCGGAGAAGAAAACATCGTAGCAGACACACTGTCGAGAATAGAATCCATCGCTACTCCAGCTCCGATTGATTATACAGTTATTGCAGATTGCCAGAAGGATGACGACCTTAAGATTCTTACATCAAATTCCAGTTTCAAAATAGTACAAATTCCTATTCCGGATAGCAGTAAGAAAATTTACTGTGAAACCTCCACTAATTTTAACCGGCCATACATTCCTAAAGAGTTTCGCCAAAGAGTATTTCTCGCTATACATAAGTTATCCCATGCGGGAATTCGTGCAACAATGAAGCTGGTGACAAAAAGATTCATTTGGCCCGGCATAAACAAAGACTGCCAACTGTGGACTAGAGCATGCTTGGCATGTCAGCGAGCCAAAGTTCACAAACATACTCATTCTCCAGCTGCGGAATTCAAAGTTCCGAATCAACGATTCAAGCACCTTAACATTGATATTGTTGGCCCTTTACCATCTTGCAAAGGTTTTAGGTATCTGCTTACTATCATCGATAGGTTCACCCGTTGGATTGAAGCTGTTCCTTTGGAAGACCAAACTGCAGATTCCGTCGCAAATGCCGTTATCGCGAGTTGGATTTCCAGATTTGGAATACCTGAAAGAATAACATCTGACCAAGGTCGCCAGTTTGAGAGTCAACTCTTCCAATCCTTGAGCAAATACCTAGGTTTCAAAGCTAACACCACCACAGCTTATCATCCACAATCTAATGGTCTAATCGAACGCCAACACCGAACTTTGAAAAACAGCCTTAAATCCCACCTACAAACGTCCAATTCTTGGACTGATATTCTACCTTTAATTCTCCTTGGCATTAGATCCGCCGTTAAAAAGGATTTGGGTTGTTCTTCCACTGAACTTGTGTACGGCACACCAGTCTGTTTGCCTGGAGAATTTTTCAGTAACTCCCCAGCTGCCGCGCATTCAGATTTTATACAAAAATTGCAAAGTCACATCCAAAACCTAAAACCAACTCCAACAACCAGCCATGGAAAAAAACCAGTTTTCGTACACAAGGATTTAGCAAATTGTTCTCACGTATTCATCTATAATAACATAATCTCATCTTCTCTTCAACCAACCTATCTCGGACCATATTTAGTTAAACAACGTTTTGAGAAATTCTTTGATGTTGTAGTTTGGGGTAAAATTAAGAGAATATCAATAGATCGACTGAAACCATGTTTCAAACTCAAAGATGAAGTAACACCAAACTTTCGGACATGTGAATCCGATAACTCCAAAACCTCACAACCACTTCCCAGTGACAATGATTCTTCCATCGAATTTGCTAGAACCACAAGAACTGGTCGAAGAGTGCGATTTCCTGCATACCTGAACGACTATGAGGTATAACGCTATCACTGGAAAGGGGGGGTGTGGTGACATCATGTGGCGCACTGAGGCAACAACCAGCAAACTCTTCGCGTTACGATTTCTCTTGGCTCGAGTGGCATCAGAAAAAGTTTAGAACAAAATAAAAGAATAGTAAAACTAGTTTTTTAATCTTTTTAGCTTTGAAGTTTCCCTATTGTCTTACGCATATATTTTTCGTTAATAAAAGTATTTTAAGAAGTTTGCTCTTTATAATTAATCCGACTTTATTCAACGAACTTCAGCATCATTAGGGTGTCTTATGACGTCTGCATCCAGCCTGTAACTTGTTTTAATGTTGAACAAGTACTTTTTTGTGAGCAAATGGAATCTACTTACTGAACTTGATGGAGCAGATCGAACCTCCTTAAGGATTTCCGATAAGGGTATCTTTTGAGCAATTTTAGCTGCTAAATAATCTTTTTCTGCATCAGAGAGTCTTAAATGGCCCAAGTCAATTTCATGACCAAAATGGGTTTTAGCATAACTCAAAATGCATTTGCCTTCATTGCTAACAGTTAGTTTCATGTGAGCAGGGCAATATGCATTCAGTTTGGAACTTCCTTGAGATTTCAAGTGACGTCCATCAACACCTCTACTTTGAAAGTATCCAGATCGATTGCAGTGAAAATATGAAATAGACTCTTCTTTCAAATTTTTTTCTTTCAGAAAAATGCTTGACAAACAAAGCTTTTGAATTCTCTTCTTCTTTTACTTTCCAGAATAAAAATTCTTCCTTACATGCAAATTCAATAGATTCTTCGTCAATTCTAACATTATGGCTTACAAATACATGATTGCAGAGATTTTTCACACTTTCACAAGCATGAAAACATTGAGGACAGCACACTTTCCTTATGCTTGAAGGCTGGTGGGAGTGTGTTATGTTATGAATTTTTCTTGTATGCTCCTTCAATGACCACAACTTTTCATAAGTCTTTTCACAATTAGAACATTTGTATTTCTTTTCTATTGTAACAACTTTGTCGGGATGTTTTTGCACTATGTGCCTTTTCAAAGACGTGTTCAGTGCATATACACACTCACAATAGTTGCAACTGAGCATTTTTACACTTTGTTTTCTGTCTTTTAAATTTTAATAACCTCCAAGAGCATTTAATAAGGAGTGTATTATGAAAAGAACTTACCGTAGATCCTTTTAGCATGCCATTGAGTCATCTTCCTCTAAAAGCTTAATCAATCCTACAAATAAATATTAGCTTTTAGAGATGATAAAAAACAAAATGTCTACACTAAGCAATCTTTTGGAAGCGACTTAAAATGACGAACATCACAAAGTAACGACTACATACGCGACTAAAAATCTATCATTGACCCACAACTGCAGGAAACAGAGATGTTATTTATAAATTACTCGACATAAAGCAACCATAATAACAACTCCGGTAATAACAGAAACTCACATTTTTAATTCCAGCCATTCAGAGCAGACCTTGCTCATTCGGGCACACTGTCCGCAGAATCTTGTAGCGCATTGGAGCAACACCACAGAAGATTCTGCGGACAGTGTGCCCGAATGAGCCGAGTCTTTTCTGATTGGCTGGCCTATAAAATCACTCTTTCGAAAGATTTAGGCATAGAAAATAGCAGTTCCTATGCAAATAACAACAAACATCAAAGCATTAGGTTAGGACTAGAGTTCTATGGAAAACGCTTGACTCAACAGTACGAGGAAGAAAATGGAACGAAGGTAATTTAAATTTCTTTTCGGAATCTATTCAATTTTAAATGCACTGATTATCAGATTTGTTAATGTGACTGGTTTATGTCAAGTTACAAAAAATTACATCTCGATTTCTTGCTATTTTGTACCAATACAGGGTGTCCCTGAATTCATGGGCCAAACTTTAAAGGTAAGTAAAATACCTATAAAGAACCATTTTTTGT
Organism: Metellina segmentata; assembly: GCA_947359465.1. Taxonomy (NCBI): domain Eukaryota; kingdom Metazoa; phylum Arthropoda; class Arachnida; order Araneae; family Tetragnathidae; genus Metellina; species Metellina segmentata. The sequence continues at coordinate 47,631,667 of OX375881.1, read as the reverse complement.
ATAGCAACATGGGGTCTGAAATAAAAAGGGCAGGTGAAAAAACAAGAAATGCTGAGGAAATGAAAAGCAACGAATTGTTTCTAACAGCAAAGATTCTAACAGAAAGCTAATTCTCTAACAGCAAAGAATCGTTTGCAGATCGCGTAATGCCATTCAAACTCAATAAAATTGTATTGCAGACAATTTGATAATGCAATCTAAATAAACGTCTACTATTCAGTATTTTTCTTCCCAAAAATTCATCTTTTTTTTTAAGCTACGTCACTAAACGTTTCTATCGTCTGCTCTAAAAATATTATGTAAGTAAAGAGCTTTTTTTAATTTCCTCAGCATATCTTGTTTTTCCACCTGCACTTTTCATTTGCGACCCATGTTGCTATACAAAAAATGCGTCTTTATATGTGTTTTACTTACCCTTAAAGTTTGGCCCATGATAGGTCATGGATAGATATTTTTAGATGCATGTGTAATCGGTTATTTTGTGATGTTCTTCAACTTAAATCTGTTTTTAAAAAAAAACTTTAGACACTTTATTTTTATCATTTCTAAAGATCTATTTTTTATTTGTAGAATTGATTAAGCTTCCAGAGGACTTTAAACTCAACAACATCCTAAAAGGACCTAAGTTTTTTTTTTTAATCCATTCATGACAAATTTACTCATTACCGGAGTTGTTATTATGGTTGCTTTATGTCGAGTAATTTATAAATGACATCTCTGTTTCCTGCAGTTGTGGGTCAATGATAGATTTTTAGTCGCGTATGTAGTCGTTACTTTGTGATGTTCGTCATTTTAAGTCGCTTCCAAAAGATTGCTTAGTGTAGACATTTTGTTTTTTATCATCTCTAAAAGCTAATATTTATTTGTAGGATTGATTAAGCTTTTAGAGGAAGATGACTCAATGGCATGCTAAAAGGATCTACGGTAAGTTCTTTTCATAATACACTCCTTATTAAATGCTCTTGGAGGTTATTAAAATTTAAAAGACAGAAAACAAAGTGTAAAAATGCTCAGTTGCAACTATTGTGAGTGTGTATATGCACTGAACACGTCTTTGAAAAGGCACATAGTGCAAAAACATCCCGATAAAGTTGTTACAATAGAAAAGAAATACAAATGTTCTAATTGTGAAAAGACTTATGAAAAGTTGTGGGCATTGAAGGAGCATACAAGAAAAATTCATAACATAACACACTCCCACCAGCCTTCAAGCATAAGGAAAGTGTGCTGTCCTCAATGTTTTCATGCTTGTGAAAGTGTGAAAAATCTCTGCAATCATGTATTTGTAAGCCATAATGTTAGAATTGACGAAGAATCTATTGAATTTGCATGTAAGGAAGAATTTTTATTCTGGAAAGTAAAAGAAGAAAATAATTCAAAAGCTTTGTTTGTCAAGCATTTTTCTGAAAGAAAAAATTTGAAAGAAGAGTCTATTTCATATTTTCACTGCAATCGATCTGGATACTTTCAAAGTAGAGGTGTTGGTGGACGTCACTTGAAATCTCAAGGAAGTTCCAAACTGAATGCATATAGCCCTGCTCACATGAAACTAACTGTTAGCAATGAAGGCAAATGCATTTTGAGTTATTCTAAAACCCATTTTGGTCATGAAATTGACTTGGGCCATTTAAGACTCTCTGATGCAGAAAAAGATTATTTAGCAGCTAAAATTGCTCAAAAGATACCCTTATCGGAAATCCTTAAGGAGGTTCGATCTGCTCCATCAAGTTCAGTAAGTAGATTCCATTTGCTCACAAAAAAGGACTTGTTCAACATTAAAACAAGTTACAGTTTGGATTCAGACATCATAAGACACCCTAATGATGCTATGAGTGTAGAAGCATGGGTTAGAGAGATGAAGGAAAGGAAGGACATTTTTATAAGTTATAAACCTCAAGGTCTAATTGATTCAGAATTTCCCATGCTTCTAGCAGAAGACTTTTTGCTAGTTATAATGGAAAAGTCACAGGAGGAGATGATAAAAAAATGTGGGCATGATATTGTTTGTATGGACGGCACCCACGGTACCAATGCTTACCACTTTGAGTTGACAACCCTCCTAGTGCTAGATGAAATGAGGCAGGGATATCCAGGTGCATTTTGTATTAGTAATCGTACAGATTATGAGACAATTGCATGTTTTCTGTCGGTCATTAAGAACCGATGTGGGGATTTAAAGCCTAAAGTTTTTATGTCTGACATGGCAGAAAACTTTTATAATGCTTGGAACAAAGTCTTTTCTCCACCTGAAATGCGGTTGTATTGCACCTGGCATGTTGACAAGGCATGGAGGAATAATCCAAAGAAAATAAAGTCTTCAGAGAAGAAATCTGCTGTTTACAAGGTATTGAGGACACTTTTGGAAGAGAAAAATGAAGAAATTTTCTGGTCTCTATTTCCGAAAGCACTAGCATATTTTCAAAATGATGATGACTTAGGTGAATTTGGACACTATTTTGAGAAGAATTATTCCAGTAATGTTAAGAACTGGGCCTATTGCTTTAGGGGACATAGCGGTATCAATACAAACATGCATCTTGAAAGGATGCATAGAACTCTGTGAGGGGGCCAAATTGCCCGTTGTCTAAGTCCCGCCTACGTGATTGGGGACCTGGTCGCTGGAAAATTCCTTTGGATTCAAATAGTGGACTGTATGAGGTACTAGAAATAGCTACTAGGTATAACTAAAATTTATTTACAATTAATAAACTATTTACACGAATATTTGGATTGGGGCAATCCCCTTTTCCATACAAGAGGTTGGGAGCACAATAGTGCGTCCGCTGAGTTCGAATGCTATCTAGCGTCTGCCTAAGACGGGATATATTTTGGTGAAGCTATCGCCTCATTGGCGAGCTTGCAGCTCGCCAATTCAACCATAGACACCAGGCTCCAACATCCCGCCCGGCGTTGCAATGTTTACATTCAACATGAGATACAAAACAAGTACTAAAAATGCAACAATACAGAAAAATGAATAGTAAAATATGTACATCACACTGGCACATAAACAATATTAAAATAAGGAAACAAGTGAAATACCAAAAAACCTAAATTTGCAAAATTATTGTGTTGGGTATCCGTAACACATACTTATTACTACATGAATTAAGTTGCATTATTAGGTAACCTATGTTCACAATACCATATGAATATTTCAGTTATCATGAGATATGGGTAAAATGCAAATTTTAGAAATACACCTCTTGTAAAGGCCACTTGGTGTTTGTACCTTTACAACTCTCACCCTTTGATCAGGACCTGGTATGACCTCCATAATTCTTCCTAAAACCCATTTACAAGGAGGGAGGTTTTCCTCCTTTACCAAAACTAATGTTCCTATAGTAATATTGTTCTTTTCAAATTGCCACTTCGAGCGCTGTTGAAGGTGGCTTAAATAATCACGGTGCCAGCGTTTCCAAATTAATTGAACCATTTTTGTAGTTCTCTTCCACCTAGATAATCTATTATCGGCCTGTGGAACGATATCTGGTTCGACCAAAGCATTTATGGGGCGACCAATAAGAAAATGCCCTGGAGTTAGTGCGTTAAAATCATTACTATCTGAGGACAGAGGCATTATTGGTCTGGAATTTAGAATTCCCTCTATTTGAATTGTTACAGTATAAAATTCTTCCCAAGTAAGGGTTGAATTTCCAACTGTCCTTCGCAAATGGTGCTTGAATGATTTTACGCCTGCCTCCCACAACCCTCCAAAATTTGGGGCTCTAGGAGGAAGGAATTTCCACTCAATCTCCTCAGAGGATAGGTAATCGGCTAGATTGTCATCAAGATTTCGTACAAGATTGTGTAGACGTTTTAATTCCAAATTGGCTCCTACGAAGTTTTTAGCGTTATCCGAGTATAATTTAGCAACCTTACCCCTTCTAGAGAAAAATCTCTTCAAAGTCGCTATCAATGCTTCGGATGTTAGATCCGAGACAACTTCTAAATGAACTGCCTTTGTTACAAAACAGACAAAAATGGCAACATAAACCTTATGTAAAATCCCCTTTCTTTGGCCTTTATATTTTATGAGAAATGGACCACAAAAATCTATTCCACTTATATTGAAGGGTGATCCGGGATTTACTCTATCTGAGGGTAGAACTCCCATGATTTGATCCATAGTAATTGGTTTCTGCCTAAAGCACGTTATACATTCTCGAACAACACTTCGAGCCAGATTTCTGCCATTAATGAGCCAAAATTTTTGTCTAACTGAATTGAGCAAAGTTTGAGGTCCTACATGCAAGTTTCTAACATGGAAATATCGCACAATCAATTTGCTCAAAATATGCCTTGCTGGCAAAATTATTGGAAATTTAGTATCATATGGAAGATTTGATTGATCAAGACGTCCACCAACTCTCAAAAGATCGTCCTTATCTAGGAATGGGTTTAAAAATCTTAACTTACTCTTTTTGGAGATGGACAAACCCTTTCGAATTGACTCAATTTCTACACTGTACTCTTCCCTCTGGACCATGCGACATAAAACTGTCTCAGATTCCCTTAATTCCGACCCTGACAGGGGTCCATCAAATTTTTGTTCAGGTTTCCTGGAATTGTGAATGAATCTGAAAATAAAGCTTACCATACGAATCAATTTCAAATAACTATTAGAGGATTTAAGAATATCGATTAGAAAGCAATTCTCGTTAGTCAAAGTCAATGTACACTGTGGTGAAAGTTTCAGTTCCTTGAGATATGCACTGTCCTCAGTGACACGAATATCCCCTTCAGAAATAGTTAATTCTTGTTGCAAGAATTCTGGACCATTCCACCACTTCTTGTTTTGAATTATGTCCTTGGCATCTAATCCACGAGAGATAATGTCAGCAGGGTTGTTTTCAGAGCTTACATGCCCCCAATGATAGTTCGCTGTTAGTCGCTGTATGGTGGCAACACGATTACTCACAAATGTATTAAGTTGATGCGGTGATTTCTTGAGCCATGCGAGCACTATAGTAGAATCACTCCACAAGAATACACGATCAACCTCCATTCGTAACGAATTCAAAACCCGTTCCATTAGTTGTGACAACAGGACAGAAGCGCACAATTCCAAGCGAGGAATGGAAACTGTCTTTAAGGGAGCTACTCGAGATTTGCTACACAGTAGTGTTGAAGTAATTGTGAGGTCTTGAGAGATCACCTGCACATAAACTGCTGCTCCATATGCTAAGGATGAAGCATCGGCGAATCCATGAACAATAATTCGGCCTCCATATCGAATACATCTAGGAATCTTGATATCCTCTATTAGTTTCAATGCTGAGACGAAACAATTCCATTCACGTGACATGTTTTCTGGGAGCCTTTCATGCCAGTCGATTTTTAACAGCCACAATTGCTGCATAAAGATTTTCGCCCTTGTAATGAGAGGACCAAGTAACCCAAGAGGATCGAATATTTTTGCTATGGTGGAGAGTACTGAACGTTTTGTGAGGATCTCCCTTGCATCAGTTTTGACTCGATAGGAAAAGCAATCAGTTTGTGGTTCCCACAACATTCCTAGAGTTTTTATTGGTTTTACTTCAGTGGGATTTGAAGAGTGAAAAAGGTATTCTTGATCTTCTGTTGGAATATCCTACAACAGTTGAGGATCATTGGCACACCACTTGTGCAATTTCATGCCTCCTTTTTTCAGCAAATGAACCAATTGGGATTGCAATTCCCTTGCGGTTGTTAAGTCCGATGTTCCGGATAAGACGTCATCCATGAAGAAGTCTGTCAAAACAATTGGTGCAGCCAAGGGAAAAGACGTGTTCTCATCATGAGCAAGTTGTTGAAGTGTTCGTGTAGCGAGATAAGGCGCATTCATGGTGCCGTAGGTTATGGTGTTAAGGTTATACACCTTCAAAGATTCCTCTGAGCTATTTTTCCACAAAATCCTTTGCAAGTTCCGTTGGGACGGATGTATCCATATCTGTCTATACATTTTTTCGACGTCAGCTGTAAATGCATAGGCGTGTTTTCTAAAGCGTAACATTATTGAAAGGAGGTCTTCTTGCAATACTGCCCCTTTCAACAGTACATCGTTCAATGAAAACCCACTTGTAGTTTTAGCAGAAGCATCAAATACTACACGCAACTTAGTTGTGGTCTTTTCCGGTTTATACACCCCATGGTGTGGCAAGTAATACGGTATTTGAGAACCAACTTCTAGGTCAACCCTTTCCATATGATGCAAATCCAAGTATTCCTTCATGAAATTTGCATAAAGGGTTTGCATTGTTGGTTCTCTTTCTAAGCGGTTCCAAATCGAATTTAATCGCCTAGATGCGATACCCTTGGAACATCCTAAAAGCTGAATTCCATTATCTTTCATTGGCATCTGAACTACGTAACGTCCGTCTGCATTTCTTTGATGAGTGCGCAAAAAATGTTCCTCACAAAAATTTTCTTCCTCGCTGAGTACCTGTGTTGGTTCATCGACACTTTCTATTTGCCAAAAGTTTTGCAATGTTTCATCTAACGTGTTCGTTTCTAATGACAAGTGACAGTATCGCCTTGTAGGAGTGTCACTAGGTAGCGACCCTGAAACTACATAGCCAAAAGCAGTTTCTTGAAATAACAAGCTCTTATCATCAGTACGAATTCTTCCCTCTCTCATAAGTTCAAAAAATAATTCAGCCCCAATCAACAAATCGATTCTACCTGGCTTAAAAAAGTCGGGGTCAGCTAGATATATATTTTGATTTAACCGGACGTGCTTGATATCTAAATATGTTGCAGGTGTGACGTCGGTTATTTTTGGTACGATTAAGAATTCTACAGTTTTTACAAAATCTCCATTTGCGTTCGAAATATTTCCAGACATCTTCGTTTTTACAGTGAGGGAAGAACCATTTAAACCACTGATAGGTGCATTTATCCTTTCTTTCTTCAACCCCAACTGATTTGCGCATTCCAAGGTGGCGAAACTTGCCATAGAACCCGAATCCAAAAGAGCCCTAAAACTCCGTTTTTCCTCGTTCGAATCCAAGACGTAAATCATTGCAGTACTCAACATTACAGTCTTGGTGAGATAAGCAAGTGGGGAACTATTCGTTAACGAAGCTTGTGCAGCTGCGACAGTCGATTTTACGATTTCACTTCCCCTCAGCGGAAAATTCCTCTCTACCAAGCCTCCTTCCCTTTCTTGTTTTTGTTGTTCTGTGGGGTAGGGGTTGGTTGTATTAGGTTTCCTATGCAACAACGAGTGGTGCTTCTTGGCACAAAAGGAGCAGTTCAATTTTGACCTACAATCGGAAACCCTGTGGGATTTGCCCAAGCAGTTGAGACACAGGTTTTGTTTCTTAACATGCTCGAATCTCTTGGAAAAATCCATTTTTTGAAACATTTGACATTTATGTATTGTATGCTGGCCCTTACACAGTACACAAGAATTAAAAGAAGCATTTGAATTGGCAAACAAGTTTTTTGATTTGCTAGTTTGGTAGGGCACATTCCTATTAGAGATATTTAAGGATGCATTCCTATTTAAATTTTCTAGAATTTGACTTCTCTTTTCCAAGAAATTTAAGAAGTCGTCAAATGAGGGAACTTCATTGGATGTTAAAGTCAGTTCAAATTGTTTAGCTGATTCGAGATCCAGTTTCTGAAAGATAACGTTCATTAACAGAAAAAAAAAATGTCAGACAAATTATTTCTTTCGAATTCCAATATCTTCAGAGCTCTAATGTTCTTGCGTAAACAATCAATGAGGTTTCTCACCTCCTTAGCTGATTCATTCATTAATTTGGGATAATTTAATATACCACGAATGTGGGTATCAACTATAACTCTTTTGTTTTCATATCTATCTTCCAAAGCCTTGAGCAAAGATGAATATGTGTCATCAGACGTTTCGATTTGTCTGGCAACTCCCTTTAATGATGCACGCAAATAATACAATTTTTGGTTATCAGTTAATTGAGAGTTATACTCTATTAGGTTACGAAATTGAAGTTTAAAACTTCTCCATTCATCATATTCGCCGGAAAATTGAGGCAATGGGATCTCCGGCAGCTTTACTGCAACTTTCAAATGTTTGTTCGCATCAAGTTTTGATTTTGATTCATCTAATTTCAAGGCATTTCTATCCATTTCTATTTTATCAATAAGGTATTTCAATCTTACCTCAATTTGTTCAAGTCTGCTGTCCAGTTCATCTAGGGACTCGTCGGTTTCCGTAAGGTCCACTTCCTGGGGAAGTCTGTAATACCGCGTACGAAGTTGTTCCACACTATTTTGCACATCCTTCTTGATGTCCAGCTTCACATTCAGTTCAATTAGACTGCCTGAATGTTCTTCAAAATTGGAAATAAATGTTTCTAGCTTAATCGTTTTGTTTCCTAAGGCATCCTTTTGCCTATTCAAACTAAAGACTTGGGTTTGAGCCATAACGAGGGCTGCTTCGAGAACAATTCAATCCAATTATTTTCAATCAAATTCAAATAATGTCCGTCAAACGAGCTCCGGCTCGACGGACCAAAAGATGAGGGGGCCAAATTGCCCGTTGTCTAAGTCCCGCCTACGTGATTGGGGACCTGGTCGCTGGAAAATTCCTTTGGATTCAAATAGTGGACTGTATGAGGTACTAGAAATAGCTACTAGGTATAACTAAAATTTATTTACAATTAATAAACTATTTACACGAATATTTGGATTGGGGCAATCCCCTTTTCCATACAAGAGGTTGGGAGCACAATAGTGCGTCCGCTGAGTTCGAATGCTATCTAGCGTCTGCCTAAGACGGGATATATTTTGGTGAAGCTATCGCCTCATTGGCGAGCTTGCAGCTCGCCAATTCAACCATAGACACCAGGCTCCAACATCACTCTGAAGTATGAATATTTAGATAAAAAGCATAATAAAAGGCTGGATAAGGCAATTAGTGCCTTAGTGAATTTCATTGTAGACAAGAAATTTGATAGGTTTGTTATGAATTTCAAGGGTAAAGTTACTAAGAAGGTGATGGAATTAAGAACTCGGCACAATGCTAGTCTTTTTCTTCCACTAAATTCAGTCATACAGTACCAGGACAGTTGGATTGTACCTTCTAATACGGAAGATGATATGTATGTAATTAAAGTAAATGATTCTCAGTGCAATTGTAGTTTGGTATGTGAAGATTGCAATGCTTGTTTGCACAAATTTATTTGTACTTGTCATGATTCTATGATAAGGGCAAATATGTGCAAGCATATACATTTGGTGTGCCGAAGTAACTCTGAAGGGGTGGATTTGGAAACTTTGGCAGAAGTTAATGCACCATCACAGGAGGATTTGGAACCTCGGCAGAAGTTACTGCAGCATCACAAGATGATTTTGACAGAAGGTACTGCAGTATCATATGAGGATAGGTCAACAACTTTACGGCATACCACATGTCACTCTTTTGCAACCAACTTTCAGAACTTGAAAAAAGATCTAGACAGCATTGCAAGCAGTGTTAAAAATGTGTCTGAGATCGAAGTCGTTCAAAACTTAATTAAACCTGTAAAACCTACAATAGAGGCATTCAGGCAAAGTGGATTACTGCCAAAGTTTGTAGAAAAAGAAATTTGCAGTTTAAACAAAAACATATCTGAACAAAGGCTTTATTCTACCAAGAAGAAAAGGATATACAAGTCTTCTTTGGAAAAACCCACACAGAAGGATAAGAGAGAGATCTACATGCATCTCCAGATTGGTGCATCTTATTTGGCAAGGCTTATGCATAAAAATATTAAAGTAGTGTTATTTGAGCCATTTATCTGAAATGAAGAATGTATTACATTTGTCTCTTGATCAAATTAGCCCATATTATGGTAAAGAAATGTGAATATCTTTTCAGTACTACAATTACCACAAGAAATTTATAATTAATTAAAAGAGAAGCTTTATAACTACTTACATTTTTAAGTCCTAAAGTGTTCTATTTGCTATGCTATGAAGTACATCTGCTTCTCTAGTTGACAGTATTAATTAAAGTTTTGTTTTGAAAACATAAGTATGAAAAGAGTATTAGGTAAGTAGGCTTACTTGCATGTTCCATAGCAAGATAAAGATAAACTGCTCTAAATTGGTTTGAATTCAAAATGGTAATGTAAACAGTCATCTACTTGATTGAAGAGATTTTTGTCTCACTTATTTGGATGTTAATGCTAAAGATGAAGGAAAATGCTGAGACCAGATTGTCTTAAAATATGCACTCATTGAGCATGTTGTGCTATAAGAATTTCCTTGTTTAAATGTTCAATATTTTGAAGATTGCATTGTTTGTTGATTTTAAGTTGTGTTGAACTAAAAAAAAATCCACCTAGTGTGTTGCACATGTGTTACATACATATAACTATTTTTGAGGATATATGTTTGATTGATGTACTTGGTAAATAGTACATTGCAAAATTTAACACAATTTTATGTAAGCTCAGTGATTAAATCTTAACAAATGATTGTAATAATTGTTTCTTTGAGTTTTTGAAATATTCCGTGAAAATAACACACCGTCTATAAGGTTTCTGCTTTGGTCAAATCGTGTAAATGGGAGATGGTAATTGGTTAACTAATCTACAATCAAAGCAAAAGCCTTGTGGCATGGAGATGTTTGCCTGAAATACTTTTTTTTCTTGCCGATAAGGTTTCTGCTTTGGTCAAATAATGTAAATGAGAAGTAGTAGTTAGCTTAACTAATCTACAATCAAAGCAAAAGCCTTGTGGCATGGAGATGTTTGCATGAAGTAATTTTTTTTCTTGCCTATAAGGTTTCTGCTTTGGTCAAATAATGTAAATGAGAAGTAGTAGCTAGCTTAACTAATCTACAATCAAAGCAAAAGCCTTGTGGCATGGAGATGTTTGCATGAAATATTTTTTTTTCTTGCCGATAAGGTTTCTGCTTTGGTCAAATAATGTAAATGAGAAGTAGTAGTTAGCTTAACTAATCTACAATCAAAGCAAAAGCCTTGTTGCATGGAGATGTTTGCATAAAGTAATTTTTTTTCTTGCCTATAAGGTTTCTGCTTTGGTCAAATAATGTAAATGAGAAGTAGTAGTTAGCTTAACTAATCTACAATCAAAGCAAAAGCCTTGTGGCATGGAGATGTTTGCATGAAAAAATATTTTTTTCTTGCTTGTATGATTTCTTCTTTGGTCGAATCATGTAAATGGGAGATGGTAATTAGCTAACTAATGAATCAAAGCTAAAATCTTATAGCACGGAGATGTTTTTATGAGAAAAAAAATTTCTTATTTGAATTTATGAATATATTCCTGAATTTTGAAAATGTTTTTCTTTTTAGGTTGTTGCTGTATTGCTGAACTACTAAATGATATTTGTATTTGATGACCTCTTTTGAAAGGGTATCAATTATGAGTATTTTTTGGTACAGATATCCATTCTGAAGGGGAAAATATATGAAGCTGAAATGAATAAATACAAGTTGCATTATTGCTGTTTGTTTTAATAAAAAGGAAAATAATCTTGATAAATACGTATTTTCAGTAAATAAAATAGCATTGTATGAAGTATTATGTCAAAATTATTATAAATGTGTAAACATGTATAAATAATTGAACTGAAAACGCAATAAAAGCATCACAGTACATTATTTGTTTTTCAGTAATAAGCAGTACAAGAATTGGATATTTTAATTATGGGCGTAAGACTGATATCATTAAGAGCGCACTAAAACCCAAACAGATATTTAGTTGTGTTTTAACTAAAAGTACCAACAAAATTCAACAGTCATGATAAATTTAAATAAAATAAGTTACTAGATTAAAATCATCAGTATTAAGATAGAATGAAGCTAAGTAGAAACTACCATGATGATAAAAGGGAAAGCCAAACTGGGTGTTCAGTGCTGTTGCATTGGTCTTGATTACATTGAAGTACTAAATAAAGGAATGAATAGAAACTTCAGATGAAAAACTACAACGGTTTTTAAAAAAATGTAAATGCTGTGGGTCTTGGTCCTTACTTTTTTAACTTGTAATTAGTTTTGGGCCCTAGCTAATCATTTTATACATAAAATCTAAGAATTTGTCATTTTCATTCATCCTGAGGAATGGGGTGAGTGGAAACAGTTACTCTAAGTACTGTTTTCATATCTTTTTTGCTTTGTTGGGTCAATAGGAAGATATGAAATTCAGTTTTGATATGTCGAAGTTTGAAAATGCTTCCAGGTTGGAAGCTGTTTCATTTATTTCCACAAAAGAAAAATACTGTGATTTTTTTCAATCTGTATTGTATTTTTATAGAAAATTGAAATTATTTCCATTAATATGTGCAAATAGTTTTTTTAACAAATTTAATTAATTGTCACCAATCTTTCTTAGTTTTCTTGTAATTGTTCTTTGGAAAAAAAAAACACTCTGACACCACACCAGTCTTATGAAAGAGCAACTTCACAAACATGCAATATTAAATTATTCTTTAATTTCCCAATATACTTTTATCGAACCTCAATTGCTTTGTCTGAGAGGTGGCTTTATATTTTGAACATATTTACTATAAGGTGATCAACCATTCTCCTCTAGGGAGGACAGTCCTTTTTAAAAGTTCCTCCCTCGAAAAGTGTCCTCCTTTTCGATGTGTAAAACCTAATTTGTAAATTTTTTAATATGTAATAAAAAAAATTCCCTATAATGATGAAAAAACAGCTTATTTAATTTTATGTAGGCAGTAACTTTGTTGTGACTAAAATCAGTGACAAAAAATAATACTTCTCAAAAATGCAACAGTTGCGATTTCCGATTGTTACTTTATTATTTTATTAAAATAAACTAAACTGCCGAAGCGAATTCTGACTTCGTCTCAGGTGCATTGGAAATATATTGAAGCTTAAATAAAAACTGGTGCCTAATATTCAATTATTGTCTAACAAAAAAAAAAACTCAAAATCTCATAAGTTAACTAATATTAGAATTTTTAAAAATAAGATAGGTTTTTTAAATTAATGAATAATATACAGAGTGTATGTATAATAAATTTTAATTTCAATAACTTAGAAAGTTATTTGTTATGTTCATTTGTGCTGATATCAAAAGTAGAGGGTAATATTATCATTAAAATAATGTAAATTAATACATTTTACTTAGTAAGTAGTGGTTCGAAAGATCGATGTGGCTTTTTATATAAAAAAGGTTCCCCATCCCTGGCATATATATTGAGAGTTCAGCATTTTCTCTCATGCCTGTAATCTAAAAAACTTATACCAAACCACAAAATTAAGAGTAATATCTAGTTTTTTTTAAACTGATAAATGGATCGACAGAAAGTTTTTCTAAATATGTTCAGACTTAATAAAAGAAACTCTTCAAAACACATGCTACTCATTGTTTTTCTCATAGATGGCGCCAATAAATTCAATCAGACAAACTGTTTTTAGGAACAGATATTTTATAACAGTTTTTTAAGATATAATGTAACAGTTATTAACGCTTTCTAAAAAAAACAGAAACCTACATTTTTAATTCCAGACAATCAGAGCAGACCTTGCTCATTCGGGCACACTGTCCGCAGAATCTTGTCTGAGTGAGTGCGATGTTAATTAAAAATACTATACCATCATCAATGGAAAATCCGTTGATCAAGTTTCCCGTCAATAAAAACCGTTGAAAGGTAAATTGCTTTTGTTTTTCATGAAATATAATCTTAACTAAGAAACTACTAATGTAAATTATGTGCCATTTTTAAAATCGTTTTACTATCAAGTGAAATTAATAACATTTATTTTAAAACCCAATTGAAGGAAGAAAAAAATGAAATCGTTCTATTTAATTTTAAGACTATTCGCCCAAGATAACTAATTTTAAAATATCTTTCAGTGTTAGTTTGTGCATATTTTACTTAATCAAAATCAATCGTTCTTAAATTTAAGAAGGATGTGGCATTCAGAATTCTCTACCATTGTACTCTATTCATTAAGCATTTTGTGTATTTGTTGATTTTTCTTATTTACATTCTGTTTTTGTGTTATTAAAATTTACCTTTTTCTGAATTATAACCGGTTTTATGTCAACATTTATAAAGATATTTTTGCAAAATTGGAATGCTCTTGTGTGATACTCACTGTGAACTTAATACATAAAAGAAAATTAAATTTAAAAGTTTGATTTTAATAATGTCAATAATAATTAATAACAAAAATAAGAAAAAAATTTTAATAATAAAATTGTCGTATCCTGTTGTGTATTTTATTGTTTAAACAATTTTGCTGTACTAAATGGTGAAAAATTGTGTGATTTAGTTCCAATAATGAATAAAATTAGTAATATTATCCATTCATTTGCTACTCTAAATGGTGAATTACGTTGAGTTAGCTTGTTTATGAATGCTAAACAATGAATTTTATTCTTTGGAAGGCAAATGAAGATTCTTGTTAAGTTGCTTATTTTACCAAAGTATTTCATTCCTTTATATCCTGTTGTGTATTTAATTGTTGCGTATTTAATTGCTATTCTAAAATTGTTCTAGATGGATCACACAGAAATATGAATAAGCGAGTAACAGTAGCTGAACTATGTTCTTTTTTTACATTCAGAACAAGGTCAGGTAATATCTTAGTTTTTTAGGGGACAACTTCTTACTTTTGTATTCGTATTCTGAGTGCGTGGGGAGACTGGCGAGAGAGATTTTGCCTTGGGGTTCAATACCCTTCGTTCTTCTGTGTTATATTCTTCACAGGGAAGAATTGTGTATTGGTAAATGAATTCAAGATTCAACAATAAAATTCATACAGTCCACTATCACTTGGTCGTGTGTGTGATTGACTTACTACTAAATGAGCTTGAGCTTCGACGAGACTTCTACATAAAGTAAAAATTTTATGTTCTACATAAAGTAAAAATTTTATGTTCTACATAAAGTAAAAATTTTATGTTCTACATAAAGTAAAAATTTTATGTTCTACATAAAGTAAAAATTTTATGTTCTACATAAAGTAAAAAATGGTAATACACTTGAGTATGTAGGTGAAGAATAATTATCTTTAGTTTAGTTAAGTGCATTTTAAATCATTTTAAGTCATCTTGAGTATGTAAGTGAATATGATAATTGTATTTTGTTTAGTTAAGTGCATTTAGATCATTTTAAGTCAGTTTTGGAAATATTTTTCAGTTTTAGATTTTTAGAAATTTCCAATTCAGTTCCAGATAAATTTTTCATGTTAAGAATTTTTTATAAGATAAAATTTCTTTTTATTTTAGAGGAAGTATTGAAATATATCAGCAGCAATTTATTTTAATAGTTACTTCTACTTCTCTTTGTAATTTATATACTTCAACTTCCGCTTGTAACTTTTGATAAAAACAGAAAGTGTTTTTACTAGTTTTTAAGTAAGTGACTCTGCAATGCTGTGTTCCTTCAATAAATGTTTGATGTTTCTTCCTGTGTTTTTAAATGAGCCCTTTTAGCACAACATCAATAAGAATAAGCCTCAAGAGAATAAATTAAATTTCATTAGGTTATGGGAAGGCACGTTTTCGTTTTGTCAGTGAGAATCGGAACTCAGTTCGATTGTTGAAGTAGTTAGGCTTGTGTTGGGCGAAGCGCGGACATTTTATACTTATCGAAAATGGAGTCTAGAAACAGAATAGCTATGCCTCAGCTATCGTCGGAGAACCAGTGGACAGTGTGGAAGTATCGAATAAGGTTTTTGTTGGACCTGAATCCCGGCGTGCTTGACCTCGTGGAGGGACGATTCGAAAAACCAAGGCTTTCCGAGCCACCCACAGCCGATGAATTGAAGAAGCAGGAGAAGTACCAGAAGGCAAATAACCTAGCTATGTTGACTCTTACAAGTGCCATGAGCGAAGAAACTCTTAGAAAAGTTATGTGTTTCACAAATGCCAGAGATGTTTGGGAAGAACTAAATAACTTATTTGAGGCTTCTGAAAGTCAACTCTACACAGTATGTATGAAATTTTTTCAATCGAAATGGGTGGAAGGGGACATTGCATCACATTTGTCTACACTCAAAAATCTGTGGAATGAGTTGAACGAAGGTCTGGAATTGAAGAAGCAGGCAAAGCTACCAGATTTACTGCTCGCCTGCAAAATTCTAGATACTCTTCAAGCTTCTTTTGCTATTTTAAATCTAGTTGGTTACTTTTAAGTGAAGACAAGAAAACTATAGACGAACTGACAGCCCAACTTTGTGCATTTGAAAGGGAAATGGGAGAAGGAAGCAGTTCCGAAGCTCCACAAGAAGCCCTCTTTGCAAACTCAAGCTCACTGAGGACAGGAAAAGGAAATACAATAATGAACAAGAAAACAAAGTCTGATGTCTGTAACTATTGCAAACGGAAAGGTCACTGGGTCCGAAATTGAAGAAAATGGATCGCAGATGGAAAACCTAAGCGAACAGAGGCTGCTGGATACTCAACAGAACATTCCATGCTGATCGTTCATGAGGAAGCACTAGTTGGTGAAGCAAGTTCCAATGATTGGTACATTGACAATGGTGCATCAAGGCATCTAACCAATGAAAACCATTGCTTTGTTGAATTTGAGAAGTTTGAAACTCCTCATGGTGTGAAGGCAGCAAGTGGAAAGATCCTGTCAGCTGTAGGAAAAGGTACACTGAACGTCATCACTTTTGTAAAAGGTCGACCGAAAAACAAGACTCTTCGTGATGTGTGGTACGTATCAGAGATATACAAAAATCTTTTTTCTGTTTTGGCTGCACAAGATAGGAATCCTGGAAGCGTTTTTCAGTCTACTGCTAAAGAGTGTGGATTGGGGATAGGCTGGGAGAAGGTCTTGTGTGGAACTCGTAGTTTAGGTGGAGGCTTGTACAAAGCAAATTTGAAAGTTTTAGTTCCAGAACAGCCAGTTGAAGTATGTGCAGCTACAACGAGCGACACAATTTTGCAGTTATACCATGAACGTTGGGGTCAACAGGACAAGAAGCACATACAATCCCTTTTAGAACAAGATATGGGGATCAAGACGACATTAAGAAGAGAGGTTTGTGAACCATGCATTTATGGAAAAGCTCATCGGTTGAAGTTTGGTACCAGACAGAAGTCCCAGAGTGCTTTTAGCACAACAGCAATAAGAATAAGCCTCAAGAGAATAAATTAAATTTCATTACAGAGGACATTAAAAAAGTGCAATTTTGAAACATTTATGTTAAAAAATAGTTAAAGAATATTTAGCTTTTAATCAAAAATGCAAATTGGGTTTTGAAAAAATGAAATAGCCTGAGATAGTTGTTGTGGAAATCTAGTTCGGTTGTTATGGAAACCTAGTTTGGTTGTTATGGAAACGAAGTCTAGATCCGACGCTGGGGGCGCCAGCGTCTATGCGATTTTCCATGTTATTTATAAGTCCATTGCTTCCTATGGCAGTGAACCCTCTGTATACTACTTCTGTGGTAGTAAGTATGCTTTTTTATAACGTAAATTTAGTAATTTTTTTTATATTTTTTTACTATTTTTTTTTTGTTAACGTTGTACTAGAGCAACACAACGGGCTATTGACGACGATCCGGGATCAGTCCCTTAAGGGAAAGATCCGAGGACAACACCTCGTAATTTTGAACCACGGTCAGATGACGAAGCAACACCTGAGCTGGCACCCCACTCTCCAAACTTCCACGCCAACCCAACGTGAGGACTTTCGACCACGACAGATTTAAGGTGAACCAGCCGCCTCTACACCATACGTTTACAAACATCCATGCCCGGACCCGGATTCGAACCAGGAACCTTCCGATCTAGAGGCTAACACCTTAACCACTATACCGGTTGGTCGGCAATATGACGTAAAATAAAAATTAGTTTTCATCAAAAAAAGTCCAGGTTTTTCTGTTTATCCTTTCGAGAAAAGGTGGATAATTAATTAATGTTACACTGAAGCAACATCGAAGAGAAAGAACAGTGTTGGCAAAACAGCGAGACATTTTGAAGCACAGTCAGATGACAAGGTCAACACCTTAACATTATGAACCACAGTCCGATAGCAAGGGCCGACTAGAGTGCCTATATAATAAGAGTGGCGACAAGGGACCAAATTTGGCCCAATGCACATGCGCGGCAGCCATTTTTCTACCAGAATCGGTTGCTGGGCGAATATGTTTCTTCCATCGGTGTCCCACATTTCCTCCTTTCTCTTTCTTTTGGCGATAGTGTTTATGTCCCGTAATTTTTATGCTCACGACTTATTGAACTTGTTTTTGTGAATATTAACAAGAAAATTTATAAAGTTAAGCTTATAACTTCAGTGTTAAAAAAAATAAGATCTGCTGTGTTGTTTCTCTCAGGCACAAGTTTTTTCTTTAAATTCTTTCCATGCTGTGTGATAGAAGTTTACGCATTAATTTTATAACATTAAATAAAAAATAGATTTGAAATGTCCTACAATTAATGGATAGTTCCTTAAAATAAAACTTTCTTTCAACCAACTGTTCAACACATTTAGTTTTTTTTAGTGTGATTGATCCTTTCCTTACATTAACCGAATCAGAAAAGATACTGAACATTTTTATTTGACCTTTTTAATGCATAACACGACATTTTAACCCACTTAAATTTAATTTTAAGTTTCATCCATTTATACAAGTCAAAAGACATGTAATTTCAA
This sequence comes from Metellina segmentata, assembly GCA_947359465.1. Lineage (NCBI taxonomy): Eukaryota > Metazoa > Arthropoda > Arachnida > Araneae > Tetragnathidae > Metellina > Metellina segmentata. Next base: position 47,613,108 of record OX375881.1, on the reverse strand, counting down.
AAATAATCAACACCATCAGTACACATTTGTTAAAAAATCTACCACATTTTCACATGAAAAATAGAATTAACAGATTGAAACTAAATTATGAGCAAATATTGGCCTAAACATACAAGAATAATCTCAAGATAAAAAATAGTTAACAGCATTTGTACGCATTTATATCCAAATTCACAGATAAATGTTGATGTGGTGGTTTTGTTCCGAGATCTAGCAGCAAAATAAAGATGAAAGTTCGCATCAAAAATAACACTTTTATATAAACATTTCTTTTATTCTTTTTATGTAAAGCCTTGCTACAATTTACTCTCTGCTTTTCTGATGATTCAATTCGGCTTAGGTTATTGAAAACCTATAATAAGGAAACAGCTAAAAAAAACAACGCATCATCAAAAGTTTAAAACTTGCTAACTGCCTTTGGCGCAATGTTTACATCGCCAAAATAGCGGGAAACAGCACATGTTGTTCAAAAAAAGCTATTTACTTAAAAAGTCTTCAAATTTACACTGACAAAACACTAAAATAATTATAAATAAACATTCTAGAACACGAAATTGAACACGAATAAGCTATATTTTCTTTTTAATTTAACATACACACGTTTTTCTCGAACACACAAAAAGTTCCCATGTTAAGTCTACGGGAGCTGGGAAAATACCGCTTCGGGCGGTAGAAAAGGTCTCTAAGCCAATCAAAAAGTGTTTCCCGTATGTCGCCACTCTTATTATATAGGCACTCTAGGGCCGACCAACCAATATTGTGGTTAAGGTGTTAGCCTCTAGATCGGAAGGTTCCGGGTTTGGAGATTGGGGTGCCAGCTCAGATATTGCCTCGTCACCTGACCGTGGTTCAAAATAACGTGGCGACACACTAATTGAATATCTCTAATGTTATAAAAGGAAGTGTTTGTTTGTTTGCTTCTTGTGATCAAAGTCCTGACGAATCTATGGCACTTACAGTAATGGGATTTGGCACACAGGTAATCCGAATTTAATGCAATTTATGGACTAGGCGAATTTTAAAATTCAATCTAGAACATTTAAAAATGAATTTAACGAAATTTAATCATTATTGAATGCAACAGCATAGAAGCAACACCTGCTGTATGAGGTGTTGATAAACAGATCGGATTCAAATTAATTTTTTTCGTTTCCGTTTTGATTTTGCGCGGAGAAATGATTTTCCAGCCAGACGATGAAAACAAATAATCTTTTCGCTGGACTCATTTAGTTTTTTCTATCTCCTGGACCGTTAAAGATAGAGTAAAAATTTCAATGGATTTGAAATCTGCGGAAAATTTCACTTTAGATCGAAACCTAAAAATATGATTTTCTTTAAATAAATAATTTTAAATTCAATATATATCTATTACATTTTCGCTAGAAAGATTGTGACGTCACAGTGAACTTTCTCTTTCCAAAAATAAACGGATTGCCTCTTCTGCCATTCGTGTCAAGAAAAAGAAGAAACAAATTACATTTCCTGCCCTATTCCATTTGAGGGAATGAGAGCAAAAGAAAATAAAAACATTTTGACTGGGATTGTGAAGTTCGTTTTCGTGAAATCGGAATCGTTAAAGATATATTAAAAATTTCAACGGATTTGAAATCTGAGGAAAATTTTACACCAGATTAATATCTTACATCTCGGCGTTGCTCGTGTTGGTTTGCTTCGCAAACCAATACCGGACAAGGGCAACACCGGGTATCCACGCAGTTGCTTCCATATTATAAAAGGAAGAGTTTTTGTCTTTTTGTTTTCTGCACTCAAAGTCCTGACGAATCTATGGCACTTACTGTAATGGGATTTAGCACACAGGTGGTCCGAATTTTTTGCAATTTTTAGGTCGCGGCGAATTTTAAAATTCAATCTAAAACATTTCAAAATGAATTTAATGGAATTTAATTACTATTGTTTGCGTTATAGAATGACAACAGCATAAAGATATGACAGATTCTAAATTTATTTTTTCCGTTTCCGTTTTATTCTCCGAGAAACGGTTTCAGCTGATGAACAAAACAAACAAAAAGTTTTAACTGATGTTTATGTAGTTCTTTTTCTCTCTCCTAGATCGTTCAAGATAGAGTAAAAATTTCACATCAGAAAGTTACCTAAAAACATGATTTTCTTTGAATAAATAATTTTTAAATAGAAGTTTTAATATTTTTTCGAATACAAACGCCGTTGCGCAGAATGACTGTCGTTTGATTCGGGATATCACAGATTTCATTTCCTACGCTCAGTAAAACTGAAAAACATTTTGTATGAACATTTAAAAAATCATAATATTTGAAAAACACAAAATTTTTACAGCTTTGTTTTCGTGTATCTTCTTTTGCTATACATCAACTAATTAGTCCGAAAATGGATTGCCAACTACTATGAACATCCATGCCAATTACGGAATCTGAACACAGCCTGTTGAACTGAAGACCAGAGCTTGGCTACCAGTTTGTCTATGAATTTTTTAATCATTTGTAGCATAAATAATTAAACTTCATGTTAACCACATTAAAGAGGCATGTGAATTTGAATCAACTTGATTTCAATCAAGTGATAAGTGATCAAGTTTCCTTTCTATGTGTTTGTTTGATAGTATTGAAAATGAAATAACTAAGAACAAAATGCATGTTATTTTATTCCAAATATTAAGAATTTGCTCATCACACCAAAAATTATACGGAAAATCGTCGAGTAGGTGAAGAAGCTTAATATATACTCACTCAAACTGTAACTTGCATTTTTTAAGATGTTATTTAGTATTGTAATGTGTTCATGAAAAAATAAAGACACTTCGTCACAACGAAAAGGTTTTATGGCAGTATTACAAAAGCCATTCGAATTTTGCACAAAAATTTATAACTGACAATGTTAATGTTTTCATTATGTTTTGTATATATTCTCTCTCTGGTAATTTTATAAAAATAATTTTATGCATTGATCCTTGAAGTACCCTTGCACTACTAGCTTAACCATTCTGCATTCATTGAATCGAAATTTGTAATAAAAAAAAACGGACGGGGCTGTGTCGGGACTCTAGGTTTAAGGCGTAGAATACGTCAGCGAGGCCAAATGGTGAATTGAGAGTGATGGAAATTAGTACTAGACTGTTTTAATTTCACACATCAAATGCTCATCCCATCAAATGATGTTGAAGGTTGTGGCTCAATACCGACCTGTGTTAAACTCCTTAATTCGATAATAAAACGTTTGTGTCATCAGATGTGCTATTTGCGGCGTCGAACTGAGCGGTTGAGGTACTATTATTTAGGTTTTATTTCTATCATCATGTATAAAGCAAAGCGAAAGAAAGAACACCTCAAACGTCGTGCTCGCACAAAAGAGGAGCTAAACTAAATTATGTTAGCGGCACGAAGCCTTAACTTTGAGGCGCTCCTTCCGAGCCCGCTGACGCTCAGCATCGGATGTCCGGAAACTTTTATCTGTGATTCCACATCTCTTGATCTCTCTTCCTGTTGACGTTTCTGTAATTTTTCTTGTGTTTGTTATACATATATATTAGGGTGTCACTTATTTTTCAAAGTTTTTATTTTCTAATCCATAGGTTCTAGTTTTCTTCATTTGACCCTAAAACACTCGAAAATAAATGTTTACCTTATTTGGAGAACTGCAACCCGTGCCGACTAGAGTGCCTATATAATAATAGTGGCGACATACGGGAAACACTCTCTGATTGGTTTAGAGAGCTTTTCTACCGCCCGAGGCGGTCTTTTCCTAGCTCCCGTAGACTTAACATGGGAACTTTTTGTGTGTTCCAGAAAAACGTGTGTATATTAAATTTAAAAGAAAATATAGCTTATTCATGTTCCATTTCGTGTTCTAGAATGTTTATTTATTATTATTTTAGTGTTTTGTCAGTATAAATTTGAAGACTTTTTAAGTAAATAGCTTTTTTCGAACAACATGGTGTTTCCCGCAATCTAAGTTAGCGTGTTGTACAATCCATCTCATCAATTCCGCATGTAATTGAGCGTTTATATGATTCATTTATACAGAATGTATCCATATTATAACAATCGTTTGCTTTTTGTTCTCCCTGAAATGATATATTAATTCCCCCAGAAACCGTCTTTGAGACGATTCTGGTAGAAAATGGCTGCCGCGCATGCGCATTGGGCCAAATTTGGTCCCTTGTCGCCACTCTTATTATATAGGCACTCTAGTGCCGACTTGCATGGAAACATGTTCGTGCAAGTTGCGTCGCAGGTACCGCGCGTGCGCCGTGCTTGCTGTGTCAGTTAGGCGGTTTTTCTTACAATCTGGCCTTTTGAAAGTCTCGTCTACTAAAGCTCCATAAACTCCGATGAGGACCTAATTGCCAGGATTTCTGTTGCTGCCGGTGCCGTCCGAGACATGCCCGATGTGTTTGAAAAAGTGCGCCGCTCGCTACGTCGCAGGTGTGCATTACCGCAGGCGGTTGCTCTTTTGAGCAGTTTCTGTCATTTTGCCACATATGCTGTCAATAAAATTATTTAGTACCTTCTCTATCCATTTGGTGTTTCGATCTTTCATGTGACAGTAACGGCGGATACCTCCTAGCGGTTCACCGCTTGCTCTCCGCCCATGTATTGTATGGTGAAAATTGCTTGTTTAGATGTTTTCTATCACCCCTTACATTTTTGCCCATGAGTTTCGAAACACCCTGTACAGAAAAAAATTATGAGTGTGGTGTCTGGGATCCAACAAACATATTTATCCAAGTTCAAAATTTTCAAGTCACTGGTTATGGGTTACAATCAAAGTGATCTAAACTGGCTTAGAGCCAGATGGAACAATTTACGCTGTTCTATCATGCTATTATTAATTTACTAAGCTAATTTCTGTTGCATTATAATCTTTAAAAAAATTTGCCTAATTATATGTCCTATTACAATAATGTTATATATAATATAAATGTTTTAACATAAAAATCAAAACTACCTAGATATTAAACTGCTTTCATTACCTAAGGTCCAAGAAATTTAGACTTGTACAAGCAAGGAATTAATTTTAAAACCATAAAAATTCGAATGTTTTAATTTTAAAAAATCACGTCTTTTTCACTAATATGGAATGATAAATTTGCAAAAAGACATAAAACTATGAAATTTCTACAGGTGTCTGTTAAGATTGTTTTATTTATTCTTACACTTACTCGAACATGGTACTATCAGATTTTTTTTGTTGCAGAACTAATCTTTCGCACACATAAAACTATAGGTATTGTCTTCTGTTTTTTGTAAATTCATTAATGATACAAGTATTTTCTAATAAAAACATATGTATGTAGGGGTAAAACTACAAACCTCCCCCACTCCTCATCACCAGCACCCTCTACCTCCTATGGGCTGCGCGAGCAGCGAACAAGAGAAGGAAGTCCAACATCAAAAGAGGAAGGTTGTTCCTCTGATGTGCTGAAAGGATTTGAATGAGCAAGACGTGCTCATCGATGTTTGTGGCTTAGTTTGTGGTTTGTGCCAGACCGGACGGGCATAGTGTATATGTTGGTTTGTAAGTACATTTATATTTGCCATGTTGGCAACACCTTGTACTTCTTCTCTGACTGATAGCAATGGTCGTTGTACTCTAGTCGTTGTGTGTGTAATGTTCTTCATGTGTTGGTAAGTTCTAATAAATATTAAATAAAGAAGTTGTGCATCTATTAATTCATCAAGCAACACGTAAACAGAGTTTACTTAATATGATAGCAGAGCGTGGTTTTTGAAAATTAGTGTTGCTTAAGAATATACCGATACCACCGTAAAAAGAAAATGAAGCATGCAAGAAGCAGCGATATTAGTATACCGCTATTTGATGGTTCGGAATATTTTAATTGGAAAGTAAGATACATGATGAAATTTTTGCAGTTTAAAAAATGTAAGGAAGTGGTACAACGAAAAGTTAATACAAACGATAACCAAGAAAAATGGGAAGAAAAAGATGTACAAGCAACGAATTATATTTATGGCGCAATAACAAACAAGCAATTGGAATACATCCATGAATGTGAGTCTGCTTTGGATATAATAGCCAAATTTGATACCATGTATTTGAAAACTTGGTGGAGTGGTCGTTCACGGTAAGACGTTTGTCGCCAACTAAATTTTATCGCCAAATCAAGATGGCGGCCAAATTCCGTAACAGCAGATAGGGTTGCCATAACAAAAACGGCAGATGTGAAGAAAATCCGCAAAAGGTGAAAGTTACCATATTTGGCGACAAATCGCCTTCTTACCGTGAACGACCACTCCACCGAAAACTTCAACGTCATTGCAAATTGTATGTAGAAATAACTTAGAAAATGTCAAATTGAAGAATTGCTCCGATTTATGTTTATTTTTTGATGAGTTTGAGAAGTCTGTTAACGAGCTTAAACAAGCCGGTGCAACCGTGACTGAACAAGAAAAACTTAATTACATGTTAAGAGCATTACCATCAAACTACAGTCATATTGGTGATTTAATTGATGTTTTACCGGAGAAGGACAGAACAATTGATTATCTAAAAAGTAAAATTAAGTCAAAATCGCTCGAAGAGAAAAATGATTGTGAAGACAGAGCACCAATAGAAAAATCGAATGCATTTAAAATTGAAACAAACAATTAAATGTCATAATAGAAGAAGAGCAGAAGATATACTGGAGATTGTTCATACTGATGTAAATGGACCTCATAGAACAACTGGATGTAATGGTGAAAAATACTTCGTGAGTTTTATCGATGATTATAGCAAATTGGCAAAAGTCTGTTGTATTGAAGGATCAAGTCTCTTTCATCTGCACCTCAATCATTAATTAAATATTAAGTTTACCGGAACTGTGTGTGAACTCGATTATTACATGTATATGTATAACGTGTAATTTATAACAAAAAATTTAGAAGGATTTATTTTTTTAAAGACGATCTTGAAAAATGTTTAATTTGGACAATTTTGTATGAAATGAAAAAAATAGAAATTTCTCGATAAATTTCGTGGAAGGCGATTACCACATATTGGCCTCTGGATCGGAAGGTTCCTGGTTCGAATCCGGGGTCCAATATTGTAGTCCAGAGACAATTTGTGTGCCAACATTCTGGCCCATGTCATCTATACGACGCATGACGGTATTTCTAGACAAAGCTATTTTATCAACCATATTTTTGACGTCAGAATAAGGTTTTTTCTTGCGGGTTAAAAACTTAGAAAGTTCATAAGAAGCTTTCACCATAGTTTCCATTTCGTCATTCCTCTTCTGAAACAAGGATTGTTGGCCGGCTAACGATATATATTTTTTATTGATAAATTCCGTTGTCAAGTGTTATCCGATAGGATATTTTCTGTTGAAATCAATATGCAGTTGTTTGAAATATCGGTCCATGTTAAATTTTTTCGGCACTGCAACGTTACTCAACTTTTGACTTGATGCAGCAACAATCTCAACAAGACTGTAAAGAATTTCGGTTTTTTTTTAATAACATTTTTCTTTCTTTTTTATTGCTGTAATGATCCTTTGAATGCATTTTTTAGAATGAAACTTATATATTTACAACGTTTTTTCCCTGATTAATTCTATAGGAATTATAACTTTTCCAGGAGTTTTCAAGAATAAAGTTATTTTTATTTTAGGAACATGTTTTCCTTTTTGTATGTGTAAATATTGTTTAAAAGATCACAAAAATCAACCAAACCCTATATTTTTGGAAAGAGTAATAAAACTTTATAGAAATAAACAAATCCATGATTTGAAAATCTGGAAAAACAAAATTCTAATTTTAAAATATTCAAATATACTCTAATTTCAAGGGGGTCCGTTACTCAAAATTCTAACACCGTCAATTTTAAAGTTTTTGTTCTGAATTTTTTTTCGGTAGGAAAAAACAATGTATTTTGCAATTAGAATAACTATTTCATATTTTCAAAACTTAAAGTTATTTTTTGTTAACATTAAGAAAGGCAAAATTTTGACATTTGGCAAAATTGATATAGCTTAAAATATTTTATAATAAATCCCTCCATTCTTGCATTAATTAACTTCTAAAAGTTCACACTATGAATTGTGTTCGTGATTTTTAGTTGAAACAATTAGAAAAAAATTAAAAAATATATTTGAAAAGTAAATGTAGAAAATGTATTTCCGATTCTACTGATGGTAGAAAAAAAAATTTAGGCATAATTTTATTGAGAAATACATATCTATATTATTTTTTAAGATAATAATTAAAAAAAAAAATTGGACTTTTTTTTCATATTTTGAGTCACAGACCCCCTAGCATTGACAATTTATAAAAAATGACTGATGTCATATTTTTTATACCTATTAGTAGACATTAAATATATTTATTTCTTTAAAAAAAATGTGAAATTCAGTTAAGTTTCCTGTTATATATCTGTTGTAAACTGTTTTGATCACATACATTTCGCAATATAATAGCAATTTATCATATTCTCAGTCTCTGTACATAAATAATTCAAGAATCAATAACACAATGTCCAAAAGTCATTAGACGGGAAATGCCAAAGTTGCTTAACCTACAGGCCAGCAATGGTAAAAATCTGTAACCTTCAGATCTTGTAATTAAATGTTTTAATTAGTGATTTTGCAGAACAGTTCCTGTCTTTGAATGGTTGTATTGTATTCTAAGAATATAAACAATACAGTAAAAAGTATTGATGTTAAATTTCAAAATTATTCATAGTTAACATTTAGTGTTCCCACATTTTGAGAATGTCCCATAGTTCAGCACATACACAAAGACAGCAACAGAAGACACAATTACAGACAAGAAAGTAAGCGACGCTCGAAAGTGCGAACTGAAACCAGCTAGAGGGGGCAGCCAAGAAGTGATAGATAACAGAAACTAAGCATATTGCCTCACCCATCTGATAGGGTTCTCAACAGATAGAACAGTTTTAAAAAATTATTTAAATGCTGCTTTGAATCTTCAGCTGGATGACTTTTCAAAAAGATTAGAAAACCGATTAGAAAATGGCTACCACTCTGAATGAAACATGGCCGACCAACCGGTATAGTGGTTAAGGTGTTAGCCTCTAGATCGGAAGGTTCCTGGTTCGAATCCGGGTCCGGGCATGGATGTTTGTAAACGTATGGTGTAGAGGCGGCTGGTGCACCTTAAATCTGTCGTGGCCGAAAGTCCTCACGTTGGGTTGGCGTGGAAGTTTGGAGAGTGGGGTGCCAGCTCAGGTGTTGCTTCGTCATCTGACCGTGGTTCAAAATTACGAGGTGTTGTCCTCGAATCTTTCCCTTAAGGGACTGATTCCGGACCGTCGTCAATAGCCCGTTGTGTTGCTCTAGTACGACGTTAACAAAAATTACCAAATTACGAAATTACTGAATGAAACATGTCAAACTCCGCCCACAATTTGGGATAGTGACTCTCACTGTGGGTACTATAAGTAATGCCTTCAGTGAACCCTCTGTGCTCAGGTAATTTTTACTTAATTGGTAATTTTTTGTCAACGTCGTACTAGAGCAACACAACGGGCTATTGACGACGGTCCGGGATCAGTCCCTTAAGGGAAAGAACCGAGGACAACACCTCGTAATTTTGAACCACGGTCAGATGACGAAGCAACACCTGAGCTGGCACCCCACTCTCCAAACTTCCACATCAACCCAACGTGAGGACTTTCGGCCACGACAGATTTAAGGTGCACCAGCCGCCTCTACACTATACGCTTACAAACATCCATGTCCGGACCCGGATTCGAACCAGGAACCTTCCGATCGAGAGGCTAATATCTTAACCACTGTACCGGTTGGTCGGCGTCCGTGAAGTTTTTTCTGGTTTTTTTGCTTGGCAGTAAGACGCTCTCTTGAAACATTTGAAGCTGATTGGATGAATATACGTGACGTCAGCGTGAGATGTTATGAATTTGAGCAACTTGCACGGTCAATGAGGCTTGGACGAAATCTGAAACTAAACTTATCAATAAATATCCGCTTACCGGCAGCGAAACTGCTTCTTAATTAAGTAAAATCATAACCCGGACAAGTTTAGTTTGAAAACATCTGTGCATTTGTTTTTGTATTTCGTAAGTGAGTGCATTTTGTCTTAGACTGTCGTTTGATCTTAGTTGCAAAGATATATTCTGTTTTCTAAATTCTTACAGAATATGGCGAAGATAAAATTGGAGTTCTCCAGTCAATTGAAAATTACTGATCCAGATGTGAAGGCTGTTATTGTTATTGGCCCCAAAAATGCCGTGACATCTGTAGCTTACGATGATATAAGGATGAAATTTGGTAACAGAGTGTCATCTGAGGTAATTTCTGTATACTTCAATCTGTTTGTTAAAATCTTCAAGAAATAGGTTGGTATTTTAATAAACGTCGCACTGTAACAACACAACAATCTTCAAGAGGATAAGATCTGTTTAATGTGTGTTGCATCATACAATAGTACCTGCCTTTGATCTAAAATAATTTAAGTACAAAGAATTGTTTTCAATATTTCTTCATCAAGATAATTCTGTTCATTTGACAGTTTTTGTTTTCTTGGTTTACACTTTGACACAAACAAAATGACATTTTTGAGATTACCTGGTACAATTTACTCGTAAAAGTATTTGGTAGTTCCAGTGTAACCAGCCTACACTATCGGACATTAAATAGACCACTGTTTTTGTTGCTCCAGTGTGACAGAAATTCAATTACTGACCTACCAATAGACATGCAACCAACTGAGTTTCCAATGAAAATATGCCTCCAGACTGCAAATATGTAAAGTTTTAATAAAATTAACTGATCATGACAACTGTCATTAATTAAATTAAATTTTTTCCAAATTTGAATAATTTGGTCATTACTTTGATCTAACACAGGCCTCGAAATAGATGTTTTAAAACAGGTGCACCTTGTGCACCTAAGTTTTTTAATTAGGTGCGCTGCGTGCACCTAGTGGGAAAAAATTAGGTGCACAATTATATTTTCATGTGCACCCGGGTATTCCGAGCCCTGATCTAACATATATCAATAAGTTTTTTGATTTTGTTTGTTGTGTTATAATGAAGAAAAATCCAGAAAATAGTAGTGAAATTTATGGTTAGCATTTGGTTTGATTACAAGAATTGTGTTGTCTGTTTTAATTGATTTCAAACTGGATTGTGCAATTGTTGTGATCACAATATCCTTAATTCAGCAATATAATTTGTCTAAGGCATAGCATGTCCTTTCTCATTGTTTGTAAGACCAAACAAAATTAGTGTGAAAGCTAACTTTCTGAATAATATTGGTATATCTTTGATGTAGAGATGTTTTTGTGGCAATGCTTTTGGTGTACTTTTTATATCGCCCAAGGAAAAATTTCCGAAAAAACATCGTTTTGGGCTTTGCAGAAAATAATTTTCAGATGAAAAAATTCATACTTTACAAATATTTGCTTTAATGAAATGCTTTTTCTGAAATAACTTTATAGTAGTTTGTCCAAGTTAAGTAATTGGTTAGTTTTAAGTTTATTAGAACCAAGCTATATAGTATGAATTTTTAAATGACATTAATTCTAGCAAACAAGAGTTAATGAATGATTTATAAAAATTAATAAAAGAGATTCACATATAATTGCTAGGTTACCTTTTCTTTGAACAACTTGCTACAAAAACATTGCCCAAAAAGAGTACACCTAATTCTGTTTTCACACAAATTTGATTTAACACGAATTCAAAATAAATATTTCATCTCTTTTTACTCGAGTCAATTTGATTTAACACAAACAGGCCAATCCAATTTTTAAGAATTTTTTTTTTATTTGTGGCATAATAGTATTTCTATATTGCATGCACTAATGAGTAATGCCCCCTGCAAAGTTTCAACATGAACTGAAGTGGCTGACATCCTCTTATAGATAATTATATAATGGCCTAACCAAAACACGAACACAACAATTAATAACTGAATTCATTCTCAAAACCGGTGATGCATGACCACCTGAAGAGACATGTGCTGATTTTGCTCAAGAGGTCACAGAAAGAAATTCATTAACCTTTAGCTGTTGTATGCGAGACCACAAGTCATTTTCCGTGGAATGTTTTCACCCCTCAAAATGAATAATGCTCTCTGCCTTCTTCACTACCTTCCTAGAAGTGGCTACCAAAGTCACATTCCACATCTGGCTCAGCTATCTTTCTTGTTTTTAGTTTTATACCTCTTGCGTTTTCCATGCGGTCTCGGAGACTGCTCACAGCAGATGTGTTACAGTTCCTTTCCGATAGCATTGGCTCTTGTCAAGTAACTTAAATGTCGTAAAAAGCAAGCAATGGCATCAAATTTTTCTAAAAAAATCGCCTTGTGTTTTTTATGCAAAAAGAAATTTATGATATTGTTAACAATTGGTCTGATATATGAATTTAGTATTCAGATATCAAAAACGACCATGACACTCATTCCAAAATATCTACAGACGAGAATGTAGACACGACTGCCCAAGACACTTTCTTTCAAGAAGAATATTATTATGGAATGAACAAATTCAAATGGTGTGTTCAAGAACTTAATCGGGCTTTTCGAACTCCAAAGCATAATTGCACAATTACCATGATTGAAACTTCCTGCAAGAATAGGACCTAAAGCCAAGCCAGAGATACCCAGAATTTACTTTTTGATGAAAATATTGTAAAAGTAACTGTTAAATGGACTAAAGTAAAAATTATGTGTTACACATGATATTAAAATAAAATCATTTCTTGGACTTAGTTATATTCAATAGTCTTCAAATCAAATCATGAAGACATTGATTATTTGCTACTGATGGTGTGGGACGTGAAGTATTTCACTGCATTACTTCTAAAGTAAGGTTTTTATTTTTATTGAGCTGCTTACGAATTGATGATCTTGAGCCGAGAAAGAAATGTATGTTGATAGATAAGCAGCACCTATATCAGAAATTTTTAATGCTGTTATAAAGAATTACCAAAAATTATTCTATTAGTGAATATGGATGCATCAATGAGATAGATGCTTGTGAAATTCATGTGATAATGCAAATATAAAATGTACATGCCGAAAAAAGCTGGTTAAACATGGACTGAAAATCACTTGCCTTTGTGATACAAGGAGTAACTATCTTTGTAAAGCGTACATGTACTGCAGAAAAGATTCCGATAGAGATGGGCTCCCTTAAGATGAAAAGAAATTGAATAAACCCATGCAGGCTCTTCAACTGATTGAACTAGTTCAGAAACATAACTTCAGACAATTGGGTTTCTTCAGTTGAACTCGTGAAATGTTTGCAGAAAAAAGAACCCAATAAATCAAAGGCTCGGGATAGCTGTATGTAAGGTTTTACCATCGAAATGACACTAATTTCTTACATCCCTCCCAAAAGAAAAGCTGTCATTTTTGATATCCTCGATGCACCATTCTAGTCAAACAGATGCTTCTTCAAGAAAACCTGAAATTATCCCAATGTACAACTTGACAAAAGGTGGTATGGATGTATTTGAAAAAAAATGTTCATTTTCAAGTGGTCATTGAACACAATGTTGACCTATGGCGAAATTCTTCAGAATAGTGGATATATGTGCAGTAAATGCATTTGTGTTCCAGTTGTATCCCAAAGCTCCGAAAATGAAGCGAAAGAATATCATGCTTTCATTAGCAAAGCAATTTTATCAGGATTGTCAATCAACTAACTGAATAAAAACAGCTATAAATATGTATATTTTATTTCGACGATAAACTCCTTGTTTTTTAAATGGTATAATTATTTAAAATGAAGTATTTCATCTTTTTATGGTTAGCATTTGGTTTGATTACAAGAATTGTGTTGTCTGTTTTAATTGATTTCAAACTGGATTGTGCAATTGTTGTGATCACAATATCCTTAATTCAGCAATATAATTTGTCTAAGGCATAGCATGTCCTTTCTCATTGTTTGTAAGACCAAACAAAATTAGTGTGAAAGCTAACTTTCTGAATAATATTGGTATATCTTTGATGTAGAGATGTTTTTGTGGCAATGCTTTTGGTGTACTTTTTATATCGCCCAAGGAAAAATTTCCGAAAAAACATCGTTTTGGGCTTTGCAGAAAATAATTTTCAGATGAAAAAATTCATACTTTACAAATATTTGCTTTAATGAAATGCTTTTTCTGAAATAACTTTATAGTAGTTTGTCCAAGTTAAGTAATTGGTTAGTTTTAAGTTTATTAGAACCAAGCTATATAGTATGAATTTTTAAATGACATTAATTCTAGCAAACAAGAGTTAATGAATGATTTATAAAAATTAATAAAAGAGATTCACATATAATTGCTAGGTTACCTTTTCTTTGAACAACTTGCTACAAAAACATTGCCCAAAAAGAGTACACCTAATTCTGTTTTCACACAAATTTGATTTAACACGAATTCAAAATAAATATTTCATCTCTTTTTACTCGAGTCAATTTGATTTAACACAAACAGGCCAATCCAATTTTTAAGAATTTTTTTTTTATTTGTGGCATAATAGTATTTCTATATTGCATGCACTAATGAGTAATGCCCCCTGCAAAGTTTCAACATGAACTGAAGTGGCTGACATCCTCTTATAGATAATTATATAATGGCCTAACCAAAACACGAACACAACAATTAATAACTGAATTCATTCTCAAAACCGGTGATGCATGACCACCTGAAGAGACATGTGCTGATTTTGCTCAAGAGGTCACAGAAAGAAATTCATTAACCTTTAGCTGTTGTATGCGAGACCACAAGTCATTTTCCGTGGAATGTTTTCACCCCTCAAAATGAATAATGCTCTCTGCCTTCTTCACTACCTTCCTAGAAGTGGCTACCAAAGTCACATTCCACATCTGGCTCAGCTATCTTTCTTGTTTTTAGTTTTATACCTCTTGCGTTTTCCATGCGGTCTCGGAGACTGCTCACAGCAGATGTGTTACAGTTCCTTTCCGATAGCATTGGCTCTTGTCAAGTAACTTAAATGTCGTAAAAAGCAAGCAATGGCATCAAATTTTTCTAAAAAAATCGCCTTGTGTTTTTTATGCAAAAAGAAATTTATGATATTGTTAACAATTGGTCTGATATATGAATTTAGTATTCAGATATCAAAAACGACCATGACACTCATTCCAAAATATCTACAGACGAGAATGTAGACACGACTGCCCAAGACACTTTCTTTCAAGAAGAATATTATTATGGAATGAACAAATTCAAATGGTGTGTTCAAGAACTTAATCGGGCTTTTCGAACTCCAAAGCATAATTGCACAATTACCATGATTGAAACTTCCTGCAAGAATAGGACCTAAAGCCAAGCCAGAGATACCCAGAATTTACTTTTTGATGAAAATATTGTAAAAGTAACTGTTAAATGGACTAAAGTAAAAATTATGTGTTACACATGATATTAAAATAAAATCATTTCTTGGACTTAGTTATATTCAATAGTCTTCAAATCAAATCATGAAGACATTGATTATTTGCTACTGATGGTGTGGGACGTGAAGTATTTCACTGCATTACTTCTAAAGTAAGGTTTTTATTTTTATTGAGCTGCTTACGAATTGATGATCTTGAGCCGAGAAAGAAATGTATGTTGATAGATAAGCAGCACCTATATCAGAAATTTTTAATGCTGTTATAAAGAATTACCAAAAATTATTCTATTAGTGAATATGGATGCATCAATGAGATAGATGCTTGTGAAATTCATGTGATAATGCAAATATAAAATGTACATGCCGAAAAAAGCTGGTTAAACATGGACTGAAAATCACTTGCCTTTGTGATACAAGGAGTAACTATCTTTGTAAAGCGTACATGTACTGCAGAAAAGATTCCGATAGAGATGGGCTCCCTTAAGATGAAAAGAAATTGAATAAACCCATGCAGGCTCTTCAACTGATTGAACTAGTTCAGAAACATAACTTCAGACAATTGGGTTTCTTCAGTTGAACTCGTGAAATGTTTGCAGAAAAAAGAACCCAATAAATCAAAGGCTCGGGATAGCTGTATGTAAGGTTTTACCATCGAAATGACACTAATTTCTTACATCCCTCCCAAAAGAAAAGCTGTCATTTTTGATATCCTCGATGCACCATTCTAGTCAAACAGATGCTTCTTCAAGAAAACCTGAAATTATCCCAATGTACAACTTGACAAAAGGTGGTATGGATGTATTTGAAAAAAAATGTTCATTTTCAAGTGGTCATTGAACACAATGTTGACCTATGGCGAAATTCTTCAGAATAGTGGATATATGTGCAGTAAATGCATTTGTGTTCCAGTTGTATCCCAAAGCTCCGAAAATGAAGCGAAAGAATATCATGCTTTCATTAGCAAAGCAATTTTATCAGGATTGTCAATCAACTAACTGAATAAAAACAGCTATAAATATGTATATTTTATTTCGACGATAAACTCCTTGTTTTTTAAATGGTATAATTATTTAAAATGAAGTATTTCATCTTTTAAAATGGGTTGATGGGATTTTAAATTGTGCTAATAATACATAGTTAAAGTATCTTTCATTGATTTAGCATATTAGTCAACTTTTACTAGTACTTTTGTAAGAGCAGTCTGAGAGACCACTCACACTAGTTATAAGACAGTTTATGTCACAGCAGCTAAAGGCTAATAGAGGAAGAAGACGATGTCCACAACATTTCTAGTGATAGCAGTGATATTTCAGTCGTATGCGAATGTATGCGTCGTTTATTCTCAGAAAGTGAAAAAGAATAAAATCTTGTTTATAAGTAAAACAGATTTTTTGTTCAAGAATTTTTTTCATTTCAAATGCAACTGTACTTAAATCCCATTATTACATGTATATTTTGTTGAAATAAAATTATAAGCTTAAAATGAATATTTTCATGTTTTTTTACAAATTGATTTTACTGATTTTTTAGCTCCAGAACCCCAATCTTTTCTTCCATATATGCAATGTCTTTTTTCACATATTCTTCAAGAACATATCTATTGTGTAAAAACAGAATAAGGTGTATATCAATGTTGCACTATAACGTTTCTAGAATAAATGCTTTGTACTTTGCGAAAAGTTTAATTTTAATCTTGAAAATCTTTTCTAGTTTTTTAAAAATGCCCAGCGCATTGCCAAGACTTGTTCAAGTGATGTTATACCTCTTTATATGAAGAATGTTACTTTGATTCGTCTACCTAGCTCATGCTCAAGGCACAACACTCCATCCCAAGCTCATGTTCTGGCCAAGTTTATTAAAAACCATTCAACAGGACACAATGAAGACATTGTGGTAATTATATAGTAGTTTTCTGGCTTCATTGATTTTTATGAATACTTACAATTATGATGTATATCGATTTCATAAATGTTTTGTTTACTTGTTTAAGAAATTGATTGTAAAAGTTTAGTCTCTTCAATTAATCATAATCTCTTTGTTAGTTTCCAGATGTGTTCCCAAGGTGTATGGGGTCAAAGCCCCTTCATAACTTAAAAATTAAAGTGGCTTTAAAAAATAGGTTTCACAGTATACATACAGGGTTGGGATATTTCTTTAATGTGTTTGTTTGCAATTTTCAAAATCAACTGCCTGTAAAGTGCTTATTTTTTAGTTTTGTGAAATAAAGTGCTTAATTTGTAATCAAAATTAAGCTCAGCCCCAAGCTTTTGTCATAAAATCACTGGTATACTTTGGAATATATCCAGGCTTTTAAGGTCTTCTCTAGAAGTATTTTTTTTTATCTTCAGAGGGGGAAAATTGTCAAATTTGTTGGAACTTTACTTTGTAAATACCTTGATTCCTGGATACATCCTTTTTAGAAGACAAGAAAACATGGTAAATCATGTTTTGTTGTTTTTTATAAATTTCCAATAGCGGGTACAAAAGACAAAACCGAAGATGAACAAAAGCAATGTAAAAAAATAACTCAAATTTGTTGGAACTTTACTTTACAAATACCTTGAGCCCTGGATACATCCTTTTTAAGAAACAAAAAAACATGGTAAATCATGTTTTTTTTTTTTTTTAAATTTCCAATGGTGGGTACAAAAGACAAAACTGAAGACGAACAACAGAACAAAAGCAATGTAAAAAAAAAGGCAACAGAAGAAAGTCTATGGACCCATTCGGTCTCTCGTTTCCCAGTATCGTTCCCACAAAGTTGTAGCAGAGAGCGCAGGTGTGTATAGTCCATGAGTTACTGAAGGTTGCAGAGCTTGCAGCGTGGATCGTCAAGGATGCCTGTGCAATGTAAATGTCTTGCAAGACAGTCGTGGCCAGTAGTGAGGTGGAATTCTGCTACGGCTTTCATTCTAGGCCAGTCAGAAAGATTTGAGACTTTTTTCCCTGTCAGGATTTCTGGAAATTCTTTTCTGAAAGATCTTTTTCCAAGTTCTTCTTAAAAATTGATTTAATGATTGCCTTTACATTTCGAATAGGGATTTCATCCTTAACAGTAACATGTTTTTTTTGTGTCATAAATACATTTTGGTTGAAGGTCCTGGGTGACATTTCATCACCAATTCCCATGCAATCCACTTGAGGTTCAACTCATGTTGACACTTTGTCAGGAGTTGTTTGTTTGGGCTTGACGCCTATTTGGAATAGCTATTTCTAATGCATGGATTTTGTGTATTGATTGCGAATGAATGTCGTAATGTTTGAATTTATTTGTTTAAAAATTTTTCTTTAGAGGTTCTTCTGACCACATCCTTCTGCTCATTTTTTGTTGATGCATCATCAAGCTATAAAATTGTCTAGGAAATCTTTTTAAGTTAGGCATTTTTATCTTTTGAGCATATCTTGCACCCTAGGTGCAGAATTATAATCAGTTTTCTGCAACACAACTCCAAGCAATTGTTTTGCAGGCATTTTGTCCGAATTTCGATAACTCCAGTAAAATCAAAAACAAGCATAAAACACAATTATCGGCTAAATATGTATTACATAGTCATAATATAACATCAAAATGAATAAACTTACTTTATTTAAAACCAAGACATACTTTCAGAATTTGCAATTCTGCCAATAACTTTTGAAGTTAAATATTTTGTCATTGACATAGAAGATGTGTTATTTATTAAGTGTTTGTGGTAATTTTTTTGGGCTGTGTATGGGAGGTTGTTCCGTAGCGAGAAAAGAACAAAAGGTGTGGCATGGAGCGCACTTTGCAATGCAAAACATCCTAGCTTACAATTTTTTTAAAATCGGCCAAAATTGTGATAAAATTAAGAAAAATTGTTCTGCAAAGACTTTGTTTGTTCTGCAATGTACATCACAGTTTTAAGCACTTTCTGCTCCTGGGTCTTGCACAAACCATTCACTGATAATGTTGAATTGTCCTAGTTTTGAGTCCTCACAGGCACATCTTTTTATGTGTGTATGGGCATCACAACTCCCAGGTACCCAAGGGATCTTTTCTTTTTCACACTCATCTAACCTATATTTTCTTTTTCTTCCACCTTCATTGTGTTGTCTGTCTTGTGTTTGGTGATGCTTGACCAAATATGGCCCTTTTACGCCATAGAATCCAAAACCAACCAACCAACAAACCTAGTTTTTTTTAAGTTTGTCTTTTACAATAAAATATTTCATGTTTGGGAGTTCTTGATGCTCTTTGTAAATTCATAAAAAATTGCAATTGCTTTAAATTATTTAATATAATGTTCTGCTCATAAACTAATCAGCATAATTTCTTGTAATGAAAATTGAGATGATGTATTGATTAGTGTTCCATTTGTTATCTAATAAATTAACTTCAGGATTATTTTAAACTGACTTTTATTTTGTTTAAATTGCAGCTAATTGTGATTAAATATCAAAATTGTAAGTAAAAAAATATGAACTAACTAATATGCAACATTTTATTTTAAATGTGTTACATTTTATGGCACTATAACTTATTGTATAAATTTTGTGTATTACATACTTGACAACTACTCTAGATTTTTCAACTTCATAAAAACTGCTTTTTTCAGATTTTTCTTATGAATGAGGAATTGTCAAACGACACCAAATTGTAAGAGAAAATGCTCTAGTGACAACAGCAGTGGCAACCATGAAAAAAAAAAAGCCTCAGAATCTATTTGCTAGATTGTCAATAAAACCTTCTTTGGCATCACTTTTTAAGAAAAATTTACACACATTCCTCTAAAACACAAGAAAAATTGTTTGAAAATATTTTTGCCTACATTTGATGCCATTTTGTGTGAAAAAAACAGCAAATTGGTTTCATTGGTTTTAAACTGCCATCAAGTATATAACAGTAGTAGAAAGCCAGAGGTAACTTTTCTGTTTTGAGCTACTTTCTTAAAATCCAAATTGGCATAGTTATTAACTTGAATCTTTTAATTATTTTTTATTTGAAAACTAGTTATGAGGTATTTTTTCATATTTGACAGCTTTACATTTTATGTTGTAAAAATCTTCCATATTTTTTCCTTGGAAGTTTTGGCAGGTATGGCGTTAAATGTAACCAGAAGTTTCATTACTATTGAAATTTCATTTAAAATTATTGTTTTTTTCTTCTGTTTAATCTAATATTATTTTTCAGCTCCTATGTGAAGAAAGGAATGTGTTAGCATCTGTATGTGCCATAGCTCGATCCTATCCACTCTACAACAAGAAAAAATCTGACAGTACTGTAGTCACAATTTCGATAGAAATCATGTTAACTAATCCTGATGGCTCCAAGGGCCGTCTTTTAAGTGATTCAGAGATAACTTGCCTAGCAACAGCAGCCGAGGGTGTAAGGTTAGCTGCAAGAATAGTTGACAGTCCATGTTGTGATATGAATACAGATGACTTTTTACAGGTATTCAGGTTTTATAAGTAGTTGGGTAATTAATCCATGTGAATCCTGCCTTAAATTGAACATAAATGCATGCACATTATTTCCCATTCTGTTTCATGAAATCTGAATCTTATAAGGCTGGTAAAACCAGTTTCGCAAAGTATTGGGTCATCCAGAAAGTTCTGCATTTTTTTAAGTTATAAATACAGACTCTCCAACTGTTATGGAATTTCCATAGTTGCTACGGAAATGAGGTGAAAACTATACGGAGCTACGGATGTATAGTACAAAAAGCGCCAAAAATACTCTTCCTCAATCCCACTTTCCCTTCCCTACCTGCTATGAGAAGGCACCCCCCCCCCCGCCGGAATGACATAGGCCATTGCATTACGGAAATGACGTCTTCGGAAGATGCTTCTGTTACGCCTCCGCTAGGACGGTAAAGCTACAGTTTCAAACAAAGTGGAGCCGTTATCCAGCAGCCGTAATGTAGCTGTGGATGAGGTCACTGAAACATTGCTTATACAAACAGATGGCGTTGGTTTTCTACAGAGTGTTTGTGAGCGTAACGAAAATTAGCAGAGCCGCCATTTGCATGCCAATCGTCATAACGGTCTCAAACAGTGGTGGAACGTTTTTACTCTTGTAGTGGCACCATTTCATTTCCTGCGAGAACAATTTGAGCAGAGGGAAGCAATACAAGCAAAAAATTTTGACTGGCATTGTTTAGTTTGTTTTTGTAAAATCTGGATTGTTGAAGATAGATTGAAAATTTCAACGGATTTGAAATCTGCGGAAAATTTTGCACCATATCGATACCATTAATTATTTAAAAAAATTAATGATCAAATGGTAAATAATTTAATAATAAATCTGTTCTAGGTATCAATCTGACGTAGCATTTTACGCTGATTTGAAATCTGTTGAAATTTTCACTCCTTCTTCAACTATCCCGAAGTTTGAAACTTGGATTAGAGAATAAAAAAGCCACTTTGTTGTGTTACTTGTTTGTGTGACTTTTAAAATAAGATTCATTCACTTATATATTTAGTAAATAATTTTGAATATTTAAAAATTTTTGTTTCAATTAATTGTTTAATAATTTTTAAAATGTTATTTATTTCTTAATTGATTATTTTTTTAGTAACTTTTTATTAATTAATCAATAATTTATTGATACTATGTCGTAGGTAATATGTCGGTAAGAAGTGCTACTGATGATTGGGGTACCAATGTTGGAGAGTAAGTAAATGCCAATGAAGCAGTACAAAAATTTAAGAAAATGTCATTGAATCATAGCATCATTTTGTTCTATGAGTTTTGCCGTCTTTCCGGCTACTGGAAAATTCCTTTAAAAAAGTCATTAGGCTTATTTGTAAAGAAGTTTACGAGATGCCATTTGACAGCCTTGAAAGAATTGAACTCCAGGCCGTTCAGAGAATTTTGAAGTCACCCGAAGAGGTGAAAATCTGAGGTAGCAAGGTCTGGTGAAAATGGGGAAACACAAAACATCCCAGCCATGCTTAATAAGTCTGTATGACATTTAGCGAAGTGTGGGGCTGAGCATTGTCATGCTGTAAGACGACAGTTGGTCAGTTTTGTCCGCTTTGCTTCGATTTCTGCTTTTAATACTGCCATATGAGAACAATATTTTTCCGAATTTACTGTCTGATTTTGTGGCAATAATTCATTTTGAACAATTTCTTTTAGCATACACAAAGCATTACTTTTTTAAGATGCAGCCCCCATCTCAATGTTACTTGGGAAGGTTCATTTGGCTTGCACATGATCTTTTTCTTGTAGTATTGTTGTATAGTAGAGGTGAACAACCTGCGGCCCGCGAATCATCAATTTGCGTCCAGCAAACTAATTTTGACAAAACTTCCAAGAGGATTTAAGTTAAGAAGCAAATTGACTGACTAACATTTAGAATCAGTCTTAAGAGTTTCTACTAGCAGTATTGTGTGTGTGTGAACCTAACATACCTAAATTAGTAAAACTCAATATCTGATACTAATAAATTTCTGATACTCATCTTTATTGATCATTGTACTATTCCTGTTATTAAATTTATAACCTAAAATAATTTGACACATTGACAATTGAGACACATTCTTAAAAGTAATTCTAAATGATTGATCATTACAAATGTTTGTTAAGTTCTTTTTTTAAACTATTCACAATATCATTCATTTAGCTTTGTAACAAGCTCCTAGATTTTTTGAGAAAACATTTTTAAGTTTAATCTTAAAATAATAAGTGACTATTTTTTTTTACTATACATATTAAATGTTATAACATCTGTACATAATTGGGTAGTAGCACTTTCATTGTGTCTGTGCTGTAACTTCATTTGCGGCCCCCCATGTCTCAATCAACGGTGCAAGTGGCCCTTCTCCCAAAAAGGTGGTGCACCCCTATTGTATAGTATCCACTTCTCATCTTCAGTACTGAGCAGTTTCAAAAAAGGAGCTTCTTTATTTCATTTCAGCAAAGAATCACATGCTGAAATTTGAGCAAGCATATTCTCTTGTGTTAAAGTATGGAGCACCCATACATCGTAGCATCTTACATGCCCAATCTTCTTCAGATGATCATGAACTGTACTTATTGGAATATTTAGTCTGACAGTTCCTGAACCGTGTAACGGATTTTTAGCGATAGCATCTTTTAATAGGTCCTCATTTACATAGGATGGTCGTCCAGAGCTGGCATCATCTTCGAGGCTGAAATTTCCGTGCTTAAATTCATCAAACCACCTTCCAGCTGTCATCAGAAACAGCACTTTCTCCATTTACAGCACAAATTTTATGAGCAGCCTGACTCGCAATTTTTCTTTTCTTAAAATAAAAGAGCATAATATGACGCGAAAATGAACTTTTTGGTTCTCCATTCTTAGCACTGTAGTGAAGTAAAAATTATACCACAACACAAGCAAGAATTATGCAGTGAAAGCAGAAAAGACCGAATTCGTACATCTGACTTTAATGGCGGTCACTCCTTATCAGCGGTTGCAAAATAATAAGAACGCTTCGATTTATAAAAACTGCAGTACTTTCCGGATGATCCAATAGATTTTATTTAAAGCATCTTGAAAGATTTACTGTAAAGACTAAAGTATTAGTCTGTTTTAAGTACAATTTTTAGCCCTCCAAATGGTTGCGATGAGATATCTTGTCCATCAAGATCTGACCAATTTTGTTAATGACCATTTCATCGTCAAAGTACTGCTGATTTTCTGACGAGATCAGGATCTGGTTAGTTTTCTTTTAACGACGAGATATCTCGTCCACCAAGATCTGCTTGGGAGACGAAATACCTCGTCAAGACAACCGCTAGGAGGGTTAAATGTCCACTAGGAAAATGGTAAGATTTACCCAACTTATAGAAGCAGCTGAAATTCAATATATGAAAACTCAAATGTTATTTACTGTAGCTTCGTTGTTTTTAGGAAATCGCTGAAGTTGGCAGGTCTTGTAATATCACGCCTACTATAATTCGTGGTGAAGCTCTGGAAAAAGAGGGTTTTGGTGGTAAGTTTCGTTTAATCATATAAAGAAAATTTTAAGTAAAATGTTTCATTTGAAAAACTAGTCACATTCGCCATTTTATGACTTATTTTCAGAAACTTAAATGTTATGGGTCAGCTTGAATTTTGTTCGTTTTCAGGTTATAAAAGTTTGCTATTTAAAAGTGATAAATTTTTTTTTAATTAGAAATTTTAAATTTGTTCATATTTGATATGTTGGTTTGCTGTTTTTTTCTTTCTCAGTATTCAGAGAAGTGCTATAATTTTGTATAGTAGGTTATTTAACTGTTTTTAAACTCTTATAATATGTAAGGCAAAAATGTCTGGACTAAAATTTTTGGGAGTTTAAAAAATGAAATTATGCTTATAAGATGAAATCACAGCAGGATAAAAGCTAATTAGATTCAAAATCATTAAGCAAATAATTAACTTTTCTATGACTGAATTGGTGAGTGCAGAAACCACATATACCAATCAATGAGTGCCATTGTCAACTTTAAGAAATCTGTATAGAAACCATATAAGTGTCAGTGACTTGATTTCTTTGTGCAATGTGTCCCATCAGGTTTGTGCTTTCTTCCGGAAAAAAGAAGAAACACCTGAATCTGGACCTTTTCCACCCACGTGACCTTGCAGTCAGCCTTTGGAACCATGCCACTTATTTTCATCGCTGGGAACTCGGATAAAATTATTTTTTTCATTTCCACTTTGATTTTGCGCAAAAGAATGATATTCCAGCAGAGGATAAAAAAATTTTTAAACTGGAGTCACTTAGTTCTTTTTTTCTATCTCCTAGACCGTTAAAGATCGAGTAAAAATTTCAACAGATTTGAAATATGCGGAAAATTTCACTTTAGATTGATACCTAAAAATATGATTTTCATTAAAAAAATAATTTTTAAATTGAATATATCTTTTATATTTTCGCAAGAGATTGTGGTGTCACGTGAAACAGATTTAAAAAAAAAAAAAAAAAAAGATTGCATCTTCTGCCCTTTGTATTAAAAAAAAAAGAAACAGATTACATTTCTTATCCTATCCTATTCCATTTCAGGGAATGAGAGAAAATAAAAATTTTTTTGACTGGGATTGTTAATTCTTTTTTGTAAAATCGGAATAGCTAAAGATAGATTAAAATTTTCAACGTATTTCAAATCTGCGGAAAATTTTACACCAGATTACTAACTTACACCACGGGCACATGCTAGCCATGCAGTGGCTAGTATCAAATATTTTTTTGTGATTTTTGAACAAAGAAGTACTATTGCTTTGACTAAAATTGGTTTCAATAATAATTTCAAATTGTGGGTATATTTGTTACTAACAATAATTCTCAATCTTTTATAGTATAATTTTCACCTGAACATGTGCCTTTAAATTTTGAATTTTGTCCATGTTGAATAGTATAAAAGCTTAAATGATTTGTTAAAAATTAAATATCTTTACAGCTGAGTTAAAAAAATTTTATGTACACAGTTGCGTACTCAAATGTACGAGATTTTGAAGATAAACCTTTTTAGAACTTAGATAATTTGAGTTTCACTTTCAAAATTCTACTCAAAAAAATTTGGATTAAAAAGTGAAAAATATGTTTTCTTGCTTTCCAATAGTATATCACAAGCTACACAAGCCTTTTCTTCTTTTCATAAATTTCTTAATATTGTTTTGGTAATATTTGTATTAATGATGTAGTTTTGATAAATTTTTTCTATTTATGAAAGGTTTGTATTCTGTCGGAAAAGCTGCTGAATATCCTCCTGCTCTCGCCGTACTTAGTCACATTGTTCCTAATGCCAAAGAATCAATAGCTTGGGTCGGCAAAGGGATTGTTTATGATACTGGTGGACTCTTTGTTAAACCTAGGGTAAAGTATGATTTTACTCTGCTTTTTGCATTATTATTTACGGTGAACTTGTTCACCACACTAAGAACTTACAGTAGAATAATCAAGGTGTCAAGATTTAAATCAACGATTAAAATCATGATTTTAATCACATGATTTTAATCACATGATTTTAATCATGGTGTTTTAAATGACTGATTTAAATCACAACTAATCACACATTTTTATAACTAAGTAAATGCACCACAGAATAATTACAGAAGTGATCAAATGCTTTAATTTTTCTGCACTCATGGTGATTTCAGCACTAATTGCTACACCCAGCACAGAAGGAATTGGGTCAATTACTGCATATTATAAAAGATTGCAACATCCAGTTGTAACTTATTGTAATATACTATATACTGGAAACAGTAATGCAAGTACACATGACATCATAAATCTAAATGCCAGGAAGAGTAATGTATAAACATTCCTGATTAACAGCACTAATAACATAAACCCTTAAAGGAAGTATGCAACAGTTTGATTAAAAATTATAAACTAAAGGGGTGACTGATTTCATTAGCTAAAGAAAACCACACAAGTAGAAAGTAAAGTTTTTTTAGGCATTTGTCAGTTAGCTTATACTTGTGGTGTGCAATAGAGATTAAAGAGTAGAAATATGCATTTTCACACACACACAGCCATTAAAATGTCAGCAGGAAGAAAGAAAGATCCAATATGAATTAAAACTAAGTGAAAATTTATTTATTATTGCTGCTCGACAGTTTTATTATTAGAATTTACTATAGTCTGATCATTTCTCTGTCCTCCATTCTACTTCTCACACTATAGTTGATGTCTGTCACTTACACTTAGGGGATATTTGATCCCTTTTTGCAGTTTTAAGTTTTTATCTCAATAAAATATTGTTATTTTTTAAATGTTCTGAATCACTATAAATTGCACACCTGTATTCTTTGATATAACATTTATTTAATTTTCATAAATGCATTTTATATAAATTTTTTTCAACAATGGGAGAAAAAAAATGCAGCATTCCAATTATGGGGACACTTGATCCTTCCCACAAACACATTAAACAATTCAAAGAAAAGAAAAATAGAATTTGCATTTTCATGTCAAATCATGACATTTGAAAAAGCACTACATTTATGACAAATACAAAAGTCTAGGTTATTTGTATTTAAAAAAAAATAGTGAATATTTTCAAAACATGAAAAGTCAAACAATGTTAAAACTGTTGCCATTCTGAGTGTTTCACCCTTCATAGGTTTTGGCAACTTTTTAACACAATCCTCTTTATCAACAATGCTTTTGTCGACTTTTTCAGGATATATAAACTGATTGGCGCTTGTTCCTCAGGGCTCCTAACACTTCACTTTTTGTCACCTTTTTATTTTTTGTCACCTTTTTGACAATTTGTCACCTTTTCAGGGGTTTTAAGTTCTTAAATTTTATTTAGAGAAGAAAAAAATGTTTGATGCACAGTAAAAAAAATTAATTTTCTCTATAAAAAAAAAAAAAGAGTTTGTACGAATTCAATTTCGAAATGCTCTACATTCTACTGCAAGAATGGATTCAAAAGCGTACCGTTTCAATTGTAAAAGGATACTTCACATTGCCAGAGGTGTATTAGCAGCAAGTTATGGAAATTTTCCCACAGGAAAAGGCCATCAGTAAAACGAAGCGGTGAAGTTTAAGGGAAGCAGGGCCATCTGCATGTCCGACCCCTCTTACCTAATTACATAACTTGAGTGGCGTTTACGACTAACGTTTTCTTTTCATAGTATTGTGTGGCGTATCATTTGGCGCAAGATAGATATCACCGGTCCACAGGGTCGAACAATAGGAGTAACCCTCTAGGAGGTCAGACGCTGACAGCTCGTAAATGGTGATCGATGCCAGTGGTCACTTAAAAGGGGGGATAACATCCTCCATACACAGATCTGAGAGCGGTCTCAACAGACCCGTTTTATTTTCGGATTCTGGAATAAGACGAGAATGGAGAGGTCAAGAGGCCGGACGGATAAAGCTGATATTAACTCAACGTTAATCCACGAGGAGATGTAATGCATTTAGTACCTTCGTTATCACATGTTGCAGTTTCTATTGTGGGTCTGAGTATGTCTAGAAGGTATAGATATGTCAGGGTAAACACTGAAATGATGGTGGAATCTTCAATATGTATGATAATTTCCACTCGAAGATGCCTTCGACAAAGTTTTTAAGGGGATAGATCATCAACCTCTTACACATTCTAAGTGCTCAAAGCTCCCCATCGAGAACCCCAACATTCCTGTCTACGGAACAGAGGCTATTCCCATTCTGCTCTCTTTGTGGCACAGAAATGAGGGCATGGAAATCTTAATGGACTTCAGCCGTTTCTTCAGGAGCTTGAGATCTGAAAGATTCCATACCCCTCCGTAACCAGAGATTGCAAAAATTTCGTCCGTCTCTGTATGTAGAGGGTTAAATATTGAAGGAGCGTTGCGAACAAATTGAAAATCATTCTCTGTTATCATCGAAGTTGATTATTACAAATTCTTGAGGGTTTTCTTTAGTGAAAGTCAGTTTTTAAAAAGATTAATGACTCATTACTTTCTACCCGAAAAAAAAGAACTAATTAACATTGAGACATGTAATATTCACACAATACATAATGCTTTTGTTAAAGGTCTACAAGAGTTAAGGGAAGATGTGTCTTAACTAGTTTTTGGTATTCACAGATTTTTTAATCAGTAGCCTAAGTATTGGTCAACATATAAACAAATTCAAGAAGACGAAACTTCCCACTCACCATTTCATCAAGCCATTGTTCAAGCAGGTGGCTAAGCCTAAAACCAACTGCTGAAAGGTTGCTTGAACATTGAATTGCAGAGCAAAAGTATTTCCTTGACTACATTCCAATAAAGAAGCCAAACATGATACAAAGTTGAAAATTTGTTTGTCATGAAAATTTGAGTTTTAAATTTGAGAACATCACTGAATGCATTACATTACACTCTTTCTTATGGTACAATTATTTAAAAAATTGGTTCATAAATAAATTCGATGCAAAGTTGGTCACACAAATTTTGTATTTTTTAGTTCGCATAGCAGGTTTTGCACGCAGTTGTATTTTTGACTACCGGGTTTGCCAGATATTAAATTTATCGTAGCAACAATTGCCATAAAAGTAATTTCTTTTTATTTGGCGAGGAAAAGGGTTTGCTTTTTTCACTTAGTTCTCAGAAGGTTTACGGAGAAAGTACAAAGTACAGAACGTAAAGTTAGGAAATTAACACTGATTACTTAAAATTGTACAGGGAACAAGATGCAAAAGGTTTTTTACTGATGCGGCTATTAGTTTAGGTGCATTAAGTGTTAAAGTAAAAAAGAGTGAAATCACTTGCAAAAGTATTGGTTTGCTTCGCAAACCAAACGGGATTACGTGGCAATCCCTGGGGGGTCTGTGATCAGAGGGCGAAGCCCTCGCTGTGACGTCATGAACCGGAAAGTCAAATCAGGATTATACGAATTATTCCGATAGTTTCGCTCTCCAGGAGATGCATTCTGCGAAAGTAATGTTGGTTTGTGAAGCAAGCCAAATGGGATTGCGTAGCAATTCCCGGGGGTTGGCGAGCGTAAGCGAGCAGGGGGCGGAACCCCTAGTAAGATATAAAACATGAGGCACAAGAAAAATTAAAGAAGGACAGTAAAGAAAAAGATAGACTGGGAGCAGAGAAAAAAAATTTAAAGCAGCTGGCAAAGAACAGAAAGGTGATAGAAGAAGACGAACGAAAACTTAAAATTATGCTTAAGGAAGAGAATGAGATATTGGACATTGCTTCAAAATTATTAAAGGAAGCCAATGATAGGCTCAAGAAGGCAATGAAAAATAAAGTTTTTAAGGAAGCAGCACTTGTTCAGGCAATGATTGAAAGAGCAGCAAAAGTCTCAGATGATACTGGTCAGCAAAGACAGACTTTAAAAAATGCACATTCTTCTATTGAGAAGAAAAAGACAAAAATAATTTCAGAATTTTTCAACAAAAAAAAAAGAGACGTAATCTTTCAAAGAAAAGGAAGAAATTCTAGAAGCCGTGTCAAAAATGAGCAAATTAAAAAATCAACATTACGATTTTTTTATTTTTATGTTAATATTTTAAAATAATGTACTTTTTAAATGAAGAAAATGAAAATATCCTTCCACAGAAGGAAAAAGAAAGGATAGGGGAGGATCTTTTTATTTTCTATCTTTATACTTGAATATAGTTAGCATTATTGTTATTTGTCACTTTTTTTTTTTGCTCGATTAGTCACTTTTTGTGCTTGATTAGTCACTTTTTGTCACCTTTTTGGTTAAATTAGTCACTTTTGTCACCTTTTTAGACCTTTAAACCTGTTAGGAGCCCTGTCCTTTTTTTCTCAAAAAATTCATTTCAAATTCGAAAGCAGAAATTTTTTCTCGATTTTTTCCAACAAAGTGATTTAATTTTCTTCCCCTGGAAATTTCACAGTTACAAAATCATTCTCATTAAAAGATACATCTTGGGTGTCTTCATTTTAATCAGAAAATTCATAAAGTTATTCTGCTTCTGTTGAATTGTGAACATTGTAATTGCTATCACTTTCCGATGAATCGTCAACATATCGCACCCCGGCAAGAAAAGTAACACAAGCAAATAATAAAAATTTTGATGCTATGTCATTGAAAAATAATGTATGAGTTGTCCCAGTGTGTTATATTTCTATTCTATAGAATATAATAGAAGTTATCACCATAAATACTTACCTAAAATTTAAAAGAAGCTTTTACTATTTGAATATAAGTTTTATAGTATCCTTTAAGTTGATAGTTCTCAATTTCTGCAATTTTGAGTTGTATCACTTTTCTTGTCGGGGTGCGATATTCTCCCCTTGGTAGCAACTACTTTTGGTGCCTTATGCACAGGGGTAAAACCACTTTCACGAATGTTCCATATTTTTTGTGGGTCTAGCTTTTCTTTAGTATATATCAGTTCTAGATTTTCAAAAACATATTACTGTTGTGTTTGTTGAAACTAATGGCACAAATAAGGCTGGTTGCCTCTGGTGTTCAAAGAGACAATAACTTATTACGATTCATAACGCTCTATACCATTCATAACCCGCACATCCTTCTTTTTTTCCATGATTCAGGGATCTTTTTTTTTCCTTTTTTACAGCATACTGGAATGCTAACTTCCTTAAATGCATAGGAGTAAGTCCATGATGTAATTTATTTGATGTTTTCAAATATATGCATAAAACATCTTCTTTAACAGAACGTTGTAATGTCATTACATTAATGCCAAATGTTCTTGCCCCTTTATACTGCCACCATCTAATACAACCTTTACTGCTGCCTGCATATCTTCCACATTGATATTTTACTAGGCTTAACACCATCTTTACGTTTATAAAATCATGGCATGACTTCACCAACAAAAAGTAAACGAAGAAAAAAAAATGTGTGTGTGACATTGGGGATACTTCATTTCGGAATCATCTCTCCCCATAGGATGGGGATCATGTTTCCCCAATGCACATGCACCATGAAAATATTGTTGTAAAAAAAGAACTGTATTACACATAAATAGTATTATTTATAAGGTAAGAAAAGGCAGTATGAAATATCATTATATATAACTACTATAATTATAATTAGTTAAAAATAAAAAACTTAAACCACTAACAATAAAAAAAGTTCAAATTCAGGAAATCAAACAATCTTTTCTTATAATAGAAACAAACATGGCTGACAGAACTTTTGCTGCTGGATTTGTCGACTAAGAATAACTGTACCAGTGTTACAAGTTTACAAGACTTAACTCTTTATTATTATTGTTTTTAACACTAGGGATTAAGTCTCCTTAGGGATCAAGTGTCCCCAGTCTCCCCTACTGATAAATTTTTTAACATGATGATGTAATTTACTCAAGAAAAACTATGTAGGATGTCAACTTGTTTTAAAGTTAAACAAATGTTAAATAAATATTGATTTACCATGTCACAAACTCAATTTTTTATTTATCAAATTTATATATAATTATTGTAAAAACAGTGTATAGGGCCTACAGAAATTTAAATAAAAAAATCTGATTTAAATTTTTAAAAATCCGATTTAAATATAAAAAAATCCAATTGATTAAAAAAAATCATGATTTTTCTACACCCTGAGAATAATATATTTTGCAGTATAAACTCCATCATGAAGTACTTTTCAGCAGACATTATCTTTTACATGATCTTAGTATTTTTCTACTTTTTCGAAGTAGAAGTGACAAAAATAAAATATGAAGCTTTCCTAGTATTTTAATTAAAATAAAACAAGCCATTGGGCACTTTTCTGAAATTAGATATGTTTCCAAAAAAAATACAAGACTGATGGTACACAGTTACTAAAAGGTTGGGAAACCCTGATCTAAATGACTAAACAAGTGGGCATGACTTCATATACACTAGTATATTTTCTCAAATCTGATTTCTGTATCCATAAACTTATAGATGGTGATAATTTTTACTTTTAAACTGCTAGTGATAACTATTCCAACATTTACTGTTGTAAAGAAACCTGATTCATTAATCAGTATAATCCATTTTAAGAGCAATCATTCCAGTTTCTCGCATATTATGTCCAAATGATTGTGATTTGAACTCCATATTTTGATTTTCTAGTATAAAAAATTATTTTTGACAAACAATTAAAAAATTTTTTTTTTTTTTCCTTTTTTTACTTTTGTTATTGTGGATTTGACCTAAACAGGTGCTATAAATATTGACCTTTACAAAATATATATATTTTTTTTGTTGCTATTTTATATTTGTTTGCATTTTTGTTATTTAGTTAAAAGTTATTTCTATAGTTTATTTTATGTAATTTTTTTACTTTACTATTTATTTTTCTGTGTTACAAAATTTTCACTTGTCTTTCTAGACTTCAATGGTAGGTATGAAACGAGATTGTGGAGGTGCTGCTGCAATTCTTGGTGCTTTTAAGCTTGCTGTCAAAATGGTGAGTGTTTATTCTATTAGTTAAAAGTCATTCATATATTTGTAACTCACAATAATAATTAATTCATTAAAGTAATAAAAATGTTCATGTTTTTCTGAACTATATAGAAATCCAAGTTATTTTTTTTTGGGGGGGGATTTAAAGCTCTAAAAAGGATATTAGCTCCTTGAGAGTCTGGTAATGTAAGGGACATAAAGTAATATTCATCTGTAAATAACAATTTTGAAATGTGCTGAGAAATTACGCCAGAAATGCTATTCAAATATATTTTATGGTTTATCAGTTTTTGTTTAGTTTAAAAACAATTAATTTACTAGGATTTATTTCAATATATTGAAGATTGAATTAAAGTTAAATATTGTTTTTCTAAACTTGTTTTCTAGAAATTACTATTTTTTCAGTTTTATTGTAAAACAATTTCCCCCAACTTTAAATTAAAAAATTAACCATATTTTAGTTAAAGTAGTAGGTTACTTGAATCTAAAAAACATTGCCTCTCCAGTCTGGTCTCTATATTTTTGTTTTATTTAATTGCTAATTTGTTTTTGTTGCTTGTATTCGTTTTTTCTTGACAATGATGAATGTGCTTTTATAATGGGAGATTAGGAATTAAAGTCAAGCATGTTTATGCATCTAGTGTTGAAATCTTATTCTTTTTATTAAGCTGTGTCATTATTTTATCTAATTATAGTAGCATTGATATGTATGTAGATTTGTTGTTCATATTAATTTAAAATTAGCGTATTTCTTTTTAACATTGTACCCTTTTGTTTGTGATTTAGTCTTGATGTGGTGAAAATAAATGCATGCACACTTTTTTCCTTCTATTGAAAAAAATGTCATCTAAATGAGTAAAGTTGTGTATTTCTGAATGCGCATGTAAATAATCAAATATTAAAAAAAAATAATAATAATAAGAACTGAACAAAAATTGATGATGGTGAAAGAATTCTTTAAAATTGCTTTAAAAGGTGTGATTTATCAGTTTGAATAGGATTTATTAGTTTTATGTACTTAAATAGACAGATTTGTATGTTAGATGCAATGCTGCCATATGCAATCATTTGCTATTTTTCAACTTTACTCACTGTGGCTACCTCAATTGGTTATCCATTCTTGTAACAAATTTATTGAACAAACCATATTCTTGGTATTAATTCAAATTCATTGATGAACATGGACAAAAATTTAAGAATTCTTTCTATTCTATTAAAACAAATCCTTTTGGAATAAAATCGAAAGAGTTAATAATGGAATAAATTCAAGGGCCGGTAAAAATTATTATCTGCTTTCTTGTTTGTCCTCACTCAAGGGATGTGTATTCTATGCAAAATTCCTTCAGATATGCGCTGGACATATTAATAAATTAAATTTCTGCCTGGTAGATATTAAAGGAATTTTATATTTTACACCAAAATTTTGTTATATTAATTTTTAGACTAGAACTGGTACAACAGTTGTCCCATGATCGCGCCAAGAAAAAATTTAGACAACAGCCAGTACATCAGTTGTATCTTGGAAGTTATAAGAATCACGTTTGTTATGTCTAGCCATAGTCAAAAGGTGAACAGTAGCTTGTTCAAAGATTTTTTTAAGCCATTTGTTTAAAAAATCCTTTGATTGCAGCTTCACTCCATATTCAAAGAATGTATTCCATGCAAAACTCAAATTTTTAATGTTTTTCTTCTAGGGTTTCACAGAAAATCTTCATGCAATTTTTTGTTTGGCAGAAAATGCAGTTGGTCCTAAAGCCACGAAACCAGATGATGTAATTACGCTGTATTCTGGAAAGTATGTTTTCTACATTAATCATTATTTAGAATACTGACAATTACTATTAAGCTGTTAATACTTCTTTCTAATTGTTTTATTTTACAGAACTGTTGAAATTAATAACACAGATGCCGAAGGTCGGCTTGTTTTAGGAGATGGGGTAAGTTTAAAGAAAGAAGGTTTTTATTTTCTATTCGTTAAAATGTCAGTTGATCATTAACTGATTCTTTGCTTGTGCTAGTTGAAAAAGCATTATCTTTAAGTTTGATCTTTAATAGTTGACTTGGTGCTTGCCATGTAAAGGAGATAAAAAACAACTCTAGTTAACAACATGATCACTCAACCTATTGTTGGAGTGCTTTGTTTTCTAGTGTTATGAGTAAGGCAACTTTTTTGTTGCAGTTAAAATGGGAAAACTTGCATTTATGAAAATAAAGTTGCATTTATTTTTGATACACTAAAATCTAAAATAAATTATTAGTAAAAAATGAAAAAATTCAAAATTTATTTGCACATTATTAAGTATAGAAGAACGTTAATGTCGTTGAATGGCCTATCCTTGGTCAGTAATTTCTTTAACATTGAAAAACTGCGCTCAACAGAGGCTGATGTTGCCTGACATTGTTGCATTGGACTTTTCTGCAGTTGTGAAACAAGTGTACCACTCAAGTAACTTGGAACAATTGCAAATAAAGCAGATAAACTTCACTTGAGTGTGATTCCAGCCACAGTCATATGATATGCTGTATCGGAATCGCAAAATTCTTTCGCTCAACATTCAAAGATTTTAAAACGTCATCTACAAGGAAATAACATATTAATGATCGAAACTCACATTGAAAACTCTGCTGTCGATTACGCAAGTTTGCTCTGGATTATCATGAGTGCCAAACCAATGTGTTAAAGTACTTCTTGCTATTTATTACACTTTCGTCTGTTAGGACGAATACCTTCTTTCCATGAACTTTTTGTTTCATCCGCTATACTTCGGTGTTTGCAAGATCAGACCATGTGATTGAAGGGTTGATTCAGAGGACAAAAAATAAAATAGTAATTACATATTAAGTAATAAGATTTTAAGCTAAATTATAAAAAGTTGGAATTATGCAAAAAGTTGCATTTATGCAGAAAGTTGCATTTATGTTTCGGTTATAACTCACTTACAATACACCCCATGTAGGAGGAATTTTGTTTTTAGTACTTTACATGAAGCGTAGAACTTGTGAAAAAAAGTTGCATTTGTTGCAAAAAGTTGCCCTAGTTATGAGGTAGCAGATATTTTTATGCTCAACTTTTTGACAATTGAAAAACAATTTTACCATGACTAGCATGGCATTGCTGATTTCTGCTCTAGATGGCATTTTCAGGTTTGGTTGTTTTATGGGCACAAAGGCCATATTTGGCCAAGCTGGACCAAACACAAGACACTCAACACAATGAGGATAAAAGATCACCCGGGGTTGTGGTTCCTGTACACGCCTAAAGAAAATGTACCCCTTGAGGGCGTTTTACATGTAATCAATTACTTCATGATTGTATGTAATTCATGTATATGTCTTATAAATGAACAAAAATGCATTAGATGTTTTACAACTGCCTTACAATCACTTTTGACTTTGAGTGCAGTACAAAATCCGGAATCCTCCTGTACCTAGACCATTCCAAATTTCGAATTATTTGCATTTTTTGTCAAAAAAGTTGTAATCTAGCCTTTTCCCTGCGTGAATTTTGCGTTTGCAGTAGTAAAATAACAGATATATAATTAGGACAGGGTATCTACTGGTCCCGAAACTATGACGAAAACGGAAATCTAATCCTGAAAAAACCTTTAAATCATAAATCTTGTCCTGAAAATTTATTAACTTTTTTTGATGCAGAAACAAAAAGTGGCTAAACTTAAACAAATGGGGGGGGGAATGAAAATGGTGCATCTCCCCTAATCCAACTACATTGGGAAACAGTTTTTTAAATATGCAAAAAATGAAAAATAATATTTTTACCAACTTCATTTGATGCATAAAACATAAAAATAAAAAATTTACACGACGAAATGTTTTTAAAGTAATTGTTGATTTCTTCAATTTTTATTAAAATTTCAAGTATTCAGGAAACAAAAATAATGAATATAATATTGAGTATTTGTTTTTTGTTCGTCTACTTTGACATGATTTATGGGTTGTCTTTATTTTTAAAATTTTATTTAGAAAACAGCTTATATTAAAGTTGTAGTTTGATACTAGAGTCCTCTTTTCTCGAGATTAGACTGTAAGTAATAAAAAAGGTGATTTTAAAGTATAATTGCATCTAACTGACCCACACAATCATGTAAAATCAGATCATGCATTTATTTTAGAAAGTCCCAAAAATGTTTCCAAAATGGACCAACAGAAATTTAGTAGACACCCTGTGGGAATAATTAAAAAAAAAAGGTTAAAAAAGCTTTTTTTATACAATGCAACAAATTTTACTTACAAATCTAAATTTTCTGTGTGATATTTACTCTGAACATGTCCTTTATTTTGCGTTTTTTCATCCATTAGGTCCAGGTTTAACTCCTTGTTCATTAAAAATTGTCCAAAAGATGTAAAAAAAAGTGAGAATAAAACCCGCTGTTAGCAAAATGTCCGGATTTGGGACTCTGTCATATTTGAGTATTAAAATCACCTATGTTCTTTTCATGACCCGGATGAAATGAATGTACTACCTCAGTGAGTTCCCTGAAATTCCTGTCAGTATAATTACGAATACTGTAGATAGTATTACATATCTTATATCCGAGACCCATTGGACTGCTCGTTGATTGATGGCCGTAGATGGATGCAGGATTGTTACGAATGAAAGCCATTCACTGTATATGTTTCCAATTTGACAACCACATGCAAAGAACACAACGTCTTTCACAACTGATTGCAATCATACTCTTCCAGTTTCATACAAACCACCTGCATTCTTAATCCCAGCCTTTGTTTAAGGCAGGGATGCAGACTACAAGCCTTATGTGGTCCTCTATTGATTTGCTGGTGGCCCACCTCACCACATGTTATCTTAACTTTAATAAATCACTTGATAGGCAGTTTAGACGAACTTTGTTGCTAGATTATGCTTTGAAATGCACAAGCCTCTTTGGGTCAACCTATACATGAGAAAACGTTTAGTCATGACTATTAGCAAATCGAAAAATTTTAACGGTTCGACTAATAAAAATTTAGAATCGGTTTTGCGATAAGAACTGAACCAATTGTTTAAGTCAATGCAGTTGTCACGCATCACTTTAAATTTGTTATTTACTTTCATTATCGTAATAATATAAAATATAAATATAAACAAAATAATGATAGGGCCACTTAAAAAAACATGAAAGCTATCTAAGTCAGGGAATCCTTGTCCCTTGGTGCCGACCAACCGGTATAGTGGTTAAAGTGTTAGCCTCTAGATCGGAAGGTTCCTGGTTCGAATCCGGGTCCGGGCATGGATGTTTGTAAGCGTATGGTGTAGAGGCGGTTGGTGCACCTTAAATCTGTTGTGGCTGAAAGTCCTCACGTTGTGTTGGTGTGGAAGTTTGGAGAGTGGGGTGCCTGCTTAGGTGTTGCCTTGTCATCTGACCGTGGTTCAAAATTACGAAGTACTGTCCTCGGATCTTTCCCTTAAGGGTTTGATCCCGGACCGTCGTCAGTAGCCTGTTGTGTTGCTCTAGTACGACGTTAACTAAAAATTACCATTACCTTGGCCCTTGGTAGTAACAAGTCTGTCACTTGTCTAAAGTACCAATAGTACTCGTAAATGAAGTATGCAGTGTTGCCACCAAATATAAGCATCTGTAATAGAAAAAGTTCTGTGACTAACTTTTTGTTTATCTCCCATCTTAAGCCATTAATATGTAGCGCACATCAAAATCAATGTTTATTAAATATTCTTTTGTTGTATCCAATTAGGTAGCGTATGCAAAGAAAGATTTAAAAGCTACAACTATACTAGATATGGCTACTCTGACTGGTGCACAAGGTGTTGCAACTGGCCGTTACCATGGAGCAGTGTTGACCAATAATGAAAAGTGGGAAAAGCTAGCCGTTGCAGCAGGCAAGGTTTCGGGTGATCTCCTCTATCCAGTGGTGTATGCACCTGAGATACACTTCAGTGAATTTAATAGCTGCATTGCTGACATGAAGAATTCTGTTGCAGTAAGACTGGATTTGTTATTAAGAGCTAAGCTCTCCTTCAGATGAATACCTTTTGTTAGTTTCTCACTTGAGGTACAGTGAATTTGTGATTTAAAATAGCAAGTGCAAAGTAGAAGGGCTGTCAAATTTAAATGTTAACCTTCTTTTTAAAAAGGCTAAGTGCCTTCTCTGATAACTAAAACATTTTAAAAGTATAAATGCAGAACAAATAAGGCTACAAGAAATACAAGGATTAGCAAAGTTTGCTGATGTTTCATTAATTTCCTGCTTGCTATTTCTGAACATTGGGCAAATAAAATTTATATTTCAACATTTGATTTTAAAAACTGACTCCAGTAACCAAGTGGTTATGTTTGTTATCAACCAAATACCTTTAAAGTATCCTATTTAAATTAGTTCCTTCTACATTTAGTTCCCGTTATAGTTTCCATAATTTCCTCTGAACTGGTTTATACTTATTTTAATCCAAGTAATTTTGGTATGTTTGGGAAAGTATGGTTGTATATGATGAATTTCAATTTTTCTTCAAAAGGCATAATTTTTTAAATTATCTTGCTCTTTAATTTTCTTAGATTGTATTCCAATTTTTATTAAAATTTATTTGAAAGTATAATCTTAATGCTTACATTTATAAATCTAACTTATAACTGAAGTTAACATTGAGAAATTTTAACAATTTTCCACATCCTAAAAGCATTTGATGTTTTACTCCTCCTGTGATATTTACACTTTCTTTTCACTCTAGGATAATAACAATGCCATGGTATCTTGTGCTGGTCTGTTTATTGCCTCCCATATTGGATTTGATTATGAAGGAAATTGGATTCATGTAGATATGGCAAAACCTTCTTACAGTGTGAGTTTTCCCATAATTTATCTTACTATGCTCATGTTGATCAGTTATTTTAGCTTATTTAAAAACCCAAGTAAAATTTGACCAGAATTCCCACAGACCTGACCTTTTTCATTTGTTTTTAATGGCCATTGAAAAGTCATAATACTTGCTTGAAAATCCTGTCTTAAAAGCCAGTTTTTACACCATTATATTTCATCTGCATTTAAAAGCCAAGGTTAATGATATTCATCCAAGGTTAAGTGTCGGGTTGCCACAGGTGATTAAAGTCACTTGCTACTATATTAAACTTTGTGACCAGGAGTATTTTTAAAGTAAAATCGTCTTGCAAAGTTTCCACGGGCCTTGAAAATCCTTGAAAAGTACTATGTATGAAAAGCACTTGAATTTCATCTTCGTTTTTAAGGGCCCCAGAAAATACTTGAATTTTATGCAAAATACTTGAAAGTCCTTGAATTTATTTTGAAAAATTTTAATCTGGAATTTTCTTAAGTATGAATCGGCTTGTAACACATGCGCCTCACAACGCGCTTAGAAGGCGTGGTTTTGATCCAGTTCCGAAGAATATGCTTGTTCATGAAGGCATGTATTTATTTTCTTTGCTCAAGGTCGGTGGGATTCTGTGTCAGTTTGAACATAAGTATAATAACTTAGCTACTTTACTTTTCTTTTCTTTCCCATAACATGCTTGAATAATGACTAGAAATATGTTTGGAATTGTTATGAAAGTGAACAGTAATGAACATGTTATATTATAGAAGAGGTTCTTTAGAAAAGTTATTAACTAAAATGGGGGGTTACAGAGGGAATTTTTGCCTTTTTACGATAGTCCTTGAAAAAACTTCAAATGGGCCTTGAAAAGTCCTGGAATTTTTTCCCCACCAGAGTGTGAACCATGTCTTGACTCCCATTTTTCGAACTTTGGTGACTTAATGGTCGTTTTAACGCAGTCATGTCATCCTGTCTCGGATGATGAAATTTGGTGTTTGGGTTTAAAGAAACCCCTTTAAATTTCCCCTCTATCTTAATCGGTTTCAATTTTATAGAACTTCGAAGTTTTGTTAAATCTCGTCTGTCCCTCTCGAGACCCTGGCACAAAATACCCTTGTGTACATTATATATTTTTTCTCCACAAACAGATTTCTTTGCATCTTATTAAGTTCTGTAAAATTTCAAAGAATTAAAAGAAAAAATACAACAGCACTCAGATTTTATAAATGCCAAAAAAAATTTATAAATGTACTTGTTTAGATTTTTTTTTGGGTGGAAAAACTAGGTTAAGAAAACCTGAATTTTCAGCATGTGGGTATGATAGAACCCCAAATTTTTTTTTATGCTGAAAATTATTGCAAAGACATGCTCTTTCTCAACAAAGAATGAAATTTATGGGTTTTTTTTATTCCTTGTAGTGAAAAATATACTATTATTGGACTGGGAACAAGAGGGGGTAGCCATTTTGTAGAACTTTCCCAACTAATTAATCTGTTGTAACAATAAAAATATACTTGAAAGAACTTTTTCTTGAATAGTAGGAACATTATATGCCAAATTGCTCCATTTGTTAAACATCGAAAGACATTTAATATTCCTACCAACTTTGATTCTGGATTTGATGTTTTAATTTTTTGCCTAGGAGGGGCTGTGGTAGCCCAATTGGAAGAACCAACTAAAAAGTTATCTTTTGTCCTAAAATGTCTAATTGGCATGGACATTTGGAGTGTGACCCTGTCATCTGACCGTGGTTAGAAGTTAATGGATATTTTTCTCAGATCTTTTCCTGTTTGATTGTCTAAAGTCCATTGCATCAATTCAGCCACCTACCTCATTGTCAAAGAAATGGACAGTTGATGTTTCCGGAATATTTGTTACAGTGACATGTTTGGTGACATCTGGGAAGAGCTGTTTACAAAGATAAGAATTGGAACTCCTTGTTCTGCATATCAAAATGGAACTTGTGTACATTATTCTTGAGCAAATCTTGCTGCATGATTTCTATACAATATTCTTATTGATATATTTCTACTGGTAATAATTTATTTGTATTTGATGACCATCTTTTAAAGTACTGATGTAAAAGCATAAGTAATACTCGACTTGCCTACTTAAATTGAAAAAACTTTTTATTGTTCCTGAACTTTCCTATCAGAAATAAGGCAGATGTAATAATTTTGCAAGCATGCACGTATTGTATCTTTTATGCATAGCTGCTGTAGTTATATACTTCAGTGAACATTTTATTCAAGATTTTTTATAAAAAAATTCCCTTGATGTCTGTGTTTAGTTTATTTTATAAAATTGTAAAGTGAACCTCATTTGGAAGCCATTCACATTTCAGCTTCATCAATATTTTTTAGCCAACCAATTGTTTTATTCTTACCACTTATTAAATCTCTGAAATTGTTGATTATCAATGTTTTAAAAAAAATCTTTTATTGAATTCAAAACCATTTTACTGTTGGATCCTTC
The DNA here is from genome assembly GCA_947359465.1 of Metellina segmentata. Lineage (NCBI taxonomy): Eukaryota > Metazoa > Arthropoda > Arachnida > Araneae > Tetragnathidae > Metellina > Metellina segmentata. The sequence continues at coordinate 47,570,735 of OX375881.1, read as the reverse complement.
ATGATGTAGATATTGCAAATCATGATTCTTGGTAAAAAAAAAAGTAATTCTTTTTTTTTTTACTAAGTGCTGTTCTTATTTTGGTTTCATTGAAACTATACAAAAACTGGGATTAAAAAGGATATAATTAAAAAAATTACCAATTTTTTAATTTTATAAAACTTTTTAAAACCAATATTTTAAAAAGTATTAATGTCCTCAATGAGATATTAGAACAATCACACAGTAAATAAGATACAGTCAATATCGGTTATATGGTCAGCACAGCGGTCCCGAAAAATCGGACCATAGAAGCAGGGTAACCATATATGCAGAACAATACTACACTAATTATGGTATCAGAATAGTGCTCATAAACAAATTAAACTTTTAAGGACATTTTAAAAATTAATTCGCAAAGTAAAAACTGCTGTTAGAAATATGCAATATTTTTTTTATTGAAATTTATTAGCTTACCTTAACAATCTAAGTACAGTATGCATACATACATGCATCCATATTCAATGTACTTATCTCTACTATTGTAAAAAGGAAGTGTTTGTTTTTAGTTATCAGTCTTGACGAACCTGGACACAAGTATTCCAAATTTTTTGCAATATTTGTGGCACTGCAAATTTTAAAATTCTATTCAGAACATTTAAAAATTAATTTAACGGAATTTAATTATCATTTATTTTGGAATGAGAATAAAAGATCGCAGATTCTAAATTTATTTTTTTGTTTGTTTTAATTTTGTGCAGAGGAACAATTTGTCAGCAGATTAAAAAAACAAAATTTTTTTTTTTTTAACATAAATGAATGTTCTTCGTCACGCATGATCAAAATTTACATATTTTCTTTTAATTTTTGTCGCAATTTCAACATACTTTTCAAACAGGGAGAAATAACTTCAACCAATAAAGACAGATGTCTACCTGTTGTGCTTGGGGTGGGAGAGAAATTGAGGGGGTGAGTAATGCTGACAATGATTCAATGCAAAAGAGAAATGGGGGAAGTAAAGGCATAAATTCAGGTCCTCTCCGGGATCGTGACGACTTTTTCTTCTGGTTATTCCTGTGTTGCTCCCAGCCTCAAGAAATTTTACAATTACTATTTAAAAAAACTGATAACCTCATTGAAAATATGATAAAAAACGTCCATATAACCGATAACCAGGAAAATAAAATGACTAAGGGGTGCGCTTTAACACATATTCCCTATTAAGTTAGATGGGATTTAAGAAAACTGACCATATAAGCGGGGTGACCATACAGCCGGTACCGACAGTGGCAATTTAGAATAACGAGAAAATTGAGGCTATTTTAAATGCATTTGGAGAACTTAGCTGACCTGGGTTCAGCAGTATCCTCAACTGTTTGAGAAATTATTGAATATTCCATGTTTGGTTAAAAAGGTTTTACGTTTGTGTAAAATGAATTAAACTGTTCAAAACCACTTACATTAACTAGTTATATAGTTGGAGGTATATAAATTTAATTTTTTCCATTTTTGCTGTGGAAATTTCACTTAACATTTGGAACATGTATCCTATTTGTATCTTCATACAAATAAACCTTTGGCGAAACATTTTTAATCATTTTGAAAACATGCCATCAGATTTGAACTGTTTAAATTTTTCTTGTCTCGAGATTTCAAAGCAATTACTTAACATATCAGTATTCTGTTACCTTTTTATTATAATCTATGTGCTGCTTACTAATTAGTAAACATTTCCAGGGCGAGAGGGGTACAGGCTATGGTGTTGCCCTTTTAGGAGTCTTATTTGGCCACTTAATGAAAGAAGATCTCCTTCGTAAGTTGTCACCTGCAACTCAAGAGGCTGGAGATGCAAGATGCTCAATCTAGACTACTACCATAAACTTTTAGTATATTAAAAAATGTCCTTTCAGTTTGATAAAGAAATATATTTGATATCTCCAGTACCTTGCAAATAAATGTGTTTTTGTCTGTGTTTGATTTCTACTATAAAAATTGCATGGGTAAACTTTTAGTCTTTATTTCTTGATGTAATAAGCAGAATATTTGTAAGTTTGATAAAATAAATGCAAGGTCTGAATATGTGTATTGAGGTTTTAAAATAAATTTTGTGTTTACAATAAAATTCCAACAATTGCTCTAAATGTGTCTTACTTGGGAAACAAATTCACACAACTCTGAATAATATTTATCGGAAATTAATTTCCATTGCAGCGAGAACTAGACTACAACAGACCAAACACTAAAATGTCTAAAGACCCTCTTGAAACCTAATTTTTTTTTTGGGACACATTGAGATTATTAAATTAAATAGGAAAGGTTTACAAAAGACCATAATGATCCTAATTTTTTTTATCTTAACATAGGGAGTAAAATATTTAGATATGTTAAATAGATTACAAAAGTTATAACTTCAGAGATGCCATTTAAAATTAAAACAAAATAAGCAATAAAACTTTTATTAATTAAAAGACTCTTAAATTGTAATGTTAATGACATCAAAGTAGATACTTTAATTTTAATGTGAATAATACCATGTTGATTACTCAGAAAGCAGTTTCAATGTTTGTGCTTAGTGTCCGATGTAGTTTAAATATTAACTGTCAACTAAAAGCTTATTTCTCAACTTAAATTCTGATAACTATCAGTTAAAAGATCTGCCAAAGAAGCTTGTACTATAAGAAAGGTTTGTTGATAGCACGTAAACAGATTTTTTTTATGCATCGAATCATTGCTGTAATTCAACCATAACTCAAAAAATGAATGTCCTGTATTGTATGCAGAAGTTTCATATATACAGGCTTTGGCCTTCTACTGGATGTACTATGGCAATTACTAAGAAATACTACCATTAGCTAAAAGTTCAATTACTCATTTTTAGAACCATGGATAATTTTATGACATTAAAAAAAATCTGAAAAATAATAAAAAGTTCTTTATTTTAGGAAAAATAAAAAAAATGGAATGTGTTCGTTGGACCCCTGAAACCTATTTGAAAACCATTGCATATTGGATTCTAATCAAATAACTCTTCATTACAGACGAATATGCATTTATACAATTCTTACAATTTGTTCCATTTTCTAGTTTGAATATGACAAATTCTATTTCTGTTACTCAGATATCCTAAACTGCAGAAGAGAACTTAAAAGGAACTTTCCTTACGATGAGTGGGATTTTGAACTCGACTAAGACTACCCTTGAAATTCAAAAATAGGATAAGTTAATCAATTCGACACCTCATGCTGGTATTGCCATAATTAAAGTATTGATTTGTAAAATTTTTTTCCCCTTGGATTCGTTGGCAGTTTTTAAAAATAGCACAGGACATGTTATAGCAAGCTTTATTTTATAAAGCTTACATCAAGACAGATTATATAAACAGCCAAGATAAAAAAATTATACAATTATATAAATCTTTTAAGACAAATAGGTTTTAATACATTGATAAATACAAAAAAGGCCCGGCCTCAACTTCTCATTCCTGTTCCATAATTAGCTCCGCCCACTTTATCAACGGCCATCCGCAGAAAGTCTTCCGTCAGTTCATCTGGAGTTTCGATTTGAAGCTCCACTGCAAAGTTCTGAAAACCAGAAACATTTTGTACCGCACATTTAAAAGTTACATGCTACGCCATACATCACAAGGTTCAGACATATGTGGGAAAATTTGTATTCAAACTTGAAAACCAACATAATGCATGTCCCACACACAAATGTTATCTTGTGAATTTTTAGATAGACTAAAACCTGTAATAATAGCCAGTTACAGAGAAAGCCATCTTTGTCTGCAAATTAAATTTAGGCCTCGCTATATGGTAATTTTTTTGCTAGTTAAAGTCAGCTAAACTGGATTCAGAACATCAATGAAACTGGCATTCGATTCAAAGCGAGACTGCAACCAATCGGGCGACTTTGGGAATTAAAACAGATTTTATAGTATATACAATTCCTAAGTGAAAATTAAAAAAATTCATCTGGCATAATTTCCAAACTGCCATTCTGTACTTTTTATGTCTTTCTGTACTTTTTAAACTGTCATTCTGTACTACACCGCTTAAGTGGATTTCGAATCACTATAAAGCATCCATGCCGGGATTTGATTTTGGGGTTTTATGGCGCAAGGTCCAAAAGCTGACAAGCTACGTCGTACCTTTGGGTGGGATTCGAAAGAATGGTTGGTTTTTGTACTCTACTAAACCTAAATTCTTTCTTCAAAGAAAAAAAACCAAACTTTTAAAGATTTTTTACTTTTAAACTAATATAATATAAGCATCAAATAAAGGGGTTTTAGTTTTTAATAGTTATATTTTAAAACCTCCCGTTTAAAAACAACGATGCTTCGTAAGTTAACTCTTAGAATTATTAGCTTGAAACCAAACGATAAATTTGGAATGGTCGACAACCATGACGGCTCAGTACTTAGACACGTGTACTGAATATAATTTTAGTAATAGAGTAAGATATTGGGAAGCCAGATGGCGACGTAAAATCAAGTGCCTAGCATTCGACTCTATTATTGAAATAATTGTAATAATTAGAATTTACAAAGAGAACATGTTACCGAGATAAATGCATTACACGATTATTTATCATTTATTTTATTTTTATAACTATTTTATTTGTGGCCTGCGGGAAAATTGAGCCGTGGCCCAAAGAATGATCTGGGCTGGCTGGTTTGTGATATACCGTAACTAATTTCTCTTGCTTTTTGACCCTTCTAGAATCGTTGGAATACAAGTTCGCTTTGTGATTGTTTTCTCCACATCTAGTGAAAAGAGTCACTTACCTGTATGACTTGTTTGACGAGTGCTTTTTCAATGGAGACTCTCGCTCTCTTCAGAGTGCTGACTGAAGGTCCGACCCAGGTGAGCAAGACGAACTTTTTCCTCTTGCTCATCTCGTCTCCCGCAAGGACGCGGACGAAGGCAAAAGCTCGGTCGTCATCTGCAAAAGTAAACACCACATAAAGAGTCACGTCAATCCGCCTATATGCTGTATGTTTACAAAGCCATTCACACATTGCTCTTAAACGAGGCTAGTTTTCAATGGCGTGTTCCTTATACATGTTACGCCTTATCGACTTTAAGTGACTATGCATATGACCTTGGGGAAGGCTTCGTAGAAAGATGGTGAGCTCGCTAGGGATTCGGCGTCTAGTGTGGGCCGCTGTACGCACTTGCTTCAGTGCTCTATTTTGCATATATTTTGCTAATAATTACATTCTGGCGCTTTTATAAGCCATCTTTTCGGTGTATTCTTCATGGTGTGTTTTTTCTGACCGATGATGCATTCCGGTTTTTAATTTGAAATTTGCGCTCCCTCTCGGGCAATATGCTGTTTTTTGTTTTATTCTGGCATGTTGCCACTCGTCTATAATTTTTTTTATTTTAATATATGCGATGTGTGGTTAGTGCCTCTCCCCATCTCCCCTGGGTAAAAAGAGTAGCGCTAAGCTTCTGGCGGGCGGATCCGGGGTGGGTCAGAGAGGAGTTTGGTTTGGGTTTTATGGCACAGGGTCCGCAACCTGACAAGCTGTGCCAAACACAAGATTGAATATAACCAACAGAAGCAGGTCAGTCAGCAATAGTAAAAAAGCAGTCTAAAAGTTACAGTAGCTCGCCAGGGAAAACTGGTGCCATCCCAATCATGTAAAGGCGATTATTTGTTTTGCCAACTCGTAATTACTGCTGTCATTTCGAGAAACAAATGAAAAACGACGTAAAATGTGGGAACACATTGTTTACGTTTAACTTGTACACCCCCAATTCAACAAATGGACTCGTTCAAAGCCACGCGATTCGAACGCCGACTCGCCAGGGCCGTTAAATCATCGACCTTCTGATCAAATAGACGGAGCATTTGAAGATCTGTCAAGCGATTATTGGGGAAATTACAAATTCTAATGAGGGACACATTGATGGGTTAAAGTTTTTGATTGTACGTAGTTTGAGCAATGTTTGACTAATTTACTTGGTGTTGCCACATCAGCTATCAATCACATCAATTCGAAATTCATTGATGAGAATTTCTCTGTGGAAGTGTTGATCTCGAGTTAGAAAAACACGTCAGGAGGCGTAATATTCGAAGAAACACTACCACCGCATTTAAGCTTGACAAAAAAATGCCTATTTGAAAGGAAAAACTTAAAAATAGACTATAGTAAAATAAACTGATTTGTAATTTGTTGTATTTAAAAAACATTCAAGATTCGTTTTTCATGAATGAAATCGCTCACTACCCCAGGTGCAGAATTATATTAAGTGTTCTGCAACACAACTCCAAGCAATTACAATTGTTCTGAAGGCATTTTGTCCTGATTTTGAAAACTGCAGTAAAATCAAAAGCAGACGTAAAACGCAATTATCGACTAAATATGTATTGCATATTTATAATAAAACATCAAAACTAATTAACTTTATTTAAAACCAAGACATACTTTCAGACTTTGCAATTCCGTTGATAACTTTTGAAGTTAAATATTTTGTCATTGACATAGAGGATGTGTTATTTATAAAGTGTTTGTTTTAATTTGGGCGGTGTAGGGAGGTTGTTCCTTAGCTAGAAAATAAAAAAAGGTGTGTCAAGGAGCGCGTTTTGCACTGCAGAACATCGTAACTTATGATTAAAAAACAAAATCGGCCAAAAATTTGATAAAAGCATGGAAAAATTGTTCTGCAAAGACTTTGTTCTGTGACGTACATCGCAGTTTTAAGCACTTTCTGCTCCCGGGCTCGCTACTAAACATTATTTAATATCCATCAACTTAACCGAAGTCTCAAATTACAAAATTTAAGCCTGCATTCAAAAATATATTTGATAAAGACAAAAACAAACAATAGTAGATTTTAAATTATTTGAAAGAAATCAAAATTTATCGGACGTTTAAGTTAACCACAAAAATAATTCGTTCAAATTTTTTCAGTACATCAATTCGAACATTTTAAGTGATGTGAAGTAAATGGTAAAATATTCCTAATCTAAATTGTTAAAAATTGTCATTCACATCTAAAATGTGCCAAGTCTTGAATTTGGATTTCTCCCGAGAGCGAAATGAGTCTTCAAAATAAACTGAACTAAGAGATCCTGCTTCCTAAATAAGTTTTAAAGTTGAAAACTGACAGACGAAATGTAGGCAGCTAGCATTTTCTCCCGATGCGTAACTCCATACGCATCTACCAGGCTTATGGAGATTCTATTTCTGGATTTATTTAGAATTTGCTTTTTAACAAATTCACCGCGGAAGAGTCTAGCAGTCAAAGATTGGAGTTTAGTATAATTTCCGTTCACTTTTAAACTTTAAACCAAGTAATTATATTCTCGTGTACGGAACCTGGAAAAGCTACTTCTGAGGCAACGATCCTTTTCTTATTCTAGTTTCAACCCAAAACAAAAAACAATGGAACATTAAAAAATTGCATTAAAAAATTGTTCTCGCCTTAGAAATGAAAATTTATGTATATTTGATCATTAAGGCTCGGTGCACACATTCGGTTTTTCAAATTGGGGCACCGAGGCCCAACTATGCACACATAACCGTGAAATGACGCAAGTACTCATTTCGCGCCATTTGCGATAAATATTCTATCGAAGAAAACGTTTTTATTTCGCTTACTTGGTGTAAAAAAAAGTATATTTTGAAACAAAATAGACGTTACTAGATATAACCAGTTATTAAGGCCCGGTGCACATCCGGTTTTTCAACGTAAGTGCGGTCTGAGATACATTATATCCAATGAAGCAGTGCACACATGCCTCCAGCGCCGCTAGGGCGACACACGTCCAACTTGCGTACCATTTGTATCGCAGTTCACCACGGAGCCGCACGGTCGCCGCATACGAGTCTACGTTCTGAAGTATCTTGTTTTCTTAAACAAATGGAATATAAATAATAAATGGTTGCATCCAGTATCGTCTATTTTGTTTATAAATATAATTTTTTTTTACACCAAGCGAAATAAACATTTTTTTTGACAGAATATTATTGCAAATGGCGCGAAATGAGTTCGTTCGTCATTTCACGGTTATGTGTTCATAGTTTGGCTTCGGTGCCGCAGCAAGTTGAAAAACCGGATGTGTGCACCGGGCCTAAGTATTATTTATCTTCCATTTATTTATGAAAAAGGTACTTCAGACCGGAGAAGGTTTTGCGGCGAGCTGCGGCGCCGCGGGGAACTGCGGTACAAATTGCACGCAAGTTGGACGTGTGTCGCCGCAGCGGCATAGGAGGCATGTGTGCACTACTCCATTGGATCTATTGGATCTCATACCCCACTTCGTTGCGGCAGCGGCGCAGCACGGTGAAAAATCGGATGTGTGCACCGGACCTAAGGCTCCCCAATTCAATTCTTTTTCCTTGCTTCATTTTATACGGCAAGGCATATTTTTAGCTGCGTTCCCCTCTTGCCAGTCTTCGCGTTTAACAGTTTTATATCTTCTTAAAAATGCACTGTAGAAATAGAAGCTTTTATAATCCAGCAGTCGAACCTCGTGGTTTAGAGCGAATTCGTTCTTAAAATTAGGTGACTAGTTGGAACATAAACAAAGCGCTTGAACAACTGGTGTCCTTAGCGCGGAATCTGTAGAAGTTGATCGTTCGATGTCGAAAACGACAGCTGCGATAACAAATCGTCGGAGGGAAACTATCCACGGCGTTTGCCATTTATGCTATGTGTATGGTGACCAAACGAACTTTCAGACTCTACTGACTCAAGGTTAGGTTGATTGCCTTCTCGTGGAAGCCGCACTTCATCCTTATTCGGATAAATTTAACTTTTTGGCTGCGTTTGTTCGATTTTATACAAATTTACTTAAGCGATTTAAATTTAGATGAAAATGCGGTAAAGTGATGCAAAGCATAATCTCGAGTCATTTTTAACATTTTTGGAATACAATTTATTGTTGACATCTGCAATCCTATACTTTCCTACTATAATTTTAGTTTGAATATCCCGAAAGAATTAAAATATTTGAAGTACCCAGAAAAGCAAAGGTTGAGAATATATTCATTTCTGCGTAGGAAATGATTAAAATAAGCATATTTTGCAAAAGTGAAAGAATAAGTCTACTGCGATGGCAAAATGCCATATGAATTTGCGTTTCCAAGGAGAGGTTAAAAGCATTTTTCTAAAGCCGATTTAATCTTTAAGGGTTCTAAGCTGAGATTCTTTGGATGCTTAAGACGATATAGCATTAAAAATTGCAAAATCATTTAATCACTTATATTAATACTTTACCTACCGCGAGTCGGTAAATAGGTTATTTTCCGCCATCGCTTATCAACTGGTAGCCTAATAAAGGGGTTTTCATCGACAGAGTTTTGATCTATTCTATGTATCTATTTAATCCGCAGTACAGTTTCTTCAAACAACGTAGAAAACTACTGGATGGTTTTAGATTTTATGGTTGGTTGTAGTGTTTTATGGCGCAAGGTCCATATTTGACCAGCCAAACACAAAAACACAAGACAGACCATGTCAAGTAAGTGCGAAAATTAAGGATGGAGTGGAGAAAGATCGATTGGGCATCTTGGGGTCGCGATCCACATGTTTATCTGACATTTAACAGCATGGGAAAAGAATAAATAACCTCGGGTCCATGAAGCCCGTGTACATCTAAAGATGTGCCCCGGAGAGACATGGGTTTTCTGGAGTAAGGGCCATATTTGGCGAAGGTGCGCCAAACACAAGATACTAGCGTCACCTGAAAATGTCGTGAAAGGGGGGAGGATTTGGGGAATGTAGAGCACTGCGATGAAAGCAAAAATATCGTGGGTTTAAGGGACACTGTTTAAAGGGTCAGTCAGATTTCCAAATCACTAAAATCGTTCGAATTTTTTTTTATTTTAGCGTTAAAAATTAGTCTATTTTGAACTAAATAACAAAAAATATTATTCAATTACGATTATTTTTGATGGTTGGTTTGGTGTTTTATGGCGCAAAGGTCATATTTGGTTATGCTGCGCGAGGTACAAGACATGCAATATGAAGTAATAGGCATTCATACTCATGGAAGTTTTACTGACAAGAGAAAAATGGAGACCCATGGAGGAATGCACCTGCCAGGAATGGAACCTATACCGCCTTCAACTTAAAAGTAGCTATAGCAGTGGACATGCCCATTGAGCTGCAACGGTTCCTTTTTCGATGGAGTTGCATGTACAACATAAATCATAAGCTACAAGTGTAGTAAGTCTACTACAAAAACGAGTTTTCCTATATTGAAATTTTTCGACATTCTGATTTCTAAATGCTCCTGCCCATATTGTTTTATTTGGTAGGTACAATATGGGCAGGAGCCCATATTGAGTTGTTTATTTAGTGTATTTGTAGTTTATTGAGTAGTTTTATTTGAGTGTTTTATTTGGTAGGTACAATAAGGTTTTGTCGTACTGGAGCAACACAAAGGGATATTGACGACGGTCCAGTATCAATACCAGCTGTTTTTATTTGGTTTCGTTTGATTGTCTTGGATCAACATTACAATCTGTTTTATTGTCGTAATTAGTGGAAATAAACAATTCATCATGCTTAAAAATTTTGAATTTCGGTTCAAAATGTTTATCCTATGCTTTTTTTGCAAACTTTAAGGTGTTTTAGTACATCTTTTGCTTCACAATTAAATGATATACCTACTAAATAGACTTAGTTGATTAATATGTATATAAACTATTATGTTAGTTAAAATATTGACAGTACACGGAATATTAATGGCCATGTGACCTAAGTTTTGCCGAGTCTTCAAAACCCTTGACCACGTTTTATGAAATGACTGCCGCAAAACTTAATATTTACGGACCAAGCTGTGTGTTTTAGTTTAATAAAAAATCTGCAATTGTTTTAATAACAATCGCATAATGCTGCAAAATTTGTTTAAAACGTTCACTATCCCACTTAAATAATGCCATTTATAGTTTTACTTCGGGGTTTTATGGTCCAAGCTGCGCCAAACAATTGCAGAGGGTGGTAGGTAGTTGATTAGGGTCGCACTGGAGCAACACAGCAGACTATTGGTAACGGTCCGCGATCATTCCCTAAGGGAAATATTGAAGGACAGCGCTTCGTAAATTTGAACCCCACTGTCAGATGATGAGAACATCTGAGCTGGTACCCCCAAAACTTCTCCACCATATCAACTAATTAGAGGATGAAAAGGCAAAAAGCAGAAGGGTAAGCTGTAAGGTAAAAAGGATAGGGAGGAAAGATCACTTGTGTACCTCGGTGTTGCGATGCCCGTATACACCTAAAGATCTGCTCTGAGGTATAAGGCACTTACAGGTATAATCTAGGAAATTCCCAAATTTTGCATTTGCGTCGTCGTTCTTCCCAGACAGTGATGTGCTCAAATATGAAGGTATCAGGCAACAAAATGAATAAATAAACTAAGCATGATTTGAGCTTATATGATCAATAGGGCAACTTTTTGTTGCAGTAAAAATGGGAAAAGTTGCCATTTATCATTCCCTAAAGTTACATTTATGGAAATAAGGTGCATTTATTTTTCATACAGTAAATTTTAAAATAAATTCTTCGTAAAAAATGAAGGAAAAAAAATACAAAATGTATTGACAATTTTAGTCGTGTACAACAATATTATAATACATACTGAAACACAGAAGAACGTTGAATGGCCGGTCCTTGGCCAGTAATTTCTTTAACATTGAAAAACTGCACTAACCGCTGTCATATAATGTGCTGTATCGGATAGCAGAAGTGCAAAATCATTTCGCTCAACATTCAGAAATTTTAAAACTTCATCTACAAGGCGAACAACATATTGATGATAGATACTTGCCTCGTAAACTCTGCAGTCGATTACGCAAGTTTCCTCTGGATTATTCAAGAGTGCCAACCAATGTGTTAAAAGTACTTCTTGCCAATTATTTCACTTTCGTCTCTTATGACATCTTTCCATGAACTTCTTGTCTGACCCGCAATATTTCTGAATTCGCTAGATCAGATACACGTGATCTAAGGGTTGGTTCAGAGGGCCAAAAATGAAATTGTAATTTCATATTAATTAATTTTAAGCTTTATTTTAAAAAGTTGCAGGTGGGTTGCATTTATGCAGAAAATTGTGTTTATGTTGCGGTTATAACTCACTTACACCGGCTAATTTTGTGAACTGTTCGCGTGCCGCCGTGGTAAAAGTATACCGTGCATGGCAAAATGGCACTCTCCAAAATCAGCGGCACATGTGGTGCACCACGGGCTATAGATGACAGAGCCGAACGAAGGCTACGGAGATGCGTTCGGGCGAATAGACGTGCAACTGTTGAGCAACTGACCGCCCAGATGGACGTTGTGTATACGGCGTGAAACGTCTGAAAGCAACCACCCTGCAACAATTGCCGGAAGGATGTGGCCGGAGGAGAGAGGTAATGTAGCGCAGCTGGCCAAGGCACTGGAGTCATCATGGCTCAATATCCCAGTGAACACCTTCAGAAACCTAATTGACTCTCTTCCTGCAAGTCTCGCAGCGGTCCGCTCTGCCAAAAGTGGTTATTCTGGCTTTTGACAGGTGGTCACTTTAATGTGACTGGACTGTGTATATAGAAATTATATTAAAAATAACTCCTTAAAATAAAGCAATTAGTTGCAAACGATATTGTATTCGGAATAACGATTGATTGAAAATGAATACGATAATAAATAGGATTATTCATCTGCATTCAAAGTTTATATTTTTAAATACGCAATTCTGATATCGGAGACGTCAGAATCGTTTGCTCCGTTTAGAAAAGACCAACTTCGCTATTTACGAAAAATACATTATTTTAACGAACAAACTTTGAATAAAATCCCTTCAAATTTGATAAAGAAAGGGGATTTTATAAACTAGAAGGAAAAAGCCAGTTTATAATTGTTACAAAATAATTTTCAACCATTCAAAAAGTAGTAGTAATTTTTTTTTTCACAAGTACTCATTCAAGAATCTATAGATGATCCAGCTTATGGATTCAGAACGTGGCCCTCTGTTGATATGTTTGCAGTCACCATGAGTTTTTTTTTAACTAACTAGTCACACGTCAGGTAATTGAGGTTAAAACTAGGGTTTGAACATGTTATGAAAGTTGCGGTTTCAACAATTAATTTTATAACGACCCATAGCCTTATAAACTCTCTCGCCGACAGTTCAAAGTTGCTTAAAGATAATGAGAGTGAATACGGCGACTTATTTTTTGTTGCACAGAAATAAGGTGGCTAAGTCGGGGCAAACATTGGCGCAGTTTCTAAATTTAATTGATGAAATTTTCATTTGAAAGAAACAAAACCGTCCGACATAATAAGTCCGGATTAGTTGGTGACTTAGATTTTCTGGTTGGCATTTCTGATAATTTAATTACGCGACATCAGAGCAGATTCGTTAATTTTACTCGGCTACAGCCACATTTTTGCCCAATGCAAGTTTTAAAAAAATTCTAATCTCTCCCCAAAATTTCGAACTCAATTTAAATTTGAGAATTACGTCCATTTTCTGAAAAGTTCTATGCTAACTGCAAGACTGTTCAACCTTCAAGGATCACTTTTCTGATTGTCAAAACTTAACCATTACTAGATTTATTTAGCAACCCTTTTGCCGGAGTAATTTTTGGGTTTTAATAATTCGGGTAAATTTGGCTTGAAAATTTACTTTTCGCCTGAAAAATTAACCCTTCACCTGAAATTTTACCTGAATCAGTCCAGCTTGAATTCATCGACATGCAAAACGAAGAGAACCACCTTCGAAAAATTTAATGAAGAGAATTTATTAAACTGCTATCGTTGTGAAGGGGGATAAAACAATACTGAAGCGTGCTAGATAATGCATTAAAACGTGCAAACGGTCAACATTTATCTAGGAACTAACTTTTTTTTCAATCACGAATATTAACAAATCTAAAAATAGGAACGACTTGACTAAAATTTAAAACCAATTTTACTACTAAAACTTCTGTTGCTACTACAAAAATCGAACCGAATATTAAAACAAATATAATCTATGTAAATAAGAATGGAATGTTTGTTTGTACATTGAATATTTCCATCTGTTTTGGACCCTTCTGATTCCAAATCAGTCTCTTGCGCTTTTGGTGTCCGTATCTGTGTGCCCAATTCGGACCAATACACGCCCAGACGGTTTAATATATTTTTATGAAGCTTTTTTTTGTGTGCATACTTTGAGTACTTGTATTCATTTAGTGACTGAACTTGGTTACGTAAGTCAGTCCGTCTTTCGTTCTATATTCGATTTTGTGTTTGTACAGGCATCACATTAATTTTATTCCATTTATTTGATTACAGAGTATCCTATTTTATAGATTATTTATTAGTTTAGTGAATGCAATTTTAAACTTTTCTTTATTTTATGTTTAGAAAGTTTTATGCTAAAACACCTTAGTAAGTATACTTAAATCAACTAAAATTTGGTAGTTTTGGAAAATCTGGAATGTATGTTGACTAACGATTACTTGAATTGTTTTACCAGTACTGCTGACAAAACAATTATTTGTAAAACAATTTTGCAATGAAATTTCAGCTGATGCTTTATTTATTTGGAGTCGTATTTTTGTTCTTTGAGACAATGTAAACCATTTCCGAATATTTGGGGCAGACGATATTTTTCAACGAACGTGAATGTAACGGAAACTCGTGTTGGTTGATCGCGTGCAGTGATATTTTTCGTTTTCTCGCTATGAATTATTTCTACATTTAAAAACTTTTTTCACTTTTAGTTGCAGGTTGTGGCAACTGTGGGAGATCAAGAGATAAAAGCAGGCACCTTTCTCTCAAAATTCACTCCACGCTAATGTTATGACAATTTGAGGCAACGACAGATTTAACGCGCACCAGCCTCCCATGTACACGACAGACTAGTTTCGAACTCGCAACCCTGCGGTTGCTAATCTGGTACTCGTACGGTTGCACGGTTTTTAGAGCACTGGATTTGCAACAGGAGGGTTTTGAGTTCGAAACTGAATACAGTTAAAGACAATGGGGTTGGCGTACTTTAAATCTGTCGACGTTCTCACGTTGGCGTGAAAGTTTGGAGTGGATTGCCGGCTCAGGTGTTATCCTCGTCATGCGATCGTGGTTCAAAGTGACGAGGTGTCAGTGAAACAGCCCGTTGTGTTTCACCCGTATTATGCTAATTCAAGTACCTACCAGATAATATTTAACATGCTTCTTTTCCATTACACACTTATCAAACAAACCTCGTATATCTCCCACTTATCTGTATGAAACTTTAAGACTACTGATGTGTCACATACTGAACAAGTCTTTTCCATGAATTCTATCAAACAATAAGCCTGGTTATTTAGCACGTGGTGTAAGAAATAGTGCTCTTGGGAACTTTCAAGTTAGAAAAACAATACACTAGCTATAAATATGAATGAGATTCCACATACCTGATAATAACTGTTGAAGCTCTTCTACATTTACACCCGAAACGTCGTGCACTATTTGAGCACCTTTATACCTAAATAGTGCCCTGTAAAAGATGATTAATCATAAGTAACACATAAAAAATTCTCACAAAAACAATGTTAAATACAACACAACATTCAATTTCAAAGGTCATTTATTCAAAACAATAAAACACGCATTGAAAGCTTGAGATAAACAGATACGAGAAAATTATTGTATTGACCTCTCCGTTATTCAGCTAAATATCGGTTGGTTAGTAGTAATTAAAGTCGCATTGAGACGATCCGGGACAGTTATCGAGGACAGCACCCGAGAACACTCACTGTCCACGCATCAACACAAAGTGAGAACATTTGAGGCTTGGATAGATCTGACGTGTACCAGCCCCCACGTACACGACGGTCTTTGGTTGATCAAGTTTCGAACTCGCAACCATACACTTGATTATCCGTCACTCTACCAACCGTACGGCTCCAAGATAAATGTCGGATTAGTCGAGTACAGGAATTAGGTGTAAGAGGGCGAATAATTGTTACAGTTTAATGCTGGCCCCGAAGGAATCTAGGGGCATAGGTGACGTTGAAGACCAAGAATGGGCAATCAAAGGGTACCAAAAACATTTGTCGCCTAAAAGGGTGTTTACCCCCAGGTGGTTTTGACGAGATATCTCGTCTATTACGATCTGCCCAACTTTTGATGACGAGATCAAGATCTGATCAGTTTTCGAATGACGCTATATCTCGTACATCAAGTCAGACAAGACTAAATGTGGTCAGAATTTTTCTAGTGACGAAATGTGGTCAGAATTTTTCTAGTGACGAAATGTGGTCAGAATTTTTCTAGTGACGAAATGTGGTCAGAATTTTTCTAGTGACGAAATGTGGTCAGAATTTTTCTAGTGACGAAATGTGGTCAGAATTTTTCTAGTGACGAAATGTGGTCAGAATTTTTCTAGTGACGAAATGTGGTCAGAATTTTTCTAGTGACGAAATGTGGTCAGAATTTTTCTAGTGACGAAATGTGGTCAGAATTTTTCTAGTGACGAAATGTGGTCAGAATTTTTCTAGTGACGAAATGTGGTCAGAATTTTTCTAGTGACGAAATGTGGTCAGAATTTTTCTAGTGACGAAATGTGGTCAGAATTTTTCTCTAGTGACGAAATGTGGTCAGAATTTTTTTCTAGTGACGAAATGTGGTCAGAATTTTTTTCTAGTGACGAAATGTGGTCAGAATTTTTTTCTAGTGACGAAATGTGGTCAGAATTTTTTTCTAGTGACGAAATGTGGTCAGAATTTTTTTCTAGTGACGAAATGTGGTCAGAATTTTTTTCTAGTGACGAAATGTGGTCAGAATTTTTTTCTAGTGACGAAATGTGGTCAGAATTTTTTTCTAGTGACGAAATGTGGTCAGAATTTTTTTCTAGTGACGAAATGTGGTCAGAATTTTTTTCTAGTGACGAAATGTGGTCAGAATTTTTTTCTAGTGACGAAATGTGGTCAGAATTTTTTTCTAGTGACGAAATGTGGTCAGAATTTTTTTCTAGTGACGAAATGTGGTCAGAATTTTTTTCTAGTGACGAAATGTGGTCAGAATTTTTTTCTAGTGACGAAATGTGGTCAGAATTTTTTTCTAGTGACGAAATGTGGTCAGAATTTTTTTCTAGTGACGAAATGTGGTCAGAATTTTTTTCTAGTGACGAAATGTGGTCAGAATTTTTTTCTAGTGACGAAATGTGGTCAGAATTTTTTTCTAGTGACGAAATGTGGTCAGAATTTTTTTCTAGTGACGAAATGTGGTCAGAATTTTTTTCTAGTGACGAAATGTGGTCAGAATTTTTTTCTAGTGACGAAATGTGGTCAGAATTTTTTTCTAGTGACGAAATGTGGTCAGAATTTTTTTCTAGTGACGAAATGTGGTCAGAATTTTTTTCTAGTGACGAAATGTGGTCAGAATTTTTTTCTAGTGACGAAATGTGGTCAGAATTTTTTTCTAGTGACGAAATGTGGTCAGAATTTTTTTCTAGTGACGAAATGTGGTCAGAATTTTTTTCTAGTGACGAAATGTGGTCAGAATTTTTTTCTAGTGACGAAATGTGGTCAGAATTTTTTTCTAGTGACGAAATGTGGTCAGAATTTTTTTCTAGTGACGAAATGTGGTCAGAATTTTTTTCTAGTGACGAAATGTGGTCAGAATTTTTTTCTAGTGACGAAATGTGGTCAGAATTTTTTTCTAGTGACGAAATGTGGTCAGAATTTTTTTCTAGTGACGAAATGTGGTCAGAATTTTTTTCTAGTGACGAAATGTGGTCAGAATTTTTTTCTAGTGACGAAATGTGGTCAGAATTTTTTTCTAGTGACGAAATGTGGTCAGAATTTTTTTCTAGTGACGAAATGTGGTCAGAATTTTTTTCTAGTGACGAAATGTGGTCAGAATTTTTTTCTAGTGACGAAATGTGGTCAGAATTTTTTTCTAGTGACGAAATGTGGTCAGAATTTTTTTCTAGTGACGAAATGTGGTCAGAATTTTTTTCTAGTGACGAAATGTGGTCAGAATTTTTTTCTAGTGACGAAATGTGGTCAGAATTTTTTTCTAGTGACGAAATGTGGTCAGAATTTTTTTCTAGTGACGAAATGTGGTCAGAATTTTTTTCTAGTGACGAAATGTGGTCAGAATTTTTTTCTAGTGACGAAATGTGGTCAGAATTTTTTCTAGTGACGAAATGTGGTCAGAATTTTTTCTAGTGACGAAATGTGGTCAGAATTTTTTCTAGTGACGAAATGTGGTCAGAATTTTTTCTAGTGACGAAATGTGGTCAGAATTTTTTCTAGTGACGAAATGTGGTCAGAATTTTTTCTAGTGACGAAATGTGGTCAGAATTTTTCTAGTGACAAAATGTGGTCAGAATTTTTCTAGTGACGAAATGTGGTCAGAATTTTTCTAGTGACGAAATGTGCTCAGAATTTTTCTAGTGACGAAATGTGCTCAGAATTTTTCTAGTGACGAAATGTGGTCAGAATTTTTCTAGTGACGAAATGTGGTCAGAATTTTTCTAGTGACGAAATGTGGTCAGAATTCTAATGTCGAGATACATCGTCCAGACAACCGCCGGGGGAGTTGATAAGCAAACACATTCTCTTATTCGTGGATACACACACTCAGTGTTGGATCGTCGCACGAATTATATAAAATGCAAGTTACAATTGATCGGTCTGAATTAAAACGACAGGTCGTAACAAGCGAGTGTTAGCGAACTTGCGAACTTTCCCAAGAGGAACCGATTGCAAAGACTCGACTGTTGAGATTTAAGGATGCTGTTGGACGAAAATAGAACGTTATATGGACAAATTGTCAGCACACGAAGCTCATATATATCTTTCTCATAAGCGATTATTTTTTTATTTTTCTGTTTTAATAGACATTAATTACCAATAGAGAGCAACCTATTTCATTTCTATCCTCGAGGTACCTAGTCATTAGAAAAACTGCCCAGTTCTTGATGGACGAAATACCTTGGTATTAGAAGAAAAAGTGACCCTATCTTGATCTCTTTGGCGAAAAAAAATCGGCAATACCTTGGTGACAAGGTATCTCGTCATTAGCAAAATGTGTCAAACTTTGATGGACGAGGTATAGAGTCGAAACCACTTTGAATAATATTTTCAAACTAGCGTTTTGAAAATCTAAAATTATAGTAACATAAATATTTTGGTGAAATTAAAAACTTATAGCAATAAAAAAAAATTGTCTTTGGAGGGCTTAGGGCCAAAAATGTCCGGGAAACTATGGTCTATTTCATTAGAAGGTCGATGATTGCAATAACTCAACGTCATGAATGATTCATCAATCTAATTGGCCTTACGAACCAGTCTCACCAATTGCGAACCATTGCTGCGCGATTCGAATTATTACTAGTGTTAATTATGAAATCTGTCACTATTTAGATCGATCAAGTTTTGCAAAACTGAGAGATAACTATCAGAACGATGAGCGATAATTCGTCGTCCATGAAATTATCCCACTAGTATTTTTTATCTCAAAGGTAAGGATTACTGGAAAGAGAAAATTTGAAGACTCAAGTAGGTCGTTCTCCGATGAAAGATAAGACAAAGCCGTTGAGGGAGAACATACAAATTTCAAAACACCGCAAACCCGACCCCAAATTTTCACTTTTTCCCTATTGGAACCAATCAACGAACCGTGAAGTGATGAACAGTCCGAGAAGTGGGCTTTCCTTTCAAAATGTTATCGGTTTCCTTCATGGTCTTCAGTAGCCCATGGCTTGGGAAATTCTTTAAAAGAGCTTTTACACGGACTAGATCAAACGCGGTTGCATTGACGAAATCGAATCCAGTAGTTGAATGAGATCTGCTTACACGGTTCGGCAGAAGTGAAGAAAGCTATTTTAAAATGGCGGTAGAAAACATAGAAGAGTATTTCATTTTGTGACCGTATTTAATCGAACATCGAATTCAAACTATTGTCTTTCCAAAGCGAGTAATTGTAACGTGGTTACCTTTCACTTAAACACATTTTGACGACTACAAATTAAATAATCGCAAAGATCGCATATCATGTCCAAAACTTAATGAATTCCAAAATCTTTAAAATATGGAAGTGAAAAATTACAAACACACGGTTCGGCAATAGCTATTGTTTTAATAATGGCAGGAGTCAACAGGTATAAGAGCATTGCCATTGCGGCCGTACTTAATCAAACATCTAGAACTCAAAATATTCTGCATCTTATTAAAACGAGTAATTATAACGTTAATTAACCTTTATATAAGTAACTAATTACTTATAACCGTAAATATAAGTAATTAACCTTTCCACTTAAGCATATTTTGAAGACTACAGATTGTACCATGTCCCAAAGTTAAGGAATTCGCAAATCGATGAAATAAAAATCCCTGGTAAAAAGAATCCAAATCAAATTTTAAATCAATATTGAAATTAAAATTAAGACACCAAACGATGGGGTTATGTCAATAAATAATTTAAATGTCTGAAGAGCGTTGCTCTATGAGGGTGATGTAAATAGAATCTTAGAACTTCAAAGTTCAGAATATTCTCAAAACAAGTATATAATTTGAGACATTAATCTATAATAGCAAACCACTCGTGTATACTTTTACATGTACTAAAATACATATTTTTACATTATTTATATGGCACAGACCACTCAGTCTACCCATGAGGGTATAAGGTGGGTTGAATTTCAATGGCCATATGTGTCATATAGACGACATGCACATCAACCATGAGGATATAAGGTTGGGAGGAGGGCTAAGAGCGGTCGAGATGTTTCTTTGTTGTCACGCGATCCGTTTTTACTTCGTCTTTGCGATGATATTATTTCTCAAATGGCAATGTAGGTTGATTGAATTCGTTTTCAGGTGCAATAGCCAAATTTGGCACAAGTGTACCAAACAATGGCAATGTGGAGAAGTCAATCCATTGCAAATATATTCTCTTGTAAATAAAAAAACTAAATTTCTCGAGGTACAACTGTTTACGAAAATGTTCTCCAAAAGTACCAAGATCAACTTTGTCTTATTTTATCTACAAATGCATGGGCACGAGAATAGCTGAACCTAAATTAATTGCTTGTTTACGACAATTATTCACAGTTGCAATTTCCCAGAGCTATAATTAACACATGTTCAATCGAACGCAACGTCTCAATTACGTCTTCCAACGGAAACAAATGCTTAACGCTGCGTAATTGCGTAGAAAAATGAACCTAAACAAGAACTTGCTTTAGTCATTAAAGCATTTCCGAAGATACCGGATGATTCAGGTTCTATCTCTTGCGGAAGCATGTTTCCGGTAGCTAAGTACACTCAAGGGATGCGGGTTTGTTTTCCATCTCATCGCAGTCGTGTGGATTTTTTTTTGTCTTGCAGCTTCAATAGCTCACTCGAACGAATATTCAAGGAGTACTAACAAACTTAAGGATCGCCTTTTTTTTGATCGATGCAAGTAATTTAACCATCTATTTCCGCGTAGTATAGTATTGTTTTACCGTTATTATGGAGGTTATAAATTGTTTTTTACCCACAACACTTAATGGCTAAATAACACCCGTTGATTGAAAGAAGCCTTATTCTTTCAACCTTTGGAACTATATTCCTTTCTTTAGAATTCTATTGAGAGAAAAAGATACTATTGGTCCTTTCCTCAGAGAAGAATCCGTTGGATATATTTTATTGGTCCTCAGAATCCTTTGAAAATATTTTATCGGTCCTCTCAAAATCCTTTGGAAAGATCTTTTTGTTCCTATTAGAATCTTTTTCAAAGATATTATTGAACCTTTCCTTAGGTTCCTTTGGAAATATTTTAAAGGTCCTTTCTATAGAATCCTTTGGAAAAAAAGATTCTATCGGTTAAGAAAGAGTTCAGTTGGGAAATCATAGGTTGTTGAAGAGACTGCAGGTCGTAAAGTGTAATTATGTCTGAACCAATCAGGTAGGTTGGTTGGAGTTTTATGGCACAAGGGCCATATTTGGCCATGCTGCGCCAAAGATTTACTTAATGTACGTTGGTGAACCTTTCAGAAGGATAATATATATAAGGCGCAAGACATTTTCACAAAAAACTGAATAAATGTGGAATAAATTAACTCAGTGGACTGCTTTGGAGTTTATGCTCATGGTTGTTGAATTTTGGTTACACTGTTATACATTTAACTGTGTTGTAAGTTAATTTTTGTAGTGGTTGTTATCTCCACCCTGAAGTACTTTTTGATAGTTGAAGTTACACTATCTTCCATAAGTTTCGCTAAAGTCAAAAATGGTTCTAGCTAGGTCACTTTAACCGTCTTCACGCTGAACGATCATCGTTATGTTTCAAGAGTAATAGAGGTCATGTAACCTTTAATGCATTTTTACTTCAAATTCTTTGTGGAAACGTTCCAATCCTCTTAAAATTAAGTTTTACTGTGAAATTGTCCTAAAATACGATTAGTGTGTCAAAATAGTTTGCAAGGGTTAGTTAATATATAGGTATTGATGTCGTTTCCTTAGTAATCTCCAGTAGGCAAAATGGGTGAGATTTAAATTTAATGTAACTAAAACTGTTCAAGAGGATGTTTTCATAATCCCAATCCATAAACCGTCAAAGTGTAAATTTCGGGATTTCATAGATTACGAGACCTCACCATATTCAATTTAAAATGTACTTGCATTACATGGAATTATGGCAAGAATACGTTGGTTGGGGCTTTATGTCGCAAGGACCACACATGCCCAACCTGCACCAGACACAAGACAAGAAAATCTAGACAAAATAAAGACCAATGTAAAATATATCTATTTATTTTGAGTTAAGACTAGCCCCAATGTATAAAATCCAAATAAAATTCACAGAACGTGGCAAGGATAGGATGATGAAACATTTCTTCAGAGCTACGAATAGTAACGAGCTAATAAACCATCAGTATGCTTCATTAAGCAGACATGCATTCTAATGTAAATCAGAGGTTCGTGGTAATTGCATGGAAGCTTGTGTGATATAGCATATCGATTCAAAAGCGAAGCATAACTGTCGGGATATATGTTAGCTCGCTCGGGGATTTTCCATATTTATAGCATGTTCTTGCTTAAAACAATATGACGTTTTCCGATAATTAACGACGCCAAAAGTACACGCTTTGCTGTATTCTATGTAGACGTGCCAAGCAGACTCTTGTAATCAAGGTTTGAAATGATTGGGGAGTCTATAACATGCCTCTGGAATAAAGTTCTGCAACATGTAGTATTGATCTATTTGTTTCGTCCAGTTGTTTCATACTATGTCGTGTGATATTTGCAGACTACATGGGGATATTAGTTCATGTAACTCAACTTCCGTCTAGGAGAACGTGCCAAAAGCTGATGTTGAGGGTGCAAGTCAAATACATGGGCTAATGATTGCTACAGCCTACCAGTTGGCCAGGGCTTCTGGATTGAAAGGCTTTAGTTCTAATCCTTGATAGTTTGTCCTATGGATGCAGTCTTTATAAAACGAGTTGTACCAGTTATACAAAGAGTAACGTCTGCACAAATCTGTACACTGCCAGAATGTTGCTTTTTTTCCAATGACTGAGCGAATCTGAAAATATTTTCCACAAAGGATGGGATTTTAGACAAATGCGAGTTAACAAGGGAATGAGTTACGAAGAGCGAGAAATTTTGATACCCTCTCATATCCGGTCTCTACCGTGATTTACAGTTGCAAGGCGTTTTACAATTTAGATTGAGTAATTGAAGTTGACCTTCCATAATTTTGGGTAATAGATTCAAACGGGTACAATTCAACACGGAGGTGGATGGGATCAATCCGCACCATCATTTACCAGAAGCCCATGTTAAATAATACGTTGGTACGTTGCCTTCCGATTAATAGGTTCTTTTTCAGGGATTACGGATCACCACGCAGACTAACTATTTTGTGTGGAATTTCTTTTTTCTCGCTAAAATTATCACTTTGGGAAATTTTATCGACGAAACTATGCAATCAAATAATTCAAAACTTTAAACGTTTATTATTTATTTCAAGTATTCAAAAAATTGTTTAACTATTCTCATGAAGAATGCTAACACCTAACCAACCCTCGACCATGACGCCATGCGATACTCCCAAGTCGCTTGTTTGGCATTTCTCAATTCCAAGTGATCGTTAAGCGGAATTGAGCGGCGTTTTACATAAAGATACATGGCCTTGGTAAACTAGAAAATCTTTTTATAAAACGTTTGAGGAAATGGTGACATCTCAAATCCAAAAGCACGATTTAGCTTAAAAAAGTGACATTCTTTCGCTATAAAAATAAAATACCGCTTTCAGTTTTATCAAACGATAGAGATGTTTAGTCGACGTGCTGTAAAAAACTTCAAGTCTATCAATCCGATAGTTTGAGAGATAATGGCGACTACTTGTAAAAAGCTTTCTTTCAAGAAAAATGCGTTCGAATTCTACATATGCGAGTGTCTGTTAGCTTAGCTTATAACTGGGCCAATTTTGCGAATTTCATCTCGAAATTTAAAACACGTTCTCAAGACTCTTAAAATAAAATGAAAAATACAAAATCGAGCGTTTTCTGCTGAGAAAAAGAACACCCTTTAAGTAGCCGAGTGGCTAAAAAAAAATGGAACGGCAAATCTTGAGCCAGCCCAACAAGCACAATGAATCGGGGAAAAAGACGACGAAGTCAACGCCTGAGCTGGCACTCTTCTCCAAACTTCCACACCACTACAAAGTGAAGAGGTTCGAGGCCACGGTAGATTTAACATGCACCAGCTACCAATTTCACGACGGTGGTTGGGTTTTTATGGCGCAAGGGCCATATTTTACTTTTCTGCACGAGACATACACAAACAACGAAAGTTTTACAACACAAGATAATTACACCCAAGGAGGAATAAAATCCGTCAGAAATCGAACCATCACCGCTTACAGCTCGTAGGTTGCTTGTGTAGTGGGCAAACCCACTGAGGCACGACGGCCCCTGTACACGACGATCTTTGGTTGGATCGAGTTTCAAACCCGCAACCCTCCAGTTGCTAATCGCCTACTCCGTGGCTCATAGGCAAGGAAATAGATCATCACTAAGACACTTCAGGGTCGAGTCCGTGTTTCAAATCTTACTAATACCATGGTGTTAGTATGTTGTTGAAAAGAAGTTCTATCCGAAAAGTTCACAAAATGGTGTTTATCTTGGGCGTGGTTCGCAGAACTTCCACTGGCCTTCTTATCGTTCTGAAAACCACAAGCAGAAAGCCTTTCTATAAAAATTATGATTTGCTACCACTTTTTTTTTTTAATTAAAACATTTCCACCTGAAAGAATATACTTGATTGGTAAGAGACGTCACAATAGACGCATAAGATGTAGACCACGCAGACAATAGATATTTTTTATCCTGACGTCAGTTTCGACAAGAGGTAATTCGTATCCGCCAACTTTTTCTATGGTTTACTCCAAATCTACATCAGATTTTAGACTAAAACAATAGAACTTGTAACCTCTAAATGGACGATTAACCATTTTAAACTGAATAGCTTAAAGAATTACAGTATAAGAGTGGAACATTTTAAACAGAAATCTTAATCGTAATGCATTGAAACTTAGTATACACTAAGTAAAAAGTTTACTAATTAAGTACCACTGTTAGTAAAATTTTACAAAATCCACCAAGGCCGAGCAGAGGGTGCTAGAGGGCACAAACCACTGTCCTTATTTTTTTTTATCTTACGAGCCCTTTTGTACGAATGTATTTGATCGTAGAAAGATGAGAAGCTTTACACCATTATCTAATATTTGTTAATACCTTTGTATAAATACAGTAGCATTCGGTGGTTTATAGCCTTATTAAGATGCTAGTTCCTTTTAATCATTAAAATTCACAAAAACTGCCTCTAATGCTCCGATTCCATTTAGATATGTATTCAACCTTTTCCGTCTCATGTCACAGCTAATTTCTAAAATTACAAAATGATATTGTTTTGCAGACCTGACGAATAAGTGGTTTTGGTTGATTTAAAGAAATAGAAAAATACTAGTTACGTACCCTATTTTGCTCTAAAGTGGTTTTAAAAAATTGTTTTCATTGGAAAAAATACTTGAAATCCTTTTATACGGTTATTACTTAAAATTATTAGTGAACACACACTTCTCAAAATTTAAAAAATAAACCGCCGAAATGAAATAAATCTTATACAATGTAAACCATTTCACCGCCCTTTTAAGGTAGTGGTATTATTCTGCGAAACCAGTGCCATTCTTGCGGAACACCAGCGTACCGCGACACACCGGTTAAAAATCGCAGATTTAGCTTTTTAAAAGCCGCTTTTATCCCTTTACCCCCCAACCATCTACATATTACTTGAAAAAGGATTGAAAAGTTTAGTTTTATTTTCACCAACTTCGATTATTTGTACGAGTTAAGGTGAGAATACAAACGAGAGGTTTTGAAAACCAAGCTTTTCATTGCAGCCCATCACAAGCCTATATTAAACACGCCTTTACAAACAGCAAATATTTAATACATGATCTACTTCGACTCTTAAACAAGAAAATCCTAACCTTTTCCTTCCGGAGGAACGAAACAAAACCCCACTTTAATAAAGAAAAAAAAATCTTAATAAGTACGGCATTCACTCATGCCTGACGAATCCAATATAAATACTAAGTTAGCGGTTAACAACCCAGACGCAGCGTAGACATCTAGCTGACAATAAGAGCTGACCTTGCTCATAATTTCAATTTAAAAACCTAAACCTGCGGGAACCCGAGCACTTTGACTTGTGGGGGAAACCGTGACACGGAATGAAAGGTTGTTGCCACTTCTGCGAAACAAATAGCAGGTCTTTG
The DNA here is from genome assembly GCA_947359465.1 of Metellina segmentata. Classification (NCBI taxonomy): domain Eukaryota; kingdom Metazoa; phylum Arthropoda; class Arachnida; order Araneae; family Tetragnathidae; genus Metellina; species Metellina segmentata. The sequence continues at coordinate 47,544,003 of OX375881.1, read as the reverse complement.
TTCAGGAGGAATAAATTTATTAGACTAGTATTTCTCTTGTTCCGTCACTTCCGCGTAAAAGTAACGCGATTTTGGAAGTCTGTCATCTGTTAGGAACCTTTCCCCTTTTACAACCTTATTTGGAACGGATTTCAGTCCCTTGGATTTCTTGGGATTGGTGGTTATTCCAGATTCGGTTATCCAAATAAATTAAAGGTAAAAAAAATCTTCATGAAAGGTGCTTTTAAAGAAAATATCTAAAACCGCAAAAGTAGTTTTTTTTGTGGCACAAGGCCCAGATTTGGCCAAGCAATGCTTTTTCCGTCAAGTAAAAAATGGATTGACATACTAGTGTATAAGTAGTGGTAAAGTTGTAGTAGTGGTGGTTGTAAAGAAGAAACGTACACAGGATTACTTACAGGAATCGGACCCGTGCCGCCTACTGCTCCCAAGCTACCTTATTTGCGGTTTAAAAGTTTCAAGAACATGCAGTAATAAAAACTATGTGTTCAGACTCCTACCCAGTCTATTCTATTTTTGTCTCGCTTTAGAATATGGCAAACGCCTTGAGAAATCGTTAAATACATACAGCGGTACCAACTTGTGGAAATTATTGGAGGGTTGCAAGACCCCAGGTGTTGCACACTTGCGTGGGTTACCGGAGCCATTCATTTGGTCTGTTCATTTTCATGTTTTTATTACCTGAAAAATTGTAAAATTATTCGTGACCTTTTAGGGGACCCACCATAAGAAATTGGCGAGTTTCGGTCCCTAGGAGTTTTGCCCCGTTTCGGATATAGCGGCCAAACAGCCAATAGCCAGATCGAGTTACCCTGTACATTTGGCTTTCTCTATTACTATAAACTTATTTTAATCCCTGGAGTTTCGGTGGACCCGGCTTCAACCATACGAATACTAAAAGGTAAAATGTTCGGGCATTTAGAAGTCTGGGACCCTGAATTCATCAGTCTGTCGCAAGTGGAAAACTTAGCACCTTATATAAATATTTTGTTCATAACCGGAATATAGTATGTTTAGTGTTTTAAAAGGGATAATGTCCCTAAAGTCTATTTAACGCACTTAAAATCAGAATATCAAATTAAATATTTATATACCTTAACAGCTTTAATTTACCTACAATTTATGAACCCTAGAATATTTACATACCTAGCTACCATTTCAAGGAAGTGGAACATCTAGTATTACACAGCCTCTGAAAGGTCTAGTGTACAGAAATATTCAAAGTGCATTAAGGGCAAAGTATATAATTTGATATTCTGGCGTCACGGAGTGCTCTAAATGATTGGTAGGACATATGACCTACTTTACCTTTAACAATTTTTTTTTTAAATTTATTTTTATTATTATTTTTTTTAGTGAGAAAAATAATTTATGGCGATATATCTAAACCCAATAAATTTTCCTTCAATTTTTCATCTATGAGCCCTAGGATAAACGTTTGGATTATCTTCGTAACTTGGATTTATTATCGTTGGTAATAGGTGGGAGCTGCATTCAAAAACGTTCTTTGCATTTGATGGATCATAAAAAAATTACGGACCTAGACATGTTCTGATCTTGAGTCTTGTTTTTGAGACTCAAGCTTGTTTTATTAAAGTCAGTTACCTTCTAGTAGTACACTCGTCAATACGTGTCCTCTTTACGTCAATCAGTTGAATGCAAGTGCTGAGCAATTTTTAATTGTAAGTTTCGATTAACCTTATAAAAAATTATTAGTAATCATGTTTTGAATTGATTATAACATACTACCTTGAACGATACGAAGCATTTAAATTTAATTAACCTTTACCAGAAACGCGTGTAGGGTAGTTGACTAGTAAAATAAATATACATTTAACCAATGTTTTTTGTACTATAGTGGGTAGAGACACATTTCCTGTGACGCTAACCACTAGACTTGCCAATCTGATTTGTTTCGGCTTATGCTTTTTATAAAAAATACGATTCAAAAGTGCGCCAATACCAGCATAAATTGGCGAAAGCTCAGACAACAAATTTGCAACTTCATCTGTTAGAGGTTTATTAGATTGTATTTTTATTTTTTTGAAGGGGGGGGGCGTGAAGGCCCTGCAGAACTATCGTCTCTATATAACTCATATTTCAAGTTTTTTTTAATATAATAATACTTATCATAAAGCTATAAATTCGAAACCACATACCATTACTCCATGCCAATTCCAGCAGACACACCTAACATACAATTCCATTTAAGCCGAGAATAAATGTTGATGTGCAGCTCTTCCCGCGCGAACGCGTGACTGGATACTGAGACATCACTCCACACCACGCGCGATTGGTTCTTTAATGTTGACGCCACATCACGCGCAGGCGCGATATCGCCAGTGAACGTATTAAGGTGCAAGATCCAGAAACGCTCGACATCTACGATCATTATTTGGATCTCTTGCGACCCGCAACATGTAAGCATTCTAACTGTCTCAGCGATTCACATATACACGAGGTAGTCTGTTAACTAAAGGCACAGTATGAGGTTTTTAGAGCCGCACTGATACATGTGAAACGTTAGCGTCATATAATCTGTGCCGTCAAAGAAAATATGGTTTCTTATAGCATTAACTGTATTCATATTGATAGTAAATTTCGGGAATCAACTGAACCAGTAGCAATCAGGATTTCATTTTGTAGGAGCCCAAAGTGAGAATTCTAAATGAAGGACTAGATAGTATTACACTTCAAAGGAACTCGCAGGTTTTATCTTATATTTAGTAGTAGCTCATGGTGCAATTTGCCTTCGTGTTGCAAAGAATGGCTAGAACGACAAACCTATATTTCTGAATGTCAGTAGAAAAGGGGTCAAGGTCCAAATCGTTGATTTTGAGTTATGTCCACAAATCACTTCAAGACAATGAGTTATAATATGAAACACGCATCTCAATGTCATACTCTCAATACATTATGAAAGTATCAATATTGGAAAGTATTTTTGTACTCTACTTATTAACTTTGTATTAAAAGTAATTAGCTGTTATAAGAAAAATCGAAACGGGCATCTAAGAAGGTGCAAATGTAATCAACTAAATTGAAGTAAGGAAAACTACTATACGAATAAAAAGTCGCATTTCAGTTTTTGAACCTACAGAAGTCAATTTACAATGGGGTCACGCATTCCAAACATTTAAGACAACAAATAACAATGATAAAGGGCTGTGGGTAACAGTGATATGATAGACCATAAAAATACACGTGCTCCTCTTAATAAACAAAAATACAATAAGCCATTCAAGACGATCCGATTGATTGAAATTTCATGGCACAAAGGCCAGGTTTAACCAAGCTTAAGAAAGCCAGAAGACTGATTGTATGAATGTGAGCTGAATACTTGCAAGTTCAAGACAACATGGCCTGTAATAGCGGATCAACTGTTAGAATTTTGAATTTCAAAACTTGAAAATAGCCTATTCTGAAGTGTAACTTAATGTTGCCCCAAAGGCCCTTAATGGTGTTTCTCGATATACTCACTTTATTTTTATGTCACTTAAAACTTTGTGATAAACAGATATGCGAGTATATGAAATGCTGATGTTCTCCAACTAGGGAAAACTTATTCATACACTGATGAATTTTGTAGTGAAGGATCACATTTATAAACTTCGTTTAATGACTTATTTAAGTATCATAAAATGATTATATGCGACTTGGTATGCAATTTGAGAGAAATCCGAAAACCAACACTTTCGGGGTTTGGGCCCACCTTGGCTCCTCTGGCTACACCACTGAACCGAAGCATGTCACGCCAAAATTCCAGATTTTCTCAAGATTCGGTCCCTCGCACCCGTTCGATAAGTAAAGAATCTCTCATCCCCGTTAACTCAAATGCTACATCATACCCATTTAACTGGACCATGACGGTTCTACAAGCGCATTCAGAACATGTGAACTTTCATTTCTCGAATGGATTGCTAGACCAGAGGGAAGAAGGTATGAATCACACGCTTTACTTCACTGCTCTCTAATATTAAAAGACACCTTTCCAAAGATCACGCTCCCAGACTCCAAAATCCTGTATTCAGCTGGAAGGAACGCCACGACTCAAAGAGAGTAGTTAACGTTGTAGACGTTCTTTCATGCGTCAAATAGTTGGGGATCAAATCTAATCTCGCGCACGCTTATCTTAAAAATAGTAAGATTCGCACGATAAAAAAAAGCAAATGTGTGGTTTTTAAAACTACTTCACACGTAAATCAATATCTAGAACGCAAAAGAAAATTACTGTTCCAATGACGCGGACTACAAAAAGGCGAGCATAATCCGCAGAGCTATAAGTTCCAAGTCATTACCAAGCTTATGGGGATTTCAAACAAACTAATCGCACGAAATAGAAATCCAGTGAAAAATCTTCTATTTAGAAGTAATTTATCCTCATTCAGGACGAGATATTATTTCAAGAACATAAGATAGGGAACATTAGAAAAATGGGTCTTCAAGTTTTGTCTTTATACGGATAAGTAATCTTTGGGGAACAAATTCTTTATAATGGTGCAAAGCTGTATAAGTTCTGTATTGTCGGCTTACAAGTAAATCAAATCAAGTCAAAATATTCAAATTCATGCTCTTTTATTGTTTATTTCAACATAATGTGATGATTTGTAGATTGATGAAGTCAACTAGGACATTTTTTTCTTTCCATGAAGGTTATATTTCTTGAAAACCTCACTCTGAGTAAAACACAGGGGAAAAAAATTAGGCCCACTTCGTTTTTTTATAACTTTATATCTTGACCAAGCGTGTTTTACTTGTAATCCGACAATAGTCCCTTTCCCCCTCATAAAACATTTTCTTTTTATTTATCAAAAAAAAAAAACACTACCAAGTGTACAAAGCGACAGGCTAGTTTTTATGGCACAAGGGTCAAATTCAACCGAAATTATGAAAACTAATATAAAACTCAATTATGATTTCAAGTTCAAATTAATCAGGGCATAGAGTTCAAATAAAGTTTATAAAATAGATGTCAGCGATGAATAAAAATATCTTTTTGAGGCAAGAATCTCCAAAAAGGCCTTTAAGGTTCGATTGCAGATTACAAATAGAACGTATATATGCTTAAAACCTTGACAATCAGTTCAATTGTGTTTATCAGTAAAATTACCAAGACTTGTTATGTACGTTCTCCGAGTCATACAAATGTGCGAAGAGTGATTTTTAGTTGAATGGCGCAAGGACAATGTTGGGTCAGTCAGCACCAAACGCAAAACAAATGGACCATTCCCATATAGTTTGTGACACAGAAGACAAAAATTCATCCACGTTTCAGGTCTCGAATCTACGGGGCCTACAGCTCGCAGGTTTCTAACGCAAAGAACAAATCGATTGGACCCTGGCAGCCCCACGAAGGTAAAGAAACAATTATACATTTGGTTTGTTGGATTTTCATGGCGCAAGGGCCACACATGGCTAAGCTATACATTTGGACTTGGGGTACATATGGTATCTCCTCATCTAATGTAGTACTAGGGCTTGGTTGGTTGGGTTTTATGGCGCGTAAGGGCCATATTTGGCCAAGCTGTGCTTGGTGTCTCGTAAATGGGATACACACACAAGGAAAGCTTTACTGACACCGAAGAGAGAAATACAGATATAAATTGAACCAGCGCCGTAAACTCAGACGTTGCTAGCACAGTGGACAAACCCAGTGAGCCATGTGGATCCCATCCTAGAGCACCGATGTGATGGGAGAGCTGAATTTCTGACTTCTTACATTTGATGTTTAAGAACAAGATCATAATACAGCGATAATGTGTGGTTTATACAGAACCTGTGCCTCAGTTTAAGGCATTTAAACTTGAAGTGAAAGTATCCCAAATCTGTAACTCACGTGACTAAGTTCATGCATTTTCCAGGCTGATATTAAAATGCATAAATGAAGATCGTTTTCGGAATTTGTAAAACTAATCCAAGGATCGTAACCCGTTTTTCGAGGCCACATATGAGGTATGATTTGGAATTGAACAAGTTGAGAAGGCGCCCATGGTTCAGTGAACAATATAAAAATAAAAAAAGCAAGTCTTAAGCGATGCGTGGAATTGAGCTTTAGAAATTTTTCTGTGCATATTTAATTGAATATTGCGAAAGGATACAGTTTTTGAGGAGGGATGTCTGGTGCAACATCCAAAAAGTGAAGAGGAAATGCAGACTGCGTATCTAACGATGGAACAAGGCGGCGTCACAAAAGGTTGAGCGCATGTGAACTTGGTAACTTTTCAAGAAAGCGGCTAAAAGTCAAGTCCATGTGTTTCATGCATTAGCTGGCAATACGAAGAAAGCTCGGCATAATCAGTTCTGTTTTATAAATTCGCTTCAGCCTAATGCGTCGCAATTTGCGATATTTTGCACACAAGGAAAAATAAATTCTTTAAAATATTAATTTGAAAATATATTTGACTGTACAGAGGTTAAATGGGTGTATATTTAAAGCAGATAAGACAGCATAAATAACTCTAAGATCGCCAAGGAATGAGGTAGTTGAACTAACGTTGCACTTGAGCAGCACAACGGGTTATTGGTGGCGGTCCAGGATTATTCCAGAGGACCCGGATGAGATTAGGGATTCAATTTTGTCTGTGGACATTTTTGGCACATAAATTTTAAGCAATAAACAAAACGTGATCTGTTCCTCCCCTATTCTTAGTAGTCCGTAAGGCGACCTGGACTGTTGGTGAATTTTAAAAGTTCAAGACTGCAACAGACTACTCTGGCAAGACTTAGGCCCGGTGCACACATATTTTTCAACGTGCGGTGCCGCTGCGGTATCGAAGCCTAACTTGAAATGATGCAAATACTCATTTCGTACCATTTGCGATGAATATTCTATCGAAGAAAACGTGTTTATTTCGCCTACTTGGTGTAAACAAAGTATATTCTGAAACAAAATAGACGTTACTGGATGCAACCATTTATTAATTATTATTTGTACTCCATTTATTTATGAAAACAAGGTACTTCAAACCTGAAAGGTAATGCGGCGAGCTACGGCGCAGTGAGGAACTGCGGTACAAGTTGGACGTGCGTCGCCGCAGCAGGCATGTGTGCACTACTGCATTGGATCTAATGTATCTCGGACCGCACTTGCGTTGCGGCAGCGGCGCCGCACGTTGAAAAACCGGATGTGTGCACAGGTACTTAGAACTGGGCACAAAATACAAGATCGGTGACAGCTAAGAACTTCCCAACCTGTCAATGCTTTGTAACTCATTCCCATTTTTGATTGTACCCGTCTCTGAGGGTCAACTCCTGAATGAACAGGTTGGTGTTTTTTTCAGGTTTTATGGCGCGTGCTATATTTGGTCATTCTGCGCCGAACACAACACAATGGGAAGGAAGAAAAGCAAGTGTAGGCGAGGGTAAATAAAAAGGGAGGAAAGATCACTCGGGTACCTCGGGGTTGTGATCCCCGTACACACCTAAAGCTCCGACTTTTAATACATTGTCTTTTGGACTTGGTACAACATTCACCTTACCCAAGGCTATTAATAGATCATTTTTAGCTACGCTAAGACTGATTAGACCGGTATCTACGTTTTAAAGTGAATTCCGAACCAATAAGAACTTCTATGTCTATACCACGATTGGATTGTAAATTTTTGGCACAAGGGCCAAACTATCGGTAACTATAAATAGATTTATAAACCACGATTGGAAACAATAGCTAATTGAACTTATGACCAGAGTGCTAATCACTCGACCACCAGGCCGATGATGCCATGAGGTAAGGTAATGGGTAATTTTTTAATTATCATCGAGCAAGACACGACTATTGTCGACAGTCCGGGATCAATCCCAGAAGGCAAAGATCCGAGGACGACACCACGTAATTTTGAACTGCGGTCAGATGACGAGGCAACACCTGAGCTGGCACCCCACTCTCCAAACTTCCACATCATCCCATCGCGAGGACTTTTGGCCACGACATAAAGGTGCACCAACCGCCTTTACACCCTACGCTAACAAACATCTATGCACTGACCCGGATTCGAACCAGGAACATTCCGATCTAGAGGCCCACATTGATCTTACCCACCAGACCGGTTGGTCGGCGCTATGAGGTAATTAATTGGGAAGAGTTATGAAGAGACAAACATTTTAGGTTAGCCTACAGATGAGCGCAAAAAGAGGATTGCTTGTGGGCCAAACATACAATTTTTAGCTGGAATTAAAATAAAAAGACTTTCCTCAGGTTTTGAAATGTGACATTCATCTTTCTATAAAATAGAATTCAATTGGAAATAAGTTTCACTACGTAATCAAATTCATTCAACACGATAAACGCCTGATGCTTTTTATACAGGGTGGTCCCGAATTCATGGTACAAACTTTAATGGTAGGTACAGGACATTGTAACAATGATTTATTGTATAGGAATGTATAGTCGCAAGTGACGCGGTGAGGCGAAAACAGGGGAAATAACGGCCGAAAGGAAAAACAAAGATTTTATTGAAAGCGTTGTTGACAAGTGTCATGTTTACAGTAATTGTTCAAAATTGCGTCCACCAGTATCGATACATGCTTGACAGCGTCGGTGGAGCGATTGGCGTACACGTTCAAAGATGCCTGGTATTTCACGCACACCTGCAGCAGCTACAGATAAGCGAGCGACGAGATCCTCATCTGAGTCAACTGGAGTCTCATAAATAAGATGCTTTAGATGTCCCCATGAAAAGTAATCGAGGCTCGATAAATCGGGAGATCGGGGTGGCCAAGGGACTGGTCCACCACGCCCAATCCATCGAGTACCAAACGTGGCATTCAGGTAATTCCGTACATCAATGCTGAAGTGTGCTGGTTCAGGATACTCCGCGCGATACATTCGTAACGCAGTTCTGCCGTTACCATTTGCACGGCCGTACATGTAATGCATGTCTGCTTTTTCTGCATACGTAAAGTCACCCATCGTCTACGGCAGCACAATTGTGAATGGCGCTTTTCCCTACTGCGATGCATCATGTTCAACAGCGGCTAGACATCTACTGCCCTCTACCGGCAATGATACCAACCGATCACTCCATTTCTCTTTCCTTTTATTTCCCCTGTTTACGCCTCACCGCGTCACTTGCGACTATACATTCCTATACAATAAATCATTGTTACAATGTCCTGTACCTACCATTAAAGTTTGTACCATGAATTCGGGACCACCCTGTATAGGTGAAATTTTATTGAACAGTTTTTCAATATACTTGTATTTCATTCGTCACTTTCTTTACGTGGAAGGATGTTAACCCAATTGGTGTTGGAGTCGACGTAGAATTTCGTCATTTACAAAAATGACAAGATTTTGATGGACGATATATCTCGTCATTAGGAAGAACATTAACCATACACCCTGATCAACAACAAAATATCTTTATGTCGAGAATTCTAGTCACAAGAAAAATTGCTCAGATCTTGGTGGACGAGACATCTTGTCGAAACCACTCTAATTATTGATCTCAACTAGTTTGATTGGTTTATGGTTTTATGTCGCAAGGTTTTATAAGTGGGACAAGCGGCACCAGACACAAAACTAAATTTATAATCCAGTAAAAATCAATAAAATATTTAAGAATCTATCTAGTAAAATAAAATTTAATTACAAATAAGTACGTGGGGAACTTAAAAGTATATAGGCCCTAAAAATGTATATTGATGTTTTGGGGATTGCAACTTCTGCAGCTTTTTGAGTGTGGGACATAGCTGTTTCTACAGCTGCAAATAATCCTTTTGCCTCGAAAGTTACCCAACATTTTTTCCCAAGATCTTTGCCTCCTTAAGATAATTTTTTGATTGAGAATCTTTAAACTATCGTTTCAATTCCGTCTTTTTGGAATCCTTTATTCCTCTTAAAAATTTTGGTAGATTCTTCTTTGGTATTTTGGAACTAGTAGAAGCGATTGAATTATTCGTTGGTTTAGTATTGTCTATTGTTTTTTTAGTAGGTGATTGATTAGATGTTTGGTTAAGGGGGTCCGGGACACAAAAATCGTCAAATTTTCGAACTTTTTTTTATTATTTTAAGAAATTCTCTATGTTTTTTTGCTTAAAATGACGTCTAAATCATGTTTCTATCTTAATTAGAACTAGAGATATAATAATTTTTGTAGTGCGTTGTTTTGAAAATCTAACACTCTTGACAGTTGTTGTCATGGCAACGACATCTGTCTTTAAAACTTTAAATGCGTTTTTCTCCATGATACATTTTTCAAGATTTCCTGTATTCAAATTGCTATAAGTCGAAAACCAATAAAGTTTAAGGATTGAAATTTGGAATATATATTTTTCAAACATTATACTTTAATTTTGATTCAGCAAATTTTAAACAGATATTTACTTTTAAAAATATGACTTTAAAAAAAAAAGTACCTTAAAATTTTCAAACATTTTCATTTAAATATTTTTTATTTTTTGTTAAATTAATATTTTTTAAATTGCTGAATCAAAATTAAAGTTTATAAATTTGTGAATAATTTACTGCCAGAATTTTGAAAATGGACCAAGAATATTTTAAGCCTTAGCAATTTAAAATGACCCCTCTTTTTTTCAAAAAATTTTAATTTAAAATTTTTAAAAAACTTTTGGAAAAATTTTGTGTTGTGATTTTGTTTATTAGTTAGATGGGTAATCAGTACAAAAAAATTCAAAATTCTAAATTAATTAATAAAATTTTTTTCTGATGTGTCCCGGACCCCCTTAAGATAATTTTTTGATTGAGAATCTTTAAACTATCGTTTCAATTCCGTCTTTTTGGAATCCTTTATTCCTCTTAAAAATTTTGGTAGATTCTTCTTCTTTGGTATTTTGGAACTAGTAGAAGCGATTGAATTATTCGTTGGTTTAGTATTGTCTATTGTTTTTTTAGTAGGTGATTGATTAGATGTTTGGTTAATGGTCTTGGGAGACTGCATACTAACGAGTTGACCAAAAGTCCAATCTGTTTGTGTAGCCAAACATTTTGAATTTTTTTTTAATGCTGTCTAGTAAGAAATGCCTGATTTGATCTCAACTAAGTGGAGACCACTTGGCTTCAAGAAATCGACCCCTTGACGGTTGGTTGATTAGGGTTTTATGGTGAAAGATCTAATGATGGATAAGTTACGTCGAATACAAGATAACTATTCAATAGAACATGTTTAAAGAACATCGGAATACTAATCAGACCAAAATTAAAAGAGGAGACGTAATAATTAAAATCAAGAGGCACCAAAAAATTAAATAGGATGGGTTAAATTTTAATAAAGAAAATCTTAGTTAAATAAGAACTAAGATGGGGAGGTATATCTTCTTAGATGGAATCTCCATCTTAGATGGAACTACACGAAAGGATCACAATCAGGTACACGAAATTTAATTCAAAAATTGATCAATTATCGAAGTGAAAATCTTGGATGAAGGAAGGTAAAAGTAATAAATATGGGGTTGACCCAATAGGTCCGATTAAATTGGTAGTGAGGAAATAAAAAATAGAAGGTAAAATGGTTTAATGAGAAGAGCAATATTTTGACCTCTTGAATCGCAAACATATTACAAATATACAAAATATGGGGTAGTAGAAAGCAAAGCAAAGTTTTTCCAAAACCACTCATAAATTAAGCAAGTGAGGATTTTCCCAATATTTCCCTCAAGTTAAGGCATTTGGGTTTGCAACTAGAATACTCTTCTCTTTTTGGAATAAGACCAAACAAGTTTTTTCATAAATCAGCGAGGTTTGGAAGTAAATTAAAAGTACCGGCAGAAAATGAAATTAAGCTGGTTGGTAAAAGAAATTACGAGGTGGCAAAAATATCCAAATTTCTTTCATTTAAAAATTATAAATGCACGGAAGTGTCGAGAAAGCTGCTCAACACTAGCCAGAACATTCCAAGCATGACGTACATCTTCTCAACCGAAACAGCAAGTGACTTTAGGACCAAGTCGTGTTTAAAATTTATTTAAATGGCTGAAATTAACTTTAGTTTTGAAATTTGAACTGTTTTTGAAAGTCGTGTTCAATCCACACTAAGCAATCTTTGATGCTAATCTCAATATTAGCGCAACTGCAAGAGTTGCACGCGTGCGTCATTTTTATGAAACTCACGAATGTTATCACATGCACATCACGACACAGCAATCAACTCTAAATTAAAACAAACAAAACTAGCTTTTCAGAGGAAATTAGCTTCCACGAGAATCGCGTTTGAAAGCAAGATAAAAAAAGGACATTGACTAACGCAATTCTAGAATGGGAACCAAGAATCACCTTGATCGGCGAAAGTTGATAAGTCCTCAATGGGACATTTTGAAAGGATCAATTGTTTTCTAAAATGGAAGATAAAACACCAATAACGGCGCCTTTGTAGCGTTTCGTCTTAGATAAAATATCACCTAGATCAGAAAGGAACGATTCACGGAACAATAAAAAGACGGATGATAACTGTATTCACTCGAGTAAACATTTGTTTTCAACCTGTTCAAAATTTCCCGTACTTGCACAATTTTCTGTTCGTACTTATTAAGATTAAAACACTCAACACGTCAAGATGGAAAAAAAAAATTTCAAGAATTAGTTTTCGTTTCTTCAGTGCCATTAACTTTCAAACAAAACAGTTGTCGTTTCTTATGCCTACACTGGCAGACCGGAGGAGTGCCAGGCCCGTCAAAGACGGCAAGAGCCCCATTGGGAGGAAGTCCGACTTTACTCGACATACATGACACTTCCGTTTTACAGGAAGGTCCCTTTCATACATCCATTCACTCACACATATCGTAATTTAGATCCCAATCAGATGCCGATAACCCCCTGATCAGGTACCCCCAGAGGTATTGATTTAGTATGGGAACATGGGGGACTTTGTGACCACGACCTATTTAACGTGCATCAGTCACCATTAGTGAACACGACGGTCTTTAGCCAGGTCGAAGCGCCGACTTCGCAATCATCAGAATTGCAGGCTCCGCCGAGGACAGAGCCCAGAACCCTTCTGATGCGAGCCCGACGCTCTACCGACTGAGCTACCACGGCTCATAACAAAACAGTAAATGTGAAATAGAACAAACAGAATTTCTCAAACTCAAAGTCATTTTTTTTTTGGGGGGGGGATGAAGCAAGACAATAAATTAAAATATGGAGAATGGTAAAATGTACCACACGCATATTTGGCAGTGGCACGCTCTTCTATTAAGAATGACTGTACATAAAACGCGTGCCCAATGCGGAGATTAATTAAAAATTCATCGGAGTGTCTCGTAATGGTTGGGGAATGCCTTAGTGAAATGACGGGTCGGATGCTTTGAAGCTTATGACTGCATGCATAAGAATAATAGTATATACTAAGGGTCCCGCCCCCTGCTCGCTAAAGCTCGCCAAACCCCGGAGAATTGCTTTGCAATCCTCAAACGTTCGCTTCGCTCGTATCAATGAAGACGTGTCCTAGCAGAAAGGATTGCTTACAAAATGATATTCCAAAAAAAATATTTTTCAAATCTAAATTTGCTGTACTGCAGAAAATATAAAGTACACTGGAATCACAATTAAAATGAAAACTTCGAGCAAATTTTGAGTCGAAATGTGAGCGCTGCTTTGGAAATTGATAACCCAGCATGCTGTATGTGTGTTCATTTCCAGAACTCTCGACTCACCCACACTGTTTCCTCGTTTGTTGTCGAAAGTTATAGTGCAAGCGTCTTGAACTGTAATTGTTGGCCCTGAAAAGGACAGTTTTTTAAATGGCAGTGAAATGATCGTCCGATTTCTTTGATTTCTAATTAGGAACAGCTACACTCTACGTTTATGAGCGATGGCAACGGCCTTGGCGATTTTTTTGGCGCACTTCTAAAGTTGCCAAGGAAATTAATATTTCCTAACTCTTTTTCTGTCACATTTTTTTTCTTTTTACAACACACTTTTTAAACACATTTCAGAACGTTTTGGAAAGTATATTTTTTGAAAACTTTCACAAAAAGTAGCAAGCTTAAGCACATTTGTGAACCAGCAGAGAAACTAAGCTATGAATGTTGGGTAAGAATACCCTAAAACTTATCAATTACATTAAATACAGTGGGCACGTTGAAAAAGATTTACAAAAGAAAAAAGCAAGAAATAATACAACCTAATAACGTCAGAATTCTTTCGTAAAAAAATAATGAAAACGAAAATGGTCAAAAAAACAAAACTCTTAATCCTTTCGTTAAAACTATTACAATAAAATAAAAATTGCAAAACTGTCAAAACACAAATAAATGAACCAATGGTATCACAGAAAACGATTTAAAAGGACCAATGCAATCAAAGGATATTTTTAAAACAAAATAACCAATGGGAGGAAAGAAAAAATTTCAAACGAATCAATGAAATCAAGCGACCAACGGATTTTGGAAGAACTTTCTAGAATATTTAAAATGAAAATTTAAGTTTCCGTTTGCCGAGGTTGGCATGAAAATTACTACAACCGTAAGGAAAGATGGGTTGCCTTAATTTAAAATAACTCGCTACTAGAAGTGCGCCAAAAAAAAAATCGCCAAGCCGTTGCCATCACTCATAAACGTAGAGTGTAGCTGTACCTCTAATTATAAACTTCAATAGCTTGACTAAAATTCTTTTTTTTTCCAATAACATTTCATCCGAAAACGCTATAAATTCATCTGAGGTGAGAGGTTTCGTGGTAAACAAATGTTGCCAAAACGCGATAACAAATAACGTCTTTTTTGCGTGCCACGTAAGAGAATTATTTATAGATTTTACCAATGGAACCATTCAGGAAACTGAAAAATATCAATTCTCCATTTGGTTTAAAATTTCACAATCAGTTACCGACGTTCTTACAAAGCAGTCACATATCCGCCTTCTTGGGGAGAAATAAATTTTAATTCAACGTGAATTTTTCCCAGTCAAAAGATTGAAAATACGACTTTTATGTATCTATTTTACATCTTAAATTGAGATTCGTAGACTTTGTTCATGTTTTTAAGAATTTTTAATACATTTCCTCATTTGATCTCCACATGGTGAATTGAATAAATAACTTTTCTCGAAAAGAAAAACATTGAATATCTCGTGGACCGTGAGTGAAATTATATCAATAAACACTTATGATACATCCAAAGGTTTTTATTACCTACTATAAAATACATACGAGAAGACTTCAAAAATATATTTAAAAGCATTTTGCATTCTAGAAATTCTTGCATGGTCCTTTTATCCAGATATAGGGTCACCATGGAGTCCAAGTTAACAAAAGTATACTTCTGTGTTAAGTGTTATACTGACGGGAGTAATTGAATTTATGGTTTGCTTGGGTTTTATGGTCCAAGAGGCTTGTAAATATTCGTAGCGAATGATTCCAGGGACTAATGCACCCATTATGCTTACCGGCAATATCAATATTACTAAAAACTTAGCTTTGTACAAATAGACTGCAACACAAGTTCAATTTGAAGTACATTACCAACTCTGAACAATATTTCTATAGATTTAAATCCTTGTAAGAAACATCGATAGTTAATAGTATGCTATATGTATCTTACATCATATTTTTGGCCTTTAATAAAATTACACTTCACTTGTAACCAACAAGACTAGTCATTTCATCTTACCCTTCCTCTAATATAAGAGGAATTGACATTTTAAGAGATTGTGGGTATAACAGTGCTCTTGGTTAGGAAAGTATTTTCAATGAACTCAGAGAAACAACGCATCCCTTCAGAATATACAGCCGCCAATCAATAGTTTTATGACGCGCAAGGTTCAATAACGAACGAACAAGCTGGAATAACGAAGGATAGACCAAACATCGAAAATATTTGAGGTCTTTGCTTCAATTTTACGCTGTCCAATTCAACACCTTTTTAACAACCGATGAACTCGAAAAGCACGAGTGCGAACAAAAGGATTTGGAATAGTGAGGGGGAGTCTAAATCACTGCCGTTTCCAAGGCAACGGTCGAACTTCCACCAAACTGTCGAATAAGCGTTGTAGGGCGAAAAAATAACAGCGCATTATTTTGCCCTGGAAGGCGAGAGTGGATGCAAAAGCTTCCAAGTTCGTCGAAATCTGCTCGCGAAAAACGGAATTGGAAATAGTTTTCCGAGGATTCATTGTGATAAAGGTGGCTGAACTGTGGATTCTCTTTTATGAACGAGGAAATGCAATTTTTTTTTCGTTCCCATTTGTATCGCCTTTCGCTTTTGCATTCACGGAAGCAAGTGGATCGGGGCTGCTTTATTTGATTGAGTGGTCAATGGAAAAAAAATTCCACTCACAAGTCGCACATAGAGAGAATAACATAATCGATAAATAAAGCTGGTTTTGGGGTACCGAGGCTTCCGCAGTCAAAGTTATGCCAAAACTTCCATGGAAACTTGAAATCTCAGAAGTCTGCACTGAAATTACGAAAAATCTAATAGAAGAAAAGCATTCGGATAAACTATTCTTCTCATTTTTAGAATTTGTGCAAACTTAAAGGCATTTGGAGAGAGTAATTTTTCTTGTACATTCCTCGATATAAACCGAAAGAATAATTTGCGATTTTCTATCTTTAGCTGGATAACAATAGTTAACAAATTCGACTTTGTAGTGCCATAATGAATAAATTCAACTGACTGGGTATTACGAAGAAAAGACCGACCAATGGGTCTGGTGGTCAGTATGCTTTCTTCTGGATCAAAAGGTTCCTGGTTGGCATGGTCCAGAGTAAGGCATGGATGTTTGTTTGGTGTAATTGTGTGGCCTTGAATGTATTGTATGTATTTGAGGTGCAACGTGAACAAAAGTGGTGGTGTTCCAGGATAACGCTAAGTGGTTCACGATTCCGCCCTTGTTGTCTACAATGATTTAGCCAAATACCCGGACATTGAAAAAATTCACAATTTGGCAAAACCCAACTCGCATGTATACCCATTCAATTCATTTTTGCAAGAAAAAGGTCTACTCTTTATTTTTCGATACTTTCTAGGTATTGAATGAAATCCTGAAACAACATACCGAATTTTTGAATTTTAAGTGTACACGACTATTAAAACTTCATAATACCCACTACGGTAAATCTAAAATTCGACTGTTCTTTATTGATTTATATGCTTACAAAACCACTCTTTACCTATCACTCTTAACATTAATCTTAAACAAAATAACCTACTTTTTAAGCAGAATAAGTTTAGCATTCATAGTATTATTTGGAGTTGCCAACACCGGATCTCTGGTTATCTCATTTCACTTGTTAAGAACATTTGATTTAGTTTACTTCTAAATCGTTTGATTGGTTGAGTTTTATGGCCCAAAGACCATATTTGGCCAAGCAATAAATCCTTTAAAGCAAATAAATGCAATAAATTGATTGAGTAACTGCTACACTTTAACGATGGAGTTACGAGTTTTGCTAATTAGCGTGACGATATGTTTTGATGAATCATGTCCTTTTCTTAGTCAGAAAAATAAAATAAGTTGTGAAATTGATTCGAATTAAATATGAAAATTTTCGTAAATACAAATGAAATATACTTAAATCAAAGAGCTTTTATTTTCCCTACTCGTTTCGTTAATTTTTTTTCAAATAAAAAGAATTCAATTATTAAGGCTTTCTATAGATAAAAATTCATATTCGATTGCCTTTAGGTTTTAAAATGCCGTTACACCGGTTTCCTTTTATCCTGATAACGAGGTTTTCAAACTAATTTAGTTCGAGATAACAAAAATATATTCGTTACCAGGTTACGTTTAATCTTATGCACAACGATGCTTAAAATATCCGCATAGATTGCAAACGACAGTTGCAATTTAGAAAAATGAACCCTCAGCAACTAGTTTTTATTTTTTACAGCAAATTTTTAGTTTTTATCAATTTTAGTTAAAAGGATACCATTATGCACAATGTGTAACACAGTGTTCACCCCAAACTATTTGGTTGGTTGGATTTAGGTTTCATGGTGCAAGGGCTATATTTGACCAAGATGTACCTAATTATTTGAGATTGATATTCTCAACTCAAAGTTAAGTAAATTAGACTTTTTGCGATTGACTGTTTAAGGTTTTAGGGTTGTGACTTCTTGCATATTACGCGTGCGAGAAATGTGTATTCAATCACAAAAACGTTCGCTAAAGTATAAAATGTCTATTTAGCCAACTTGAAAATTATTGTTTTTTGTCAAATTGTGAAAAGCTAATAGTTAAAAGCTGTTCAAATGTTTAAAACTTCTTTTTTTATTTTTTTTAAAGAAATGTCTTGATAAAAATTTTAAACTTGTTAATTATTTAGTTTACGGTCTTTATACAAAGCACTCTAAAATGAAATCTAGAAATTTATGAGAAAGAGTGCTTCTGAAATTGCAAAATCTACCTCCAAAACATTTAAAAAACAGTTCTTCATAGTACTAAAATTATCGTACTCTCATTGTTTTTTATCCCGATATTCTAAATCGTCTAACAAGCGTCCATTTAATTTTAAACGTTTTCGTTTGCTTAAAATTTAATGTATTAAAATATTAGTTTATATAAAATAAAATTCATATTCTTTTGAACAAACTAAGGAAACTTCGGCATTAGAAAACTTATGGAATACCCAAGCTATGTAGATAAGAACGAAAAATTGAATAGAATTTTGTTTTTACATGTTTTTCATTCGTCAAAATTGTCAATTATGGTTTCACACAACTGAACCTTGATTATTTTAAAATTAAATCAGATAAAAAAATTAAAACACCATTTCTTATTTTCTCAATATGGTCACTCGGTAGTTTTCTGCTATATTCAGATAAATATGGAACCCAGTTTTGTGTGCCACAACGGTCAACTTAATGACAAACTATCCCACACACACACACATTTCACACTTAAAAATTCCAAGTACAATTCAACGTAGTTTGATCCAAACGAACTGTTTTTATTACTGCCCAGACATTGAGTTTTTAATGCAATGAACTGAATATTTGAGGTTTAATTTGAGTGAAATGGCGTTACTTATGAATATTACATGACACAATCCCACTATTACTCTCATTCAATTAAATTCAAATAGCCGTTAGTTTCCCGTAACGTTTGGAGCAAGTACATTGATAACACCGCTTAAAAACGCCCCATACGTCATCTTAAACAGTTGAATAAATATTGCATGATACGAGTTTTAGCAGGAAATGCGAGGAAATGTGTTTCTAGAGCAGTATTGCCGCAGACATAAACAGCAAAAAATTACATTTCAAGTTTCTTTCGAAGCCATAGGTGTCGTACTCTTATTAAGGCCAGTCTGATTTGGTATTGATTCATTTGACGAACATGGCCGAAAGATTTCCTTAAGGTGGGGCAAAGGACAAACACCAATTCATCTAAAATTAGAGTAAACGTGCATTAAAATGTCTGGTTAAAAGGTAATTTAAATTTATTACGAAAACAGGTTCTTGTACTGCTTATTATCTTGGTGTGTGTGTGCTTTCTTCAATCTTGACAAGAAATTCTTACAATTAAATCCCCTCCGGTATCTAATAAAACAGATTTGTGTACTAGTTACTTCAGCCGCCATATTATCTCTTAAAATATCACGAGTCACGACTTTTCGAGGCTATTCAAAGGGATTTTGTACATTGTTTGAAAGGGTTGTTAAATTTTATCTTTAGATTTGATATTCCCTGAAAATTATCTTTAATAGCTAGTGGGAAACTAGTAGCTTAAAATGTTCTTTGGATTCAATACTGTTTCACTTTATTCTAAAAATAAAAAGATGGTATTATCCAAATTCACGACGCAGCCTTAGAGTGATTTGAACTTTTTGTAGCCAAACCATGATAATAGTTTAGTAGTATTACTGGTGAAATACCAATTGGGAAAATTGGTGACTCCACCATGTAGCTGGATTTAACCAGAGATAATTCGAGAATATGGAGCGAGACTAAAAAGACAATAGTAATTGCATGCTTTGTCCAACCAAAGTTCACGAACAGCTGCTCAGTAAATCAAGGTAAACTTGAAGTTAGTTAATTTATCCAGTTTTTCTGAAGAACAATCCTATCTGTTAAAAAAGTATACACTAATATTAGTCCCAAAAAAACATGTTTACAAAAGTTTCATGTATATCACTTTAATAGAGAATAGTCAAATAACATTGTTATACGCAAGGTTAGAACAATCAAGCGTCATATTAGGTAGATAAAATATTACAAGAAAAGCATAATCGTTTAAGCATGTTATAACTTTTACAGAAGCGATTTTGGGGTTACAATCATAAATACCTATGCTACAAGGCAAATAGGTATCAGAATCGGCTTGCGTGTTCACATTTGAATCAATTTATCTCGTTGGTAGAAACAAATGCCGACTCGTATATTATTTCTTTTTTTAAACTTCACTTCACAAATTCTTCATTTGTAAACATTTAACTTTAGTTTTAAGAGAAAGTTTGGTCTGCTTAAAATTTCATAATTGCACCAATACAAAGACAAAATCTTATCTTAAAAATTATTATAGCGTAGTTCGTCACTAAATTTCATAAAGAATGTCGTTTGAAAATTTAATAAATGAATGGACCTTCCAGTAGTTTATAGTAATGTGTCAAAAAGTTTTAAAACGCGTAACTTGCTCATAATTTCGAAATTAATATTTTAAATTAAGTTCTGAAAATCATCAACGTTTATATCACTCATATCAGTAACAAGTACTGCTATTTTAAAAAGAAGGAACACAAATCTAAGTATTGAAACTGTTTCGTATTCAATAGTAAAATAGTACTTAGTATTGTAAATAGCATTAATTCTACAGTATTATACACAGTATAGATATTAATTTTCTATTTTTGATATTATAAATTTCTGTGAATACTGTTTATAAAATATTAATTTCTAGAATTGTATCACATTAATTTATAGTATTGTGTGTATTTCTAATATTTTATATAATAGCATTATAAAAAATATAGTATTACATAATATAGTATTGTCTGTAATAATATTATATAACATAGTATTATATATATATATATATATATATATAACATAGTATTATATATATATATATATATATATATAACATAGTATTATATATATATATATATATAT